>CAWUFW010000337.1:3600000-4200000 GCA_963921515.1 Calotriton arnoldi
TGTCTGTTCTGTCTGGAATCAACATATTAACCATGGTGGACCCAGAGACAACAAGTCCAGAAATGTCTCCCTAACTCACAGCTCCTTGGGATCTGTCCTCCTCTGAAATAATATAAGTGACTGCATTTCCATCATGGCATGAATGGGCTACCACACTGTTTATTACCTCTTAGAAGCAGCTCCCACCACGGACATGAGAGCCTCTGCAAGGGAAAAAGTCAGTGGTAACCTCTGAAATCGCCTGGGAATTAGCTACCACGCGGTGCTTGTAAACTGATCCACTATCATACTATGTTATGCTGTGGTTTGCCGCAAAACTTTCAATAAAGTTGGTTATAAAAAAAAAAATCGCCTGGGAATCTCTAAAGGAAGCACAACTCTATTGATGGTGCTAGCAGTAGCCCACGAGTCTGTTCTCAGAAGGTGGCGATCAGTCATTCATCCTACTCATAATGATTGGGTCACTGAAAAGTTCTGGATGGTGTCCTATGAAAAACAAATTTACAGACTTCAAGCTAAAATGGAGGTGGTTCTCCAAATGTGGTCTTCCTTTCTTCAAAGGAGGAATGAATGGTAACATGAAAGCCACCACTTGGCCAGCATTGGGTAAGATACCCTCATATGATGGGACCAAAGTACATGGTGGAGACGAGGGAGGGACACCTGTAACTCATGACGCATAATAGTAATTTCAGATATCAACTGGTGTAGTATTTTTCAGTATTTTGGAGTAGAGGAGGACTGTAGTGATAGTTACAGCTGCATGAGTGGTAAATCGCAGCAGGGATTAGCTTGAAATACACACTGAGCATTGTGTGTCACGTGCTGTTTAATTGCTTACATTTTATGGACAATTTTCTTTTTGCTATTATTCTTTATTAATATTTGATCCAGACAGGTAGCGATCTCTATTTGATGTACATGGATTTAATCTGGTTTGGACTCACAGTTCTCCGGGGCTGCCCTGGAGACTGAATTATGCAAATATAATATGATTATTATGCAAATATCTGATTGAAATGGATCGCTTTAGAACCCCAGAGCCAATAGCCCTGCTTTCTAAGTTGTAAGTCTCTTTCCTTTAGTGACACTTGAACACTAAAACTTTTCAGTGAAGAGACATACAAAAGTAAATGATCCTCAAACTCTGGGAATGTATTAAGGAACAAGGGGAACCCCAAGAATCACTAGGGTCCTGGGATTGTCACGCAATCTATACAAACAGCCGTCCCTAATATATAAAACTAATGTTACTTAATGTCTCATTTAATCACAGATATACAAAAGATAATGAACATTGGGTGCCAGTGACAAAAACGTACTTGGTGCGCTCTTTAGTGTGATACACACATGTGAATAAAGAGATCAATGTGTGTATCAGGTAAACAAGAACACGGCCTGTTTAGTTCAAATGAGGGAATACACATAGGGCCCGTGTTATAGGTCAACAATGTTTCGATCCCGTAACGCAATGTGGGATCTTCATCAGGGCTGTAAATTGGGAAGCCCAAGGGGGAGCAGCAAAAAGGACCACATGGGTTGCGTTAGTGTTATGAAATTCTCCCAGAGAAAACCTAAAGGCAGCGAGGGTAATACTTGCGAGGGGGGTCTGTGGTAGTAAGGCCCCTACGGAATGCTGGGGGCATGAAGGACTCCTCTAGGAGAAGATGTGGGAAGGACAGCGGGTGAAGTAACCTGATGAAAGGCTGTGGATAAGGCCAGATGATTGTCACAGGGCGAGTGCCCAAGGACAAGCCTTGCGGTGGGGTTCACTGCAGATGGAGGCCGGAGCCGACCGGCAGCGGGGAGGGGGCCACAGTCAACAGAGCGCTCTCCAAACTCTGGGAATGGTCATTGTTCATGTGCAATTACGAGTCATGTACTGCGACAAGGGTGAGATAGCAAAGCGGCAATAGCAAGTACTCTCTTCAGTTATTTACAGGAACTCCTGACATTACAAAGAGGCTGACCAGGGCAAAAGGAATACGCCTTCATAGGCTAAATAGGGTGATAGGGGTCCCAGTAAATCAGAAAGATCACATGATTGCCTATTGTTCGTAAAAGTTATATTCCGCACAGTAACTGAAAGCTGGCAAAATAACGTTGTAAACTGCAGTTCACAGACACTCTGATCCTCGGTGCTGTACATAACACAGTCTCTGCTGCTCATGCAAAATGCAATTTATAATGCAGTTAAAGTAGTGATTACCTCGGTCAACAAGGCCTTCTTCAGTGAACTTGCACTCCCACCACTGGGTGTAGCTCGGCGGCCACCTGGAATGGAAAGAGCAGGTTAGTTTTCTGAAGAGGAGGTCATATTGGGAGGCAGAGCAGCATGGTGCAGTTTCTCCTCAGGATCAGACCTCTCTGAAAGACAATACTTTGAGCCCTCCCAATGCAGATATGAAACGACATAGAACTGCAACAGTGAAGCAACATCTGCTTTCGCATTCATGCATTAAAACCCAGATGCCAGGTCCAGAATACACCACTAGGCAGGCAGTCATCTCTAACCTTGGTGAGGGGTAGTCTGTTAGGGTGGCAGAAGTAATGTCCCCTGCCACTATCACGGACTGTACTTCACCACCATACTCTAAATAGGCGGCTAGATATAATCTGATAATCTGAATTTTAAATTTGGTATTTCCACCTTCCAGAAGACCAAGATGTTCCATTTTATGGTTCAATTCTTTTTATTAGCATTTCAACAAGTCAAACAATGCCAACAGCAAGGTACACGGTTTCCCATACACATACAGCCCCAAGGACCTGACAAGTTATTGCTTATGTTATGCTGGCAGTGAAACCCCTCCCCCCTAAACTACCCCCCTCCCCCCCCTCTCTCCCGTACCCCCACATTGGGACTCTTGAAATGTGAGTTTGCTCAGTGATTTGAGGTTGGTGGCCGTTGATTGGTCTCCAGCAGGCGTAACAGTTGGAGATATCTAGGGCATGTGAACTCCCTGAAATCCTGTGAGAGCAGGGACACATACAGGCGCCAGGGATCCCCAAATGCCTCCCCTCTCCTGGCCTGGGTCATTGTAATCTTTTCCATCCCTAAATACGTCAGGGCCTCTGAAGCCAGCTAGTGTGTGTAGGAGTCTGTGGTGACCACCAGTGGCTGAGAATGTTTTGAATAGCAGCTCCTAGCACCATTCCTATCTGTCACCCGCGTCTGGATTTCAGGGGGTAGGTCAAGGGGTTTGGAAGGCCTAGGGGTATGTATGAAGGGAAGCGTGGCAGTTCGGTGACTAGGTGTTTGTCAATGTCATTGAGTACCTGCACCCAATACTGTTGGACCTGGGGGCACTCCCACAAGATATGCGTCAGTGTCCCCCACTGCCCGCATCCCCGCCAGCAGCTCGCGCTTTGAGTGGGCTTGATCCTGTGTAGTCTAACCGGGGTGTAGTACCGATACGTGGCTACTTTTGTGAGGGTTTCGGTAAGGGCATTACTGCTAGCTGTGTGTCTGGCCCTATAGGATATCTCTCCCCATTCTTTGTCGCTCAATGACCTCCCCAGTTCCCCCTCCCACCTAGCTTGTCCGGCGCTGTGTGTGTGCTTGTTATGTTGGATTAAAAAAGCATATAATTCAGATGTTAACCCTTTGTTTGAGTCTTTGGCGAGGAGCCATCTTTCGTAAGGGGTGAGTCGCCGTTGTGCATTTGATTTGTTTTGAGGATGCTCAATCCAGTGCCGTATTTGTAGGTAGTGGAGTCTTTCAGACTCCCGGAGCCCATATTCCTCGCGCATTTTGGGGAAGGGGAGCACTCCCTAGGTGTCGAAAAAGTGGCCTATCGAGCGGCATGCCGACTGTTTCCACCCTACAAACTCCCCATCAACAGTTCCTGGCGTGAAGTCCGGGTTTTCGAAAATTGGGGTCAACGGGGACAGAAAGGTGCTCAGCTCGTGCGTCATGGAGGTCCGATCCCAGGCAAGCATGGTCACCCAAATAATCGTCAGGGCAGTGGCCGGTTTGTCCAGTGTCAAAAGAACATCATCAGCGTATAAGCTGATAGTACGGTAGTCGCTTCCGAATTTCACCCTGGAAATTACGGGGTGGTCCCGTATTCTCTGGGCCATAGGCTCCATGTACAGGGCGAAAAGTAAGGGGGACAGAGGGCAACCCTGGTGCGTGCCCCTATGGATCGGGAAGGGCAGGGAGGTGCAGCCATTAAGCCTGACCGTCGCCGTAGCTGCGTGGTAACAGTTGAGGATTCAGGTTTTACACTTGTCCCCGAAGCCAAAATGTGCAAGGACTTGTTCGAGGGAGGGCCAGTGGACCCTATCAAAGGCCTTCTCTGCGTCGATCGATAGTAGCATGTATTTCCCTTGGGCACAAGAAGGGTTTTCGATAATATGCAGGATGCGTTTAGTGTTGTCGCTGGTTTGTCTTCGAGGGATAAAACCTGCCTGGTCGGGGTCTACCAAAGAGGGCATATATGTATTAAGTCTGTGTGATATTATGCTGGTGAATAATTTCAGATCTATGTTTAGGAGGGAGATAGGTCTGTATGAGCTGCAGTAAGTTTTGACTTTACCCGGTTTGGGGAAACTATTATCGAGGCCAACAACATAGAGGCTGGAATTGCCCCCGGTTTCGCGAAGGAGTTGAATAGGTGCACCAGTATGGTGCTAGAATGGGACAGAAGGATTTGCAGAAAGCAGCGGAGTATCCATATGGGCCCGGAGACTTTGCAAGCTGAAGCCTAGAAATGGCTGATATGACTTCTTCTATGCGGATCTCCTCATCGAGGGAAGGCCCATGGTCCGGAGTGAGGGGTGTTGTTTGCGCCGAGTGTAGGTACATGGCTCCAGCCTCGAGATCTAGAGGTTGGTTTGTATATAAGTGTGAGTAAAAATCTTTAAATGCGTTAGCTATTGCCTTATCCTCTGATACAAGGTCGCCTGCTGCCGTGTGGATTGAGTGCACCCCCTGTTCCTGTCTTTTGGAGCGAAGTTTATTGGCCAGGAGTCGGACGCATCTGTCCCCGCTTACATAGAAGGAGTGCTGCAGGCAGAGAGCGGCATACTCCGCGCTATCTAGATCTATGGCCGCCAGATGGGAGCAGGCGGCAGATAGCTGGCGCCATACTCTTGGAACGCCTGTGTGCTGATGGATTCGTTCCAACTCCCTGATTTGCCTTGTAAGGTCATCCTCTTCTCCCTGCGGGCTTTGTTTTCTGCCGCTGGGATCGCTATTAATTCTACCCAAATTACTGCCCTGAGCGCCTCCACAGCACAGCCGGTGAGACCCCTGGGGTGTCATTATGTGTTAGATAGTCTTGAATTGCTTGCTGGATCTGTGTCTTAACCTCCTGGCAGTGTAGCAGGGTGTTGCGTAGGCGCCAATGCCTAGTGGGGGGGATTCGCTGGGGGAGGGATAATGAAATCGTGACTGCCTCATGGTCCGAAAGCGCCGCTGTGTGTATTTTGGTGGCCTTTGTGAGTGTCCATGTTTCCCTCGTACCCAGGAAGTAGTCTAGTCTGGCATAGGTCTTATGTGCGTTGGAGTAAAAGGAATATTCCCTGGAGAGTGGGTGATTAGACCTCCAGATGTGTTCCCATCCCTGGTCCCTCAACCATTCGTGCCACTCCGCCGACAGTGCTCCTGTTTGCCCGTGCCTCTGGGCTGATCTGTCTAGAGTGTTGTCAAACACCAAGTTAAGATCCCCTTCCATAAGTACTAGTTTGTCGTCGGTCTTCGTTGCCCTCTCTAGCGCTGTACGTTAAAACACCAGTCCTTCGTTCGGGACGTACAATGTGCCTATCACCAGTGGCCTACCCGCCACAGTGAATCGGTATATGAGAAGTCTGCCTCTAATTTCGTCCACCTTGTGTTCCACCCGTCCCCAGAATGTGTTCACCACCAATATGGCCACTCCGGCTGCCTTGGAGGAGGATGACGAGAAAATTGTTGGGGAAAAGCGCGGGACCTGAGACGGAAACAGTCCCCCACTAGCAGATGGGTCTCTTGCAGTAACAAATATCCGTATGAGAGGACTGCCCTGCGTTTAATCGGATTGTTAAGGCCTCTCACGTTGAACGTGAGAACTCTAAGAGTTGTGTCTGGCATAGGAGTAGTATGAGGTCCGACAAGCCCTGCCCCGTTGGTTCTCCTGGAGTATCGCACCCTCAAAGTGTTCTATTGTAGCTACCTCTGCCCCTCTATATGTTAATCGTTGTGTCCCATGTGGAGGCAAGTACCAACCCCAAACAGTACATCGAGAGAACAAAGTAACAAAAATAACATGAAACTTAGAACAATTATTTATGCATAGTCCTGCAGCTAATTGGGGCTGCATGGTCGGTTCAATGGGGACCTTTTGTGACCATTGGTCCCGACTTCTCCCACCCGCCGCCTAGCCCGCAGTCTCTTTGAAATGGTGTAGGGTGCCACAGGATTCAAGAGTCATCTTGTTTTGCGGAGGCCGACAGCACCGCCTCCAAGGCTGCTTGCCAGCCTTTTGCAATTTCTTCCGGGTCTGGCCTGGTCACCCACCTGCGCCCCCCGATTCTCCGCCAGCTCGTAGACCGTTCCTTTTGTGGAAGAGAGGGAGTCTCTCGGTCCCATTGCTCCCATGGTGGATCCAGTCCCAGCACTCTACAGGTCTCTGTCAGGGAGCGTATTTGGTAAAGTCTCCCTTCCTTCCGGAAGATTAAGCAAAAGGGATGGCCCCATGAGTAAGCTATCCACTGGCTACGGAGATAGATAGTAGCTGGGTGAAACTCCCTCTGTTTCTGAAACGTGAGGACTGCCAAGTCTTGAAAGAAGGTAGGGGTTTGGCCCTGGAAGGTGATGGGGTGCATAGTGCGGGCTTTGGGCAAAATCGTTTCCTTGACTTGGAAGTCGTGCACACAGACTTCGATGTCTGGAGGAATTGCTGAGTTCGCACTAGGTAGGCCCGCGCGGTGCGCTTGATCAATCTGGATGGCATTGCCTGGAGGCCCACCGAGGGCGTGATGAAACAGTTCTCTGAGATATTCAAAGATGTTTCTGCCTTCCGCTTTGGGCATCACTCCCCTGATCCGGATGTTTTTCCGCCGAGACCTATTTTCTAAGTGCTCCAGGTGGGACTGCAGGTCTATGTGTTGCTCTCGGAGTCTCAGGACCTCTGTTGGAGCGCCTGTCTCTTCCTCCCGGCTTCCCTCCTTGTTCTCTAGTTCCGCTACTCGGTCCCCTAGGTCGTCATTTCTTTAATGTCTTGTGAGAGCTCTCTCTTAAGTGACTGGAGATCTTCTCTAAGAGTGGTGAAGAGTGTTTCTAAAAAGGTGCGGGTGACCCGTTCCTCAGCAGTCTGGTCGGGGGAGTCCTTCGCCTGATCTGTTTGTGGGCCAGGATCTCCCGCAGCACCCACGGAGAAGCGAGCAAGCATGTCCTTAAGAGTACGATCCTTTTTGGGGCGGGTGGAAGCCATCCTCGTGCGTGTCCTGGCAAACGTGCCGCTAAGCACTAGGCGATGGCTGGGGGAGCCTCCTCCCACTCGTATTCCCGTGGGCTACCCTCTGGCAGGTGCCACACCTGCCCGATGGTTGTGGAAGCACTGCTGCCCATGCCACTTGAGTGAAGGGGCTGTCGGTGCCTGTAACCTGTCCCTGGTGGTGCAATGCAGTCAGCCCTGTGAACGCTCCGTCGCAGCTTCTGCTTTGCCCTCTTGTTTGTTCAATTTGGCCCCGCTTGTGCTGTGGGGAGCATCAGTCCCCCCATCCAGGTCCCGCTCGCTTCAGCAGTCGGGCCCTCCGGAACAATCTGGATCCCGCTATAGGGGAGGCCAGGGTCTCTGGGGGAGTTGCTCAGAGGTGGGGGCAATTCTGCTGGGCCCCCAGCCCCGGAGTTCCCCTTTAGGTGTGTCGCTGACTTTGATGGGAGGCCTCCTGCCTTGCCTGCTGCCGGCCGCCTCCCCGTAGGCCTCTCACAGCTCCCCGCCCAAGCGTTTGTGTTGTCTCCAGCGGAGGGGGCCGGGCTGGTCCGCCGATCACCGGTAAGTTCAGGGAGAAAGGGGGGGGCCCGACCCCATTCACCGATGGGGGCCCCCTGCTGCCACCGTGGCGCGCGTCTGCACTCACGGGAGGCCGCTGCTTCTCCCGGGCCTCCCACCACCGCTGCACCTCACCTGGGGGCCTCCTGCCTTGCCTGCTGCCGGCCACCTTCTCGTAGGCCTCTCTCGGTTCCCCACCCTGGCGCTCGCGTTGCCCCCACCGATAATTCAGGGAGGAGGGGGGGCCCCGAACCCATCCACCTATGGGGGCCCTCTGCTGCTGCCCGGGAGCGCTACTGCACCCGCGGGAGGCCGCTGCCTCTCTCGGGCATCCCGCTTCTTGCCGCCACTACGGCTCAACTGGGGGCCAAGTATGTCCGCTCCACACGGGTAGCTCGGGCATACCGTTCACTGCCGCCCTGACTTCTGTACTCCATCTGGAGGCCCCGTTCAGGCAGCCACGGGGTCCGCCCAGCCGCCACAGGGCACCCGGGCCTCTCCAGCTCCGTTCAGGTGGGCGCGGTCTCTCAGCAGGCCTCCGCTCTGGCACCAACCCCGAAGGTCCAAAGGGGCCACAACCACCGCTTCTGCAGTTCTCTCGCGGCCCCTCCGTGTTTCGGGGCTGAGCGGCATCTCCCCCGAGGGTTCTGGCGCCGTCAGGTCGATAGATGGACCCCGGGGCACTTTCAAGGCCGGCGGAGGGCAGGAGAGATGGTGAGGCACGTCTTACCCCGGCGCCATCTTGGCCACCCATTTTATGAGAAATCCAATATGTAGTGTTTTGTGTTGCCCCAACACTGTTTGCAGATTAAGACGTAATGTTGGAAGATCTTCTAGCTATTGACTTTCTGTTTCAAAGATCTCATCATTTAATTTGGATTCCCCATTACATTTATCTTTTAATAAGAGATGAATGTTGTCATTAATCGGAGTTCTATAGATTTTCAGCTTGAAATGTCTTTAAATATATTTTCCAAGCTTAGAGATAAAGCTTTTAGTATAGACTTTCCTTTTGATTCTTTAAGATGTGTAGTATTTCTTATTCCTCTGAAGATAGGATGTAGACACCACAGTTAGTTCCTTAACTTTACCTGCAGTAGATCCAATCAACACTTAAGTTTGAGAAAGACAGAATTTTCTCTTCTTCTAGCATGACTTACTGTATCGAAATTATTCTGTGACCTATTCAAATCTACCAGTAAAGTGGTTCATACAATCTTTGAAGGTGTGTTCCTCAAAATTCATACAATCAATACTTAAATATTAAGGGGCCGATTGCAATTATGGGCTGTCAGACCGCCACCCAATATTACGTTGGTCAGGAGACTGACCGACAGGCAGGCGGAAGTCTGATGATACAATTATGATGCTCCCGCCATGCTGGCAGGCAGAGAGGTGCTCTTTTACACTGCAGCTTGTGCGCGGCCCAGGAAAAGGGGCGCAGCACAAACTGCAGTGTAAAAGAGCACTTTGTGCACATCCATGCACCATGTGGTGTCTGGCACACTGTGCATGAATATGGATGGGGGCACTACATGTGCGCCCAGGGCCACTTTACAGTGGCCCATGGGGGACAGGGGTCCTGCTCGAGGCCCCCAAAGTCAATTTCTGACAGCCTTTTCATAGCTGTCAGACCGCCATGAAAAGGCTGTTGGAAAGGGACATCGCAATCCCCAAGGCAGTGACTGCGCAGGCACCACTTCCACGGTAGGGATATGATTCCGCCTGCCACCCCGACGGGCTCTTGGATCCTGTCGGAGGCGGCGGCGGTCTTTCCCCCGACCTCTGCGTCTAACTGCCTGCATTGAAATGCGGCAGTCGGACCGATGGCCTGTCTGGCGGCTGGACGGTGGCGGTCCACCAGACAATTGTAATCAGGCCCTATCTTTCTCACCCCAAAGGAAAATTTGAAGAGGTAATTCATTTATTACTTGCTTATCTATATTTACCCATTTGGGATTATATGGTGTAAGAGGTATAAAACAGTGGTGAATTAGACAGAGCGTTGAGAAAACTAAAGTAACCCTTTTTAGGTCTCGCCCACGCAGCGCTTGCGCTGTCTCGTTGAGACATGCAGTATATACTATAGCGTGGAAGCTTCGTGGAAGCTCCGCCCACTCTCCGCCCATCTTTTTGATTGGCTTAGATCCTAAATGCTGCCTTTTGATTGGTTTTAGGCTTGTTAGTCCCTCCTCCTGACAGCCATGTCGTCATTTGTATCCTTCCCCGGCTATTGGCCCCTTTACTACAACTCTATTTTCTTCCCTGTCTCTCCCCCCCCCCCGCCCCCTCCTGCAGTCCGTGACTTCTCGGCCCCCCCGCACCCTCCCCACTCCCGTTCGTGCCGTCTCGCCCCCGCACTCCCGTTTCCAATGCAATAAATCTCGCGTAAATGCGAGTCCTATTGCATTGGAAATGCTTGGTTAAATTGTGAGCACTAGCACTATTTTCTCCCCGTGCCTCCCACAACTCCTCCCACCCCTCGCAGCTTCTTTTCTTAGCCCTCTGCTCGCGGGCGCACAGCACTGTTTTCAGTTTGCTGAATCTGCGAGGTGTTAGAGAGGAACGAAAGGAACTCACATTCGATTATGAGCACTATTTACTTCCTGTTCGTTGCAGTTCACACGCAATGCGACGCTCGGGGGCAGCTGTGTTGATAAGCTATCTCTGCGCGAGGATCAGCTTGTGTTTTTTTGTAATTACATTTGTACATCTGCTGAGCTGAAACTGCTAATTTCTGTGAGCAGCTTTTTTTCTCCTTTTAGCTGTGATCTGGAGGAATGAGTAGCTGTCTCGCAGAGATGACAAAAATAAACTCCTAATCCCTCCTCCACAAAAAAAGAGAGCGAAATTTCCACTACATCTTTCTCGTGCATAGATCTATGATCTGGGGGTCGCGCTGTGCTATATGCAAACTTCCTCGTGGCGTGTGTGCTGTTGTGTTTCCGACAGGGCACAAGTCCTAAAAAAAGAAGTGGGGGGACTCTCCAAGTTAGGTGGTGTGACAGGAAGTGACATCACGACGGGAAGTGTCATCACGACGGGAAGTGTCATCACGACGGGAAGTGTCATCACAACAGGAAGTGACATCACATGTGCAGCAGATCTATCATTTGCACTTATTGCAAGATTTAACAATTGAAGCTGCTCAGTGCTTAAGCCTGTGACTTAAGGTCCCTGTATAGAGGAATTAACAGCCCAAATGTGGATGAAGTTTGGTGTACAACTACATTAGTAAAGACATTAAGTGCTGTAAGCGAGGCATACTAAAACATGGCACCATGAACAAAAGCAGAGTTTGCGCGTTTTGTAAAAAAACAAAGAAAACTACATGCTAGAAACTAGGGGAATAACTGACAGAACCGGAGAATATTAATGTAAAATGATAATGCATTACATAGAACCATGGTGGGTGCACTCCCTGTCCCCTTAATGCGTCATTGGTTATAGGAGAACGTGCATTATATACTCCTCAGGTCTGCCTACATCATGCACAAATTAAACAACAGAGGTGAAGGTTCATTCAGTCTACTGTTAATGAAAGTTTTGCAGCTTCCCAGGCATTCACAGTAAAGTGCCTATTAAACTAAAGTGCTTGGCATTTGTGAACTCATGATGAACCAATAAAGCATCCTCCAAGCAATCAAGGGGAATAGGCGTTTTTACTTTCTGGACAGCATGGTGTACATTTACAATCAGAGGCGCAACTAGAGGGAAATTACGGGGGGGGGAGCTAATAAATTTTTTTGGGGGGGGGTGGCTAATTCTTCCAGCAATCGGCAGAGTGAAGATGCAGGGGCTCTAAGAAGGAGTGAAAACACAACAAAGCCTCATTCACAAGCAAATGGTCTTTTAAAGACCTGTGAAGTACTCGGGTGGGGCTGTGTGTGTGCCGGGGAAGCTGTCTCAGCCCGGGCTGCCACACACAGCATGGGGGAGGGAGGGCTGGAGCCCTTTGAGCACAATGGGCGTTACGCGCCTGTTTACAATAGCCTGTGTGGTTCTTGAAGACAAGATCAGCTTAGATACTTCAATATTAACATTGACTTCTATCAACTCTAAATCATGTTTTGTGACAGCCCGTTGTACCGTTGAATATACTATGACTAGATAGTGTGCTTCAGAATAGGGACCGCCTACGAGTGGGAATTACCCTTTATCTCCCAATTTCAATTATTTCTAAATCTGTTTTGGAGGAGATGGAATCAGGCGATAGCCTAATAATTAAATCTGATTAGGAGATGTAAGAAGCTGAATGCCGCATAGAACGGCCAGTTGGTATCAAACTCGCGGTGCAAGGGCAATGGGTGTCGCTGCGAATGAAAAAGAGAATGCGGCACGCAAGTGCTTTGCTGGCTCTCTCAGTCACTTGCTGATTTTCACCCTGTAGCGTTTACAATTTTAGCCAAATCACGTTGGTGTGTAAGAGTTCCATTATTAAAACCCCGATTATATTCACGTGTGTCCAGCAATGTTAAGTGCATTTCTGATTCGATATGTTTCTTTCTTATTGAGAGGGTAGTCAACGTCCATCACTAGCTCATTGTTGGACACGTGGAGCAGGAGTTGGTGTCTTCACCTTCTATAAACGTTTGGGTATGTGGAAGTGTTAATCGAAAATTTGTCAGCGTTTGACGGTGTATCATGTCACCTAGATTGCACCAATTATATTCACCGGCATTTGCAGATTGGGTTCATCAGCACACTGCAGCGTTTCAAATAGTGTATTTTATGGGCTGTGAAACTGCACTTGTTTTTGCTGAAGAGGGCCCCTGCGTTTTTCCCATATTGTACCGATTATGTGGGCGTTTGAGCTACGATCTATATATCTTAAAGGCTGCTAGTGTTTATATTGCTTCAAGTATTCTGTGTGATGCCCGAATGACATCATATTACAGCTGGACGTGGTTCGATGTTAGAATCACACTTGTCCGCTGTGTTTATTTATTGCACTGCAACCCTCTGGTTCCCCGGGCAGTGCTTTACAAATGAGATCGGCTGCTCAGCTGATGCATTCCTTGCCCATGAAACAGCTGAGTCCCTTAAACTGTTTATTACAGAGCAGTTTGTCCACAATAGGGCGGCCGTGCGGGCAAGTGACAACATCATTGAAAGTCCAGCATTTCAGCAGGGGGGGCGGCGTCCACCCGGTAAAATAAGTGGGGGGACGACATCCACCCGCGTGGTACCCCGACTCGTGCCCTGGTTTCCGATGACATGTACACAGACAGTATACATCTGTTTTGCTCTCCATCTGCTCTGAGTTCTGCACTTGTTTTTAGCAGTACTTTGTTGTTGGCTGTGTTGGCGCTGCAGGGGCGGGAGAATACACACAACACGACTCCCAGTGCTTGCTATAAAGAAAAGCTAGTACTTGCCACAATTAGTAAATAGTTACATCTAACATTTTTTCATCACATCATGCAAGATTTACGATCTTGTTTGAAAGCACATTGCTCTGTCTTTTTGTCTGGTTACAAGATCGTCTCTGAATTTCAATGTCAGCTCTTCTTCAGCTAAGGGTTGGGAAATCACATTTTCTGAGATATTAGCATTTTTTCAGATTTGCCATTTACACATTAGACATTGCAGTATATAAATGTATAACCCACATATATGCGGGCCTGTGTCACGCCTGTTAACGGTGCAACCTTCACACACACACCGCTTAAGTGCACACAGCCTTAATGTCATTGACTGTGACATGCACTTTACTAATAACGTCGAAGCGACAGACAATAGACAGAAGTGGAGCAGTCCTGCGCGAGCCGAGACAACTGGCAGCAGAGACAGGAGAGCGCGCGCTCCCCCAGGGGGAACGGAAAAAACAAGCATTAAAAATGCAATAGGTCTCGCCTTTCATTAAGTAAAAGCCATTTGCTTTGCTATACAACACCATTAGCAAAGCAAATGGCTTGAACTTAATCAAAGGTGAGACCTATTGCATTTTCAATGCTTGTTTTTATTACATTACTGCATTTTTGAGCCGACACTGAAGCTCGAACACGGATCCCCAGCTTGCAGGGAGGTTACAATGGAAAAGGGCTGACTGATTGGCTGTGCCCTCTCTCTCCCCACCTCCTATCCCTCCCACACACTACTTCCCCGCCCCCACCACCCCTACAACACACAGATGCTGTAACCAAAAGCGAGAGGAAATGGCCCGGCCGTCTGTTTCACTGCTGTTAACATTTCTGCATTTATATAGCGCGGGCAGACAATAACTGATTTAAAAATTTTTACAAATATTTACAGCACTGAGGCTCAAACACTGATCTCCATCTCCCGAGTCCACAGCTTGCAGGGAGGTCACAGTGGAAAAGGGCTGACTGATTGGCTGTGCCCTCCCACACACTACTTGCCGGCCCCCACCACCCCTACAAGACACGGATATGGTAACCATAGCGAGATGAAATCACTCTGCTTCCATTAGCCTCGCTGGCTTTATCTGCCAAAGAGAGTGCTAACAAATACGTTAATGAGCATGAAGCTGTAAACGTATGCGATTATGCTTTCAGTGGCTTGTTCTCTTACTCTCTCAATGTCTGCTTTTCCATTGTTTCCGTCAACTGCAGAATTAAATGCAATGCGCTGGCAGTTGTGGCGTAGCAGGGTGACTTGGGCCCTCATACAAGGAAGGGAAATGGGCCCTCATCTCCACAGTTTGGTAGCAAAATGCATCCATAATTGTGGTCCAGAGTGCCCCGGTGCCGCTGCACCTGTTGCACCCGCAGTGTGGTACCTGTTCAGTGTTGTTTCCGATATTTTCATCGAAATCCGGGTCAAGCAGAATGTATTTTTGTCACTTGTCAGTCATAATGTGTATTCTGGCAAATAGCTCTGTCGTGACCTGGAGGGCGCCGCCTGTTCTGCACCTGTCCAGTTGGGGTCCCCCTGCATCACCAGACGTGAATCAAACAATGATTCGGGGAACGCTGAAGCCAGTTAAAAGGCTGATATGGCGCGTGTGCGATTTTCCATTGCCTCTGGGTGTATTGACCTCAGGAGTGCGGGCTATGCTGCTGAAACAGGCCGTGAAGTGCCCACACATTGCCCCGCGCCCCCTAAAAGCCTCTGTGTGCCGCCACCTCGTGGGCTCAGGCTGGGATCCCATGCCATACGTATGGCGAGCCCTTGCTGCGCCCCGCAAACACCTCCGTGTGCCGACATGTCCATGACGTAGTCTCGGCCTCTAGTAAAGATGAGCGCAGCGCGCACCAGGGGGCAGGCTCGGCTTCTGCTGCAGGTGTGACGTGTGAGGAAGACCCCTGCACCCCCCCCCCCACATACACTATGAGGCTGTTTATTTATGTAGATTAATCCCGGAGAATATCAGAGCGCTTTAAATAGATTAGGGGTATATTATTCAGTAACTACAATCCCGATGGTCCAGAACAAGTGAGTAAATCAGTCAGTTGGATACATCACTCTACAGTGGCCAGAAGCATGAAAAGGTACCTTAATGTTGCATTTCGACGCTGGAGCAGCGGATGGGAACGAGGGGGTTATGAATGTGAGCCGCGTGTGCAGAGATGAGGGTCGCAGCGGGGTCACAAAAAGGATGCGCAGCCATGGATTGTCAGAATAGTACCCAATATTCCGGACACGGTCCTTTGTAAAGCACTAGAACAAACAAGCAACAAAGCGATTGATGGAATGCATGGATTGATGTCATCCACTGGGGATTTCTCGGACCTCATTCACCCTGTGTGCCACTCTAGGCCGAGACCAGGCACATGCAATAGTCCGGTAAGGACAGTCCGAACCAGCTGCCAGACCGAGTCTCTTCCAGACAGGAAGATCAGTAAGGACCGGTTCGGCCTAGTCAGCAGGCCTTGGCACAGGGGCCTGCTTGACTCCTGTGGCACAGTGAGCGCGGGGCTCTCGTCTGGCCATAGACTTTGCAAGGCACAGCGTTGCCATCCACCTGGCCTATAGTGTAATGTGAAACAGATTCGAATAAAACATTAATAAAACCTTGGTTTGCTGTGCAGATACTCCCACTCTGAATTGTGAAAAGTCTCTTCCGGTGATTTGACTCATGCCCTCGCCCCATCTAAATCAAACGTGCCCTTGCACACACAGGCATTTTAGCAATGCACATGCGGGCTTATAAATGTTAAATAAATTCATGCTTTCTTTTGCATTGCATAAGCGCCTCTGAAACTTTTTCTTAAATGTGGGCCACAGTGCAAAATTTTGAATAGGTCATGTCACCGTCCCCTCACCCTCAGGCACACGTGTGTACAGTGTGCAGGGCTCTGAATAAAGAGGCACTCCAAGTCTTGGCACACATGCTCTGCTTCCCTAGCTCTCCCTGGAGCCGGCTGGAAGATCACAACTGCAGCTTGCTATTAACTTGTCCACACACTGAAGGCTTAATGAGGGCAAGGAAGTCAGGGTCCGCTGCTGATCTGCAGCCTTTAATTTAAAAGGGAAGGAGGAAATGTCTCTTCTTTGGACATTCTACATCCTCGTCTTGGAGCCTGGCCATTGATTGTTCACTTGATAAGTTCTTGCACCAGAATTCCTGATTTCTGCACACACAGATTAAAACCTGGTAAAGCCCAACAAACAAAACATTTGGGAAACTAAGGAATGCCCTGGACAACACTCTAAAGTGGGACAAGCAGGGCGGACTCCTGCTTTTAATTATCTTTAATTGCAATTTTAATTTTATATTTATGTTACACCAAAATATGTTTTCCCAAAACAATTGACATATCTCTCATTTTCATATCCCATGGGGATTTCTGTGCCCATTAAATAAGATCTTTATTAAGCTTCAGACACAAATTCCTATGTCGAAGTAAAACTGTGGATAATATCCACCGAAAGCATGTCGATTATCCTCAAATCTGCAGAGGCCAATGTCTGACAAATTTACATAGTGACGGTAGAGTGACCTGTGTGGTGTGTCGTTAAGATGGAAAGAATGTCACAATCTATTGTCAGTGTTTTTGTTATCCACGGCGTTCATTAGTTCTAGCGTTAGAAATACTTTTTAATAATAAAAAAAAACATGTACAGTATACTTATTAAAGGGGCTTTCAGCCAGCGTTCTACACCCATAGGCCTAGATAATTGAACCTGGTTTTGTCCTTTTTTTGTTTGACTATTTAACAAGAACAGCATGGCCATTTTGGAGCACTGTTTCCCTTCCCCGCATCCCGATGGAGCTGCTTCTGGCCCCCACCTGCAGACAATGTGCTGCATGGCCAATTACTTATAAGGCCCCAAAGGCGAGACCGATTGCATTGCAAATGCTTGTTTAATGAAATTTTCACTTTACTGAAATAACTCACATGGATTTTTTGGGTGGCAGCTAAAATCTTTCATCATATTTTCTCGCCTCGTGTATGTAGATTTTTTTTTCCTGATGCACAATTATTTTGTAAAACAAAGAACTCTGGGCAACACATTCCTTATCATTGTGTTAATTTTGGCCCAAATTCCCAGACTCAGTTTATGCCACCATCCAAAGTCAGACGTTAAGTTTCCAAATGAGAGTTTCGATATTTATTTTCAAATATGTTTCAATGGTCTTGGAATGTTTATGCAAGTCATTTCCAATTCCATTGTAACGGCAACACTTCAAATTCTATTTTATTTTCCAGTTTCAATATTGGTATTATAGTGGATTTATTCAGGTAATTTCATAGCCAAAGAAGGAGGTAAAATATTTACTAAATGAAGTATGTGTGGCACCGACTTCTCAGTGAGGAAAATTAAGCGTTTTAGGATCACAAGGCAGAGCTTTAATAACATTGAGCGATGTTTCACCAAAATGTATTCTATATAGGATTTCAAAAAGATATGTTCAATCCGTACTGTCAAAAGAGTTTTATGCCTCTATACCTTAGAGCAAGTTTTTAGTATAGAGAATTCTATCTTGCATATATCTAATATGGTTACTGCCTCTGCCTTTGATAAAGCCTGTTTGGTCAATGTCAATTAAGCTACTATTTTATTTAATCTATTTGGATGGTTTTAGTTAGTATTTTCACATCCAAATTTATCAGAGAAATTAGGGCCTGATTAAGAGTTTGGCGGTCCCACCACTGTCTGCTGTGGGACCGCCAAATTCATGGTGAGCCCGCCTACCAGATCAGGAGTTTTTCCTGGTCTGGCGGGCGGTCCTGCGGCGGCCTGTCAGGCTTGTAAAAGAGCCTAACAGGCAGACCGCCGCTCTCAGAGTACAGACTGCACTTTCCTGCGCGGTGTGGCCATGCCACACTGTGACAGTGAGTGCCTGCGGCACTCCTCTTGCTGGGCAACATGGTGAGAGGGCCCTCTGTGCAAAGCAGCTGCCATTTTGGATGGGCAATTTGTCTACAACCTGTGGGTGCGGGGTTGCAGACAGAGAGCAAGAACATGGCCGAGGAACTCCATCCCTCAAAGTGAGGAATGGGTGGGGAGCAGTGGGCACCATAGCTAACACAGGAGTGCGGGGCACATGGAGGCATTGAAGAGCAGCACTAAACCAGCCCAATAAGCCACGCAAGGGGTAGAGCAAACAGGATGAGCACAAGCAGCATAAAGCAAAGTTGTAAAGTGGGCCACCATTGACACTACCGAACTGCCAAACTGGCTAGGATGTAAAATATGCAACTTTGAGGATAAGAACAGTCATAACTGCAAATGGCAGTACATAGCTGAATGGGAGGAGGTCCTAAGGCTTCCTTGATAAGTGTGGACACCATGCACGCTAATACACTCAAGAAATCTCAGAATGGGGAAAATGATTGCCAAGCAGGGAAAGCTTTGACACCAGGAAAACCAGTAAATCCAGGCAAGGAACCAGGGATCAGGTAGAGAATGCAGACGGGGTGTGAATGACACAAATATCGGATTAAAACTAGTGTTTGACATGAATTTCATGTCAAAAATATTGTGACTACAAAAATATTGTGTGACAGAATATCGAAGCTAAGACTTTGGTTTCTTTGGTAAATAGTATTGTTTTCATAAAACTCTTTATATTTAAGATTATTTAATAGAGTTGTAATAAATATTGTTTTTTAATTAATGTAATGTGTTTTAGTTGGTTTATTAATTTTAGGTGTTAATATTGTTAGTTTAATTGTTATTACTTTTTTCTAGTAATTTATAATGTAGTAGCAGGTTGTTGAGTTTTTAGGGAAATAGTGTGGGAAGTTAATTCAATTACAATTGATTTAAATTTACTGTTGATTATTTTTTATTCTAAATGTTTAGCTGAATAATTATGTAAATTATGTTTGTTTAATTATTATTTTATGTATTTAGGTGTGATTTAATCATTTAAAAGTATGTTTGAATTTTATATTTGTGTTCATAATTCATATATTAGTAGCGTGTTGTTTTAGTTTGTATGGAAATAGGGTGGGAAGTTAATTAAATTATTAATTTAAATGTAAGATTAATTAATTTGCTATAGTAAATTTAACTTTTCAGTGATTAATAAGTACGTAAATTGTTTAACTGCATGTTACTTTATTTTTTTTACTTTAAATTCTAAATTTTAACGTATATTTTAATTTTTATATTTTTTAAGTTAAGTATTTATATTTTAGTAGTGTGTTGGTAGGTTTGTATGGGAATAAAGTGGGAAGGTAATGAAGTTATAACATTATATAAAAAATTGTTCATAAAATGTAATTGATCAATAGAGAATTGTGTATATTTTTTAATGGTCCACGTATGATGTCAATTATTTGTTTATTTTTATCATTTATTAATTTCTCTATAAGGTTTTAAATAGTAATGTTTGTAAAATTTATTTTTTAAATTGTATTTGTTGTGTTTAAGGCATATTTTAAATTAAATACTGTTTCATTTTAAATGTTTACTTTTTTGTGTTTTCTTCAATTATATAGTATTTTTATATATAGGATTTAAAATGTTTCTTATATTATGTTTTTAAATGTTTGAAAAATGATAAGGAGTTGGAATGTCATATGTAATCCCTCCAAACTCCAACTCTCTCCCTACTGTTGCTTAGAATGGAGTGGGAATAGTAAATCTGACACCCTCTTTGGAGTCCAACACTTTCCCTACTGTTGCTCAGACTGGAATGAGAATGGTAAATCTAATGCCTCTGGAGTCCCACACTTTCCCTAATGTTGGTTACAATAGATTAATAATAAATGTTTTATATATTGCTGGTTATTATTGTTTGGTTTTAGTTTTTACTTTGTCATTTGGAATGGTTATATTATTTTTTAGAAAAACGCATTTTTTAATTAATTTACATTACCTTAATTAATTATTACATTTTCTGATATGTTATCAGAATTTATTTTTGTTACTGTTAATCATATTTTTTGATTGTAAATATACTGTTAATGTGTGGGTATATACAGATATATACACACAAATATATATATATGTATATAAAGAGAGAGCACATTTTAAATTTATTTTACTGTTGCTATTTTACATTTAGTCTATATGGAAAATTGTTTCATTATTGTTCTATTTTTTTAAGGAATATAAATTAAATTTGCCCACATAAGGTATGCTTATTTTACATAACAGTGTGTCCATGATTGTGGAGTTTGCTGTTAATTATGAGATGGTATGTCGAAAATGTTCATTGTCTGTTATATACTTAATTTTCATGCTCTGCAGTCCAAGATGGTGCCAGTTTTCACATTTACTTTGAGACTACTTTGAGACTCTTAGAACATTTTCTTTTTTGTTAACTACAGCTCTAACATGGGGTGTTTGACGACATCTCTGTATGTGATCAAGACTGCGAGACGGGCAAAAAGGTTCATGGTGCTGGATTAAAATTGGAGTTCACTGCACAACTCTGGCCGAGTGAGCGTCTATTCCATTTCATCATTGGTGCTCATGTGACTTTGTCGGCGTGCTCTTCCGGCACAGGCTCCACCCCTCTCGGAGTCGGAGGTTCCCTCAAGGAGCGATATATATATATGTATGTATGTATGTATGTATGTATGTATATATATATATATATATATATATATATATATTTTACATATACTGGCATTCACCAGTAGGTAGTTATAGTTAGGACCTATTTTCCATAGATGAATAGTTTTTTATTTTGCTAATAACGAAATTTTCAAAACTAGTAAGCCAATCACTTCAGCAGCTGTCTGGAAAGTTTAAGTGTGATTTGTCAAGTGGGGGCAGAGAAAAAGGGGGGGGGGGGTCCCAAAAAGTGTTTTCCCCATGCAATTTCCCACAGGAATTTTACACACAACTACAATACGAACTGCTGAACAGAATTACACCAAATCTGGCAGAAAGCTAGCTCTTGGTCCAGAAAGAGCCCTTTTTTGTAATTTGGTGCAAATCCACTCAGTAGTTTTTGAGCTATTAAAGAAAAAACATTTATGTATGTCTAGGGATGGGGATTGTAGGAAAGTGCCCCTTTTGCGTGGTTACCTCCCACTATTTGCCTGATTTCTGATGCACTTTGACTGAGTGTGCACTGGGTCACTGCTAGCCAGGGGGATCATTACAATGTCGGTGGGTCCAACACCGACGGCTCGTCAGTGTGGGACCCACTGACACCTGCCCCTGGGGTTCGCCCGCTGCATTATGCTGGGGCGGGCGGAGGCATCGGGGGAAGGGACTGTCACCGGCGCTGAGCCCTTCGGTGTGTCAGAGTGTCAGTAATCCCTACAATAAGGGCAGTGCCTGCTCAGGCACCGCCGTAGGGATTGCAATGTCTCTTTCCGCCGGTCCTTTCATGGCGGTTCCCCCGCCATGAAAAGGTAAGCAGAAAGTGATTTTGGGGGCCCCCAGCAGGGCCGTCTTCTCCCCTGGCCCTTAGCCATTGGGCTTGGGGGGCACCTCTGGTGCCCCCTAACCATCCCTTCACCATGTTTCAGGCACCGCATGGTGCCTGCCACATGGTGCAGGGATGTTTTTAAAGTGTTCATTTTCTTTTGGGGTGTGCTGCAGCCCGCAGCAGAGGTCCCAATAGAAAATATACACATTGCGACAGCATTGAAGGCCGTCGCATTGTAATTAGGGCAGCGGGACCGCCGACTTCTAGTCCGGCGGTACTGCTTCCGCTGCGGTGCCGGTCGGACGAGAGTACAACTAGCATCGTAATTAGGCCCCAGGTTCTCAGTGCCTGTGTTCTTTCCCAAAACTGTACCTTTGTTTCCACAATTGGCACACCTCTGGCCCACGTGTAAGAACCTTCTAAAAGGTACCAGTGGTACCAAGGGCCTTGTGCCGGGGAAGGTCTCTGAGGGCTGCAGCATGTATTGTGCCACTTTCAGGGACCCCTCACCTAACACATATACACTGCCATTGCAGACTGTGTGTTTTGGCTTAGACAAAACTTAAGAGTCGATCAAACACTGCCAGTGGCATAGGTAAGTCACCCCTCCAGCAGGCCTCACAGCCCAAAGGCAGGGTGCACTATACCACAGGTGAGGGAATAGCTGCATGAGCAATATGCCTCTACAGTGTGTCTAAGTCCATTCTTAGACATTGTAAGTGCAGTGAAGCCATATTGAGTGCATGGGCTGGGAGGTTGTCATTACGAACTCCACAGCACCATGATGGCTTTACTGAAGGCTAAGAAGCTTGGTACCAAACCTCTCAGCACAATAAACCTACACTGATGCCAGTGCTGGATTTATTGTAAAATGCACTTAGAGGGAATCTTAGAGATGCCCCCTGAAAAAAGACTAACTCCCTCTTGTCCAGCTGACTGGTCTGCACCAGCCTGCCAAACAGACGTGTTTCTGACCCATGAGGTGGGAGCCCTTGTGGGTCAAGGACAACGCCTGCTTGGGGTGGAGGTTCTTCACACCAACCCTCAAGAATAGCATTCAGGGAGGTGAGCGACAAAGGCTTCCTGACCTTTTTTCTTAAGTCTTTTTTATTAACATTCACTCAGTACTTCTAACATTTACACATATATTACAACAAATTGGAACACTTGTTCCCCGTACTATAAACTTCTTAGTCTGTAAGTCTTTTCCCCGCCATATCGTGGCCTGATGTTTGTGCGGCTATTGGAAGTAGAGCGCTCCCCTGTATTTATATATTCTGATCACATTTTGTTCTTTCGTCATCTGTTCCAAACTCTTTTGTAATGTCCCCTATATGCAATTCAGCGCCCCAAAATTTTGTCCATTTTCGTGGGCAACCTCTGGCTTTATATGTTACTTTCTCAACTCCTGAGCACCAATCCAAGTCCTCCTCACATTCCCCTAGATCCGGTGTACAATTTGCCCCCCACTTTCTGGTAATATTTCTTTGTGCCACAATTGCAGCTATTTTAAGCCATATTGGTGTGTATTTGGACCATTTTCTCTCGCCAGTCACACACAGCAGTAGCCATCGTGGTTCCAATGGGATCTCCAAGTTGGTGACATCAGACATGATTTGTGTTACTTCCTTCCAGTAATTATGGATGTATCTACACTCCCAAATTATATGAAAAAAAGAGCCAATCTTCCCACATTCTCTCGCACAGTACTTAGATGTGCCATGGCCCAATCGATGCAGTACTGCTCTGGAGGTGTACGACCAGTTGAATAAGACGGAATTGGGCCCTTATAGCTACCTCCCGAGGACTCTGCACTGCCTCCTCCCAGTCGTCGTCTTCTAGGAGTCCAAGTTCCATTTCCCATGCTCCCCTCAGGGGGTCTATCTGGTTAGGTGAGTTGTACATGATTTTCTTATACATTAAAGAGGTTGCCTTGGTTGTCATGGGGTCGATTAACAATCTGTCCTCTAGTGGCGAATATTCTGTCAGGGTTTCCCCTTCCCGAATATGTTGGCGTAGGGCATGGCCCAATTGTAGGTATCTGTATCTTTCCGAGTCTGCCAGTTCATATTCATTTTGTAGAGTTTCCAACGTCAGCTGTGCATGTCCCCTCCAAATGTTGCCCAGGCTTCCAATCCCCAACAATTCCCATTTTTTAAACCCTGACAAGTCCCCCACCTCTCGTAACGGGTCGCTGTGCCATAAAGGAGTCCTACCCGTCAACTTCCCTTCCCATCCTAGGTGTTTGGAAGTTTCACGCCAAGCACGCACTACTGTCTGTGCGTGTGGTGGTAGCTGTCTTTCCTTACCTCTGGTATAGTGCTTCTGGATAGCCCTTTTCTCCCATAGCCCAGTGATCTCCTCGAAAGGCCGGGTCATTGCGATCCGTGAATGCCCAATCGTTCACTACTGTCAATTGCGAGGCCCAGCAGTATTTTCTGATGTCTGGAGCTGCGAGCCGTCCCTCGTATATTCCTCTTTGTAGCTTACAAAGTGCTATTCTTGAGCAATCTCCGTCCCATAAAGGTTTTCACAGCTCGCAATCTATACCCTGGAACACTGTCTTTGGTATTTTGAATGGGGAATTTTGTCAAATAGAGAGTAATCTGGGTAGTGCCCTTATTTTAAAGATCACTGCCCTGCCCATCATTGATATCGGTAATTTCCTCCAACATTCCACATCACTCTTTAATCGCTGTATCTGAGGGGATAGGTTTCCCTCCAGGAAGTCTTCCTCTTTTGCGGAAATTCATATGTCTAGGTATGTAAAAGTATGTTTGACAGTTAATGGTGATGTCTCAATTTGTCTCTGAGGGATGGCGCCCTTCAAGGGAAAGATCAGGGACTTGTTCCAGTTGATCGCATTCCCAGAGTAGCTGCCAAACAGCTAGAATATGTGAAGCACCCTGTGCACTGACCTATATGGGTTAGTCAGATACAGGAGCACATTGTCTGCAAATAGGGATATTCTGTCCTCACAGTCGCCGCCGCCCTTTATTCCTGATAGGACTGATCATTTCGAACCCATGCTGCCAGGGGCTCCAGTGCCAATGCAAAGATCAGTGGTGAGAGCGGACAGCCTTGCCTTGTACCCTTTTTGAGTGAGAAGGAGCGGGAGATTACTCCATTAACCCTTACCCTGGCCTGTGGGCCCTGATACAAAAGCTTTACCCATGCACAAAACTTAGGTCCGAAGCCCAGTCCATACAACATTGCAAACCCGTATTGCCACTCAATACTGTCGAATGCCATTTGCGTGTCTAGGGAAAGGAGCACTACATCCTCACTGTATTCCGCTTTGGTCCTGTGTATCACTGAATATAATCTACTTAGATTGAGTCTCGTGCTCCTATGTGGCATGAAACCTGATTAGTCCAGATGAACCAATGCAGAAATTACCGTTGGTAATCTGGTCGCCAGGGCCCTAGCAAGCACTTTTACCTCAGTATTTAATAGTGATATTGGTTCGTAGGACCCGCAATCCGCTGGGGTTTTACCTTTCTTAGGTATCACTACTATTGTGGCTGTTCGTACATCCAATGGCAATTCCCCTCTTTCCATAGATTCCTGGTACATATTTAACAGATGGGGCGCAATTCTTCTCGGTACACTCTTGGTACAGTTCCACTGGCAGCCCTTTGGGACCTGCTGCCTTCCTGATTGTAGATCAGTGAGAGCGCTTGCTATTTCTTCTACCGTAAAGTCTTGGTCTAGTATGTCTCTATCTTCTTCGTTAGTGATGGGAGGTTGATTTCTCTCAGTAGTTCTGCACAGTCCCCAGCTGTGCGCTTAGAGGAGGGGGTATAGAGTGTTTCATTGTATTGTGCGAATGCCTCCGCTATATGCTCACCTACACTATGTGTTTCCCCTCTCAAAGTATGTATTTCCAGGACCCAGTCTCTCTCCCTGTCCCTTTTTTCTAGCCAGGCGATCATTTTATTCGCTTTATCGCCAATATCATATCGTTTCCTCTGGGTTCCTAGTGCTTGTGCTCTCACCTTTTGCTCACTCAAGTTTCTAAATTCCTGCTGTTTGAGCCGAAGCCTATGCTTTAAAGTCTTGTCCGAGTCCTTCCCCTCCCAAGTCGCTTTTTCCATTTGACTTATTTCTCTTTCGAGCTCTTCGAACTCCGAACTCTTGGATGTTCTTTCTTTTGGCTGCCCATTTGTGCCTGGACGTATCCCCTAATCACGGTTTCATACGCCTCCCAGAGGATGGAGGCCGCATCTATGGCCCCTCATTCTTTCGGAAATATTGTGTTGTGCGCGCCTGTATTTTTTCCACAAATTGTTTGTTTTTGAAGTGCAATCTTGGGGGCAGAACGCTATTTCTTACTGGTCCTTGTAGCAGTACCTCCACCGGGGAATGGTCCGAGATACCACGTGCCTTGTGAGATGTGCCCCTAAATTGACCGACATGCATCTTAAGTGTAAATGGGTAGTCTATCCGGGAATGACTTATGTACGGCTGAAGTGTACATATATTGTCGACTTGCTGGATTATGTATCCTCCATAGGTCAATCATCCCCATCACGGCTATAAAACCCTCCAGGGGCTCTCTTTCTCCTGCCCCACTGCCCCTGATAATCTATCTATCTGCGGGTCCATGACTGTGTTATATCTCCTCCCAGGATAAGTGTGCCTGAGGGCATTTCGAGTAGTATATCTCCTAATGCTGGGAGGGTATCCATATGTAATTTTGGGGGCACATAAACGGAGCATAGATGTATTATTTTACCCTCCCAAGTGCCAGTCATTGCTACATATCTGCCCTTACTGTCACACCCATGCAAAAACAACAATTGATGGACAGAATGCAGAACAATGTCGTACATTCACCCCAGTACAGAGATCTGGGCCTTAATCCATCGTTTTTTTGCTCACCATGCCATTCCAGTTTGGACCCAGCCAAATGCAAATCAGTCCTGACCCTGCGCCCAATGGGAACAGTCCAGCCCGAACTGCCAGGCCAGGTCCTCCCTGGACTGGAAACAAGCATCCTAGGACCGGTTTCGGGCTTTCAGCCCTCATCAGCCAGGATAGCTTGATTCCAGTGGCATGGAGAGCACGGGACCCACGTCTGGGCATACCCGTCCCACTCGGGGTGACAAATGCAAAAACAACAATTGATGGACAGAATGCAGAACAATGTCGTACATTCACCCCAGTACAGAGATCTGGGCCTTAATCCATCGTTTTTTTGCTCGCCATTCCAGTTTGGACCCAGCCATATGCAAATCAGTCCTGACCCTGCGCCCAATGGGAACAGTCCAGCCCGAACTGCCAGGCCAGGTCCTCCCTGGACTGGAAACAAGCATCCTAGGACCGGTTTCGGGCTTTCAGCCCTCATCAGCCAGGATAGCTTGATTCCAGTGGCATGGAGAGCACGGGACCCACGTCTGGGCATACCCGTCCCACTCAGGGTGACAAATGCAAAGACAACAATTGATGGACAGAATGCAGAACAATGTCGTACATTCACCCCAGTACAGAGATCTGGGCCTTAATCCATCGTTTTTTTGCTCACCATGCCATTCCAGTTTGGACCCAGCCATATGCAAATCAGTCCTGACCCTGCGCCCAATGGGAACAGTCCAGGCCAGGTCCTCCCAGGTCACACCAACACCTGCCCGGAATAAATGGGACTGATGTCTTGACTAGTATCCCCACTCCCCGAGAACCCAATGTGTATCCTGCATGTTGTTGAAGTTTGTATCTCCATCTATCAAGAGCTTTATAGCGGTTACTCCTCAAATGCGTCTCCTGGAGCAGTACTATGTCCGGGGCATGTCGTTGTAGGTATTGTAGTACCAGCGTACGTTTTATCTTACTGCCCAGTCCATTGACGTTCCATGTCAAAATTTTCATTGTCATAGTGAGGTAGGTTTCCTGATGTTATGTCTCAGATCATTCCCTTCAAGTGTTCTGTAGGCCCGGTATCTATTTGGCAGTGATTTCATGGGCTAATTAGTGAGGACCCTTCAGATTCCGGACGGTTTGTGTCATTGTAACTCAGTGCGAGTCTACTTCGATGGTGTCTGAGCATGTAGAAAAGGACAACAATATAAACTCGCCTAACATGGCTAATTACTTCCCCCAAAACGTAACCTCCCCACTCTGCTATCCTGCTTGACAGGTCTAGAACCACCCGCCACCCCAACTTGCAGAGAGCCTGCCGCCCTATATAAACCTGCTTTGTGCTGGCGTGAGCTAGAGACCCCTGCTGGTCCGCAAATACAATATTACAGCCTGCCCTTCCTTACTCGTCTATATCACTCCCTTGCACAGGGTTTGTGTTCCTTGGTTTTTCTATCCCCCCTCCCCGAATCCTCTTCCAAGCACCCCTCTGGACCCTCTTACCAGTTTCACAGAAGCAGTCAACACAGCCGGTCTGTCCATATCTGAGTCCAGTTCAATCTCCTTGCCAGAGTCTCCTCATTTTCCTCCAGATGTCTCCGATCCAGTTCTTTCTCCTCCGTCGCACCCCCGCCCCCAAGCCAAGGGGTTTTCGCTGTTCTTTAGCCTTGGGAGACTTCTGCTTTACTACTCGCCACCCCTTCAACCACTCTCAGGCCTCTTCTGATGTGGGAAAAAGCCAGGATTTTCCTTCTGTCATTATTTTCAGCCTAGCCGGATAAAGCATCATGTATTTAATGTCCTTATTCCATAGTTCTCACTTCACTGCTTCAAAGTTACAACACAACTTTTGTACCAGTAGAGTGAAATCAGGGAAGAAGCGTATCGTTGCATTTTCGTGCAGGAGGTCTCCATGGACCCGTGCTGCTTGTAGGATCGTTTATCTGGCTCTATAGTTTAGGACCCTTGCATTTATCGTTCGAGGCGGTGCTCCCGGTCTCGGTTTTGGTATTGGGGATCTATGCGCACGTTCGACGGTGAAATAGTTTGATAAACGTCTAGGGCGTAGATGATTTAAAATGAGATCCTCCAAAAAGAGATCCACACTCGGGCCCTCCATTCCCTCCGGAACGCCCACCACTCTTATGTTGTTGCGTCTTGCACGCCCCTCCTGGTCTTCGAGCTTTGCTGCCATAGCGCCTTGTTGCGGCTTGAGGTGTTGAATTTGTTCCTCCAATTTCTGTGTGGTGGTTTGCAGCTGTGCTATGTTTCCTTCTGCAGTTGTTACCTTTTCCGTTATTTTCAGAAAATCTGCCCTCAGTAAATTTACTTTGACAGTAACCGTGTCAATTTTAGGTTCGATAGTGCCTCTGAGCTCTGTTATGGCCGCCATGAAGAACGTCAGCGAGGGTTCCGCCGCCCCGCTTCCTCAGTCTGTGCTCCCGGAGCCACAGCAGGGGGCTTTGTGACTGTGTAGTTATCCATTTTATTAGCTTGTATGGTGGATGGGGCCTTAGGTTTCACCATTTCTTGTAATTGGGGAGTCTAGGAGGTACTCTGCTTGTTTGTGCTGTCTCCTCACCCCTGTATATTTTTCTGCGATTCAGGAATCCTCCCGATCTGGGTTTCTTCTCTAGGCTCCAGGCCCCTCTCCGCCCGGCCAGGTACACTTGGTTCTTTACCCCTTCTCCCGATCGCCTCCTTAGTTCCTTCAGGCGGACCGTTGGTTGGGAGCAGTTAATGGCCACTCCCCTACTCCCAGTTTGGGTGTCTATATCTCTGTTTGGATGGTTGCCCCACTGGCCAGGCCCCATACTCTGTATTTCTCTGGTTCTAGCTGTCACTGCGTCCGGTTATACTATTGTTGGCCTGGTCCTGGCCCGCCTGGCTTCACAATCTGCTGGGTGGGCTATAAATTCAATGCCCTGTTTCTCCCTCCACCATGTTCCCTTGGCCTCTGCTGAGTATGTATTTTGTCACTCGATTTGTTGTCTTGAAACTGAGAGTCCGTTCAGGCTCTGGCTTTCCCTCCAATCTGGGACTTGGTTCCAGCCATCTCTACTCAGCCGCGCACCACCGCTGGGCCTCGCGCTGCTGCGTCCAATCTTTCTGCTCGTCAGCCAGTCTCGGGTGACGCTGCAGCCTCAAGCAGGGCCAGCAGTCCCACCGGCCTCCGTGGGTCCGTCGATGGTCTCTTCCCCGGAGCCCTTTGTCTTCAAATAACTCCCAGCAGCCGCTTGCCTCGCCACCCAGTCTCGGCCCTCGGCAATGTGGGCGCAGCTTTCCTTGGTGCCTGGCCTCCTGCTCCGTAGGCCACGCGCTTCGCGTCGAGCACCATCTCAGATCGTTTCTTCCGGCCTTCCGACGGTTCCGGATCGGTACCCTTGTGAGTCGGGGGGTATAGGGTTGAATATTAACTTTTTTGCCCCTGTGGAGGTCTGGATCAATGTACGGATTTAGGGCTATCTCTCTAGCAAGACCAGAGCTTCATTAGAGTGCGGCCATTACAGGCGGCTCCAAGCCACACCCCCGAGGCTTCCTGACCTTTGATATGCTAGCCAGGGCCTCTCCAGTTAGTAGAGATGACCGCCCCTACTTTTGGCAGCAAGGTCGACGGGAAAATGACTAGTCAGGAGAGGTGTGGCCCCTCTCTGCCAGGGGTAATCCGTCAAGCAGGGTCAGAGAAAAAGAGGGATCGAAAAAAATACGATTTCCCATGTTAATTCCCGTAGGAGCTTTGAATACGACTACAGCCCGACCCACTGGATGGAATTACACCAAACTTAGCAAGAAGGTAGACTTTGGTTCGCAGATCACGCTTTCAGATAGCCGGTGTAAATACATTGGGTAGTTGCTGAGAAATTTAAAGGAAAGTAAATAAGGATATCTAGGCAGAGCCTAAGCATAGACCTCATGGTGAGATCTGACTGGTTGCCAACACTTCATCCAGGAAGTGTAGGCAGTCATCTTGAGACTCCGCTTCAGCCGAGTCCCACAAAAAACATTTAAAAAATAGGAAATGGGGCAGGGTAGGAATACCCCGATCCCCTAGGTGGGGTCCCCGTGCAATCTGGACAAGACCAAAAATCACTTTAAAAAAAAAAAACTTTTGCAACGAAAAGGCGACTGAGCTGTGAAAACAGCGGCAAATTTTTAAAAAAGATACAAGCGCAGGCTCCAGTGCTTGTTTTGAATATAGCCCCTGGTGGGCAAGGTCCCTGGGCCTTTTATTTATTTATTTTAAAAAGGAGGGGGCGCATAGGCCCCCCCCCTCCTAAGGCTCTTTAAGCCAGGGAGACCACCACCTCCCTGGGCCTTTATTCTTAAAAAGGAGGGGGGTGCACAGGGCCCCCCTTCATGAGCTCTATGAGCCTCAGGGACCATCACCTCCCCGGCACTAAAGAAAGATTAATGGGGGGATTGGGGGGCGTGGACCCCACACTGAGCCCTGGCTACCCCCACCTCCCCGGGGCTAAATAACACCCACAAGTAAGTCCCCCACAGCTGGGTTGCTCAGACCTCGGATGCCCCACCCCCCTTTCTCAATCATTATGCAAATGCACCTTCTGGCGCAATACTGGTTGGGGGATGAAGTCCCCTTGGCTGTTGAGGGTCACTGGGGGGCAAGAACCTCTATTGTTGTCACAAGAAAGTCCCCCACAGCGGGATTGCTCAGACCTCAGAGGCCCCACTCCCTTTCTCAACCACTCTGCAAACGCGTCTCCTGGTGCACTACTCTTAGTGGCTGAAGTCTAGGAGTGAGCGCGCCAGTAAACTCCGCTCAGTCGGCTGTTGGCAGAGTTTTTGCTGAACTCTGCGTTTCAAGTGGAGAAGCAAAACTTTGCAAACTCCACCCACCCCTAATAGAGACTCGCACACTTACTCACAGACCCACTCAGACACTCATATACCCACTTACAGCCCCACTCATACTCTGTCACACCCACATACAAACCTACTCAGACTCATACCCCACAGAGACACTCATGCACTCACTCACACACTCAGGGCCTAATTAAGATGCAGGTCGGACCGCAACCGTCCGACCAGCATCTACTGCTGCGGTCTGACCAACACATTACGATGCATGCGGTCGGAGGCAGCGGTCGGAGGGACTGAGCGACGCTTTCTCATGGAGCCCATCGTTCGGTCGGAAACTCACCATAATCCCTTAAGGACGGCGTTTCCGCCATCAGGATTATGATGTCGGTTTCCGACAGACATTCCATGTCGGCCTTTCCGACATGGAAAGGATGTCAGAAAGAGACATTGGGGGCCCCTAGCAGGGCTCTCTTCGCTCCGCGGCCTCATATTTGGGCCTTGGGGGCACCTGAACATCCCTACACCGTGTGGCAGGCACCGTGAGGTGCAGGGATGTTCACAAACTTCCATTTCTCAATGGGAGCTTGTGCAGCGGGCGATTTACGCCCACAGCACAAGCCTCCATAGAGAAATGGAAGTTTCCGACCGCACTATGTGCGGTCGCATCGTAATTAAGTGTTTGGAACCGCCGACCTATGGTCGGGTGGTTTCCTCACCGAAACGGTGTCGGTCAGAGGCAACTCCGACCAACATCGTAATGAGGGCCCCAGTGTCAAAGGTTAGTGGTTACAGCTAGGAAATATTTTTTTTTTTAAAACCTTACAAATTCAGGGAAAAAAAATCAAAGGTTACAGGGACGTTATAATTCGGCTTAGATTTCACTAGTACAAAACCAGTGAAATTCAGCAGTTATAGTTACCTGAGCTAACTATAACTTACGCCCCCGCAATGCACTGCTTATGACCTCACATATTACATCACTCATGACATGGTCAGGGACATCACAAGAGAACTAAAGGTATACTGCCTCCAACATTATGAGAAGCATTAATAATCACCTTACTAAAACCTGGTAAACCTGTCAAAATGCACCTGGAATAGGTCTCTGATGAGTCTGGGCACAAAAATATTGGCTAAAAAATGGCTAAATGCCTATTGCTATGTATGACTGTGACAGCCTTGTAGGAACAGACTGCATTCGTACCAGGAAGATCAACATCCCACAACATTAGACTGCAATTTGGCCAAATGCACCAGACTGATCCTAACATACCTGTTGCAACAATGTTTTTAGAATCCAGAAAAAGGCATTCTGTTCGGTGTGCTAACTGTATATGTTTGCCTACTATCGCTGTTGCTATTTGTGGTGGTGATGGAGCTCCTGGCTTGTACATTCAGGGAGCACCATGCCAACAGGAGAATAAGCTAATTTCACTTCATTCAGATTACCCTGAGAGAATGTGCCACCACTTATAAGGGCGATCTTGATGGTCGGTGGGATGTCAAGTATCCAGAACAATTGGACAAATCTCCCTCACGTTGGGCACACCAGGGCTCTTACCCATTGGTGTAGAGCGAGAACCCAATATGATACTTGAGGATCAGGATGCACAGGACCCTGAAAGTGGTCATAAAAGAAAATTATGCCCTGGTGCTCCTCAAGGTACAAGAACAGGTAGAAAATTAGATTGAATTGCCTGTATCTATGACAGGGAGACTAGCAATCATAAAAATGATTGTTTTGCCTATGCGTCTGCAGTAGTTCTCCAATACATCTTGTTTGAAAATGGCCCTCTCTGCAGGGTCACGCCCAAACATTTTGCCTTTACCCTCAACTTTTTGCTGAATTCGTTTTTGTTGGCCTTAGGACTCTGAGCACTTTACCACTGCTAACCAGTCCTAAAGGCATGCGTTCTCTCCCTAAAACATGGTAACATTGGCTCATACCCAATTGGCATATTTAATTTAATTATAAGTTCCTAGTAAAGTGCACTACAGTGTCCCCAGGGCTTGTAAATTGAATGCTACTAGTGGGCCTGCAGCACTGATTATGACACCCACTTAAGTAACCCTCTAACCGTGTCTCTGGCGTGCCACTGCAGAGTCTGTATGTGCAGTTTAAACTGCCATATCAACCCTGGCAAAATAAACCTTTTGCCAGGCCCAAACCTTCCCTATTTATACATATATGTAACCTCTAAGGTAGGCCTTGGACCACCCAGAGGGCAGGGTGCAATGTATTTAAAAGGCAGGTCATGTAATTTTAAGTTTTACATGTCCTGGTAGTGACAAGCTCCCATATTCGTTTTTCCCTGTCTGCAAGGCCTATCTCACCCATAGGATAACATTGGGATTACCTTATCACATTTTATAAGAGTAGTTTCCAATTATGAAGAGAAGGACTTTGAGTCTGGTGTCTCTGGAACCACAATTTAAAATTCAATATTATGGTGATGTCGGATTTTAAACTGCAATTCTGAAAATGACACTTTAAGAAAGTAGCATTTTCTTACTTTAGCCATTTGGTGCCTGCTGCCCGTCTCTGATACACATCTAGGGAGGGTGACAGCTGGGTTTTGTGTATTCCATTTAGACAGCCACACAATGGGAGCTTATGTGTGAGCTGATGGGCCATCCCGGTCTGTGGAAACACATGCCTACTGTGGGGAGAGACACACTTCTTACACGAAAGTTGGGTACCCAACCAGTATACCCCTATGAAGGCCATTTTAATTGCCAAATGTGGGCTGACCCCTGAGAAGTATTGCCAAAGGTTGAGGGACAGCCAGAAGCTCCCCAACAAATCCTGGGTAGATTTTGCGGACTGCTCCAGTAAGGCACTGAATGGCTGGGTGTGGGTCAGCAAGGTTAATGATTATGCTGGGTTGTGCAATTTAATTATGAGAGAGCACCTGCTCAGTATCTGTTTCAGAGTTGCGCCAGCACCTAGTTGACAGTAAGCTGCCTGACCCCAGCAAGATTGGTGAGGAGGCAGACCTCTGAGCTAGCACCAGCGTCCAAGAAGGTATCTAGGAGTGACCCCAAGAAGGGTGGTTCAGGTTCCTCCCAGCAGAGAGAGGGGGAGGTTAAAGGTGACCCAGACAAGCCCCAGAATAAAGGGGGTGGAAAGGGCTCCCATGCCCCACTTGAGAAACAGGGGGTGTTTTTAGTGGGTGGTGGGCCAGGGCAACCCATTTCCAACCTCACTGCTTTAGGACACAAGCAGGGGGACTCTTTCTGTCCCAAGAAACCACCCACTGTTGGGACCTTACAGGGGTGGCCGATATGGCCTTAGGGGTAATTAGTCCCCAGGGGAAGGTCATAGACATGCCATGACCCCCCTTAGTTAGGAGATAAACTGAGATGGTGAGCTGGTGATCCCAGAGGGTGGGAGTGGTCAGTTCCACCAGGTGAAGGTGAATAGGGTCCCAGTCACTGCCCTGATTGATACCTGGGCTAACCAGGCCATGGCTGCAGAAAAGCTAGTTTCCCTAGAGCAGTACACTGGCCAGGTGTGCAGGGTAATTCAGGCCCATGGGCAGGACTTCTTCCATCCTATGGGCCCGGAATCCCTGGAATAGGGTAGTTAGGTGACCCTGAGGAGGATAATAGTTATTTCCCAGATGCCCGTAGAGTGCATCTTTGGGGAATGAGTTGTCCCAGTGTCAGGAGAACCGAGAGGGGCAGCTACCAAGGGCACCCCGACAGTTCAGTTTTCTGGGGGGTACCAATTCCCAAGTGGAGGGTACGGAGGCACATATCGAGGGTCAGGGTGAGGAAAGACTCATCCCTGTCCCCTGTTCAGCCTCAGGGTACAAACCCTGGGTTGACTAATTATTGTCAGGATACCACCCCTGAACTGGTGGGAGGTAGAGTGAAATTAGGGTGCAAGCCACCTGGGGCACTGCCCTCCCACTCTGAGACAGCTCAGAGGCCAGAGAAACCTCAGGAGCCAAAAGGAAACTCCTTGCGAGCCCCAAAGCTGGAAAAGAGGCCTACCCAATATCCCCGCTTAGAGCCTCCACCTAGCAGTGGATGGCCGGAGGCCTGGCTCCTGACACAGCTGTCAGTAGTCTTTGTTGGTTACTGTCCTTATGGACAGAATTTTCCTTGGGTTGGGGACAGACATCTAATCCATAGAGTGGAATAGGCCACATTACTTTGTTGGCCAGGGTGGTACTTTCTGCCTACTGGGACACATCAGTCAGCAAGTTAAGCTGAGGTGCTGCACAGATGGGGTCCGCAGGTGAGGAGAAGGGTTCCTCATGGATCAGTTCAGTGGTTCCAGAGAGTATAGATAGAGGCATCCAAATGAGTTCATAGAGGCATAGAACTGGCAAGTGCCCCTGCAGTAAAGGGCTATTCTCCCCGTTATATCGTCCAAAGCAGGGAAGTCCATCAAGGTATTGATTAGTCTACCCTGGCTTTAGGCTGAAAGGTGGGTTGTGTTTTGACTTTACCCTTCACTTTTTGCTGAATTCGTTTTTGTTGGCCGTAGGACTCTGAGCACTTTACCACCTCTATCCAGTGCTAAAGTGCATGTGCGCACTCCCTAAAGAATGGCAACATTGGTTCATACCCAATTGCCATATTTAATTTACTTATAAGTTCCTAGTGAAGAGCACTACAATGTGCACAGGGTCTGTGGATGCAATGCTACTAGTGGGCCTGCAGTACTGATTGTGACACCCACTTAAGTAGCCCTATAACCATGTCTTAGGGCTGCCACTGCAGGGCATGTGTGTGAGGTTTAAACTGCCAATTCAACTTGGCAAAATAAACCTTTTGCCTGGCCCAAACCTTCCATTTTTCATATATATATCATGTCATCCCTAAGGTAGGCCCTAGACAACCCAGAGGGCAGGGTGCAATGTATTTAAAAGGCAGGTCATGTACTTTTGAGTTTTACATGTCCTGGTAATGAAAAACTCTCAAATTCATTTTTCACTTCTGCAAGGCCTATCTCTCCCATGGGAAAACATTGGGGTTACATTATTACATTTTATAAGTGTGATTACCAGTTATGAAGAGATGGACTTTTCAAGTTTGGTATCTCTGGAATCACAATGTTAAATCAAAACTTATGGTGAAGTCGGATTTGAAACTGCAATTCTGAAAATGCCACTTTTAAAAAGTTCAAAACTTTGAGGAGTTGGGCTATAATCATAACTAATTAACTGTTAAATGAAGACACGGGTCAAGTTTATTGAATATCTTCCCCTATAGTAAAAAGCATTCAATCAAATCAACCACCTTCATGACAGTTTTTTTGCACTTTTAGAAAGTTGGCATTTCTTACTTTAGCCATTTGGTGCCTGGTGCCTGTCTCTGATACCCATCTGGAGAGGTTGAGAGCTGGGCCTTATCTATTCCCCCTAGACAGCCACACACAATGGGAGCTTATGTATGACTTGATGGGCCATCCTGGCAGGATGAGAGGGAGGAGCTGGACATCACTTACAGCTGGATAGGCTGTGTCCTGTTCCCACACAAAGGGTTGCATACCTCTCTGGAGTGAGTCTGGAGCAAGGGAAGGAAGGGAGGAGCTCGGTGCACTTCAAAGACCTGTCTTTCAAAGGCCCAACTGGGTAGAAGTATTGGACATCAGACACCACCACTTCAGTACACTTCTGGGCCTGTGAAGACTTTGCCAGGAAGAAGGACTGCTGTGCTGCTGGAGGACTGCCACTCTGTTGGACTGCTGCTTTGCTGGACTCCTGCCTTGCTGTCCTGCCTGCTGCCTGCTGTTCCTCTGCCTGGGTGGGAAGGACTGGACCTGCATCGCTTGAACCCAGAGTGACTCCAAGGGCTAGCTTGCTGGCCTCCTGATCTAAAGTCTAAAGGACATAAAAGACTTCCAACCTACCTGCTTCTGCACCTGGACTCTGCCATCTGTGAGTCTGTCCTGCCAAGGGGTGCCACCCTAGTCCTGGACTCTTGGAAGTGGGCCTAAAGTGTTTGCTCCAGCAAAACCCACGCATCCTCTATTGAACCGGTGCATCGCCGCCATTGTGTGGATCAGAACCAGCGCATTGCCCTTGTTGCATGGATCAGAACCGGTGCATCGCTCATGTTGTATGGATCAGAACCGGCGCATCGCTCTTGTTGTGTGGACCAGAACCAGTGCGTTGCCTCTGCTGCGTGGATCAGCACAGCACATCGCTTTAGGAACCACTGCTCCGTGATGCTCTTTCCTGCACAAGGTCATCGCATCCCGATCGATGGCATCCTCAATGACAATGCCGAATCTCCGCATCGCAGCTCTTCGCTCATCAGAGCTGACACATTGCAGCTCCAGCACATAGTCGCCACTGCGTGGATCAACACCAACACATCAATTTGGCTGCACCCTGTATCTTCGACATAAGCACAGCTAGGATTAAGGTACTTTTGTTCAGTGGTTACTGTGTCCCTGTTTCCAGCCCATGCTCCATTGCAGTCGGCCTGAACGTTTGACTTTGTCCCGGTCCGGCGCGACCAGATATCCCAAGTAAGAACTTATTGCTTCTAAGTGCTATTTTACAGTTATTCTTTAAAAATTCATAACTCAAATGCTATTTATCTTGCGTTTGCCTGAGTTAAGCACTCTGCAGTGAGAGCACTCACCCAGGCTTTAGATCCATGTTAGCTTCCTTACATTTAGCAGAGTGCTTTTCATTTACTTATAGTTCTTCATCTTCATTTTACACTGCATCTAAGGAAGTACAGTTGCCCTTGTCGGGACTCAAACTTACGACAAGTAAATCAGACTTTCAAATGCATCGCTCATGCTCTTGAGTCATTCAACTTAATATCGAAACAACTACTTTTAAATGGCACATTCTTAATATTAAGCCTGCAGACGGGCTGCTTTTGGTGGTGCTTATTTTAATATATCATGATAATGGGGAATTGTACCTTCCTCAATCTATGTCAGTGTGTTTATTAACCAGCACTGGTTAAGATTTTGAACCAACTCCCAGTTCTTCTCACATAGTAATGGAGAGGAGATGTAAATTGAAATGAGGTCTTTCTTCTTTCTTTAATTCTTTCTATTTGTAGTTTCATTATAAAGAAGTATTGTAAAATTCAAATATTTAAAATAAAAGGGGGGCCAGGAAGGCAATGGAGTGAGACGCGCTTCTCTCGCTCTCCGTCCTCCCGGGGCCCATCGCCCAGCTTCCTATTGCCAAGGGGCAGCTGTTATCGATCCGGGGGGATCCAAGCGTCACCCAGTAACAGAGACCGAAGCCCGATGCAGCCCGAACCACAGTAACCAGGGCTGCCGGAGCCCCGGAGACGACGTGCGGCGGGCGCCATTTTGTCTCTGGAGGCCGCCACGCCTCAGCCGCTCTACACCACAAAGGAAAGCCTGTAGAGTGCTGTGTGCAGCGCTCACACACCCGCGCTGATCCCCGGAGGCCTCTGCAATTGGGCGGGGCGGCCCCTACTGCTACTGCGACTTCCCAGAAGCCGCCTGACGTTGGGGGAGCCGGTGAGCCTGCCATACCGCCGTACATCCCACGGCTGCATTCCCGCACCCCTGTGCACTGGCCGTCATACCTGGGGCCCAGGAGCCGCTGACGGAAACAGCAGGCGGCCCGACCCCCCCCCCACCCTCCAAATCACTATTGGAGCTGCTGCGCTGCCACTGCTGCCGGGTCAGACTGACCGGAGGCCTCCCCATGAGAGCTCACCCACATCGGCACCACAGAGATTGGAGGAGACAGCCCAGGCCTGCCCCGACGCGGAGGCCTGACCGGAGGCCCGGCTGGGTGGCAACAGCACCGGGGTAGCTAGAGCGGAGCTCACCATGCCGCCCTCTGGAGCCGGTAAGCGGGGGACAGCAGCTGGGGCAGGCATAGGCCTTAGACCAGGAGCCAGCGCAGGCAAGTCGAGCCCAGGGGCATTCCTGCTTAACCCTGACACATGGCAGGGACGCTGACGGAGGGCACCCAAATATGGAGCTCCAATCCGCTACGGCACAGGGAGTTAGAACACGCGCAGAGCGAAGCAGGAGCCTGGTGGCTGTAGTGGAGGGCTCCTGGTGGTGAGACCCAGAGGCGGCTTATTGGGGCCGGCAAAGTGGAGTGTCGTGATACCCTGAGAGCAGTGGGGACAACTGCAATCGCTGACTCGGCTCAGGGTGCCCGCGGAACCAGGAGCCAGGCCAGCAAATCTAGAGCTGGAGCACAGAGACAAGCGGGCGCTCCCAAACAGGCGTGCTGCGTGGAGAGAGCAAGCAGACGAGATCTCTGCCAGAAGAGAACTTTAGAAGCAAACCCCAATTGCTGGCGAGGCACCTTCACTGCCAGCATCTGGCCCCCCTGCGAGTGACGTGCACCAGACCTGTGGCCCCCGCAGGAAGCAATCACGCCACCCCTACCACTCCCTCAGAACTAGCGGAATGTGGTGGTAACCAGTGGCAGCATTCAAGGGAACGCACCACCCACACGCACCTGAACCCTTGGGCGGAACGTTAGAGACTGGGGTACTCTCACTGACTGGTTTCCTGAAGGAGGCCCGAAACACCCTGTGTGGACGGAGACAACGTGGGGCGGGGCCAGTGGTGTGGGTTTGTTAGAGGAGTGTCCTGCGTGGCTGTCCTCCGGTGGTGCGGGCCTGCACAATCGACAGCTGCACCGGGAGGTCGCACTCCTCGGTGGCTCTGGTGGCTTTTTACCTCTTGAAATGCTGCGCTCTAAAGCAGCCAAAGACAATTCTGTGATGTCTCTCTGGAGCAAGACCCCACAGCTAGAAGCGGCAAATCACCCTCCAACTCAATCACTCGCAGCGGCGGGGGCGAGTCCTTGGCACCGATCACCCAAGGGTGTATGGACCTTTTTTTTTTTTTAAAGAACAGATTTTATTTGTCAAATAACAAATATAGCGCAGAGCACTGTAACCCAGCAACTCATGCATGTAGAATGTACATTGAATTGACTTTGACAATTTCAATTAGCAAAATAGGACAACTTAAGAGCAATACATATAAAATAGTAACAAAAATGAAATTAAAACAAAAACCCCAGAACCCACCCCCCCATCGCACTCACACCTACCCCAGAGCAGCACCACAAGAGAACAGACTTGTCTACCCAGACATGATACACCAGTATCCAGGGGGCGACATTCCCTGTCGACTAGAATGGGAGGGAAGCCAAGTCAGGGGACCTGGCTACTGAAACAGGTTCCAGCTCTAGGCCACGGTACTCCGCCCAACGCCTCCAGATTTTATAATGTTTAAGCGGGCACCCCCTGGCCACAAAGATGGGGATCTCCAGACCCATACAGAAATCCATGCCATTTTTCCACGCAGATACTGAGGGCGTCCTCGGAGCCTTCCAGGCTCTGGCAATATCCCTTTTGGCCAAAGTGAACCCTAATAACATAAGATGGCGTTTGTATATGTTACCTCCTATATCGTCCATAACATGTAGCAGGACCAGCTTCGGGGAGCTCCCAACCCAGTACCTCGGAAAGGCACGACAAAACCCCCCGCCAAAATCGTACTAACGCGGAGCAGTGCCAGACAGTATGGAGCAAAGTACCCTCCTCATGTTCGCATCAAAGACACACCGGGGAGGCCACCAATCCCGCCCTCCAGAGCCTGACCCTAGTGAAATAGACCCGGTGGAGATACTTAAACTGAATAAGGCGAAGGCTTACGGCTATGGCTGACCCCCGCGGGGAGGCCAAGGCCTCCACCCAGTCCTCCTACTCCAGCGGGCCTATGTCTCCCTCCCAGGCCTCCCTAAGGCGCTGCAGTGTGGGGGAGCTATGGGTGACCAGGGATTGATAAATCTTGGAGATCTTGTGGTCATGGAGATCCCCCATAAATACCTTTGCCTCTATGGGACTAAACTCAGCCAGGGACCCCAACCCCTCAATGTATGGAGTAATGGCATGTCCGAACTGTAAATATCGGAAGAATTGGGTTTTAGGCATTTGAAAGTCCTTCTGTAGATCCTGAAAAGACTTCAGAACCGATCCCCGCATGACGTCCCCAAGCGTAGAAATGCCGATACGGTCCCAGCCTCGAAAACCAGACAATGCAGCCAGTTGCGGCAGTCGCCCATTATACCAAAGAGGAGTCTCCCGGGTCAACTTATTCCACCACCCGGTCCTCCGCAACGCCTGTCGCCATATTTGGAAAATAAGTTTCGTGGCAGGTGGCAAGGAGTTGCGCAGCGGCGCGGAGTAAAGTATAGTGTGTAGGGTGTGATTCCCATGCATTGCCTCTCGACCGCGTAGGCTGGGTCGGCCCTGTCCCCATACCACCACTCCTTGAGAACCAGCAGATGTGAGGCCATATAATAAGACAGGATATCAGAGGTTGCCAGTCCCCCACAATATGTGGACTGGAAGCAAGTCCGCAGCGCCACCTTCGCCACTCCACCAGCCCATAGAAACTGTCCCAAGGCCGTATTAACCCGTCGGAACCATCCGGGAGGAATCGGATAGGGATGGTTTTGTAGCTGATAAAGGAGGCGGGGAAGCGATACCATCTTAAAGATGGCCGATTGGCCATATATTGACAAGGGCATATGGGACCAAGTTTTAAGATCCTCCCGCACACGATCCCATACAGGGGCTAAATTCCTTTCCCAAGAGGTGACTGGCGAATCCGATAAAAACACTCCCAGATACTTCAACCCCCCCAGAGGCCACCTGGACAGAGGAGGCCCAGGAACCGGGGCCCGCCCCTCCCCCAAGGACCCACAGAGTAGATTTACGAGGGCTCATGTATAGACCCGAGGTCTCCCCGAAGATCTGCATAATGCGCAGCAAACGCGGTCCTGTCTTATCTATATTTGTGAGAAAAAAGAGTACATCATCAGCGTACAGGGCAATGCGATCCAACAGACCCGCCGCCCACTCAAGACCAGTCACTTGGGCGTCAATCCACACCCAGGACGCTAAGGGTTCCATTGCTAATGCAAATAAGTAGGGGGACAGTGGTCAACCCTGCCTGGTGCCCCGTCCAATGGAGAACGCGGAGGAGACAGAGCCCGCCACCCGTACGGACGCAGTCAGGTCCGTATAGAGTAGGGTCAGGTAGGACAAGAAGCGTGGACCAAAATTTAATCTACGGAGAAGTGCGAATAAGTATACCCAACTAAGGGAGTCAAAAGCCCTATCCATGTCCGCAAGTAGTAACGCGGCCCGCTCCCTCAGCCCCTGGACAGTCGCCACTGCAACATGTGCGCGTCGAATATTGTGGCGGGTCGCCCGCTGGGGCATAAACCCAGCCTGATCGGGATGAACCAATGATGTAATATGGGAACGAAGGCGATTGGCCAGCGCCTTAGCCAAAACCTTGGCCTCTACATTAAGAAGAGATATAGGGCGGTACGACGCATGCTGATCTGGAGGTCTTCCGGGCTTGTGGAACACCACAATCTCCGCGTGTCTCCAATCGCGAGGCAGACGACCCTGCTCCCTGGCCTCCTCCACCACTCTACACAAGTGGGGTCCCAGCTGCAGAAAATATCGTTTAAAAAATTCACATGGGAAGCCATTCGGTCCAGGGGCCTTTCCATGTTGCATCTCACCCAGCGCCGCACCCAGTTCCTCCTCCGTGAGCGGGAGATCCAGCTCCGCACTCACTTCGTCAGAAAGAGCCTTAGGTGGCAGATCATCGAGGAAGCAACCAACTACAGCTGCGGGGAGGCATTCCCTGGGGGCATAGAGGTCTGCATAGTACATGGCAAAGCTTTCAGCAAAGGTGGAGGGGTCCGTGAGAGAGGACCCATCCGGGCCTAAAATGCCCGGCAGCGCCTGGGAGCATAACGACCTCTGACACAACCTATGGTGCGAGATTCCAATTCAAATTGCTTCGCCTCCGCCTGAACGAGGGACTCCCTACGCAATCTACGAGCTGCTGCGCAAAAAGAAATGTCTACACCCCGGAGCACGGGCTTCATCGCCTCCCAAAGGCAGTCAGCCCCCTCTACCGTCCCTACGTTAGTGGTCAATGGCATCTTCCATATGATCTCTATAATCTTCTCTCTGGAGGTTCCACGCCGAGAGACGCCACCGAAACGGCTGATGTGCCCGGCCCACACGTAACGTGAGAGTGATCGGCGAGTGGTCCGAGAGTCCACGCAGAAGAATATCAGCGGCAATCACTCTGTTAGCTATTGCTTGGGGGACAAAGATATAATCAAGGCGGGAGAAGGAGTCATGGACGGCCGACAAGTATGTATAGCCCTGCGCCGTCCCATGTAGGCGTCGCCAAGGGTCCACCCAATCCAGACCCGCCACCAGTGAATGTAACTTAGTATGCCGACCTGCGTCCAATGGGCCCCCAGGTCGCCAACGATCCCTGACCAGGTCTAGCACATCATTCCAGTCCCCCCCCCCCACAACAGCCAACCCATCAGGCATGTCTGTCCACAGGGTCATGAGTTTTTCTACCACGCCCCAAGAAAGGGGCGGGGGGCATATACACATCCCAGTACTATGGATTCAGTCCCTATCGTCCCCTGAAGAAATAAATATCTACCCTGCATGTCCCTCCAAGTCTTCATGTGTGCGTATGGAAGCCGCCTATGGATCAGGATCGCAACTCCCCGGGACCCCCTCACAAACCCGGAGTGAAATACATGAATGTAGCCAAAGCGTTGAAAGCATAGCGCCTTAGTTCCCATAAGATGTGTTTCTTGCAGCATGAGAACGTCTGCATGCGTTCGCTTCGCCTGTTTGAGTATAGCGCCTCGCTTGATTTTGTCTAGCGCCTCCCTGACATTCCAACTCATTATTTGAAGGGTCCCAGAGGGATCCCGCTTATCACCAGAGGACCCCGCCATGTGAAGGTTCGAGGTACGAATGTGGTCTGGACAAGAATATGTGGTCTGGATAAGGCGACTCTGAAGCAATGTAGGTCAGTGCGATCAAACAACAAAACCCCCTTTCCCCCCCAACATCCCAACATCACCCCCCCCCCACCCTATACCTCAAAAACGATGAAGTATCTGTCGCGGCGAGCGTGAGTGGCAGACCCCAACGGGAGGTCCCCCCCGCCCGCCAATGGATCGCCAAATTACAGTCCATTGTCAGCTGGCCCTGTCCCCGTCAACTGCTGTGTTACAGGGATATCGGCCCTCAATTGTGCTTCCCTGGTCAAGGCAACATATCAAGGAACTATTGAAATAAAGCGCCCCCCAAGATTAGTCTGATGAGGTAGGCAGTCGCTGGGCCGATGCAGCTCGGGATTAGGTGCCACACGACTGAGACCTGCGTCTGGACCTGGAGCGTCTGTTCCCCTTCCCCTTCTGCGTAGGTTGTTTACGCACCATCTCGCTCGACGAGGAATCAGAGTCCCTCCAGGGCGGTGTGTGCGGGCGAGTATGGACCTCTTTTTACATGAGATACAAACTGACATCTCCTCACTTAAAGAAGAGTTTAAATCGGTCCTTCGCGACATCCGGAGAGAGGTGTCTGAAATCGGAGATAGAGTGGAAGATCTAGAGTGGACGGTCGACGCCAGATCAGACGATCAGGAGATGCTGTTGAGACGCATAAACGCCTTGGAGGATCAACATATCGAGCTGCAAACCAAGCAGGAGGACCTAGAAAATAGAAACCGCCGTAACAACATCCGTATACGAGGAAGGCCCGGCTATAATGACCTTTACAGCGGAGCTCATACAAGCGGTCCGAGGCAACGAGGACGCATCCCCACCTGCCCTGGATCAGGCCTACCGAGTTACTGCAAGGGCTGTACTGTAGTTCCTATTACCCTGATAGGTTCTGCGCATTGGAATAACATACACTATAGGCTTGGCATAGGACTGAGGTCGGTATGCCCCTATCGCGTATATTAAACTTAATTACTGTGTACCAGCTAGCTCAGAGGCCACTAGAAACTTCTTGACAACAAGAAGGGAATAGCTTCTGGCAACCACATAACATAAAACCCTGATCCCTCAGGATCGTGGAAACAATATACTACTTTTCATTCAGTCACTCATCTCAGAGAAGTACATAGAAGAAACAGTCGGGTGTGTTTACAATAATATTTATTGCACAGTTGTTATTCTAGTACTGGTAATATGTGCTGCAACAACTGTTGGACAGTAGCAGAGAAATATGGCCAGCAGTGCAGTTAAATAAAAATGCATGGTACAGTTTTACCATTGTGCAATAGTAATGAACACATACATGAAACAGAATGCATTTAAGATAAAGCCTATACCCCTATGATGCCTAACTAGATGTACCTAAGTGTACCTAGCATGTGTGTAGGTCTTAGAGAGCCAAGAATCCCCCTAGGATTTAGTCTAACCCCATTACCTTAGTGGGACTTCATCCTGATCTCGAGCTGGACACCCCAGGATGGGTGGATGGACCTCTGCCAGCTGGAGCTGTGGCATGACGCAGGTTGCAGCGTCTCAGGTCAGAGTGTCGGCATGGAAGTCTCGGTCCCCTCTGGTTTGCTTGGGCAAAGGGAGGTATATTTATACCCGATAGGTGCCTTGGAATGTTAGTATTGAGGTAAAGTCGGTCAGAGGAAGACGTCAGGAATGAACCCTTAGGGAATAGTGGTTCATGCATATTTAATGAGTTCTTGGAGAAATCCATAATCCTGTGCTAGGGAAATCCCAAGAGCTTAAGGGTCTGTTTCTAAGAACTCGTTGTGACGTAGGTTAGTCACTGTTGGACATGGAGATGACGTATTTAGGATGAACCGTCTTCTGCACCCAGAGCACACGTCAGATAAGGGACAGCCTCTGTTGCTCGTTATTGTGAAGGGAGGGCTAATGTAGGTGAAAGGGCCTTTAGTGGGTGAAAGGGCCTGCCTGTCTTTGTGGCATGAAGGATTTGTGCCTCTGAAACGGCGCACCTATGTTAGGGCCTCAATCCAGCACATAACACCCACTCCAATCTATGGACAATCGTGAATAACCCATTAAAAGCAAACTACGTGACTAAAATAGGCATTTGCATATAATTGGCAGGTAGTTGCATGAGTGGTTTATGAGCTGAAAAAATAGCAGCTGTTAAAATATGTAAAATTACTATAGACTCTGTGGAGACAGGAAAAATCTATAGTGTCATTAAAAAATACTCTCTTCGAGTCAGTAGTTACTTATAAAAGTTCCTGTTTATAAAATTGAAAACTCTTACAAGCTGTTCAGAAGACCATGCTTTCTTTGGAGAGAGAAAAAAAAGGTCAATTTAGAGGGAAAGCTCCAAGCACTCGGTGAGAGTTGAAACACTAAGAGAAAAAAGGTGTTTCAGGACATGTTTTAGCAAAATAGAGATAAAAAGTGCTGGCTGGGAGACACAACATTTCTGTTGCTAGTTACTGCAGGGGACGGACCTTTGTAATACCTCACAGAATCATTGTGGGAGCACAGAATAGTGCAGCCAGTTGCTGGTTCTGAGGTGCTGTAATCGATACCTTGGTGCTGCTAAAGGAAGCAAAAAGGCACCCACTGGATTTGCAAGGAATGCTTTGGTTTGATGGGAATACGCTTGGAACACAGCCAAGCATGGGACTTCAGCAGTTCCAGCCTGGTGGTAAATGCCGCTTGCGTTTCCTTTGGAAGTGTCAGACAGATGATGACCACGCATTCTTCACTGCAAAAAACAGGCATCAGAGAACAGGTATGTTGCAGTTGCAGTCTTTTCAGACTGGTCTTTTAAATATTAGAAACCATGAAAAGCATAGTTTCTGTTCGCGAGGTATTCCCAAGGTGTATGTGAAAGATAAAATTTATCAAAAAGGAAAGAGGGGCAGTCTGTATTTAAGAGTGCTATTTTGCAAAAAAGAAAAAATATTTCTTTAGCTGATGTGAAATGAAAAAAAAAAAGTGCTGCACAAGCATGGTTTTCAGATTGCCTAAAGCATTGAATTTTACAAAGGAAACTTTCGTTTCACTACTGTCAGTGTTGGGGCTTCTAGCCAAAAAAAAAGGCACAACGTCCCTACACTGTAGGATTTCACTACCTCTGGATGTTATCTGTACATAACGTAGGTCTGACCTATGTATACTGAGTCCCTTGGTGATGTTCAGTAATCATTTTTGTGACAGGTATTTGTGTCAAAAGGCCAAACCACCCATACTTTCCTAACTGGGTCTGTCCTGTTGTTTTGTAAATGGCATCTAATGTTGACCCTGCTGATGTATGTCAACTATTCCACCTCCGTGCGATGGTGTTTGGCAACGTTCCTACTGGTGTTTAAACAACCACATTTCTAGATGCATTACAATTGTGTAGGAGTTGATAACCTTAATGAAGGTAACAGATATAAAGCGTCACAATAAGAATAAATCTCTAACATTTCTTATTCTGAAAATGAAGCAATTATTCCTAAAACAGACAGCATATTATTCACTGTATCAGTAACCCAATTTTCAGAAAAATGTACTGCAGGTAATGACATCACTGAATGAATGATAAAATGAATGAAAATGAATGAAAGTTCAAAATACATTAATCAGAATAAAAAATTACATCATTTAGAATACAAAGGCTTGTTCAGGCCGAATACATTTATAAGTCTCTTTTGCATTTGAATTGAAAATGGACGTGGCTTCAGTTTTATGTTGATCCTGTGTTGTAGAAAGTGTCCACTAAGAGTCATACTAAAAAGCTAGCTCTAAGCAAAGCTAGAACAGAAAAAGATGAACCCAGAAATACTCCATAGTTCTACTCATGGTGAAGCCAGGTCTGTATCTTTTGGAAAAAGAAAAGGTTCAAAAGTTTGTACTTGCATGTTCGTAGTTTGTTTTTGGGCTGGCTTTGCTTCCTGTTCACGTGGAGCCATGGAAAACGTATCAAAGTTAATGAAATGGCCAGTAGCTGTATGATCAATTGTTGAAATTGCATCGTGTTTAGCTGAAGTTATTTCTGATGTTTTTGTTGAAAAACGTTGAAATGTTGAAGTTAATAGTTGATGTCTTTGCTGAAAAACGTTCAGATGTTGAAGTTAATATTTTGTTTTTGTTGAAAAACATTGAAGCATTTATTAGTTCTTGCTTTTGTTGAAAAACGTTGATGCATTTATTATTTGATGTTTTTGTTGAAAAAACGTTGAAGCTTTTATTATTTGATGTTTTTGTTGAAAAAACGTTGGTGTACACATTTGTTTTTGGCCAAATTGCAACTTGAGTGTTGTCTTGACTTTTATTTTGAATTTGAAAGGTTGGTTCAAGGAGAACTAGTTCCATTGCATTGTTGCATAGTCCCCCACTCCATGGATTTGATTTCTCAAACGTGATGAGCTTTTCAGTTTGAAGTTCTTAAATAGTAGTGAGAGGGACTTCTACTACTGTGGAGTTCACGAGGCCTACTGCTCAGTATTGGCCACATAGTTTTTGGTTGATTCTTTCATTTGAAATGAATCTGTTTTCCTTTTTCACGGTAAGATGCGGCAAAAGTACAGTTCTTGTTCCTTTCACTTTAAGGACTGGCACATGTATTTCTGTATGAGGGGCCAAATTCCTTTGTGTCCGCGATCTTTATCTCTCTCTGCCCAGATCCCCGACTTTTGGGATTCAGACAGGTCTTGCCGTGATTACCTCGACATCCCAGTGGCGGCCTGTTTCACTTTGACAGAATCTTTGTTTGTTTCTTTGTTTCCTTTAGTTCCTGTAAAACAGCCAAACGATCATAGATACAGAATGGTTTTCATCCGCCACTGTGCCTTCACATTTATGATCAGGTTCCCACATTCGTAAATGGAGTCAGACCTCCTAGAGAGCTTCTTGGCTGGGTGTGTATTGCCCCCTGAATCCATATAAGTGTTTGATCTCACTAACGCCCCGCCTAATACCCTAGCTGTTAAGGATTGCTCTATGCCCCAGTCCTTCCTCTCCTCTACCTAAATTCCCTCAGGATGGCGTTGGAGAGGAGTACCGCAATACTACGTCCATCCCTTCCATGGCCTCTTTGTCAGCCCGAGAGCTAAGCGTGGAGCCACAGTCAGGGTGTAACGTTGATTGCGTATCTCCTGTTATGGACTCGCAAATCTTTCTATAACAGTTTTGAGCGTCAGCCGAGTGCTGAGGCCATACCTATAGGAAACTTGAGCACGGATCCACTGCCACCAAGATATATTTTTAAGCCACCTCAAAATTTGAGGGGCCACAGTGATCCTGTTACACAACACAATCTAGTGGACAGTCTGATGCTGTCTTGCAATGGGACCTGCGCGGGTCTTGTGAAGGTGGAGCCTGGCATCTGTTTACAGATGTTGCAGTTCAAGACAAAGTCAATAGTCTGACTTCTGAACCCTGGCCACCAATAGCACTGTTGCAATGAAGAAATAGTAGCTATGACCCCTGAATGCGCGAAGCCCAAGCCCTTGTGTGCTTTAAATGATTAATTCCTGCCTACTATCCATATTTGGAAATACTCTATCCCCCACTCCAGGAATCTGAGCATAAGGAATGTTGTTTGCACCTAACTTGTAGGAGTATATGAGTGGAAATTTCTTAGGCACTGCTGTGCTGCCTTTGCGTGAAGCAATTACAGCCACCATATCTCACAGTCTATTCTCGTTGTTGAACGAGTGTGCGCAGCTACGGAAGCTGTGTGAACAGCCCCCTGTGTGGCTTCTACAGCCAATGAATTCCCTTCAACGTGCACGCCATCACGTTGATGAATCAGCGTGTTAATCACGTGAGTTTTTGGTAGGTCATTTTTCAACTCCACTACCTGTTCCCATAATTTTTGTGTTTAATTATGCCACCTTTTTCATCTTTAAACCCATTTTGTTCCCAATGGTGTAAATATTTATTATATGTTTGAACACAGTAAAAAGAATCGCACACTATAAGTGTGGGGAATTCGTGATCTGTATTTTCAAGTGCCAGTTTGAATGCTTGTAGTTCAGCTCGCTGAGCTGTACAATCTCCTAGAGATTGAGTTTTAGTGACCATTGGTCTGAAGTTACCATCGCGCATGCGACCTTTAACGATTGCGCACGCTGCACTGTAAGCTTGCTTACTCCCTGTAGCGGGTTGTGCTGATCCGTCAGTATAAATTATAAATTCGTACTGATCGAGAGGCAAAATTTCAGTGGGCAGAGGTAGTTCGTTTCTCAATTGAACTACTTGTTCCCAAAGCGTTTTATGCTTTATTGTATGATTGCACACAGTAAAAGGAATCACACACAATGAGTTTGGGGAATTTTCGATCCGTGTTTACAAGTGCAAGTATCAGGGCTTTTAAAGCTGCCAACCGAGCCGTGCTATTACCTAGAGGTAGTTTTTTGGTGCAATGAGGACGGAACTTGCCATCCAGCATCTGATCTTTAACAAAGGCGGCCGGTGGGGCAGACCCATCAGTGTAAATTTTAAAAATTCATACTGATCTAGAGGCAAGATTTCATTTGGTAGATGATGTTCTATTTCATATTGCAGGAATGCCTGTGTTTTTAAACTTGGATCAAATCTGGATTCAAAGTCTGATGCAGCAAAAGAATTAGCCCTTTTTTATCCATTCTGGATGTAAGGCTTTGGCATTAGGAATGCTAGCCCCGGTACTGGGGTGACGACAATAATGCATCTTCCCATGAGCCAGTGCTCTTTCTTTTGCTACAGCAGTCTGAATGGTTGTCAGAATTTTTTTCTGTTGAATTAAAACTCATTTCTGTGTTTGTGTACAGATGAGATTTGTATGCGATTGGTACAGTTTCACCTTCATTAAAGGTTTAATAAGTGTACCCGCATTGACCCAAAATGATACTGAGTACCAAGTGGTGCAAGTTTACATGTGTGTGTGTGTGTGTTTGGAAGCAATAATATCTTCCTGGAGTGAACAAAGAATATAGGTGTGTTTTTGTGTCCAGTGTTTGACTGAAAAGTCAGGTTTGAAAAAGGTCGTAGAAAGGTTTTACTCTCTCTGCGAAATCCAAAATGTATGTTCTGCCAAAATCTAGGAATCCCAGTACTGATTGGAAGTTGTTTTAATGTCTTTGGAGACTGGAGCAGCGCACACTTTTCTAAAAAGTTAGCTGCCAGGCTTTTCCCTTCACTTGAAAGCTAGTATCCCAAAAATAGGACACTGAGGTGGGCAATTTTTGATTTCTCAAAATTAAATTTGTAGCCCCCAGAGGCGAATCCCATAATAATGGTGCTCACCCTGGTCAAGTGCTTCCCCAATAGGTCGTCCGTCAGATAAATATCATCCATATAGGACAACGCTTCTTCATCAAAGTGCTTTAGCCATTCAGTAACTCTTTCAGAAAATACCCCTGAGCTGTTCTTATACCCACGGGGGAGATGACAAAAATTGTCGCTGGGACTCTAATATACTAAATGCTGTTAGGTACCTGTTTTCAGGTGCTATAGTTTGACAGAAAAATCCATTTGAGACAACAAGTGTCGTTTTGTATTTTTTCCCGCATAATGTTATTCATTAATGCTGCACTATCTGCATGTTGGACAGCATATGTCTTTGTGCAAGTGTTCAAGTGTCTGTAAATGAAAACTAGACAAAATGCATTATCATGTTTTGATAAGTGAAACAAGGGATTGTTCTTTTGTGAAGTGCATTTTTCAATGATCTCCTGGTATTCAAGTTGATCTAAGATCTCCCTGACCTGTGTTTTTAGCTTCTTGCTTAATACGATATTGTCTTTGAGCATGTGGTGAAACTATTAACGGGATCACGTGGTGGGTTGAGGCATCATCCCATCCAGCATGATTTTTATACAATGCTGGAGCTTGGGCTACTGCCCACTCCCGTGCATATGTATGTTTAAGGTGAACGGGAACATGGTTGGAAAATGCAGGAAAAATAAACTTTCTCCCTTTGGGCGCTCCCTGACGAATGCTGGCGGCTAATCTTGTTCTGCTAACAGTATGTCAAAACCAGACGATAGGTTCTTCGCAAAGAGACCTTTTACTTTCCTGTGTTTGTCCTCCTCCATGCGGAGTGTTATTTCATATAACTTGTGTGGGACGTTCACCCTTTTGTCTGGTGTTTCCACCGTGATGTAATCATTCAATTTTGCTGTCCAGAAATTCCTTCAGGTTCTGGCGAGCTATTGTTACTTCTTCCCGGGCTGTCTAGCATTGTCTGAGCCCATTCCACGTTCAGAAGTTGAGTCCTTAGGATTCTGTGCATGTCTAACTTTGAGACCTGCAACTTTCTTCTTTTTAAATTGAGGTTTGGATTGTGGCTTGTCTTCTGTTTTAGAAGAGTCCTGAGCGTGCTTGTCCCTGCAGGTTTCCTAATATTATCCCTATTCCTAAGGTTATACCTCTTTGCAGAGGGCTCCTGTTGAGGAGACCTACCTCGGGACTGAGAATCTTTTCTGAAAACTTTTGTTTTTTATTATTATCCCACTTCTTTTTAGAAGAAGTAGGTGTCTGCTTAGGATTGTCCTTCTCAGGACTGCCCATTAGCTGTGGTTTTAAAAGCTTTCCCACCCAAACTGTCCCTTCCCAGTTCTGCATATGCAGTTTCAATTATTTTGGGAAGTTCTTGAGGTTGATCTAAAAGACTGACCTCTCTTAGGTGTTGGCGGATCGCCACTGAAGCTGCTTCCCCTTTAATGTTAGCTAGTATTATTGTTGATACCTGGTCGTAGTTACCTAGTAATTTCATACCCAAGGTCAGAGCTGGTTCAGCTCCATACTTGTTCTGTATCTGTCGTAAGACATCTGGAATTACCGCTAAGGAAGGAATACCATGATTCCTGGTATATATGGCAGCAAAGACTGTACCCCAAGTGGTGCAGTCCTCTAACTGTGGTGTGATCCCCATGGGCAAGCAGAGTGTTAGCATTATATGCTTTCAAATGGTGTGGTATTTGGAAATACTGCTTCTAACTGGATAATTTTCTGAGCTACCCAGAAAGGAATCTGTTCACGTTTCGTGGGCAATTTACCCATTACTGTGTGTAAGTTTTGTGGAGTGATTTTAGTAGCGGTGCTCTGTGTTGGAACTGTGTTATTTGTAGCTACTGTGGGCTGGACACCAAGGGGCCGATTCCGATCTCGACCGGTAGCGCACCGAATCGGATTCGGCTTAACCGGATCCGATTCGGAGCCCTCTTTTCTGACCGATTCGAACGCGCGTCCGGCCGAGCGAGTACGATGCGAGCGAAATCGCCGACCGACTCGTTCACGGGTCCGAACCACACCGACCGACTCGCTCGGACTCGACTCGCACCGCGCGATGGAGACGTTCCCCGGCCGGGCAAGTACGATGCGCGCCTTGAGCAGTCCGACCGACTCGCACCGTCCGGCTCGAAACAGCTGTCGGAGCCGGACTTTGGGGGTCCGTGTCGGACCCCCTGTACGCGTAGCCACGCGAGTCGCACACAGGGGGACCCATGGGTCCCCCTACCTGTGCGTGTGCGGCGCGAACCGCATCGACACAAACCCGCTGTAGGGGGCGCCCTCGTTCGCCTCGCACCCATTCAGTCAATGGGAGCCCGCGTACGCGTTGTATGACCGGCTCCCATTGACTTCAATGGGAGTCCGACCGAATCGAGTCCGATAGCATGCGTGCGCATCGTACTCGTTCGGTCGGACTGCCAGAGTCCGATTCGGTCGGAAATCTCTCCGGGTCCGGCTCGGTCGGAGAGTTTTCCGGCCCGAATCGGAATCGGCCCCCAAGTGTCCTCATGACGAGTTGCGTCATGGCTCTGTAAGAGTTTTACCAACTCTTTGTGTTGTAAGAGCAGTGCATCTTGTGGCATTATATCAATGTCAGGATGTGGTTTGTAGCCGGCTAATGTCGGCCATGTAGCTCCTGGTCTAACTAGTGGACCGAGCCTGGTTTATTTATTTGTTGTAGGGCGCCATTAAACCAGAAATTGTGGTCCTGGTCAGTGAGCGGAATCTTAATCTCCTCGAACGGAGTGTAGACCGCTGGGACTTTTTCATGTATGTAAGAATGAAAAGTCTGAGTTGTTGCATTTACTGCTGGGAATGTAACCCAAGAATAGAACACATCTGTTTGATAATCTTCGTGTGCCTCTATTAATATCACTGTACCTCCTCGGTCTGTTAAACCATGTCTGAGGGGTTTTTGTGTGAGTGTATGCCTGATTTTGGGTGCAAAATGTATTGCATTTGCTTCCTCTTCGTCGTTTGAGACCTGTGTCCCAGTGACAGGAGGGATGTATGACGATACCACGCATGCATTACATCGCATGCCATTAGATCGCGGTTTTAACAACGCAAGTCGTTACAACGACTTGCGTTGGAGGGCGCTGGACTTAGGAGTAGTTTAATTTACTATTCCAACTCCAGCCTACGTACAGTAGGGAAGGTGTTGGATAGTAATTTAAACTACACCTTGTCCTATAGCGCCCTCCAGTGCAAGTCGTTGTAACGACTTTCGTTGTTAAAACCGCGATCTAATGGCATGCGATGTAATGCATGCGTTTTAAAGGTTGTTTCCCGACAGGAGCAGCTGCCTCGACAGACATTGTGTTGTGAAAACAAAATGTCCTAAAAAAGGGTTTTAAGATAAGGTTTTAAAAGGCACAATTGTTCGGGAACTATTTCCTTCAAGCTTGATTAACCAACAGCCAATACATAGGAAGCTTGCCTACTCAGCTGTGGCGGAATTTTGTGCCTACCCACTCCAGACGTCTCTGGCGTTTTGTGAGCAGGGGTCTCTGAGAATAAGCATGACTGAACTACTCAGATTCTATTGTTAAATAAGTGCCAATTTCAAGTTGGGCGCCATGTACTGTAGTTCCCATTTCCCTGATAGGTTCTGGCATTGGAATAACATACACTATAGGCTTGGCATAGGACTGAGGTCGGTATGCCCCTATCGCGTATATTAAACTTAATTACTGTGTACCAGCTAGCTCAGAGGCCACTATAAACTTCTTGACAACAAGAAGGGAATAGCTTCTGGCAACCACATAACATAAAACCCTGATCCCTCAGGATCGTGGAAACAATATACTACTTTTCATTCAGTCACTCATCTCAGAGAAGTACATAGAAGAAACAGTTGGGTGTGTAAACAATAAAATTTATTGCAGTTGTTATTCTAGTACTGGTAATATGTGCTGCAACAACTGTTGGACAGTAGCAGAGAAATATGGCCAGCAGTGCAGTTAAATAAAAATGCATGTTACAGTTTTACCATTGTGCAATAGTAATGAACACATACATGAAACACAGAATGCATTTAAGATAACGCCTATACCCCTATGATGTCTAACTAGATGTACCTAAGTGTACCTAGCATGTGTGTAAGTCTTAGAGAGCCAAGAATCCCCCTAGGATTTAGTCTAACCCCATTACCTTAGTGGGACTTCATCCTGATCTCGAGCTGGACACCCCAGGATGGGTGGATGGACCTCTGCCAGCTGGAGCCGTGGCATGACGCAGGTTGCAGCGTCTCAGGTCAGAGTGTCGGCATGGAAGTCTCGGTCCCCTCTGGTTTGCTTAGGCAAAGGGAGGTATATTTATACCTGATAGGTGCCTTGGAATGTTAATATTGACGTAAAGTCAGTCAGAGGAAGACGTCAGGAATGAACCCTTAGGGAATAGTGGTTCATGCATATTTAATGAGTTCTTGGAGAAATCAATAATCCTGTGCTAGGGAAAATCCCAAGAGCTTAAGGGTCTGTTTCTAAGAACTCGTTGTGACGTAGGTTAGTCACTGTTGGACATGGAGATGACGTAATTAGGAAGGACCGTCTTCTGCACCCAGAGCACACGTCAGATAAGGGACAGCCTCTGTTGCTCGTTATTGTGAAGGGAGGGCTAATGTAGGTGAAAGGGCCTTTAGTGGGTGAAAGGGCCTGCCTGTCTTTGTGGCACGAAGGATTTGTGCCTCTGAAACGGCGCACCTATGTTAGGGCCTCAATCCAGCACATAACAGGGCAGGACGAGCAGACAGTGGACCAGATATTTTAACCAGAGTGCACTTTTTCACAGAAAAAGAAGTGATTATGCAAGCAGCTAGGGGCAAGACAGAGCTTAAATTTCAAGGCCAGATGATCTAACTTTACCAGGAACTTTCCCCTGTCACCCTCCGAAAACGCAGCGACTTCAAACCTATTACTGACAAGCTGCACGCCCAGTGTATCTGCTATCAGTGGGGACACCCTTTTGCACTTCTGTTATAATGGGAGGGCAGGCGCCGCTCATTACACTCGCTGGCAGAAGCCAAAGCACTACTGGGTTTACCAGACGATCCTCCGACAAGGAATGAACCACCCCACCCGAGCTCCTCAGGATGTGATCTTAAACCTAAATGGGCTACGGTCCCCCACAGTTGACCAAACAGACAACACGCAGAACTATCATCTCAAGACGCAAAGAAAGACATCATTACCATCTACGCAGCCTCAGCAGGGGAGCCTCCCCCGATCACTCGAAATGCTGGCTCTGTCTGACCGCACGGCGACCCAAAGGTGGAAATGAGTAAAATGCACAGATCTTACTACCACATGCCCCACCTCTTGAACTATCACTGAGGAAGATGGGCCTCGGGGGGGAGGAAAGGAAAGGGGGACCTTGATGATGGGGTTCCGTTGTCCCTCCTGCGTTGCTGATGGCCACCCCCCACAGACTTTCTCTTCTAGAGGGTGACTCCTCCACCAGGATTGGTGCGCTCTGGAGCCGATCTCCGCATACAGAAGAAGTCCTAGTTGGACCCTGCTGGTCCCCTGCAGTTATTTGTGGTATTTTCTTTTTTCTTGCAGGTCGCACACTAAGTAACACAAGACAAAGGCGAGATTCTTATTGCTTTAAGCGGTTGGGAAGGGATGGAGCTGGATATGGCAGATAATGCCTAGTCCTGAGATGGCAAACACCAGGAGATGATGGACGAAGCGCTGAAACTTTTCAGACACTCACCCCCAGTCAAAGATCTGGGTTGAATCCATCATCATTCTTTAGCTCACTTCACCACCTCAGTTCAGACTTAGCAATATGCAAATCAGTCTTGACCCTGTGCCTCATGGGAACAGTCCAGCCCGAACTGCCAAGCCAGGTCTTCCCTGAACCGGAAATGAGCATCCTGGGACCGGTTTCTGGGTAACACCCCTCATCAGCCAGACTAGCTTGAATACAGTGGCAAAGTGAGCAAGGGACCCACGTCTGGGCATACCCTGCCAACTTAGGGCGAACAAAGCAAACACAAGGAGATGATGGAAGGAGCACTGAAACTTTTCAGACACTCACCCCCAGTCACAGATCTGGGTTGAATCCATCATCATTCTTTAGCTCTCTTCGCCACCTCAGTTCAGACTTAGCTATATGCTAGATGGGCATAACACAGGGTGGCAATCAAGCTGGGCAAATGTGCAAGGATTAACCACAGCAAAGACGAGGGCGTAGGAAGCTGGTATAGCCTTTCCCAACCTAAACGGCATGTGTACCTCCATCCCGCTGGCAGCCCATCTAAACAACTCCCCCAGCGCACTCACTGACCACCCACTCACCATGGGTGATCTCAAGCTGCTCTCCTTAAACGTGCGGGGCCTAAACTCCCCAAACAAGCAGAAGCAAATTTGGCATTATGTGTTGTTACATGATCCAGATGTCCTAATGCTTCAAGAGACCCATCTGGTAAAGGCCGACTTACACCACATGACAACTGAAATATCCTAAGCGGCACTGGGCATACACAACTTTTAAAAACATTAGGAGTGGGTATTCTCTGTAAAGCTAGCTTTTATACCTCTGTAGTCAAAGAGATCCGGGATAGGGAGGGTCGTTACGTGTCCCTTCAACTACTCCGGGGCAGCGAAAACTGACACTGGTCAACCTATACGCCCTGAACACTTCTCAAAACACGTATATGAGACACATCTTACAGGAACAACTAGATGGGGTGGAGGGCGACGACAGTCTGCGGGATCTGGGAGCCCTACATAGATAGAAGTAATGTGGCATTCCAGAATACAGGGGCTATATCTGCAAATCTTAAGAGGGACATTGAAGACTGCGGGCTGATCAATGCATGGCATTATAAGCACCCGGGTGTGAGGGACTACTCCTACTACTCACATGTGCACGCCTCCTATTCTCGCACAGACTATGCCTTTGTCAACCCATCCGTCCTACGCCGCCTTCACACAGCGGAACTCTCAGACATCTCTATCTCCGACCAAGCCCGCCTATAACTCACCTGGAATACTGGTGCATCCCGCCCTGAGCACACCCCATGTTGGTGCTGACCCCCACATCTTCTGCGCAATCCAGCGGACATAGAAGATATACGCAAGGGAATCACCGACTATTTTCGCCCTAATGCGCTACCTGAGATCTCCCTGCATACACTTTGGGACGGGTTTAAAGCTACCATTAGGGGCACAATAACGACAATCGCAATAGCACGGGGGCAGGATGAGAAACTGGTAGAATCTAAACTTACAGCTGAGATTAAGCAGCTGGAGCCCCTGGACAAGGCGGCCCCCCACCCGAAGAACCAAAAGGCAATTGGCCTTGCTGCGTGGTCAATTGCGTGCCCATTGCACAGACAAAGCAGAGCGTATCCTTCTGCCCCTATGTCAGAGATACTATGAGGGTGGCGACAAAGTAGGCAAGCTCTTGGCCCGTAAGCTGCGGCACCTGTGCGCTAGGTCGCACATTGCTAAAATACAAGTAGGGAGCACAGGCTGGGTGACTGCAGAGAAAGACAAACTAGAGGCTTTCCGGAACTACTATCAGCAACTGTACTCTCGTGTAGACCCCTACCCCACATGGCTTCACTCATTCCTCTCTGAATGTGACTGGGAGCCCTTACCTCCACACCATTCTACCCTCCTAGACAACCCTATCACTGCAGAAGAACTGCGTGATGCAGGTTGGGACCTCCCCCTAGGCAAAGCTCCCTGACCAGAAGGGCTTCCGGACTCTTTTACCGCCTGTTTCTTCCCCTACTGCAAGACCACCTCCTACGCCTGTTCAATTCTTTCTCACAAGACACTGGTCTTACCCCCACAAAGACAATGGCTGAGATCTCTCTTATACCTAAAGCGGGGAAAGACCCTGCACAATGCTCCTCGTACCGCCCAATAGCCCTTCTCAATACGGATACCAAGCTTTTTACTAAAATACTAGCTACCCGCCTTGACCCGCATCACCCTGGCCTCATTAATCCCGACCAGGTGGATTTTATTCGCCAACGACAAGGGGCCGATAACGTCCGGCGTATAGCCCATTTAGTAGAAAAAACACGCTGACATGATATCCCTGCCGGTCTTCTCTTGCTCGACGTGGAGAAGGCATTTGACAGGGTAGACTGGACATATCTCCAAGCGGTATTAAACAAAATAGGCCTTGGGCGGGCATTCATCTCCAAAGTCATGGCATCTTACATAGCTTTGATGCCTACATTTGAGTGAACGGGAGGGCCACGAGTTTGATCTCCCTGCCCTAAAGCACACAACAGGCAGACTCACCCCTGCTCTTTACCCTAGCAGTAGAACCCTTGGCTATCCGCGTGCGGGACTCAGATGGGATTAAAGGCATACCCTTTGGTGGCCAGGTGCATAAGATCAACTTGTTCGCAGATGACCTCCTCCTTACTCTCACCCAGCCCGCCATCTCGCTCCCTAGTGTTGTAGAAAACTTGCAGACCTTTGAGGCCGTCTCTGGCTTCAGGATCATTATGACTAAGTTGTTTGTCCTTAACCTTAACATTCCGACCCCAGAGGTAAAAGCATTACAGAGCATAATCCCTTTTCAGTGGTTGTCAGACTCCATCAAGTACTTAGGCCTCCATATCACCCACACCCTTACCTCATGTTCCCGGGTCAACTGGTCCTCACTTCGTCACTCGATCCTGATGGACCTGCAGAGGTGGAATCCTCTCTATATCCCCTGGCTAGGACGTGTTAACGCCATTAAAATGAACATCCTTCTGCGGGTCTTGTATATTTTCCAGACATTGCCCACATCGATCCCGCAGGAGGATATTCAGCGCCTCCAGAGGGACCTGCGTGCCTTTATGTAGAATGGGAAGCAACCCCGCATAGCTCACTTGCTACTGATGCAGCTGCGCAACAGGGGGGGCTTTGCATGCCCATACTTGCTGGAATATTATTGGGCAGCACATTTGAGATATATCTCCGAGTGGGTTGTACGCAAAAGTGAAAAGCACTGGTTTCACATGGACCGACCAGTGGCCTGCCGGCCCCTGTGGGATTCTGCTTGGCTGCCTAAATGAGCCCGGCAGCGCAGTGCTTACTTCGCAAATCCAACCAGGACAGTATTAGAAATCTGGGATAGAATAACCCTGAAGAGGGGGCTCACCACATTCCCGTCCCCTAATACTCCCATAGCGCGCAACCCTGACTTCCTCCCGGGCCTGTTGACGCTCTCATTTCGCAACTGGGCAGACGGAGACTGCCGAACCTTTACGTGGGAGACACCATGAAGTCATTTGAGGAATTCGCACTCCTGGCCACTGCACGGCTCCAATACCTCCAACTGCGGCATTGGGCATTACACCCAGGGGTGCATGCGGTGGCTGTTCGCCTCCTCACCCCTTTTGAGAAGCTAGTACGCGCCTTCGATGGCACTAGAAAACCTACCAGGTATTACAACACTCGGCCCCCAGCCGCACCCATAACTATCAAACCGGCTGGCACGACGCTACCATTGGGGGAATAACCACCAAACAATGGGAAACACTGTGGCACGACATCCCCAAAACTTACCGTAGTCTCTCATTCCGTGAGACTGCGTATAAATTGATGTTCCAATGGGATCACGCGCCTGCCCGTCTAGCTGCCAACTATCGCACTGTCCCTAGTGTATGCTGGCGCTGTGGAAAGGAAGAAGGAACCCTGTGCCATATATGGTGGTCATGCAAAGTGATTGCTACATGCTGGAAGGAGGTCCTGGGACATATCAAGGGCATCATAGGCTTCCTGCTTCCACATCTGCACCACACGATTGTCTTAGGCATACGCCCCACTGACATCACTGCTATGACACACGTCGGTTGGCCGCTGGTAAGCCATTTATTATTAGCTGCGCGACAGTTAAACACTTGGAAGCAAACGTCGCCCCCCCTCTGTGGCGCAGTGGTTTTCTAGGGTGGGGCACCTTCTGGCGATAAAGCACAAGTTACTAACTTGTGTAACGATATATCTGTAAGAGACAGTAGTTAGTGACAGATTCCTTACCTTAGAATATCCCCAGGCGTCAGGCTGGATCCGGAAAGTTTTTGCGTAGCAGTACCCTTGCGCGTCGGTAGGCGGCGTCGTGCGGCTCCGCGTCCGTCGTCAGCGTTGTGATCGCCGGGATGACGTCGCGGGCAGTACTTAGACGCCGCCCCTGCGCGCTGACGTCAGTTCTGTACACGACTTTCCGCGCCAGGAACGCAGAGCCATGCAAGAAGCTGACATAGGTGTCTGAAAAATACTAGGGCCCTGAAAGGGATGTCCTTAACCCTAGAAATCAGTTCGCAGAACGGGGAGGATGGGTGAGGCGGTAAGGAATCTGTCACTAACTACTGTCTCTTACAGATATATCGTTACACAAGTTAGTAACTTGTGCATCTGAAAGAGACACGTTAGTGACAGATTCCTTACCTTAGAATAGATACCCCAGCAATACCAACCCCGGTGGTGGGTCTGCGAACAAAGATCAGACAAGGAAGTCCCGGAGGACAGAACGGCCAAAGAAGCCGTCCCTCTGGACCGGACTGTCAAGGCAGTAATGCTTTGTAAACGTGTGCAGCGAGGCCCACGTAGCTGCCTGACAGATATCCTGCAGCGGAACACCGCGGCCTAAAGCCGTGGTAGCAGCCGTTGCCCTGGTGGAATGGGCACGCAGCCCAACAGGAGGCTCCTTCTTAGCCAAAGAATAGCAGGCTTTGATACACAAGGTTACCCAGCGGGAGATGGTTCTCTTGTGCACCGCCTGACCTTTTTTGGCGCCCACGTAGCCAACAAAGAGCTGGTCATCCACCCGGAAGTGTTGTGTGCGATTGATATAAAAAGAAAGCGCACGTTTTGGATCCAGACGGTGGAGCCTCTCTTCCTCTCTGGAAGGATGCGGAGGCGGAAAGAAGGTGGGCAAAGTGATGGTCTGCCCAATGTGGAAGGCAGTAACCACCTTTGGCAAGAAGGACGGACGCGTCCTAAGAACAACCTTGTCTGGATGGACAGACAGAAAGGGAGGTTTGCATGATAGAGCCTGGAGCTCACTCACCCGCCGAGCGGAGGTGATGGCCACCAGAAAGGCTGTCTTCAGAGTCAGAAGACGAAGAGGACAGTTATGTAGAGGCTCAAAGGGGGCGCACATGAGAAAGGTAAGAACCAAGTTCAAGTCCCACTGAGGCTTCACAAACGGAACAGGAGGGAAGAGGTGTGTGATGCCTTTTAGGAATCTGTTAACAGGGGACTTGAAAAGGGAGGGCTGATCAGGAAGCCTGAGGAAGGCCGAAATGGCACAAAGATAGCCCTTGATGGTACCCAGGGCAGAACCCTGTTGGGCCAGAGAAAGAAGGAACAGAAGAACCTCAGAAAGAGGGGCAGAGAGGGGATTCACAGCCTTTGCTGTGCACCATGCCACAAACTTGTTCCACCTGCAGGCGTATACCACCTTAGTGGAGGGACGCCTGGCTGCCAGAATCACATCACAAACTTCGGGAGGCAAGTCGAAAGGAATCAACTGCCGCCGCTCAATCTCCACGCAAGCAGGTGGAGGCTGGACAGGTTCGGGTGGAGGACCGTCCCCTGCTGCTGCGACAGAAGAGCCTCCCGAAGAGGCAGACGGATCGGGGGATCGATGCTCATACTGAGTAGCTCGGGATACCAAACTCTTCGAGCCCAGTCCGGAGCCACAAGGATGACTTGGGCCCGGTCGCGCCGAATCTTCTTCAACACTCTGGGTAGAAGTGGTATAGGCGGAAAGGCGTACAACAGACCGCAACTCCACTCGCGACGAAAGCGTCGCCGAGCGAGTGCCGCCTTGGAAATTCCAACGCGCAGAACTGCTGACATTGTGCGTTCTCTTCGGTGGCGAATAGATCTAACCAAGGCTCTCCCACTGTAGAAAGAGTCCTTGCGCCACTTCCGAGTGAAGACGCCATTCGTGATCCATCATGCACCTGCGGCTGAGTTCGTCCGCCCTGGCGTTCAGGGAACCTGCCAGGTGTTGAACCATCAGGAATATGCCCTGATGTTCCAGCCATGTCCAGAGGCGCAGAGCCTCCTGACATAGGGTCCACGACCCCACCCCGCCTTGTTTGTTGCAGTACCACATGGCGGTGGTGTTGTCTGTGAACACCTGCACTACCTTCCCTTTGACAGAGGGCAGGAATGCCTTGAGTGCAAGTCGGATCGCCCGGAGCTCCAGAAGGTTGATATGGAGCCGGGACTCCGCCGGAGACCAGAGGCCTCTGATCTCCGCCTCTCCCATGTGACCGCCCCATCCCAGAAGGGACGCGTCCGTCACATCTGTGTGCTCTGGCTGGGGAAGGGAGAGGGATCTGCCCATGACCCATTGCCGGTTCGAGAGCCACCACTGCAACTGTTTTGCAGTTCCCACCGCAATCTGGACGTGATCGGACAGGTTGCCCTGGTGCTGCGCCCACTGAAACTTCAGGTCCCACTGCAGAGCCCGCATATGCCATCTGGCATGATCGACCAGCAGGATGCAGGAGGCCATGAGGCCCAGCAGCCTCAGGGTCATCCGTACCGAAACCCAGGATAAAGGCTGAAAGATCGGAATCATAGCCTGAATATCCCGGACTCGCCGTTCGGGAGGATAGGCCCGAAACTGCGTCGTGTCCAGAACCGCTCCGATGAAAAGGAGCTGTGGAGAAGGAATCAGATGCGACTTCGGCACATTGATGGAGAACCCCAGCGAGTGCAGGAGTCCGGCCGTAGTCTGGAGGTGGGAGACGACTGCCTGGGACAGAGCCCGCCTTCAGCAGCCAGTCGTCGAGGTAGGGGAAGACTGGAACCCCTGCCCGGCGCAGATGAGCTGCGACCACCGCCATCACTTTCGTGAACACCCGAGGGGCACTTGTAAGGCCAAAGGGGAGCACGGTGAATTGAAAATGCTCGAGGCCTACCATGAACCGCAGGTAACGTCGGTGGGCCGGCAGGACGGGGATATGGAAATAAGCGTCCTGCAAGTCCAACGCTACCAACCAGTCTCCAGGGTCGAGGGCAGTCAAGACCTGAGCTAGGGTGAGCATCTTGAACTTCTCCTTCCGGAGGAAGCGATTGACGTTCCGGAGGTCCAAGATAGGACGCATGTCCTCCTTGTCCTTTTTGGGCACCAGAAAGTAGTGGGAGTAGCAACCACGTCCTACTTCTGGGGTCGGAACATGCTCGATGGCCCTCTTGGCCAAGAGGGCCGTGACTTCCTTCTGCAGAAGCATCAAGTGATCCCCTGACATGCGGTGGAATTGAGGTGGCATGGCTGGGGGGGTGGTCTCGAAGGGGAGGGAGTAGCCCCTTCGGACAATGTCCAAGACCCACCTGTCCGAGGTGATGGTACGCCAGTGGTGAAGGTGATGGCGGACCCTGCCCCCTACTGGCGTGCTGTGCACCAGAAAGGAGGGACTAGGAGGGCTTGGAGGCCGCAGACGGGTTGGAGGTGGTGGCCCGAACCGCCACGGCGGTATCCACGTCCTCGGCCACGCGAAGACGCTTGCTGCGCGGGCCGGTGGCTGTGCAGCTGACGTGACTGGGCGCCCCTTCCGTGGCCACGAAAGGGGCGAAAAGCAGAGGTTAGCGGAGAGCGCACAACAGAAAGGCCCAGGGACTTGGCAGTAGCCCGTGAGTCCTTAAAACGCTCCAGCGCATGGTCTGCTTTGGAACCAAAAAGACCGACTCCATCAAAGGGCATGTCCATGAGTGTATTCTGGACATCACCCGAGAAACCAGTTGTTCTCACCAGGCGTGGCGACGCAGCGCCACCGTCGTTGCAAGCGATCTGCCCAGCGAGTCGGCGGTATCAAGGCCACATCGTATGGAGAACTTTGCCGCATCCCTACCTTCCGCAATGGTGCCACCGAATCCCACAGAGAGTGGGTATATCGGCCCAAAAGGCAAGCGGTGTTGACGGACCGCAAGCCAGCACTGGAGGAAGAAAAAGCCTTCTTCCCAAATTGGTCCAGGCGTTTGGATTCCCTATCCGGAGGGGCGGTAGGGAAGGCGGATTGGGAGGCAGAGGCTTGGACAACCAAGCTCTCGGGGGTGGGATGTTGGGAGAGAAACAAGGGGTCGCCCGGAGCAGGGCGATGGCGTCGGGCCACGTTCCTATCCACAGGAGCCCCTGTGGTGGGCTTGGACCAAGTGCCCAAAAGAACGTCAGACAGTGCTTCATTGAACGGCAGCACAGTCTCCGCGGAGGAGGCCGCCGGCTGAAGCACTTCCGTCAGGAGGTTAGTCCTGACAGCCACAGTAGGCAATTGGAGGTGCAAGGCTCCAGCTGCTCTACGCAACACCGTTGCGAAATTTGCTCCCTCCTCCGTAGCCACGGGGGGAGACAGCATGCCAGTGTCAGGGGAAGTGTCTAGACCACTGGCATCCCCAAGTTCCTCAGCCCAGTCCTGCTCATACTCTCACTGCTGTGTGAGAGGGTCTTCCGACCCCTCCCAGCTCTCCTGGTCCTCCTCTGGAGCAAAATATGGAGGAGGAGGGACATCTGGGACCCAAGGTCTCATCGGCGCCGGAGCCGACGTCGAGCGACGCCGGTCCGGCTCCATGTCCGGAACCGGAGAGAACCGGGGAACTACGCCGCCCGGAGCCCCGGGCGGCGTCAGGAACGGCACCGGGGACATCGACGCCGGCGGAGGCGTAGTTAGGTCAACCGGCGTCGATGGGGGTTGCGGTACCACGGGATCGAGGCCGGGGCCGGGATCAAGGCTGGCGGGACAAGCGACGCCGGGACCGGAGTCGACGGCGACGCCGGAGCAACCCCATCAGGGCCCGAAGGCGCACCGGAGGGACCTTGAGGCCCGAAGAGGCGGGCCATGGCCGACAGGAATTCCTGTATTTGGGCTGGAGTCGCCCCCGAACCCGGGAAGGACGGGTAATGCGGGAGCGGCTCCACAGGCACGTCCGGGGCCGCAGGGGCGGGGACGGTGCCGACAGGGGCCTCAGACGAGTCGCGAGACCGGCGAGGCGAAGTCTTAGAGCGATGATGCTTCTTAGACTTCTTGTGCTTCGACTTACCCGAGGAGCGCGAAGACTTGGACTCCGACGACCGGCGGGGGTCCGCGACCGGCCCCTCGACCTCTCACGGGACCGGGGCTTGGTGCGGCGCGGAGCCGACTGTCGGACCTCGAGTAGCTTTCGAGACCGCTCTCGCAAAGCCTTCGGGTGAAGTTTCCGGCAGTCAGGGCACGACTTCGTGTCGTGGTCGCGGCCGAGGCAGTAGAGACACTCTAAGTGCGGGTCTGTGATCGACATCATTCGACCATAGACGTCGCATGGCTTGAAGCCGGGCATCCCTATCGACACCTAGGAGTCGAGAAGACTCGAAAGAAACAGTGAAAAAATTCACCAAAAATGTAGTCAAAAAGTGACTAGGGCACTGCTCTTCCCGGATCTGCGCTTACTGGCGCGGAAAAAGAAGAACTGACGTCAGCGCGCAGGGGCGGCGACTAAGTACTGCCCGCGACGTCATCCCGGCGATCACGACGTCGACGACGGACGCGGAGCCGCACGACGCCGCCTACCGACGCGCAAGGGTACTGCTACACAAAAACTTCCCGGATCCAGCCTGACGCCTGGGGATATTCTAAGGTAAGGAATCTGTCACTAACGTGTCTCTTTCAGATACGGCTGTCTCAAAGCTTAGCCAACACAGACAAGAGGTTCCAGCGTATATGGCAGCCACTGATACACTACCTTATGCGCATAGAATTTACATGATTCAAACCCTCAAAACTCAGGGCTCTCCAGCTTGTTGACTCCGAATGACAACTTCTCTCAGCAGTCCTGGAGCCCACCATGCACCAAAGGTACCCGGCTACCACCCCCCCTATGCATTGTGCGATGTTGCACCCCTTCAGCACCCTGCACTTAGAGAATTTTTAGACCTGCATAAACCTCATTTGTTTGATGTTTTTAGTTTACAAACAATTACGCTATCCTGGTCCTAAATACTAACAAGCATCTGGCTGTTCTGCTATCACCAATATAAAACCCAATAACAATTCCATGGGCGGGTGATGGATAGGGAAACAGCTAATAGGATTGCCGCACAGCCTAGACCTATTTCTCAATGCTATATAACTCCTCTCAAGGGTAGTGATGTACACGCGATTAGCTTTACCAAGACGATGAACCACAATGCGCAACATGTATGCAGATCTCCCCCTATAGATCGCCCGTGACATTAGATACCGCACCATGAACGCGGCCGGCCCGATGTGGTTGTAGGCGACTTGCTGTGTATTTATGTATGCAATGCTTTTGTTCTATTCAGCATGGATACACAGACGGCCCAACATGGGTTGTAGGCGATCGCTGTGTTTTATAACGATTGTTTTGATGACAAAAATAAAACATTAAAATAGAAAAAAAAATGATATCAACAAACAATGATCACTTATTAAAATTGGATAACAACAAAGAAGTGAATAAGAGAGACTAAAATAACAAAGACCATACCACCATAACCCTTACTCCAATAACGTGAAAACACAAAAGAAGGAGAACAAGACAGTTAAAAAAATACCAAGAAAAATACCACACAAATAGTAAGTCCAAGCCAACGCCACCAGCTCAGACCAAACCATATGATGTATAAGATAAGAAAATTAGTAATAAAGTGAACAGAACCATATACCCATCTCCTTCTTCTGTGTTTTCATATTATTGGGGTAAGGGTTACGGTGGTATGGTCTTCGTTATTTTAGTCTTTTTTATTCACTTCTTCTTTGTTGTTATCCAAGTTTAATAAGTGACCATTGTTGTTGGTATCCTTTTGTTATGTCCTTACAGCTCTGAGGACGTCTAGTAAGACGAAACACGTGTCGGCTGTGCTGTTTGATCGGACGTGTTATGCGAAGACATAGAATGTACTTTTCTGTGCATCACATACTGTCTGATCTTTTACTATCTATGTTGAGATCAAAGTGTATTGTATCTTTTAGACTGGCTAAGGGCCTGATTATGACTTTGGCGGCGGGAGCAGGGCGCCACTCTGCCGCCCTGCTCCGCCGAAGGTCACCGCCAGCCGCCCACCAGATTAGGAGTTTTAAAAAGGTACCGCCGTGGGAACGCCAAAGCAGGTTCCTGCACGGCATGGACTTCGAAGTCCATGCCATGCAGGAACTTGGAGTGCATGCAGACAGGGGGGCACAATATGTGCCCCCCTGGATGCATGACATGGCCCAGAGGCACAAGGGTGCCATGTAGGGCCCCCTTTATTTCCTCACTGCCGCAGTTTTCATGGCGGGCTCACTGCCATGAAACCGCGGCAGTGAGGAAACTCGTAATATGCTTGGCGGTACCTGAGACCACCACCAAGCATATTGCTGCCTCTACCCCGCCACTTAACCGCCAAGGAACGGCGGTTCCTTGGCGGTGGCGGCAGTCCCAAGGCGGTCCGACCATCAAACTGATAAGGAGTGGTCTGGCGGCCAGACCGTCGGTGTGGCGGTGGCTGGACTGCCACCACCGTGCCCCAAGAGTCTGGCAGTCTTCGGACCGAAAGACTCGTAATCAGGCCCAAAGTGATTTATGATGTATGATGGCATTGTACATTTTTGACCTTGTACTTTTGATATTCATATATAGCTATATATTTTTATAATAAATGGGGATGATTTTTTGCAATATTGTTTTGATATGCTTGAATTAGAGTGCTCCAGACATTCATGCAATATTATGATGGGCACTGTTTGTTGGTAATTCTCACATATACAGCAGAATTATCCTCTGGCGTAGCACCTTTCCTATTTTCTGACTGACTACTTTGTATGGAGGGTCTGTGCAGGTTGTTTGTTCCACTGCTGAAGATTGTAAGAGTAGTCCTCAGCATGTTTTTTATCCGCAATCTGTTCTTCTGATTTTTATCCTGTGCAGTTACCCTTTTTATGCCAGATTGGGTCTAACATCAACTTCATATCGCCCAAACCAACAAGTCTATCATCCAAAGCCAATGATATCAATTTCTTCCCTAATTTCACTGATATTTTTGATGTTGCATCACTGGGATAGTACTCCTTTGTTAAAATATTTTCATATGATCCAGGCAGGCATCTATTATTAAATATCTACTTTCACCATCAGGTTCACCGACATAATATCGAGAACACAAATATCGTGATACATAAATATTGTGTCAAAAAATAAAGATGACAAAAATATAGTTTTTCTATACATAAAAAGGTAAGTACAAAAATATCGAAAAACAAATATTGTTTAATAATATCGTTAATAAAAACAAAAATATTGATTTTTAATACAAATATATAGGTTAAAATAGTAAATATGAAATATTTTAATATATAACATACATATAATGTAAAATACATAAATGCAAGTAACATTTTATATAATATATAAATATATACTTACATAAACATACACATTAATATATAGGTTTCTATATTTATTTATACAAAATCACATAACATTTTTTGTTTTTTACTAATATAAAATGCACGTATATATATATATGTATATATATATAATAACATAATGAACAAATTAATAATTTACCAAAAATAATTTAAAAATATATAAAAATTATATATATGTATATACAAATAATATGAAAAATATAAATTTAAACAAATAATATTACATATATTTAAACAATATTAAAAAAGTAGTAACATCTTTGAAAAATAGATATACTATTTCTACTGCAATGTATACAACAGTAAGGAAAGCGTTGGATTCCGGAGTGGTAAAATTAACTATTCCCACTCCATTTCTGTGTAACAGTAGGGAAAGCGTTGGACACCGGAAGAGAAAAATTTACTATTTCCACTCCAATTTGTGCAACAGTAGGGAAGGTGTTGAACACCGGAGGTGTAAAATTTATTATTCCGACTTCAGTCTGTGCAACAGTAGGGAAACCAATGGACATCGGCGGGGGGAGGTAAAATGTACTATTCCCACTCCAATATGTGCAACAGTAAGGAAAGTGTTGACTACGAAGGGGTAAAATTTACAATTCCCACTCCTCTCTGTGTAGCAGTAGGGACAGCGTTGGACTCTGGAGGGGCAAAATTTTCTATTCTCGCCCCAGTTTGTGCAACAGTAGGGAAAGGGTTGGACAACGGAGGGGTGAAATTTACTATTCCCACTCCAGTAAGTGCAACAGTAGGAAAAGTGTTGGACACCAGAGGGGTAAAATTTACTATTCCCACTATACTCTGTGCAGCAGTAGAGAGAGAGTAGTTCACTTCAAACACACAAAACATTTTAACAACTCTATTAACCAAAAATATTAAATTCTTAATACAAAAAATTATGGGGCCTATTTTGATGTCGGTCAGAAAGGCTTTCCGACCGACATAGTCGGTTTCAATTCTGACCGCCTAATTTCAATGTAAGAGGTTGGAATTTAAATCAGCCGGTCAGTCCGGCTGGGTTCCGATGGGCTCAAGGAGCCCGTTGGCCAGTCGCAACAGGCAAGTAATTCCAATACAACGGCATTTCCGCCGTCGGGATTACGAAGCTCGGTTTCCGACAGGCTTTCCATGCCAGGCTTTCCGCCCTAGCAGGGCCCCCTCCTCCTTGCGGCCTCCAGTTGGAGGCCGAGGGGGCACCCAAGGTGCACCCCTGTTGAGCCCTGCACCGTGTGACAGTCACCTTGAGGTGCCTGCCACACAGTGCAGGGGTGAACCCAATCTCCCATTTCCCTATGGGTGCTTGTGCTACTGCCTGTTTACGGCTGCAGCACAAGCTCCCATAGGGAAGTGGGAGTATGAGACCGCACCATCTGCGGTCACATCGTAATTATTCGATCGGGAACGTGATGATGTCAGACTCCAACCAACATCATAATCGGCCCCTATATGTCTACATTTTTTTTAAAGATTAAACAAATTACATAATTATTACAATTTTGAATAATTATCAATCAAAACAAATACTATTAATTTAATTAAAATGCCACACTATATTCCCACAAGCATACCAGCCAATTAAAATGTAATTGAAACAAAAAAGGATAACACAATTAATATATTAAGTAACAAATAAAACAAAGATTAATAAATGAATACATTTTTTAATTTATTAATAATTAACTTCCCATCCTATTCTCCTTCAAACACAACAAAACTAATATATAAATTAAAAAATTTAATTATTAAATAATATACAAAATTTCCCACACAATTCCGCTACAAACTAAACACACATTAAAAATGCAACTTAACAAATATGGTAATTTCACAATTAACTTCTCACTCTGTACCCCTAAAAATCCAACATACCACACCTAACATATAACTTAAAACATATAATTACAACATGTACATAATTACCAATTAAAATGTTAATAATATATAATAATGAATTATACTTAACTTTCCACGCTTTACCCCTACAAACCTGACAACCCACACCTAAAATATAACTTACAAAATATATTAATTACACAGATTGCAAAATCAATTAAAGAATTAATATTAATTAAAAATGAATTATTAATTTTAATGAATTAACTTTTCGCCCTTCCCCTACAAACCCAACAACCCGCACCTAAAATATAACTGAAAAAATATATTAATTACACAATTTACATAATTAGCACTTGAATAATGAATATTAACTTAAAAATATTTATTAATTATAATTAACTTCCCACTCTGTACCCCTACAAACCTCACAACCTTCTACGACACTACAAATTACAATTAACAATTAAATTTAAAAACAAAAAAAAATGACAAACTATATTTAAAAACATTAATTATACAAACAATTTATACAATTAAAATCTAAACTAAAATGCATAAAGATAATTAAAAAACGATATTTTTACAACTATATTTTTGTAAACTATATTAACACTACAGATATTTTTGACAACGATATTACTTACCTTAAAAAAAACATCGATATTTTTGTAAAAGATATTTCTGAATCACGATATTTGTGTATCACTGTATTAAAAACTCGATATTTGTGTGATTCGATATTTTTGACTCGATATTTTGTCCAAATACCCACCATCCTTTATCACTCTGTTAATTTTCACATTCATTATCTTTCTAAAAAGAATACTCTGATCTCTAAAGCTGGACTGAAGCTAGTTTGAACTTCTTCACCCACCCATAATCTTTTTAATTTCTGGGCCTCAATTCAAATGAAATGTGTGTTGTGGAGTAGTGACTCATTCGTTTTTGCTTTTGTTAATGACAGAAAAAATGTTTTGTCTTGCTATTACACTGCAGAAAGCACATTCAGAAATTAACCTCCAAATTTCATCCTACTCTCTAATAGTAAGAAAACTATAATAAATGTAGTAAACATTTACAGATGTAAAAAAACTGGAACATGACAAACTGAAGATAAAATATTCCATATATATTCATATTCCTAACCAGTTGTCTATTTTTAGAATAATATAATATAATATAAATAGCAAATATAACAAAATATATACATAATGTATGCACAGAAAATATAATTTGTGAATATTAGATTAGTTCATTACAATAAGAACATCTTCCACCATCAATTACACTCATTCTCTTGTCCTTAACAGATTAGTAAGAATAGACTTGAATAGCTGTGGTTGATTTAATTAACCACTACAGATAAATGATCGATGAATTGCAATAATTTCTTTGATATTGGCTAAAGCCGAGTAGGAGGCCAAGTGACCGGTCCATCCTCGCTGCTTACACCTTAACTCACTCTTTCATCCTCCCTTTATATCCACTAACTGCTAACAGATATAACTACAAGTATGAATTAAACTAGTATCATCTAGAAAAATGAATTTAGTGCGTCTTCGTATTCCCTCTCTTGTATCATAATATTAATGGCAACTGTGATAATAAGCAAGCAAGCAAGCCTAAATATTCCAACATTTACACGCAACATTCGAGGTGTTCCCATCGAGTGTGAGTTCTTGGGATGAAGATGAGGCAAGGAATATGGGCTTACATATGTTACAGCTACAGTTAAAGCACCACAAAGTCGGATACACTCCACATGCCATCACTCAATACCTCATCTAGAATAACAACACCAGAGACCTGCAGATTGTGGAGAATGAGCCTGTGGCAACTGGCTGATCAGATACATAGGGTGGGACTTTCGGGTCAGACCAATACGCTTCCAGAGTTCGAGAATCAGAGTCCACGCAAAAAATGAGTTTGCTCAATATAACTTTCCCAGGCTGTGCTTCATAAGCTGCTCTCTGCTTTTTGCTCCTGTGCGTTTGTCACCTTGCTTTGTCTACCTCCAACTTTGTTATTTTTCTTCCCTTTCTGGTTCCCTTGCGTGTAGGCTCCCCCATTAATTATATTCATTGCTTTTTGTTTCTCTTGGAGTTTCTCTTCTTCCTTCCACACTTATACTACCTTTGGACTGAAGGGTTTCCTGTGATCCATGCCTGTATCCTGGCGGGATTAGGAGCTCTTTATAGCATACTATCGCCTGAAGACTAGTGAATTCTGCCCTCATTTACCCACTGAAATTCACTGTGCTCGGCTTTGTTTTCCTAAACCCCAAAACTCTTGCATTTGTTGGTGTGAAAATATTTGCTGTACCTGTATCCTGTCACCTACGTATCAGGCAGAGTGCTGTACCAACGACCAAGAAGGGCTGTGCATGTCTCTTTCTCTACTCTGCCCCTCATTGCCCTCAAACCCCAGCACAGAGTGTTGCCATTCCACTCCGGGTGAGGTTATGAGACAACATAGAATACTGATAGGTCCACTCTGTGATTTAGTAAGTCTGGCACTGAGCTGCTATTCTCAACCATATATAAAAGTATCTCAATATTCATCAGGTTTGCCATATATATTAACATTTATTCATGTACCACATTACATTGCTTGGGCAATTAGTCTTCAATGTCACCTCTTCGGATAGTGATATTAGAAAAAAGCAGGCTTAAGTCTCGTAGTGAGTGATTAAATCCTTACATTGACAGTCATCACCTTAACTCTCTCAGGACACCCAGTGTGTTAGAGTGATGTGGGAGAGGATGTGGCGTTATCGCCAGAGCTGTCGACTTTAGACCTGGTGTAACAAGTTCCTCAAGGGTAAAGGAAAAGAGGAATGCCAAGAAACACCTGCCGTTGAACCCCCAGGAGGGGTAGTAAGCGTAAGTAAGTAACAGGTTTGAGTATCAGCATTGGGCCAACAGCCTGTGATTCTGGGCAAATCACTTATTCTCCCTGTCACTACAAAAATGAAACTGTCCTTGTGTAATTTAACTGGTGCTCATGTACAGCGCTCCAATACGTTTAGGTCTAGTTTGCACTATATAAATCGGCAAAAAAATAAAGAGATTGCTTCACTATGTGATGCCCACTTGCACCACTCTAAGCTTCTCTGCCCACAGCCATACTGTCATTGCATAATTGCATTTTTCAGAACAATATGGTTCTTGACTAAAATTCTGACGAGACTCTGAACGGATATGTCATTATGAAACTAAATATTGGCTATTTTTGAAGCACAAAACTGTCACTCCACACCTTTCATGCAATATTAATCAGTACACCTATAAACAGTGCTTTAAACCAACTTTACGTGACTTTTCATGGCACTAGGAACATGAGCTTCCTGTAGCGATGGGTCGACAAAAGATGAGTTTTAGAAGAAAATAGTACAAAGTTGTTTCCACAGACCCAGATAATTTCTAGGAGAAGATACAGACTCATGTACCCCGTACTGAGCACCGCTGGCCACATCCTAAACTAATCAAAAAGCGGAAGATCTACAGCCGAAGAACCATAAAGGCTCAGTCGTATCAGTCGCAGTCTGCTCCAGCTCTTCCACTGCCACCAACTGACACTGTGCCTCTAGTGTTCTTCATTCCTTATATCACTTCCTGTTCTTCCAATGTCAGTACTCTGTATAGTTGTAAGAAACTGGCTCTATATATACTGCACCAAAGTGAGGTACAGTGTGTATAGAGTCCAAGGGTCTCCAGAGGTTTGGCAGAGGTTAAAGTTAGATAGAACCTTACTCTCTAAAGTGGTAGCTTGGTCGAGCAGTAAGGCAGTATCAGAGGACAGTGTAAAGCATTTGATGTACACACTCAGTCAGCAAATGAATCCACACACTCAAGAACTGAACTCTAGGCCAATTGTTTTGTATAAAAAAATATACTGTTGTTTTATTTTTAGAACCAAGCAAGCCTGGCACAGGTAAGCATAAAAATACTTTTCAGTAGTAAATTACTTGTATGAACACAGTTCAAAATTGCAGTGTAACTTGTACTGGTTTTGGTTACAGTTTTAAGTAAGCAGTTTGCAACACATTGCAGGTATAGTACATTCAATTGAATGGGCTTTTTAAGTAAAATGCAGTTAATTACTTTTCAGATTACTTTTGCTAACACAGGACTGGATCCTAGATTCAGCCCTGGGACACTTCCTGAAAACAGGTGAGTAAATGCGTTTTGGTTAAAGGTACGATTTTTAAAGAATATAATTGCATTTCAAAAGTTGCCACTTAGAAACTTTTTCACATAGAATCACCAATGATATCCTATGGGAGGAAATTCACTTAGCAGGTAAGTTAGGTTATCGATACTTTTTCTTACTCAGTGCTGGATCCTGGATTCAGCACTGGGACATTTCCTGAAAACAGTTGAGAAAATGCGTTTTTGTTATTCGGCTCATTTGTAAGGAATATTTGTAGTTTTCAAAAGTCGACACTTAGAAACTTTTCGGGAGAAAAAGTGTCAATGTTATCCTATGAGGAAAAATGAGTTATCGGTTTGGAGGTAAGTAATCGGTCTTTTGAGTTAGGGTTCTGGGGTTAGACTCAGGGGTCTCCCAGGGTCAGTGATGCACTGTTGCTGCACCCTCAGCGGCACTAGGGCGGCCGGGTGCAGAGTGTTGAGGCCCAATGTTATCCTATGGAGGATAGGGGGACTCCGGTTGGTGGCTGCTGGCAGGCAGGCCACGGGGTTGTGGGAGCAAAGCTCCTAGGGTTAAGCTCAGGGAACGTTGGGGACCAAGTTAGCACCAAAGGGGCACCCTCAGCGGCACTAGGGCGGCCGGGTGCAGGATACGGTTTTGAGGTTGGGTGCCCTGTTGATTTCAATGGAGATTCTCCGGGACAAAGAAACACTGCAGGCTCGGGGACGAGGATCTTCCAGGAGCTACCACCACTTCGAGGGGTAAGTTGGGATGTAGAGGGTTGGTTAGGCACCATTGGTTTGGGCACACAAGGCCGTGGGGTGTCGGGTGCAGGGGTGCCTTGGGACGTCGGATTTTCTTACACGCTCTGGTCGCGGTAGGGGGGGTCCTCTGGATTGAGGCTGCAGGCGTCGTCAGGAGTCTTGAGGCAGGTCAGGGGTCGCCGGATCTCGGGTCAGGATCGCCAGGGGGACCTTCTCTGGGTATTTGCCCACTCGAGCTCGGGCCGGATTCGGCAGGTGCAGAGCGTGCGGGATTCGCGGTTCCTGGCTGGCACCAGAAGCTGCAGTTCAAACACGTCCGGTGTTCACGGAAGAAACAGCTTGGAAAGTGAAGGCAGGCAGGTCCTCTGGGGTTTTTGAGGTTGCTGGCCGCTGGACACGCCGGGGTTTTGCAGGAGCAGGTTCGAGGGGAGACAGGCCTGTAGGGCTGGGACCAAGTCAGTGGGCGTCGTCCTCTTGTTAGCTCTGCACGGCTTCTCGTCCTTCTTCTTCTTCCTTTTCTTGTTGTTGCTGGATCTGGGGAAGGAAGGTTCAGGGTACCCCTAAATACTAAATTTAGGGGCGTTACAGGTAGGTAAAGGGCAGGGACCAATGGGTCCCTTCCCTGGGGTGGGTACACCCCCTATTCTGCCACTCTCCAGTGGGAGGGGAGCAGGAGCCTGTCCCTGGTTGGCTGGGTCCCCCCATCCTCAAGATGGCGGGGACTCGAGGTTGTGCTTCACCTCGCCTCCCCCACCTTAGGGGTGGAGTTGGCAGAGGTGGGCACACCTCTCTTCCTCACTTTGTATTTCCCGCCGGGTCTCCCGCCCAAAGTGGGGGGTAGAACCAGTGGGGACCAGTTGCTGAGTACAGCAAGTGGTCTGGAGAGGCTCACAAAGGCGGTATGCCTTTGAAGCTTCTCCTTCGTGAACCCTGCCCATCCTGGGGGAGGAGGCTTCGCACCTCGTCCCAGGATGTGCATTGTTTCAGGCCCCCGAGAGCGGCAAGCTCTCGAACCAGGGGTCCAGAAACATGTCTGGTGGTGGCAGCCTCGGCAGCCACTCAGTCAGGTCACTGGGAGTTGGTCGAGTTTCAGGGGGCATCTCTAAGATGCCCTCTGTCGTGCATTTTACATTAAATCCCACACTGGCATCAGTGTGGGTTTAATGTGCTGAGAAGTTTGATACCAAACTTCTCAGTCTTCAGTGCAGCCATTATGGTGCTGTGGAGTTAGTGATGACAAGCTCCCAGCACCATATACTCTTAATGGCAGCACTGCACTTACAGTGCCCAGGAATGGACCTGGGTACTGTAGGGGTACAGGGCTCATGCACCTGTACCCTCACCACTGGCATAGGGCACCCAGCTAGAGGGGTGACTGATGGATGCCAGGGCAGTGGTTTGTGGGCATGGCACACAGGGGTGTGTACCATGCTCGACTCTTCACTTTGTTCTGCACCAAGACACGCAGCCTGCAAAGGCAGTGTGTGTGTGTCAGGGTACAGGGCCTCCAAGGGTGGCACAATAAGTGCTGCAGCCCTTGGGGACCTTCTCTGGTCACAGTGCCCTGGGTACCTGTGGTACCATTTACCAGGGGCCTACCTGTGGCCAGAGATGTAAATTGGGTTTAGGCTTCAATGCAGTTTTAGGGAAAGAACATAGGCCCTGGGTACCTGATTGGCAGGAGCCCAGGGCACACTCAGTCAAAGCACATCAGCAATTCAGCAAAAAGTGGGGGCAACCATGCAGAAAGAGGGCACTTCCTCACAATAGTATGTCACTACTTCTCAATGCTGGTCTTTGTTTACACTCGTAGGGCATGTCCATGCCAGCGGTGCTCAATAAGTGTTCATTAGTCCTCACTCTGCGCATGCTACGTAAGATCTTCAAGTGGCTATCACTACACACGAGACGCACCGTGACACAAGCCCTCACCACCAGCCGACTGGACTACGGGAATGACCTCTATGTAGGAATCGCCGCACACCTTCTACAGACCATACCGAACGCCGCAGCCAGACTCATCCATGGCCTTCCCCGACTAACCTACATCACTCCCCACCTCAAGAAACTCTACTGGCTCCCCGTACAGAAGAGATACCAATTCAAGCTTATGACCCACGCACACAAGGCTCTACACAACCAAGGACCCGCCTACATTAACCACCGCCTCAACTTCCACCAACAGTCGAGAAGACTACGCTCTGCCTCCCTTTCACTTGCCCATATTCCCTGCATCACCTGAAGCAGAAGTGGAGGACGCTCCTTCTCCCATATCGCAGCAAAGACCTGGAACAGCCTCCACACGAACCTCCGGACATCCCCTCACTTCCAGAATTCCGTATGGCCCTCAAGACCTGGCTGCTCGAATACGCCTCCGGGGCCTGCAAGAGCCTGGATACCCTATCAGGTGATTAGCTGTGCTTCATAAATCCTGATTGATTGATTGATTTGCCTGATTTCATACCTCCTGCTTGGTCATTGCTGAGGATTCAACTAACATAGCTTAGCCTTTGCTATTTGATTCTGAACTGTTTCATCTCCTGCTAGACTAGTATCAATTCTCAACACAGATCAGAAATAGTTTCTGAATCCTGATCTGAAGCACCTCTTGTCATCCATTAACAAAACCAGCACAGCAAGGCCAATGCACATATTTATCATTTGCATGACCAGCTCATTTCATGCCAAAACCCAACACACCTCTCACCATGGCTGTCAATCGCAATCAGTGGGCTCCCTGCTACTGACGAATTGGGGCCCTCAGCCCTGGAAACACATCACACCATGGTGTCCTCACATGCAGATTCCCAAGTATAAAAGTTGGAAAACTGTGGCAATCGAGGACATGGGTATCATTGACAGCAAGAGCGGATTCTTAAAAAACACTGCATGGACATGTGCAGTGTTTTACTACGCAAAATGTATCAATCAGAGTACCAGCTTCTGGTTTAAATTCAAAATAAAACTACGCCAACCAATAAAATATAACTATAGACAACTTTCTATCAATACGAGTACCAGCTCCTGGGTTACCATGTCCATCCCCCAGCAGTGGCACAAGCTGCAGGTTTTAGGTCTTCTTCAGGATCATTCCACAACATTGCTAATGACAATCACTCTCCCACCAACAGCAAGAAGATCTCTCCAGCCCGTCATCGCACTCTGTTCCTATCGCCTCATGATAAAAAGTCTCACACTGAGAAGATCCTTTCTCCAATAGGAAACACACTGGACGTTTCCTATTCCGTCGAGAGCAAGAAATGCTAACTGCATTTTATTTTCCTGGAAATATAATTTCAGCTTCCAGTTACCTCTAGCCCTTTCAGCATCTCTTTTAGTGCTAGGACTCTTTCTTTACCAGGTAATCATGCACTCTGTAAGTGTAAAAAAATACCTGTAATCCAGCGTCTTCTCATTCTTATCAGATGGTTTCAAACCTTCATATACCTGGGAAATAAAGAGGACCTTTTGGTTAAAGAGAACAACAGGCAGTATCGACACCAAGGCATTGGCATATGGGAAAGAGGAAGATAGAGTCCTTTAGGAGGCAAGAGGAGCTAATTTTATATCAGGACAGCGAATAGGCAAAGGCATGAGATGCTATGAGGCTGTCAGTACAGCCAGAGAAAATAAAGGCTTCCAAGTCCTGCTGCTACAAGGCTCAGGTAATCAAAGGACTAAAGAAGTTTGATATTAGGGTGAGAATTCACTAAGACCACTATGAAGAACGGTGTGAGCGAGGTGGGGTGGAAGATGCAAGCTGTGACTGGTGTACGAAGCCCAGCTTGAGCCACTACCCTCTTCCCTACTGATGAGACGGTGGAAGATTGGAGGCCCTGATGAGAACAGTGTCTCTGGCTCCCCAGGTCAAGACTACGCAGCCCAAATGAAAACATCCATGTCACAGCCGCATAACCGCATGCCAAAAGCCAAAACATATTTTTGCATTTACACTGCAATAACATACTTCTTTGGCTTATCTTTCGAGCATTCCCTGTAAGAATAAGACTGACAATTGAGATACAGAGAAGGTTTTTAAGCACACTTACTCACAGGTTATAGGGTATGTATGATAAAAGAGTTCATGGGATAAGTGATTTCCCATCATTAAAGCTGTATCCCTGATGCTCAGACTGTGAGCTTTGGGTTTTCAAGCTGCATCCCAAAGCAAACCAGCAATTTTTCACGTTGTCCTTCCTCCCATGTAATTTTTCAAAGTGTCAGAACTGTTTATCAGACTTCTCATAGTGGCAAGGGTCTTATAATCTACATTTTTATCATACTATGTGGTTTTACTGGCAAATCAAGATGAACTAAATTGACTCACCTGGAAACTGTGCTCAGGCTGCATGAGGAGCATGCATGTGTGTGTAGAGGGCTGGAGAACCAATACATGGGCAGGACATCCTCAGTCTCCACAAAGGTTGCCAAAAACTTAGGGGTTCATCACATGCAGTGGTCCTTGTGTCCCTGGTCACACAGTTGGTCATAGATAGATCATGCACATTCAAAGGTGGCAATATTCAAGGGTGGCAACAAGGGACATATTGAGTTATCTCCTAATAGATGGTGCATTTGGGGGGAGGAGCAAAGGGAAAGCGTAACCAAAGTTGATGTACTTTGATGTTCTCTATTTACTCCTCGCTCGTTGTTTGGTTTGTTTTTGTTTCTGCTACTAACAACAGACACGTCCTGTTTAACTGGGGTTACTATCAAGATGGGTCAATGTACATGAGTGTGTACCATGTCAAGACTGGCCAGGTAAATTGCTGACCCAGAACCTTTTTGTGAGGGTTCAGTGGCGACTGGACCGTACAGAGGTATGGTGCATCCCCATGAGCCTGTTAGGCCTTCCCCTTTCTTTATATGTGACCTAAGAAATCAACTGGTCCAAACAAAGGTGGGCGGATCTCTCACAGCCTGATCTACTGACCACACCTTCAAAAGCCGTTGAGTGCCTCTCTCATCATTAGGTCCATTAGTCCACACAGCTGCCTCTGCCATATACGTGACTAAAAAGTAGTACTGCCATTGGAGCCAACCCAATGGTGGCCCATGCTAAGCCAAGCCATAGAGACTCTCTTACAATGCTTCATACCGTGCTGAAGACTGAGTTCCTGTAGGTGGGGTCCCGCAGGGGCTTATCCCGGTGCTCCATGGCCTTCCTCCGGTTGATGTGAAGAAGAGGCATGTCGCTTGGAGAGCTGCTTTCAGAATCCTTCAGGCACTGGTTGATGAATGGACCACGCCAACTGGATAATAACAGGAACTGCTTGGTGAACTAAAGAGGAACAGAGGAGAAGAGTAAGATTCATGAAGCCACAAGAGCCTACATTCCAGCTGGTTACGAGCAAACTACAGAAGAATCCGGGTGGCTCTTAATTTTACCTGGCGGTAGAGTACCATTAGCTCTTCCCAACTTCCACTAAAAGTACATTCCATATTGCCCATGCCAACCTGCAACACAGTCAGTCTTAGGTCCTCTTCAACACTGCCTTTCAAAACAGCCTGTCCAGTTTGTAGTTGACCTTTAAACTTAAGAGTGCAGTCTGCCCCAGGGCACGATCCCTTTCACAGCATTTCTAAGGGCCTGTACGCTTCACCAAGAAGTTAAGTAACCCCAGCTCTGCCCGCCTTTCCATAATATTGCAGAATCCATTTTGTCTCGGGTTCCATTTTGTGACACTTAATATGAGTTTGCAGAATGTGTAAAGGCCTGCTGGCCTGTGCTGAACTCGCAATGGCCGCAAGACCTTGAGAAATAAGGAAATCATGAGTGTCCGTCACAATCTACTGCTTCGCCCGCTTGTTGATTTCATAATTCAATATCCATATACAGCCAAATGTTTCAAGTCGATTAATTATTGGATAAACGTTAAGAAATCTTTAACGCTTGGGTATGCACTATTGGCCCTGTCAATCGGACAGGATGTACCAAGAAGGGATAAAAAGCCATGTGAACTGTTACTTGGGGAGTCGGTCCAGAAATGAAACCATCCCCAGTCACGCCGCTGCGTTTGATAGAGCTTGACTTTGAACCTTACTGCTTTAGTTTGATAATATGAAATGTTCACCCTTTACTTACCAACACTTGACAGGACCTTTTCTTGCAGGGCTTGTTTACCTTAACGGATAAGCTTACTTTTCACTTGTTGGCATTCACCAGATAGCGCCTTCTGCCCCATGCTCGGCTGACCTTCACCTGACAGAGTCTGCCACAGGCCTCCTCACCCTAGCAGCACTACAGCAGCCAGCTGCTGGCCAGTGCTGCTCACCAGCGCCTTGAAGCACGTTAATTGACAGTACGGCCTTCCTCAAGGCCCACCCACTTGTACCAAACAATACACCTTTTACCTTTACCTTTACCTGACAGTGCAGCCTCTTCCATGACTTGCTTAGTTTTACACAACAGTACATACCGGCTGCGGCCTGGTCAACCTTACCCGACAGTACATTTTGTACCAGGGCTAGGCCATTTTTATCTTACAATATGGGTTTCCTCATAAGATACTTTATGTTACAGCGTGTGTTTTTTGCCTTATCCGCAGTCACGAATTTCTTGGCATAGTAGGTGGGGTCTGTCTCTCTGTCAATAGTTGGAGGTGTATTCTGTAGTAGGAGGGGCGTCCTGAACCCCCGCTTTAGCAGCTTCCGCGGGGGCGGGGCCCTTGATGGGCCTCTTCTGTCTGCAGCTCGGCAGATAAAGGCTCACAATTAACATGAAAGGTTGGGGGAGTGGGTCAGTGAAAGGATGTATGCAAGGATGGATGGGTGAGAGTAAGGGTGGATGGATGGGTGGGTGGATGGATGGATGGACAGATGGATGGATGAAAGGATGGATGAGTGAGTGTAAGGGTGGATGGATGAGTGAAAGGGTGAGTGGATGGATGGACGGACAGATGGATGAGTGAATGGACAAATGGATGGATGAGTGAGTGAAAAGAGGGATAAATGAGAGTGAAAAGATGGATGGATGAGTGAAAGGATGGATGAGTGAAAGGATGGATGTGTGAGTGTAAGGGCAGATGATGGATGAGTGAGTGAAAAGAGGGATGGAAGAGGGAGTCAAAACAGGGTTGGATGAGTGAAAGGATGGATGGCTGAGTGGAAGGGTTGATGAATGAGTTAAAGGGAGAATGATGGCTGGATGAGTGAAAGGATGGCTGGATGAGTGAAAGGATGGATGGATGAGTGAAAGGATAAATGTAAAGCTGGATGAGTGAAAGAATGAAAGGATGAGCGAAAAGGAGGGTGGCTGGATCGTGGGACAAAATGGTGGATGACTTCTGAGTGAAGGATGAATGAATGGATGAGTAAAAAGGTGGACGGATGGATGGATGGATAAGTGAAAGGATGGATGGGTGGAAGAGCGGATGGATATATGGCTGAGTGAAAGGATATATGGCTGAGTGAAAGGATGGATGGAAGGAAGGATGAGTGAAAAGAAGGATAGTTGGAGTGAAATTGTGGATGGATGAAGTGAAAGGGCCGATGGATGGGTGAACGAAAGGATAGGTGTATGAGTGAAAGAAGGGATTGATGGGGTTGATGGATAGGTTTGTATATGACAGAATGTAAATGTGAAACGGTGGATTTCGGAGGGTGGAGGGAAGGATGAAAGGATGAATGGATAGATGCTTGGATGGAAGAGACAAGAGAGCTCTTCTGTGGCAGGTCACGATGACTTGACTTGCTTTGCTTGCTTGGTGCCATAAGAGCTTTGTTTCAAAGTGGGGGTTGTTTTAATTTGCTGGCTATTCCCTTGGTAGTGTGGTGTGGTGTAGTGGTGCCACCTTCCAGCTAGTGTAAACATGATCAGTGAAGTATACTGGGTGACAGTTTTCTCTACAGAGGTTTTCAACAGGGATGGGAGGAGACGGATTCTTGCGACCTTTGAGCGAACTCATTCCTAGTGGCAGCATTTTTGGGTCCTCAATGAAAAGGGGTCCTACTAGGGTGGGTCTTGCGATTTCCCGAAAACCTGTGCAAGTGCAGATGCGAGGCTTCGGTGTCAAGCACCTTCCGGTTTCCCTGGTCTCTCTGCCCGCTCTTGCCACCCAGTTTCCTTCTCAGTCTACTTTTTAGGCTCTTGCAGTAGCTTCTTTCCGTTTCTGACCACGGTCACACACTGCCACAAAATCAACATGGAGAGCTATGGTGTCTCTTCAAAAGCTCCAAAGTGACCCGTCAGTCCACGGCTGCAGACCAGCGTGCGTCTCATTTCACTCTATCATCAGCCTGAACATGCTTCTCTTTACTCAACAGTCTGGGCAAGTAACGTTATTGACTACGTCATCACTATGTAAAGGAAGAATAGAAATGCTGTTTCCCTCACAGCTCTCTATGCTTACACATATTTATAGCGCCTACTAGCCCAACCCAGGGTCCCGTACTTACCCCCCTCCCCTCCCCCATCCACCTGGTGTTCTACTGGTCCAATCTATAATCACACCCACCTGCCTTTCCAATTGATTAAAGCCTACTAGCCTATTCTGTAGTGATACCCATCTGCTCCTTCAATAACCTACTTCCTGCTGCATGTACAGTCCGACACACCTAGTGCCCAAGTAACTAGTCCTTCTTGCCCTAACTGGGGTCTTCCACATCTTTTTAGATAAACGCACCTTAAACTGGCTGAATGTTCCCACGGTATGAACCCATGCTGGGACCAGGTGGTGCAGCACACGGTCTTGCATTTTTACAAACCTGTGAAAAAGAGGAAAAGTTAAAATAACATGAAAGTTGGGCTTAGACTAACAGATGGCCCTGGGACTAGAAATTACTTCTTAAAGGAGGCTTCTCATTCAAATACATTTGGTGTAAATCAGTTCAGACATTATTGAGAAATTAAGGTTTCAAATGTATATATACATAAAAACTCAGGATCTGGTGATCCAACAGATCCAAACATAACATCTGATTGGCTGCCATGACATGAAGAAAGATGCTGCGGCAGCCATTTTAGGGCTTAGGGACTCAGTCCCCTTTTGAGGAAAAAGATTGGAAAAAAACATAAAGGGGGGGCAGGGTATGGATACCGTGACCTGCTTGGCCTGGTGGATGGGTTCCAGATGAGCCCCTAGGGCCAAAACATATATATATTTGTTTACTGCTGATCAACTGTAGAATTTTAAAAAAAGGGCATGGGTCAGGGCCCGGGGTGGGGTGGTCGGTGATTTTATTTTTGGGGGGGGGGAGAGGACTTGCAGCCCCCTCCACTAGCCATTAGGAGGCCCCAGAAAGCCCACCCCCCAGGGCAAAGGGCATTATTATGGGGACTGGGTATCGGTGCCCCTCCACAAACCTTTTGAAGGCCCCGAGAATCCCATACCCCGGGGCAGGCCAACTGCATTTCTTTTAGGAGGGAGCTCCCTTCCTTGAGCAATACAGCGGCCCAGAGGACCCCATCGCCCAGATCCCAATGTTGAACAATGTCCTGTCCCAGACACCCCATCCCCCGGGAGACTTTATTGGTCCCTGCCTGGGAGAGTGCGGGCAGGGAATACAAATCTAATTCCCTGCCCACATTCTCTCAGGCAAGGATTATAGCTTTGCTCGTGCCCAGCGAGAGCAAAAATAAAAAGCAACAGAGCTGGCTCCTGCCGGCACCTAGGATGGGTGCTGGTAGGGGAGCAGGCAAGGCCATGGGCACCATGAGCTTTCCCCGGAGGGGCACTCATTATTACATAAGTTATGGGTGGGCATGGTTTATATAAAAAATAAACACTCTTCATTATTGAAGGGGCAGGGCTGCTAAAAACAAAATCCAGTGCTTTCTCCCAGGAGCACTCCAGAATGCACTTCATATTCTTTTTGGTAACCCTGGGCGGGTAACTCCGCTCCGGCAGCAGAGTTTCCGGAGTTTTGCCTACTCCGCGTTCCGTTGCAAACGCGGAGCTTAGACAAAACTCCGACTCCGTGGGGGAGCGGAGTTAGCCGGCCCCTCCGCCCTCCCAAAGTAATTATAATGTTTAAAAAAAGGCACTTACCTGCCGTGGCTGCCTCCTCCTCGCTATGGCCGCTCTCCATCCTCGTCCTCACCGTCCTTCTTCTTAGATAACTCCTACGTTGTACGTCTCGCGCATTGCCACGCGCAAAATGTACAACGTAGGGGTTATCTAAGAAGAAGGACGGCGAGGACGTGGAAGGGGAGCAGCCATAGCGAGGAGGAGGCAGCCACAGCAGGTAAGTGCCTTTTTTTAAACATTATAATAAATTTGGGAGGGTGCGGAGCGAAGTTCCACGGAGTTCTTTTCCAACTATGTGGAACTTCGTGTAGAGGCACTACGCCTGCTTCGCCCACCCTTACTTTTTGGTAAAATGGTGGTTGTCGTGGTGCTCCAAGAAAGGGCATGGGGACCAACTACAATTGAATTTTTTTTTGTTGGGAGCTGTCAGAAGTACAGCTGCCCCCCCCCCCCCCTGAAAGATTTTGGGATAAAAAAGCAGCAAGTCTCTGGGGTCTTTGAATGCATGACTCCCTGAGAATTTACCATTTTTTAACACTCCGAGGTGGAGCTGCATGCTCTCCAGCTACTGTCTGGGGATCTCTAGTGGTTGGTTCTATGACTGCATTGTGTGGCCTGAAGAGCGTTAAAGAAAGACGCACAACCCAATAGGGGTATTGCAGCATATTTTCTAAAAAGTTACCGAACAGTGCCAAATTAGAAAATAGGAGTTTTAGGTGGCATTCATCGAATTAAGAGTTAAAACTATATGAGTCCTTCGTTTCTTTTAGGGATCAAGACTGTAGGTGGTTCCACAGTCAATGGACTAAATAATAAAAGCTTGTGAAATATCCAGGAAGACGTGGCAATGATTAGGAAGCCCGTCCGTGAGGTATGTTAGTGATATCCCTAAATACATTGAATGATATTTCTTTAAAAATAAAAACAGGGTGGTTTTGGATAGACAACACAAAATTTGTGTTCTGAGAAAACGCATTTACATGGGCTTCCATATTTTTCTCACTTTTTTCAGGTGCATGTATTTTAAAGGAGTGGCCCAGTTTTGGGAAAAGATATCCATTAGGACTATAGTATTGTCCAACAGATCCTCGATCATTATAAAACACAAGGACTACCAGTACGTTCTGAGGGGTTTGACTGTATAGGTTAGTCCTTGGGACAATTTCATTATAATAATTAGAGTCTTAGACTGACCCTCTATAGAGTGGACCTTTAGGTGGGAGATATTTATATATAGAAGAAACATAATGGTGCTTCCAGGAAGGATGGATATGGATGGGTGTGGTTCTAATGGTATGAATGTGATCAGTATGACTTTAAAGACAATGCCACTGCGCAAAAATGTATGAATTTAATTAGAAAAGTTTTTAGTATAATATGTTTGATTTATTGTTTCACAGTCTGCTATTATGTCTCAGCCTTTTTAATTACATTTTATTGTATTGTTGCTATATCAAAGAGAGGTTTTGTTTAGATACTTTTAGTAATTGCCTTCTCTATACACAGGTGTGTGATATCGATGTATATATAAAAAACGTACAATGAGAGTACAAGTGATGGTCTTGATAAAGATGGTGAAAACAAGGACGATACCATCGAAACACGTCGATGCTCATGGTCCCTAATCTGTGACGTGGGCTTGTACAACAGATGAAATATTCATTCATCATCGAGTTCCAGACTTACCTTAATTTGTCATAGATAGGTTTTGTGAATGACAAATTGTACTGTCTAATATATACTCTGTACTACTCTTTATATCCTTTCCTATTTTTCTCTTTCTCTTAGGATTGGTGTATTTTTTATATATGATAACGATTTTAATATATTGTATAGACCCCTATGTAGTATTTGGGTGATTGATCCATACCTATATTTTGTTTTTAATGCTGCGAAGTAAAAACTTTTTATAATTGTTTTTCATAAAATATTTTGCATGACTATAAGTCTATATTTAGTAAGGATGATTGATGGGTGTGATTAATGAGAATGGAGTGATTATTGGTTTGTCGTAGGAAAAACTTACATTTTCTTTGTTGAATATCTCGAAAACTACTGAACGGATTTACACTCAATCACAAAAACCACGCTTTCTGGACCAAGAGCTAGCTTTCTGCCAAATTTTGTGTACTTCCGTCCAGCGGTTCGGGCTGTAGCCGTGTCTAAAATCTGTATGGGAATTAACATTGGGAAAAAGAGTTTTGAGCCCACCCCCTTTTCTCGGCCCCCACTTGACGGATGACCCCGAAACATTCAACATAGCAGCTGAACTGAGTGTAATACTAATTTTGAAGATTCGTCAAATGGTGCCAAAGTTATTGGCAAAACAAAAAACGCTTTTCATATGGGAACTAGGTGCTAACTATAACTACCTACTGGTGACCGCCATTAGGTAATCTACAAATAGTCATTGGAAAAAAAACGAATGGTTAAAGAGATGTTAACGTTAAGTGAAAATGTCAGTTAAATTATACTGTTTTAAATTAACAAAACCGCTGAAATTCACAAATGATAGTTATCTCAAATAACTATAACTTGTGCCCTAAAGTAACTATATCTCCAGTATAGCTAGCACACTCTGAAAAACAGGTTAACTAAACAGATTCCTCAAGGAAGCTTGCCCAAACTGAGCATTCGCCTGCGTATCAGAATCTATGCAGTAGTGGCGAGCAAAGGTATGCACCGATGGCCATGTAGCAGCTTTACATATCTCTGCAATGGGCACATTTCTGAGAAGGGACGTTGTGGAAGCCTTACTTCTAGTGGAATGAGCCTTTGGTCTGCCAGGGAGTTGCTTGTTAGCCAACTGATAAGAGAAGGTAATACAGGACACGATCCATCTGGAGATGGATATGGAATGCTTAGGGAGACAAGTGCGCATTGGACCATAATTCACAAAGAGATGATCTGACTTTCTTATCCAGGTGGACATTTAGTACCCTTTGTAGGTCAAGAGAATGCAACGCCCTTTCTGGGGGAGGGAGGGGGGGTTAGGGTTCGGAAAAAAAGGGGGGAGAGTAAGGATAAGTTACTTACCTGTAATCCTAGTTCTCTTCCAGGGGTATCCTCATCAAAGTCATAAGCACTGAATATTCCCGCCCATGTGCGGGGACCCCGGAAATAATAAAAAAAATATATGAAAAACATATATATATATATATATATATATATATATATATATACAGCTCTATATATATAAATATATATACATATATCATTTTTTCTCATACCAATGCAGCCCCCATATAGGAGGCTAAACAATGCAATCATAAATAACTGCTTTTGTAAATACACCATGAATGTGTAAAACACAGGAGGGCAAGTATCACTTGAACTCTTTTTAATGAGTAAAACTCATGAAAACTGCAAAAGAGCAGGCAGTGTTAGCCTACAAGCTGCATTGTAAACCAATAGCATAGAAAATGAAAGCAATTGCACAAAAAACTGGCACCGTGCCTTTAAGGCAGCCATGACCCCTAGCTTCCCATCATGCCTCAGGGGTGACAGTTAGGTCAGTTGTTCTTTGCGGAGACCCGAAGGTCAGGGAACAAAGATATAGCTCAACAATACAACAGTCTCATTTGCCTAGGGGGGGGGGGGGCGGGTAGGTTGCTTATGACTTTGATGAGGATACCCCTAGAAGAGAACTAGGATTACAGGTAACTAACTTATCCTTCTCTTCCAGGGGATCCTCATCAATAGTCATAAGCACTGAATAGACTAGCAAGCCCATCCTCCGCCTGCGGGCAAATGAGACGGAATGACCCAACAAAAACACCATAAGTTAACAGTGTTGAAACAGATTCCTCAAGGAGGCCTGGCCTACTTGGGTGTATGCTTTGGTATCTGAATCAAGACAATAGTGCCTTGTAAATGTATGTATAGATCTCCAAGTAGCTGCTTTACAGATCTCGGAGATTGGTACATTATGAAGGAAAGCAGTCGTAGCCGCTTTTCCTCTCGTGGAATGAGCTTTGGGTGTAGAACAGAGTAGCTTTTGTGCTAACTGATAAGCCAATTTGATACATGAAACTATCCACCTAGAGATGGAACGCTTGGAGGCTGGATAACCTGTTCTGATCGAGCCATAATTAATGAATAGTTGATCAGATTTTCTAATTGATTTAGACCTGTCCAAGTAGAATTTCAAAACCCTTTTTAGGTCTAATGAGTGCAAAGACCTCTCAGCTGGAGTAGAGGGGGTAGGAAAAAAGGTCGGCAGTGAAATAGTTTGATTGACATGGAAATCTGATACCACCTTCGGAAGGAAGGCGGGATGGGTTCTTAATACAACTCTATTAAGATGAAACACTGTGTATGGTTCTTTTGAGCAGAGGGCCTGAATCTCGCTCACCCTGCGAGCTGAGGTAATCGCCACTAAGAAAGCTACCTTCCACGTAAGGTGTTGTAGGGTTGCTTTGTGGATAGGCTCAAATGGGGGACCCATCAGTTTAGCAAGAACCAAGCTCAGCTCCCAAGGGGGTGAAGGAGGCCTAACAGGAGGGTAGACCTTCTTTAGACCTTGTAAGAAGTCCTTTACTACCTGTAGTTGAAAAAAGGACGGCTGAGAAGGAGAGCGCCTATATGCCGTAATGGCGGCAAGGTGCACCTTAATGGAAGAGAATTTTAGGCCTGCCGAAGCAAGGTAAGGCAGGTATGGCAAAATCACTTCCTCCTGACCTTTGGTAGGACTACAATTATTTTGCACACACCATAAATAAAAACGTTTCCATTTACAAGCATAGGAGTGTCTTGTGGAGGGTCTTCTAGCTTCTTTCAAGATGGTCATGCAGTCTTGAGGAAGCCCTAAATGACCATACTGGAGGACCTCAGGAGCCATGCTGCCAAGCTCAGTGATGGAAGGCTGGGGTGATGAATGCTCCCGTTCATCTTGGACAGCAGGTCCGGTCTGCACTGCAGTCTCCTGTGTGGGCATTCTGACAGGTGCAGAAGGTCCGGGTACCACCATTGTCTGGGCCAGTCTGGAGCAATCAGGATCATCCTCGTATCTGAGTGCGAGAGTTTTGTCACCACCTTCGGGCTGAGTGGAAGAGGTGGAAAGGCGTACACAAATGCCCCTGACCAGCTGATCAAAAGGGCATTCCCTTTCGACCCTGGTCGGTAGTACCTCGAGGCGAAGTCTCAGCATTTTTTGTTTGTTTAGTCTGCGAACAGGTCGATGCTTGGACGACCCCATTCTTGGAAAATTTCTTCGACGACTTCGTCGTTTAGAACCCAGTCCTGCTGGTCCTCGAAGTGCCGACTGAGAGTGTCTGCCTGTGAATTCTGCTCTCCTGGTAGGTGTATTGCCGTTATCGTTAGATTCCTCGCCAAGAGCCAATGCCAGAGGGCCTGAGCTTCCAGCGATAGAGTCCTCGACCGAGTTCCTCCCTGTTTGTTCAGGTAGTACATGGTGGTCGTATTGTCCCTTTGTACTAGAATGGAATTGGACTGAATCGAAGGGAGAAAAGCTTTGAGAGCTAGATGAACAGCCCTCAACTCCAGCATATTGATGTGGTGCAACTGTTCTTTTGTTGACCATCGACCCTGAGTCTGGAGTGACCACATGTGAGCTCCCCAACCTTGAAGGGAGGCATCCGTGATCAATGATTGGGAGGGAGGAGCCTGATGGAAAGGGACCCCTACCAGTAGATTCTCCTGCCGCATCCACCATGGGATTGATGACCTGGCTGCTTCCGACAGTTGTATCCTGTCGTCCCATCGGGCCGTTCTCTGATCCTATTTGTCCTCCAGATCCTGCTGTAAAGGACGCATTCTCAGTCTGGCATTGGGGACGAGAAAAATGCAGGATGCCATCGACCCTAGAAGAGATGAAATCTGACGGACCGACGGGAAGTTGGTACTTAAAATGTGTTTGCCTTTCAGTGTGATAGATAACAGTCTCTCCTCCGAAGGAAACACTTTTCCTATTGCGGAGTCTACTGTGGCACCCAGATAATGGATTCTTTGAGGGGGTTGCAGAGTCGACTTTTCGAAGTTGACATGTAGACCCAGTTGCTGACAAAGGTCTAGACACTGCTGGAAATGACTCTTCACGCTCTGGGGGGGAGAACCTTTCAGTAGCCAGTCGTCCAGATAGCGGTACACAAATATGCCCTTGCGTCGTAGAGCGGCTGCCACTACTGTCATGCACTTTGTGAACACTCGGGGAGCTGAATTCAACCCGAAGGGCAGGACTTTGAACTGATAATGGGACGATCCCACTAGAAAACGTAGGAACTTTCTGTGATGAGGTCTGATCGGGACATGAAAATATGCATCTTGCAGATCCAGCGAACACAGCCAATCTCCCTGTTGCAGATGTGGATATATTTGATGAAGAGCCAACATGCAAAACTTTTCTTTTTTGATGTACTTGTTGAGAGTCCGAAGGTCTAGAATTGGTCTGTATTCTGATTTCCGACCTTTCTTCTTCACCAGAAAGTATCTTGAATATACTCCTTGACCTCGTTGTGTTATCGGAACCTTCTCGATGGCTGACTTGCGCAGAAGGATAGACTATTCCCGCTGCAGTATTTTCATCTGGTGGCATGCTGTTTTCACTGGCAGGATCGATGGAGGTCGATGTCGGAAACGTAGAGAGTACCCATTCTGCAGCGTAGTTAACACTCATTGGTCTTTTGTGATACCACGCCACTCTTCTAGATGATTTGCAATACTTCCCCCCCACTGGAGTGGGAAACGGCGATGGGGGAAGCGGACACTCATTGTTTAGCTGGTGTTTTAGCCGAAGTAGTGGACTGACTAGGAGTTCCTCTTCCTCTGGGGGTACGACGGCCCTGGTAGTGGGATTTTGATTGACCTTGCTGCTGTTGTTGCCTCTGCCAGTGAGGGGTTTGAACCCTCTGATGGAAGGGCCGCCGATCATAGGGCCTGTAACGGCGTCGGAACTCTTTCTTTTTTTCAAGTCCAACAGCCTTCAGAGTGTCAAGTTCCGACTTCATTCTTGCCATCTCATCAGTGTGAGTGCCAAACAAAGTTGTGCCTGAAAAAGGAAGATTGAGGATTCGGGATTGTGCTTCTGGTTTAAGGGCAGTGAGACGGAGCCAGGGTGATCTTCTGGCGCTGATTCCATGCGCATATGAGTGTGCAGATAGCGTAGCTCCATCAGCTGCGGCGCTGATCACTTGGTTTGCTACCAAACTGCCTTCTTGTAAGATTTCCTCAAAATCTCTGCGGTCTTCCCTTGGCAGCTTTTCTGTGAACCTTTGGAGAGAGTCCCACAAAGATCTGTCGTATCGCCCCAACAGAGCCGAAGCGCTGGAAACCTTCATCATGGAGGCTGAAGTGCCACAGGCCTTTCTCCCCCACGCATCTTGTGCTTTGCTCTCCTTATCTGGTGGAACTGTAGATGAGGAGGCTACTGCATGCGTTTTCTTAGCCGCCGCGATGATAACGGAATCTGGTGGAGGGTCAGATCTGAGAAAAAGGATCCTCTTCAGGAGGCCTGTATTTCTTTAGGATTCTCGCTGGAGCGGACTTGATAGTCGCCGGCGTAAGAAAAATGTACATCACAGGTTGGAGCAGACCCGGCACCAAAGGTAACAATGGTTTGGCCGCCGATCTCTGATGCAGAGTTTCGAAGATGACCGATGATGAACTCTGCTGAGTGGGCATGACGATGTTTAGTTTACTTGCCCCTCTAGATAAAACATCATGGAAAGTGATAACGTCATCCACCGGAGAGATCCTCGACGGTGGGCAGTCTGTCAGAGTCGGGGAGTAGTCCCTCTTCGAGGAGTGAGTGGAAGAGGGTGAACGGGTAGGAGACCTGTGTCTTCTCCTTTTTCCTCGAGATCTGGACCTTCTTCTTGAAGAGTGAGCAGGAGTATGCGTGCGATCTCTACCCCTCGATGGAGTAGTAAGAGAGATCTGCCGCTTGCACCAGTCGTGTTAGTGGAGATCTGTGCAGAGGGCTGGAATAGTCCTGAACATCTCTTGAATGTGCAGCGTCAGCTCTCCGCCAATGATGTAGGGGTAACAACCATCTGGGAGAGAGGTGTACCGATGGAGATTTTCGCACCTCTTCAGGCACAGCAGCCTCAGGAGAACGTGGGCGACGTGCAGATGGAGATTTCTGTTTCTCCGTTCTTGCAGGATCCTCGGTGGGACTGGGTCGTACAGGTGAAGACGCCGGGCTATTCGACGTCGAACTGACCACCGTTGACCTTGAGGAAGAAACAGAAGAACGTCCTGATAGCGTGTGGTGAGATTCTGGCCTCGACGTCGGTGATGGCAACTGTGAAAAACTCACGGAACGTGAGCCTGCTCGATTCCGATGACTCGACGTCGATCTCTCTCTGGGTGCAGATTTGTGTCTCGACATCGAACGCCTGGATTGTGACGCTGACGGAGTCCTTTGTCTCGACGTCGGACATCGTCGTCTCGACGGAGACCTCTGCCTCGACGGCGACCGTCTTCGTGATGCTGTCGACGGCGTCTTCTGTCTCGACGTCGACCTTCTCTGAGCTGACGTCGACGGAGACCTTTGCCTCGACGTTGAGCGCCTCTGAGCCGAAGTCTGGTGTCTCGACATCGACCTTCTCTGAGAGGAAGCCGACGGAGTCCTCTGCTTCGACGCCGGTGACGGCGTCTTATGCCTCGACGTCGATGATCTCTGTAAAGATCTGGACGGAGACTTGTGCCTCGACGTCGACCGCTCAAGGATGTGCGGCGACGGAGTGTCCTGTCTCAACGTCGAACGTTCAGCCAACGCTGACGGAGACCTGCTTCTCGACGTTGACCGTCGCCTCGTTGACGTCAACGGAGGAACTTTTACCTGACTCGACGTTGAAGCTGCCGTCTTCGGTCTTGGAGTTGAAAGATGCTTGTGCACCGCCGAAGACTTCGACGACGGCATCTGCTTCTTCGCCGCTGGTAAGTTCGACGCCGATCCCGATGCCTACGGTGAACAGATCGGTATTTTGCCTCTCGACGTCGATCTTGTTCTCCTCTTTTTCTGTCTCACAGGAGACCTACCTCTTTCAGAGAGACCATATACACGAATTCTCTCTCTGTCCTTGAGAGTTCTCCTGGACAGCTTCTTACAATGTGGACAGGTTTCTGGAGAGTGAGAGTCAGGGAGACAGAGAATGCACACAGAATGTGTGTCTGACCTGGCCTTCTTCTTGCCACAGGAAGGGCAAGGATCAAAAAGTGAAGGCATTCTGCCAGAAAATAAATCCCTTTCTGCCCAAAAACTGGTTGTACCTTACTCTAAAGTCAAAAAGACGTCGAATGAAAGGTAGAAAACCACAAGAAATTTTGAATAATTTTGCCAAAAAAGCCAAAAAAGACTAGCTGAGATTCCAGGGTCCTGACTGAAGGAGCCGGAAAGAACAACTGACCTAACTGTCACCCCTGAGGCATGATGGGAAGCTAGGGGTCATGGCTGCCTTAAAGGCACGGTGCCAGTTTTTTGTGCAATTGCTTTCATTTTCTATGCTATTGGTTTACAATGCAGCCTGTAGGCTAACAATGCCTGCTCTTTTGCAGTTTATGAGTTTTACTCATTAAAAAGAGTTCAAGTGATACTTGCCCTCCTGTGTTTTATACATTCATGGTGTATTTACAAAAGCAGTTATTTATTATTGCATTGTTTAGCCTCCTATATGGGGGCTGCATTGGTATGAGACAAAATGATGTATGTATATATATATATATATATATATATATATATATATATATATATATATATATATATATATATATATATATATAGAGCTGTATATAAATATGTTTTTCATATATATTTTTTTTAATTATTTCCGGGGTCCTTGCACATGGGCGGGAATATTCAGTGCTTATGACTATTGATGAGGATCCCCTGGAAGAGAACTGACTGATTAATATGGAAATCTGAGACAACCTTAGGTAGAAAACTAGGGTGGGTTCTCAGGACCATTCTGTTAGCATGAAAAATGAGATGAGGCTCTAGAACATAGCACCTGGATCTTGCTCACTCTGCGAGCAGAGGTAATTGCCACTAAAGAAAGCAGCCTTCCACGATGCTCTGTGAAAGGGCTCGAAGGGAGGACACATTAATTTAGAAAGGACTACATTAAGTTCCCAGGAAGGAGAAGGAGACCTAACCGGAGGGTAGACCTTTTTTAGCCCTTCAAGGAAATCCCTAACTACTGGCATCTGAAAGAAAGAAACCTGCGCGGACGACTTTCTATAAGCTGTAATTGCTGCCAAATGGACTTTAATAGAAGTAAACTGTAGACCTGATTTAGCCAAGTACAATAGGTATGGGAGAATAACGTGTTCCTGCCAAGAATGGGATTATGGCCATTGGCTGTACACAACAGGTAGAAGCGCTTCCATTTGAAAGCGTATGAATTCCTCATAGATGGTCTCCTCGCCTCTTTCAGAATATGCATACAGTCTGGCTAGAGACCTAGATGCCCATATTGGAGGAACTCCGAAGCCATGCCGTTAATCTTAGAGACGAAAGGTTGGGGTGGAACACCTTCCCTCCAAACTTGGATAGCAGATCCAGACGGCATGGTAACCTCCTGTGTGGTGTCTTGGAAAGGTGAAGAAGGTCCAGATACCACCACTGGTGAGGCCACTCTGGTGTGATCAGGATCATCTTGGTCCTGGACCTGTAGAGTTTGTCGCTCACCAGGGGTATGAGTGAAATTGTTGGAAAGGCATAGAGTAATGTCTCTGACCAGTCTATCAAAAGCGCATTCCCTTGAGAGCCTGGTTGGGAGTACCTGGATGTGAAGGCGCAGCATGTTGCGTTTGTTGCATTCGCAAAGAGATCGATGTCTGGAGAACCCCATCTTTGAAACATGTCCTGTGCTACCTTGTCGTTTAGGACCCAGTCGTGCGCTTTGACAAAGTAGCGACTTAGTGCGTCCCCGTGCATGTTGAGAGCACCTGGAAGGTGAATCGGCAATATGGTCAGCTTCCTCGCCAGTAGCCACTTTCAAATGGTTTGGGCCCCTACCTATACTATGTGGCATCGCAACTCCAGCATGCAGTGCAGGTTGAACGAAGAACTGAATTGGGAAAAACCCTGCTGGTGGGAATCTATGACTCATATATGCTTCTGAAGGTTCTTATGATGGGGAACATGGTCCCCGATTCCGTCCCCTACTTGGTGTGCTAGATGGGCAAGGTTTCGCACATAGTAGTGGCAGTAGTTTTACACAGGGTGCTCTACGCGGAGGACCTGCCCCTTTGGATACTTAGACCATTCTCTGCCCATCGATGAGATATGTCATTTGGGTGATGCTGGAAGAGGATTGGAGAAGGCAGGAGACCTCTATGTCAATAGATGGTTCATCACGTTTGACCAAGCCCAGTAGCAATTTGGCATTGGCCTGGGACAATTCTTGTAATACACCAGACTGGCACACCCAGCCCGGGTTGTCTGGGCCACATTTCCAGATGAACCACAGGAGCATGAGGTAATACAAAGATTGGGGGACCTGGTGTGCTGCAGAGGCCTCATCATGCGGCCCTGCTTACGGATGGTAGACACACATCACATGCTAGAGAGAGATGGAGCGCAGACTGTAGGGAGGAAATGACTAAAACGGACTAGTGTACAGCCTGTGAACAGGTTCGTTTTCTGTTGCCCAACGCCTGCTTTAAACTCATACAATTTAACTCCCTGCATCAAACCTACCTGACCCCTCTCAGATTTTGCAAAATATACTCTGTGGGAAACTGACCTTTTGTTGCTGTTGTCCCCCCACTTTCTGCCCCCTTTTTAGTTACTGGATGCTGATTTTCGACTCTGACAGTGAACTGAGGCCTGCTAACCAGACCTCGGTGCCAGAGCTCCTTCCTTAAAACAAAATGATGTCTGATTGTTTCACAACTAGCTAAGACCTTTAGCACCACAGTAAGTCCCTAGTAAATCATACCCCAGGTACCCAGGGCAGGGGTACTAAAGAGGGCCCCTAAAGGATGCAGCATATTTTAAGTCATCCTAAGGGACCCACACACAAATTCCACACAGACTGCCATTGCAGGCTGCGTGACATGGTGCAACCATGTTTGAAACCATGACATGGCTCCAATGTGCCATGCCAAAGACACTGCCTAGGCTATATGCAAGTCACCCCTACAGTAGGCCTTTGAGCCCCAAGGCAGGGTGCATTAGAACACATGTGCGGCCACATCTGCATGAGCAGATTTGCCTCTGATGTCTAGCCCATTACTAGATATTGCAAGTGAACTGGGAAGCCATTTTTTTTTTATAACTTTATTTTTCCATTGATTATCAACAACAGATTTATGTTTCAGTCGTTACAGTCGTCCACGGTAAGTATACTACATATAAATTAGAAACATGTCAATGTCACATTGTAATAGCCGAAGGTATCTTGCCAGGTTATAAACTCAACATAGTGTGCAACACAATACCTGTCATACAATTCTCAACAAATCGTTCCAGTGCATAAAGTACCTTTTCAGTTTTATCAAAGCGGCAGATCCTTGCCCTCTATCCGTTATTGTCCCTATCCCAGAGTAATCGATGGCGCTGACTTAGCGAGCAGGAGGTGGTATTAATTCCGCAGTGCCGTACAGAGCCTATCCGACCTATCAATGTGCAGTCAGAATGGCCTATCCAATACCCGTGGGTACTATCCCTGAGTTAGGCTGGGAGGCGGGAGGATTGTTTAGGGTGTCAATATATGCCTTATATGGGCCCCAGATATCTTTGGGGCGCGCTGTGCTGGGTAGCAGGCTAGAATAGATCTCACTGTTTGTACTACAATACGCTAAACTATTCAGCCAGCCTTGTGTTGTAGGGGAAACCTGGTTGCCCCAATGTAATGCTATCTCCCGTTTTGCCAAGAGGAGGCCAAGGGATGCTACTTTTCGGACTGCTTTAGGAAAATTAACCGTGTAGCCCAGCAGTGCCACTTCCGGAATAGGAACCAGTGTAAGCCCAAGAATGTTCCCTAATGTTTTGTGTACCTGGTCCCAATACGGGTGTATGCGGGGGCATGTCCAGGCCAGATGGACGAAATCGGCGTGCTGAGCGCCACATTTCCGACACGTGTGGGGCCTTTCAGGGTCAATTTTATGTAATTTTGCCGGTGTCATATAAGTTCTACGAAGAAATTTATAATGTAATAGTTTGTGGCGACTATTCAATGACACGTCCTTTGTTACCTTGCAACAGGCGGACCACTGGTCGTCCGAGATGGGATGTCCCAGATCAGTCTCCCACTCCGTGCGTAGCCTGTCGTCCGTGATAGGAACCTGTGCTATGCATAGTTTATAAAGTTTGGAAATTATGTGTGTTCCACTCTCATTCTCAATGAGTAGAGTCAGTGGCGCAAATGAGTCAGGCTCCAGCGGGAAGCCAGTGACCGTGGCTCTTAAGGCTGAGTGCAGTCTCCGGAGAACAAATTTATCCATGAACGTGGCCGCATGGAAGCGGATGTCCTCAGTGGCCGAAAATATATACCCACCCGGATACAGATCACCTATTTTGACAATGTCAAATTTAGTCAAAGTGCGTTGCACAATTTTCTCACCTGTGATGGGAAGCCAACGAGCATTCGGAAGCGGTAGGGCCGATGAGTATAAAATTGAATTGCCCGCGTAGCGGAGGACCTGCTCCACGCCCAGCTGGTCGTCGAGACCGTTTGTATGTCGACTGGACTCCTGGGTTCGCCCCTGGGTAAGACCTCCGCCAGTCGCTCAGGGAGGACAAAGTCTGCTTCCGGGCGCAAAAATGGAATCCGAGCGTCTGGGTGGTACCAAGCAAAGGCGTAACTACACTGAGCCACTAAGTAATATAAATAAAAATCCGGCACTCCAAGTCCGCCTCTATCATATGGTAAAGTAAGTATCTTCCAACGAACACGCGGCCGTCTGCCTCCCCATACCAATCTGATAAGATGGGATCGAAGTGTTGCAAAGAAACTATGGGTGAGAGGCATGGGGATATTATTAAAAAGATATAAAAATTTAGGTAGGACCATCATCTTAATTATAGCGATTCTTCCTGCCATGGATAGTGGTAGTCGTAACCATTTCTCCACTTGTGTCTTCAGTTTCTCAACCGCTTGTCCATAATTAAGGTACATAATCTGGTCCTGGTTCAAGTGTACGTGGATACCCAGATATCTGACTGAATCTGAGCACCATTCCAATGGAAACTCACAATCCCAAGGGGTCGTACTTGTGGTCAAGGGAAAAATAATCGATTTGTGCCAATTAATACCTAACCCAGAGTGCCTCCCAAAGCGGAGGATTTCCCGGATGAGCGGGGCAAGGTTCAGATGTGGCTCTCTGACATAGAGGATGGTATCATCGGCATATAATGAAACTAAAAGGGGGCCCGTATTGAACTGCAGCCCTCTATGGAGATGTCGTTCCTGGAAGTGCCGTATTAAAGGGTCCATGGCGAGGATGAACAATAGGGGTGATAGAGGACATCCCTGACGCGTACCTCGGGTTAATGCAAAAGGGGCAGATATAGTGCCATTGATGCGCAGCCGTGCCGTAGGACGACTATATAATAAGCCCGTAGTGGCTATAAAGCCAGCTGGCATACCCATACGACGCATTATGGCGAGGAGAAAGGGCCATTCGAGTGTGTCGAAGGCCTTTTCTGTGTCAAGAAGAATAGCCGCCGCAGGAGTGTCGGGATTTATTCTATGCAATACTGCGAACAAGGTTCGCAAATTTGATGAGGTCGAGCGATGGGGGACAAAGCCTGATTGTGCCGGAGCAATAATAAACTCCATTAACTGTGACAACCTGTTAGCCACAATTTTAGCGAGTATTTTATAATCTATATTTAATAGTGATAGAGGTCTGTATGAGCCGCAAAGAGATGGGTCTTTACCCGGCTTTGGGATGAGAATAATTACTGCTTCATTTAACGTAGGAGGCAGGGTTTGTTTTTCCAGGGCCTCAGCATATACCTCAATCAATTTCGGTGCTAGAAGGTCTGCGAAGGTCTTATAAAACTCCCCGGTAAAGCCGTCGAGGCCAGGGGCCGACGAGCCACGCAGAGCTTTAATAGCCCCATGTACCTCATTCTCAGTGATGGGTTCTGCCATAAATTCCTGCATGTTTTTTTCCAGGAATACTAAGGCGATTTTGGATAGATAATCCTCTTGTGCGGTTGTGTCACTGCTGTGTCTGGATGTATATAACGTCTTGTAGAACGAGAGGAATTCGTCCCTAATATCCGTGGAAGTCGTGAGCAGCGTCCCGTCTTTGTCACAAATCTCTGTGATGTATGCTTTGCTGTAGGGTGGCTTGAGGATCTGTGCCAGTGTGCGGCCTGGGCGATCCCCTTCACCGTATCTAAGGGCTGTTTGATATTTGCCTAGGTAAAGGATCTCACGATCCGCAGTCTCTCTGTATTCGGAAAGGAGGGCCAGCCTCCTGCCTTGTAGAGAGTCTGGGGGAGCGCGCAGCGCCTCGGTGTCCAGCGTTGCTAGTTCTCCCTCTAACCTTGCTAATGTTGTGCGTAGTGCTTTAAGTACCCCTGCATGTTTGGAAATGCACACTCCGCGAATATAGGCTTTGAATCCCTCCCACAGCACGGCCCAGGAGCCCACAGAGCCAGTGTTAATGGTGAAATAGTCCTCAATTGCCTCCCGGACCTCATGACAGAAAAGGTCATCCAGGAGAGCACGACCGGGAAAGCTCCATTGCCTTTCAAACCCCTCGGGGCGCGGGACTCGGAGACATAGTTGGACCGGGGAGTGGTCCGAATATGTTCTAGGAAGTGTCTTCAACACCTGATACCAGGAAGACACATCCGGGGAAATCAGCCAGTAAGCGATCCTGGTCCATGTGTTGTGTTGACCTCAAAAATGTGTGTAATTAGTAGTGGTAGGATTGCGCCTGCGCCAAATGTCTATCAATGAGAACTGATCACATAGGTCTCGGAGTGCGCGCCGCGCTCTAGGCTTGGTGTCTGGAGTGGCGGATGTGCTATCCAGGTCTATATTCAAAAGAAGATTGAAATCCCCACCTATTATAAGCATCGCGGGTTCTAGTTTAGAAAGTTGGGTGTGTAGTGCATGAAAAAACTCCGGGGAGTCAGTATTGGGGCGTAGACACAAATCAAAGTGATCCTATGACCCATCACGGACCCTACCACAATAGTATACCGACCCTCCTTATCCCTGATGACCAACCGGCAGTGAAAGGGGATTCTCTTATGTATAAGAACTGCCGTGCCTCTCGCATACTTACTAAAATTAGCAAAGTACCTGTGGGCTCCCCAGCTGGCAGCAAAGCGTGCTGCATCTGTAACAGGCAAATGTGTTTCTTGCAGGAATGCGATGTCGATATTATGTCTATTCAAGTATTGTACCACCTGCCTTCGTTTACGCCGATTATTAAGACCTCTGACATTCCATGACAACAGAGACAAATTAGAGGGGCCTGCAATTAGACCTGGCTTCGCCATCTGTGAGTTGTTAGACGTCTGAAGCGGACGAATGTCATGTTGAGAACACTAAACTCATACCATGGACAACATAAACGATAATCAATAATGAAAGCAATTAGCCCTACCCCAACCCCCCCCCCACCACCCAGCCCCACCGCAAAAAAGGCAAGGCCTACCCCATCCTGGAAACCAATGTCTGAATATCAATCAACTGTACAGCAGAAGAGTTCCACTATAAACAGATACATCCGAATCAACCGAAACAAACCCAAGGTATCCACCTAGGGGGGTGGCAACGCCACGACAGTCAACCAACTGTGAAAAATATACTCAATTAAACCCAATATGTCCCCAAATATTTCAAAGTACAAGATAAAAAGGGGGGGGTCAAAGACACAACGGTGTCACCCAACACCGGAGCCAGAGAACAGTTCCAAACTTGCGACGGATCCACTGTGTGGGGGGGACGGGCCGCCCCCGCCGTCCCGCGGCTGATCATTGTTATTTTTGTAGGTGCGACAAAATTCTTGGACCTCATTAGGATTGTCAAAAAAACGCACCCGGCCTCCAGCCTCCACCCTAAGCCGTGCAGGATATAACATGCCGTATTTCAGGCCAAGGTTCCGGAGGGTGGCCTTTACCCCCGTAAATTTGCGTCTGGCCTCCTGCACCATCACCGTGAAATCTGGATAAAGAGCAATCTTGTAGCCCTGCCATGTAGTGTCCCCACGTTCCCTGGCCAAGCGCAGAGCCGTGTCCCTATCTCGGAAGTTCATGATCCGGGCTATCAGGGGGCAAGGAGGGAGGCCCGGGTTAGGTCTTGGTCCCAGGGTGCGGTGGGCCCTTTCCACCACAAAGCCAGATGTAAAAGATTCCCTCCCAAACATATCTGCCAGCAGAGTTTCCACAAAGATGTCCAGGCGGCCCGTCGCTGTGGACTCCGGAACCCCTAGAATACGCACATTGTTGCGGCGACTGCGCGCTTCAAGGTCTTCATTTTTGATGGCCACTTCCTTCAGTATGCGTTCCATTCTGTCCAGTTGTTTGGTTGCTTGCGCGGTTCCATCTTCAATGTCGGAGATCCGCGCCTCCGCCACATCGAGACGCCTATCATGTGCCTGGATCTTCGTGCCCATTGATTCCAGCGTCTTGTCAAGGGAGTCAAAGCGAGTGTCTAAAGATCTGAAACCGGCCCTCATCTCTTGCAGCCACTCCGCTGGAGGGGCCAAGGCAGCCGCGTCGCCAGCAGGGCTCACGGCACTTTCCGCCATATCAGGGCCTCCCTCTGCTGTGTTATCCGCTAGCCTCTCGAATGGGAGTGTCCGTTGTTTCGGGTCTTTGCGACCCATGCCGTCGCGAAACGTCTGGGGGCCGACAAACCGCCGTTGTTGTTCCTCGGATAGTGCTGGCAGCGCTATGGATGTCGAGGTCTAGAGGTAACTACTGGACATCCATCCATTAAGCAGCGACGCAGTGTCTCTATATGCCTCAGCAATAATATCGAAACGCCAGCTGTCTCCTCATTGCCCTTGTACCATGATCCGGTCCCTCGGCGCCGGACGGCGCGGTGCTGGCATATGGTCACCGCCTGGTGTGTGGTTCCTCTGTATTAGGGCCGTGGACTGCAGGTACGACAGGGTCATTAGGCTCTATGCGCAGTTCAACGCGGGCCTGAGTACAGAAAGCACAAGGGTCCGGCGGACGCCAGGGGCAAGAAACAGCCTCACCGCCAGGGTGAACCCAGACGGCCTCCGAGCTCGGCACCGCAGTGTTCGTGGAGAAGTAGGGCCCGATGTCACTCCCGTCTAATGCCCAACGTAGTCCATTATGGATGCTGCCCTATAGGTGGGGGACCGCGCGGGAGAAATGCCGGGGGCAATCGGCAGCCTCAGGCCCACTCCCACCCCGCAATTCTCGCGTCGCCTCCGTTCCAGCCGCCTCCGCCACACACCCGTCCGTGGAGGCTATGGGGGTCAGAAGGCAGCGCGGCCGCGATCCCGCATCAGCGCCTGGCCGGTTCCGTCACGTCCCTGGATCGGCGCTGAATACGGAAGTGCGGGGGGGGGCCGAGACCACCAGACCGGCACCCGGGCACTCACCGCAATGTTAGTCTCCGCTCAGGGTAGAAGGCTGCTCCGATGTCTGCGGGGGGAGCACTCGTCCGACGTTTCCTTTTCAGGCCGCCATTTTGTCTTCCGTCGCCTCCCGGGTGGATCTCGCCTCGGAGCCGCTTTGTGGACCTTGCATCGCTGCTACGACTCACACCTCACTCCGCGTCGGTTCAGGGGTGCACCGATATCTTCGCCTCCCTCATATCTGCACTGGAAGTTGGGGAAAACGCATTTGTCGTCGGTCGGCCAGCGGAGCTTCAACACCGCGCGGCCATCTTAGCCCGCGGCTTGGCCACGCCCCCCACTGGGAAGCCATCTTAAGGTATATACTGGGCAGTGGTCAAAACAAGTTCCCAGCTACATAATGGCTTCACTGAGAACTATGGTGTTTAGTATCAAACACCTAATATTACTAAACCAACACTGATTCCAGTGATGTATTTATCAATACATGCATGCAGAGGGCACCTTCGAGGTTACTTCTTAAAACCTACTGACTACTAGTCTGCTGGCTGACTGGTGTAGACCAGCCTGCCAACACTGACAGGTTTCTGAAACCGTGCAGCTGAGAGCCCGCGCTCTCTGAGGGCAGAAAAAAAACCTGCTCCTTGGCCTAATGGCTAGGGCGGTCGACCTCGAATCTGGGGAACCGGGTTCGAGTCTCGGCAATGACGCTGAACATCCTGTGATTCTGGGCAAATCACTTAATCTCCCCGTGCCCAACAAAAAATGAATGTGTCCTCATGTAACGCAACTGGTGCTATGTAAAGCGCTCTGATACCCGATACCTTCAGGTCAAGTTCGCGCTATATAAAACTCCGAAGAAAAAAAAAAAGAGAGGTGGTGTCACCACCTCCAAGCAGGATGACAAAGTAATCAGCATATCAAGGCAAGAGGCTTCAAAGGCCTCTGCCGTCTTTGATATGTGACCCAAGGCTTCCTCAGACAGGGGACATGCCACCCCTTGCCCTGGGCCCTTTTGGCACAAGGACATGCGTGAAAAATTGTTAGTCAGGAGGCGTGTTCCCTTAGCAATTTAGTTCCACCCCTACGACAGGCTGCCTGATAAGAAAACAAAACTTAGAATTCCACCATCTTGGTTTTGGCAAAATTAGGCTCACTGGGTCAGGGTTATGCCCACTTCCCACAGGAAGTGGTCATGTAGAGGGTATAGTCACCCTAAATGAAAGTAGCCCATTGGCTACTACCCGTCACTCCCCTTAACACCCCTAAATTGCATATTTAGGGGCACCCCTGACGCCAGGAATTTAGATTTGATGAATCCAGAAAAGGAGGACAAAGAGCCACAAGAACTGAAGACTTGCTGTGGACTTTTGGTGCCAAACCCTGCCTGCACCAGTCTCGACAATTGTGACCTATGACTCATCATGCAGCTGAACATCTCCCAAGAGCCCCGGGAGACTGCGAGCCCTTCACAAATTGCCAGCAATCTCGCTTGAAGTAAGGAGCTACTGCCCTGCAGTCCGCAGGCACAGAAGAAGCAAAGTCTGGTTCACCGAGTTGCTGCTCCCTGGCCAGTCCGACGCAGCAGCCCCCCCCAGGAAGAGGCACCTGTGCTCCTGAAGGGCCGATCTGTCCCACCACCGAGTGAGAGGACACCAGGACCAACTGGACCCGCACAGGACCAATATCTGGGGTACCGGACCCCTTGCAGCAAACAGAGCCCATGAGAGTCCAAACTGGACTCCTAATAAACCTAGACTGAGCAGCCGTCGAGGGACGTCAGCACTGCAGAGATCCACTTCCAGAGTGACCCAGCAGTCCTGATTTTTTCACCCTCAACCAGTGAGACTGACAACTGCAAGGCCCTAGGATGCATAGATCCCAGCCGACCTTTCCACTCTGCAGCCAAGCGCCCCAGCCCGAGTACTGACGAACCAGCTGTGCCCCCTTGTTCCTAGGATCTTTGAGACCCAAGCTTCCTATTGGGAGCTTCCGGACTTGTCCCCAAGTCCCCCTCTGCAGCCGGTTTCTAGGTACCCCCCCCTTCTTTCCACCGGCATAGCGTGCAAAGCTACCAACCGGACCAGCACCTCTGCACCCGGTCGCCCCAGGCAGGTAACGAGTAACTGCTGGTGGTACTTTGGACCTTGGCCCCCTACAATCCTAAGTCCCGAAGGAGATCCTAAGAAACCAACCGCAAATAACTGTATGCAATATATGCCTTTCTCCCATAGAAAAGCAATGCTGCGTAAAGACGCATTTAAGTGAACATTTTACTTACCAGTGGAAAATCAAATAAAAAAAATTACTTACTTGATAACTAAGTTCTTGGTATCAGAATTAATTTAAAAATACAACTTATTTTTCATAATTGGTCACACATTTATTTTTTAAGGTGTGCCTCGTTTACTGCCTCTGGGGGACAACAAATGCTTAGCACTACTCTCTGATAAGCCTAAACTGCTCGCCCACATCACCACAAAAGAGAGCATTTGGTGTTATCATTTATGCCTCTGTAAACTAATAAGGGCTGCCTGGACTCTTTACACAGTGTACCTCGTTTTGAGCCACTATATAAAGAGCCAGCTTCCTACATACCTTGGCACTTCTTCAAGTTGTAAACACAAGGAGAAGATGGACGGAGCGCTGAAACTTTTCAGACACTCACACCCAGTCACAGATCTGGGTTGAATCCATCATCGTTCTTTAGCTCACTTCTCCACCCCAGTTCAGACACAGCTATATGCAAATCAGTCTTGACCCTGTGCCTCATGGGAACAGTCCAGCCCGAACTGCCAAGCCATGTATTTCCTGGACCGGAAACAAGCATCCTCGGACCGGTTTCGGGCTAACAGCCCTCATCAGCCAGGCTAGCTTGAATCCAGTGGCAAAGTGAGCAAGGGACCCACGTCTGGGCATACCCTGCCAACTTAGGGCGAACAAAGCAAACACAAGGAGATGATGGACGGAGCGCTGAAACTTTTCAGACACTTACGCCCAGTCACAGATCTGGTTTGAATCCACCATCGTTCTTTAGCTCATTTCGCCACCTCAGTTCAGACACAGCTATATGCAAATCAGTCTTGACCCTGTGCCTCATGGGAACAGTCCAGCCCGAACTGCCAAGCCATGTCTTCCCTGGACCGGAAACAAGCATCCTGGGACCAGTTTCGGGCTAACAGCCCTCATCAGCCAGGCTAGCTTGAATCCAGTGACAAAGTGAGCAAGGGACCCACGTCTGGGCATAACCTGCCAACTTAGGGGGAACAAAGCAAACACTTCTTCTAGTTGTGGTAGATGCGGCCGGTCTTTAGCAGGGTTTCTGCATATGACCTGGGACTGTGGGCGACTGACAGGCTTCTGGACCAGAGTGGCTGGTACTTTGTCACACATAACAGGGTTATACTGCCACAAACTGTAAAGTGTGTTTACTGGAAATGCTCCCACTGGGGAATAAGATACCAAAGATGCCGGCCCGGTTGGTATGTCTGGGGGTGGTGCTGGTGACATGCTGGATCGCCATCAATTGATGGGCACCCCGTCCGCCAGAGATCTCGGCTTGAAGATGGGACCTACTGGAGTGGGCACTGGTGGAGTGGGGGGAAATGGTTCTGAAAATAGCAGATCCACCAGCTGATCACTCACAGTGAAGGATGTAATGGGTCAACTAGTTGGGTATTTGGTGAACAGGTGGTCGAATTAAGGTTGGCCTCCCAAGGGGATGCACTGCTCAATGGTCAAAGAGCAATTGGACTGCATGTATCTGTATTTAATGGTAAACCCTGAAAAGCAAATACATTTATTATTAAAAAAAACGAAATCCGAGAATAGCACCAGCAGAAAAGAAGTGTGAAAACATGAGAACGCAACATAGAAATCATGCAATGAGAGAGAGGGAGAGGGAGAGAGAGAGAGAGAGAGACAGAGAGAGAGAGAGAGAAACAGGGAGAGAGAGAGAGACAGGGAGAGAGAGAGAGAGAGAGAGAGAGAGAGAGAGAGAGAGAGAGAGAGAGAGAGAGAGAGAGAGAGAGAGAGAGAGAGAGAGAGAGAGAGAGAGAGAGAGAGAGAGAGAGAGAGCAGAACAGAGAATTCGTAATCAGGGGCTCCAGCAGTGACTGTAAAGTGTGGGCACTCTGCCTACATCTGGTCCAGCATAGGATGAGTCTAAAGCTGAGAACGTTCAGAGTCCATTGGTACGAGAACGTAGGCCGTACCTCTGTATTGCGATGGCCCGTCGATAAAGAACTTCAGGGTCCCTCCCCTCCAGTCGAGGATAGCGCACCAGTTCCTCTGCCTGACACATGTCCGCATTGAGCCGAAAGTCTTGTTTTTGGGAAGGCTCAATTTTGATTCCCCGTATGCGGATGTCACAGCCTAAATATGTGAGGAAAAAAAAGAGAAAGGAGGTGAGAGGCTGAAATCCATCTCAGGATCCATTTGAGAAGGCTTCTACAAGGCCACTTTACCTCAGTTAATCTCTACCATGCTGCTGCATTTAATGAGTGGGTACTGTTGGTAACATCCTTTTAATGTAGCTCTTCAGAAATGAAAAATGCTAGTTAAGCTTCCCCCCTAAAGAAGTGCAATATCTGCTCAATCGTTGTACTTGTTATATATTCTGCCATCTGCCTTTCCTTCACCAGCTGTCCTCTGCAAATCACTCAAAACCATGTTTCAAGACATTAAGGAAAACTTTGAAATATTTACTTTGAATTTGCGGTTTGTATATTTTACAGTGAAAACAATGATCCTGAAAAGGTTTCAACAAAAGACATTTCAAACAATGGTCTACTTTTTTTGTATCTAAGTGGTCCAGTCCTTCTTCAGGTGTGACTACTATTGTAGGTTTTATCCCAGTGCCTGTGCCTTCCCAGAAGTTGCAAAATGAGCCAATAATGTTTCCAATGGAATAATGATATAGAGCAAAAATGTTTTTAGGAATTTCCCAATTAAGCCCTCTGGCCCTGGGATTTACCTAGTTTTAATGAGTTTATGGATTTATAGATTTATGGAATGGTCATATCCTTATTGAGGGTAGACCTATTTTCCTCATTTATTTTTGAGAGATTGATTCTTTTCAGGTATCTGTTGCATTCCATTAGTTGAGACCTCCTTATCTGAATTGTACATGTTTTTGTAGTAGTGGAATTCCTCCAAAATGTATTTGGTTGATGTGCTAGTTGTACCAGCTGGATCTCTGAAGGCTGGTATAATTATTTTAAGTCTGGTAAATATTAGCTAGGGGGTTGCCTGCTTTATTTTTCAAACAAATATTCATAGCCATGCCCCTTGTCACCTCTGTATGAGCTTTGTCACTTAAAATATTGTTGCATTTATATTTAGGTATTGTGTGCTCTTGAATTAATTATTGGTTCCTGAAACATAAAAGTTTACATTACAGGGAATACATTTTCATCCCTACTTCATTTAGTTTCAGGCCGTATCTTTTGTTTTTACCCACCATAATTTTGCTCATCGTACCCAGTAGTGTTGCTTTTAGTAAGCTCCAATGAATTTCTGGTAATGGCCCCTGTTTTTTTGTTAAACTCTGGAAAGATTTCTTGAATAGTTTCCTAATTCTCAACTAAAAAAATAATAATTATCCTCCATTCTTTGAGTTTTAGAGCAGGACAATTAAGTGTGTAATCACATAAGATGCATGCGTGACCTGATATTATAGGATCATGTGCTTTACTGGTTAATAGATAGTCATTTCTGGAGATTGTATTATGTGGGTGAGATGCAAACATGTAATCTCTACGCTTTGGGTTATGACGATACCAAGTCTCGGAGAGGTTGTGTGTATTGCAAATATTTATCTTTTGAAAATTACATGTTAGGTCTAAATTTGGCATTAGAAATTCTGTCAAGAATACCATCCATTTAGAAGTTAAAGTCACCTCCAACAACTAGGCCTATATCACATTGAAGGTTGATAACTTTGTTCAGGTTTACCCAAAAGTTAGGGGTATCAGTATTGACAGTGCAAATAATAATCACATAACATTCTATCCTATCTTTCCTTAGTTTATTAATCAGCCACGCCAGTCATTTTTATTAGAAACAATCGACAATACAGACATTTTTTGGGGATCGGAATCAGACCCTATTTTTTCTTTTAATGGGCAGCTGACCACGCAGCGTCATTGGCCCAGTGTGAAAACACCCGAGTAGCCTCCACCTCGGACATTCTAGTTTTTTATAAGAGGGCCAAGTGATCTCTGAGTTGGTTACAGTAATTCATCATTTTCCTTCATTGTACAGTATGGTTTTGTCTTTATATTTATCACATGTCTGCAATCTAATATTAGTCATGACATATTATGAAGGAAAATATGGTACAAGAATGGAAGGACAGCTCAGATAAAACCCGGTTGAAAAGAGTATTGCATAATTGTGGTTTTCCAAAAGTATATCAGCCAAATAGACTGAAAACAAAATAAGATGTCACATTATGCGGTTACCTTGTTGTATGAGACTGGTATCACAAAACACAAAGAGACGGAACTACTCCTGGTCCCCTTTTAGATTAACACAGTCAACAAAGAAGGAGTAATTCCAGGAAAGGATTACTGCTTAATGTGGTGAAAAAAAGGAAGCAATTCCTTTTTTAAAAAGAACCCTCACCCATTTTATTAGTGGGGTCATAGGACAAGATTTAAAACAAAGTAGAGGGATGTTCTCTGTGACGTAATTGGTAATAAACATCCGTGGTAAGGTCGTGATTAGGTCTACATGTTTGAGCCTTTCAATGCTTAACAGCAAGCCTTTCTTCAGGACCAGTGAATGAGTGGCCACATCTCCAAACAGGAGGCTGATTTCTTGGTGACGGGGGAAGAGAAAATCCCCTATTTCTATACGTTACCCAAGATACATAAAAACAGAACCCCTCATCGGGGACGACCAATCGTTTCAGGAATAGGTTCTCTATTAGAGCCCTCGTCACATTTCTGTGACTTTTTCCTGAAACCTTTAGTACAGACCACCATTACTTACCTGAAAGACACAAAAAGTCTTCTGAACCTTCTTAAGGAAATTAATGTGGACACTGACTCCACCTTTCTAGTGAGTCTCGATATCGAGAGCCTCTACACGAGCCTCCCACAGGACGACACAATCGAGGTTATCAGCAGAGCCTTAGCTGAGGCTACTTGGGAGTTTCGGACTCCTAAAGCATTTATCATTGAGTGTGAAAAATAAGCCCTCAAAGAGAATTTCTTTGATTTCGAAGGTGACCTGTTCTTACAAATTAACAGGACTTCCATGGGCAGCACTTTTGCCCCTAGTGTGGCAGGACTGTCTGTCTATGACTTTGAAAAGAAATTCATCCTCCACGCCAGCAACCCCTACGGCAGCCACATTACCTTCTGGAAAAGGTACATAGATGACGTCCTGCTAATTTGGCAAGGACCTAGTGACGTACTCTATGATTTTCTTGAGTGGATCAACAGATGCGACAGGAACCTGAAATTCACCCACTCTATCGACAAGAAGGAGATGATATTCCTAGATATAACCATCACGAAGGAACATGGCAGTTTGGAGACCAGAACTTATCACAAACCTACTGCCAAAAACAATTTGCTGAAATTCGACAGCTTTCACCCTAGGGCATTAAGAGAAAATCTGCCCCATGGTCAATTCCTCCGTTTGAGGAGGAACTGTAGCAAACTAGGGGATTATCCGGCACAAGCAGCAGACCTTTCAAGGAAGCTTAAGACCTGTGGTTACCCAGACTAAATACTAAAAACCTCTCAGAAACGGTCTCGGAACCAACAACGGGACGTACTCCTCGAAGATAATCCCAGGACCACAAAAGAAATCCCGTTAACATGTGTTACAACCTTTAGTACCATTTCAAATCTAGTTACCAAGTCTATAAACAAACATTGGAAAATACTGCAGACAGGTAACAGGAAATGGAAAAAAACACTGTTTTCCTTCACAAAAGCAAGGAGCCTTAAGGACTCCTTAGTCTCCACCCGCCCTAGAAAAGTAGGCAGTGCCCAAACAACAACAGTTCTTAATGCCTGGGGCCTCCCTAATGTGACTGGACACTACCCCTGTGGAAATTGTAGTGCATGTCACCTGACGGCCCCCCAAAAAGGTCTAGATCTAGAACCCAATAAGACCTGGGTCCTACGAGCGCACAGGCACTGCAACTCTGGTAATGTGGTTTACTTAATAATGTGCCCCTGTGGCCTAAGGTACATAGGGATGACAAGCAGAAAGGTGAAACAACGTATCTGAGAGCACTGTAGCAACATCAGGTTTAAGCGAAACACAACAAAAATGACCGAACACTTTTTACAGACCGGGCACACCACTAATGACCTCAGGTGGACAATCATTGAACAAATACAAACCACAGGGAACACACAGAAATTCCTATTAGAGAAAGAACAGAGATGGGTATATAGACTTTCTACCGATAAACAAGGTCTCAATGACAATATTCCCTGGAACACACTGAACCAGAGGTGAAACACCAGAGATGAGATTCCCTTGGGGTGACCATCCATACATAACAGAACAGAATTATACTAGGACCAACCTTTCACAATGGGTGTTGGATACATGAAAACTATCTGAGACATAATGGGTTTCAGAGCTTGCACACATTAATGACCCCGCCCTTAATCTAAGAGAGATAATAATCTACGATTTTAAATACTCTGAGTCTACAGATATTGTCAACCCTTTATACCAGCAGGATTATTGGCAGGCCAAAATACGGGGGGATGTCCGCTGGATTAACGGTATGCGAAAACTCCAGGGTACATCCGTACTAGACAACGTATAGCCATGGCTATTATTCTGCACAATGGTGTGCATGATGCCTGATATCCCTTATGTCACATAGAATTAAGATATACTTGAATACCAGAGGACACCCGCCCGGTTAATACTTAAATGTGGGTAACACATTGTTCAATGTAATTCAGGTACTCATTATTCCTTAAGAACACATTTATAAACGTTTGGCCCAGTCGAGCTCGACAAACATGAAATTGATTGGCCCACTCGAGTTTGACAAACATGGAATTGTAAAAATACATGAAAAAGATTGGCCCATTCGAGTTCGGTAAACCTGAATTTGCTAAAATACATTGCCTCAATAAAGCTTAACAAGAGCCAGATTAGGCAAGTAAGAGTTAACCCTGCCGGGAATGAGGCTAGCGTGCTGACGTCACCACACTTGGCGTGATGACGCACACGGAAGCAGCCTCAGAGACCGGCAGATATAACACGGCCGGTCCGGGAGGCAAACCATCCTAGGGATCCCGGGCCGGGCCTAAAGTAGGTGCCAGATGCGGGCGCTGACCTTGAAGAAGTAAGTAGGGCACTTGCCTAACAACACGCCAGCCCACTGACAGACATGGGCTTTTCTCATTATTCTTAACTTACTCATTCCTAGGGTTTGACTATAGGCAACGCCCCCCACCAGGATCCATGGGGTATCGCACACTTGCGATTTACGTAAGATATGAAGACCGTTCCTTTTCTCCGCCGTGTTTGGTCTGATTATCACTGCAACAAGAGATTGAGTTTTTTTAATTCGGTTGTTACCCACAATCTCAAGTTAATGATCACATTTGTCTTCTTAAATTCGGCAAGCTGGAGAGCCCGCATTATTCGGCCTCTCTCCCGTGACAGGGGAATTTCGGCAAATCGCACGTATTTTCCCTTAGAATAGACCACACATCTAGTGTCACAAGTGTGGTTGGAAGCATGCGCATGTTGGAGAACCAGTGATGGCCACCTGTAAACATGGTTGTCCGCAACGCACATCAGGCGACACAAGTGGAATAAATGAGTGCAGATCTAGGCATGTGGATCTTGTTTTATTACACCTGATGAACCTAATAATCATATTACTGCTGTTGGATGCATGATTTGACTGACTGTAGGATTTTTCACCTCATGTGTTATTTTGTCTTCCAGAACAAATCGTTGATAGCAGAATCGTAAGTTTGCGGTTCACCTTTCACTGAGTGTGTGCACCTTAGCGAGTGCACACATTGTTCCACTGGTCCTGAAGAAAGCCTTGCTATTAAGCATTGAAAGGCTGAAACATGAAGACCTAATCACGACCTTACCACGGATGTTTATGGCCAATTAAGTCACAGAGAACATCCCTCTACTTAGTTTTAAATCTTGTCCTATGACCCCACTAATAAATTTCCAGGTGTCAGAGGCAATTTTAACCACTTTCACTTGTCACTCACTTTGCACTGTTAAAAAGAACAACACTACTGTGTAACTCAGGCGTCGTAGCACACCCGGGAGGCATTCAGCCCCTCGGGTGGGAACCCTATGATGAAGCATGCCACCAACTAGGTTGGTGGGTGAGGGTTCTTTTTAAAAAAGGAATTGCTTCCTTTTTTTCACCACTTTAAGCAGTAATCCTTTCCTGGAATTACTCCTTCTTTGTTGAATGTATGAGACTGGCAGTCAGCAGGTACGAAATAGACAGGAAATTCTGGAATAATAGGACTGAGGGAAAGAAGTAGAAGAACAAAGACCTAAAAAGGAAGACCCTGCAGCCCTCCTATACCGCCATCCCTCACCCTCCGTGATAACCCCTCCTTCACTCCCTCACCATAGCTAAGTGCAGAAGTAAAGGTGCCACAAAAGACCACCCAGCTGAGGAGAAAACCTTCCAAATAAAGTTGGTTATGATGCAAGGGTCATAATATGAGAACATTATAGGATGTAGCTATGGGTGAGTTTTCCGGTACAGGTGTCATCCTGTAGGAAAGTATATAAAGTAATTCAACAATATCATTCAAATAAGACATGTGAGGTGCTAACATAACACAAACCTAGAATACAGCGACTGGCATGCCAAACTGTAATCAAGTAGAGATAGAACAATAAAAAACAAACTTGATAACATCAAAAGTAGAGAACAGTATCATTAAATGTGAACTAAATTTGGAGAAAGGTTATTGAGTTGTGAGGCTACCCTCCCTAGTGATATCCTAGTGAGATTATGTAGTAGTGAAGAATCATCAGACAGGTATGAAACTCAGGTGCCGGTTCCACAATGAAAAATGTTGGATATGAAAATTTTGAGGTCTACTGCATCATGATAAATGACAAAGCTCTTAAGTGATCTTGAATTTTGGAGGAATTTTGAAAGATAGAGGTTTGGAAAGGTCTTTCAATTGCTTTTCTTAAGTTAAGAAAGCCTTTTCTGCATGTAACCATTTCTTTAGTTTAGTCTTGCACAATTCCAATCCTTGCACCATTTCAGAATATGCTTTTGGTTTTCCTTATTTGATTGAGGATCATTTCTGGTTGTTTGTATCATAATAGTCTGAGGATTCATGGTCTGGGAGAGTATAAGGATTTTATTTTGTCTTGAGAAAATGTTCTCTAGCGTATTCAATGAGCTCTTTCTATTCCCAGAATGTTGGGTATACATACCTCAACACATTCAGAACATGAATTAGCTTTGTTCTCAGAGCCTTTAGGGGGTCAAAAATTAGCAGATTTCCTCTTCAATTTCTGTTTTCCCACTCACCTAGGTCCTTTCTGAGTTCAGACACTTTTGAGGTGAGATCTTCATGCTGGTTTTGAGTGATGGTTTTCTCATCTTTGATACAACTAATGTATATTCAATTTCTGAAACTCTTTGAGGCAAAATCTCTCAAGAGATAGTGAAGCTTGCAGCTCACAGATTTTATGAAAGTGCCTGTCAGCAGCAACGATGAGAACAGGAAGTGCTTCAAATAGGTACCTTTTGCGTAAAGTGACTTCCATTAACCTTGGTAATAGGCAGAGAGAGAAACACATGGAATGAAAAACTTAGCATTGTTGAACTTGAGAGCCAAAGTAACAAAATGAGGCAGCTTTCGGAGACCAACTAAGTCATTTGATGTACAAATGTATAAAGGTGCACCCTCAAACAGATAGTTAAGACCCTAGTTAATTAGTATCACCATCAGCCATTTTAAAATTTGGTGGTACAGTCAGATGTGAGACCATGTGGAAACAAGAAAACCATATTCTTCAAAGAAAAGATCAGAGCAGCTGAAAATGCATCTAAAGAACTGTTTAAAACAGTTAAATCACTACCTTCCTGAGGCAACACCAAGGCTGCAGCCCCCAGCCAAACGTTATCTAATGAACTGGCTGAATTATTTTTTTCTAGACTAAAGTAAATAATACCTTTAAGGACTTCAAGATAGCACCTAATATTCTAGATTGTGATACACAAACAGACTCTGAGGTTGACCACTCAGAGAACAATGATGGTCCTCTTCCTTTGGGACTGAGATCTTTTACTCCTCTTTCCGAGGAGAAAGTTTCTAATCTGATCACCTCCACTAAGTCTGGAGCCCCCAGAGAGCCCTGCTCTCCGCAGGTGTTACACTCTGCAGCCATCTCTACCTATCTCATGCCTTTACTCAACACGGCACTCGAGTCAGGCATTTTCAGTGAGGTCTGGAAAAATGCATCCATCCTGCCTTTATAAAAAAAAGCACCTCCCTGGATCCCGCAAATGTGAAAAATTACAGGACCATATCGTGCTTGCCACTTCCAGCCAAAAGTTTACAGAAAAACATGAATCAGGATATCTCTCCAGCTTCCTTGAAAATTCTAACAGCCTTGACCCTGCTCAACATGGATTTAGGTCATATCATTGCACAGAATCCGTCCCATTAGCTGCAACAGAAGCTATTAAAACTATAGTGGATAAAGGAGACAATGCAGCCTTGATCCCACTGGATCTTTCGTACGCTTTCGATATGGTGGACCACCCTTTCCTAGTAAACCGTCTAGAAAGCATTGGTATATCTGCCCTTAGATTGCTAAAATCCTTTCTGTCCAACCAAAAGCAATCAGTGGAATTGGAAGGCTTTACTTCTGATCCCTTTTCGCTACCATGTGGGGTCCCGCAAGGGTCCTCACTCAGTCCTACTTTATTTAATGCTTACATCACTCCTCTGTTTAGACTGGTGCGCTCTTTCGGGTTCTCGGTTGTATCTTACACCAATGACATCCAAATCGTGGTATCAGTGTCCACTGACCCCAACAAAGCGTCAAAGATTACAGATCATGTATGTTGATGATTGTCAAAAGACACACAATTGATGGACGGAATGTAGAACAAATCAAAACATTCACCCCCAGTCAAGAGATCTGGGTTAAATCCATCATTCTTTTGCTCACCATGCCACCCCAGTTTAAACTTGGCCATGGCAAATCAGTCTTGACCCTGTCCCTCATGGGAACAGTCCAGCCCGAACTGCCAAGCCAGGTCCTCCCTGGACCGGAACAAGCATCCTAGGACCGGTTTCGGGGTTTCACCCCTCATCAGCCAGGATAGCTTGAATCCAGTGGCACAGTGAGCCCGGGACCCACGTCTGGGCATACCCGGCGCACTTAGGGCGAGAAAGCAAAAGACACACAATTGATGGACGGAATGCAGAACAAATCAAAACATTCACTCCCAGTCAAGAGATCTGGGTTAAATCCATCATTCTTTTGCTCACCATGCCATCCCAGTTTAGACCTGGTCATATGTTTGAAAAGTTTCAGCACTCCGTCCATCATCTCCTTGTGTTTGCTCTGTTGATGATTGTCACCTGTATGTGGAAGAACTTTAAAAAAATTAATTCCGATAATACAGAAGTGCTATTATTTGGAAGACTATGCTTTCTGGAACTCTTCGTGGTGGCCGTCCAGCCTTGGTGCCCTCCCCTGTCCAATTCAAAAGTCCAAAAATCTGGCAGTCACTTTTGATTCAAATCTTTCTTTCCTCGACCACTCTAAAGAGGTTACATCTAGTTTCCTAATGTAAAAAAATCTTAAAGAAAACCTTACCTTTTATTCCCATATAACTTAGAAAAACAGTCATACTAGCTCTTGTCATATCCAAAATAGACTACTACAATGCTCTCCATGAAGGTCTCAGTCTCACACTCTGAACAAACTACAAACCATTTAACATTCGCCTGCCAGAGTCCTCCAAAACCTTCCCAAATTCTGTTCAGCATCCAAAGCAGTCAGTGACCTTCACTGGTTGCCCATTAGGGCAAGAATCAAATTTAAGGCTCTATTCTGGACCCATATGGCACTGCATTAGGTCAGGCCCCTCTTTCTACAGATCACTTTTAAATGGTGTACTCCCTCTTGTACTCTTCGATCTAGTACCGCCAGGCAAGTTTGTGTACCCAGAATAAAAAGATGTCAATAGGGAGGAAGCATTGCTTTTATTCCTTCTCCAATTGGTGAAACTCCCTCCTGTCTTGTCGTGTAGTTCCTAGGAATCCCCAGGACCTGCGTGTTTTGGATTACCTAAACTGAGGGCTTGGTGTCCAAACCGATTCCGGACACCCCCACAGGATAAGTCAGCCGTTAGACCAGCTTGCTCTACAGTGCCACTACCATCCCCCTGTATCTTACAGTGGTATAGGTAGTTTCTGGCAACCACTGAAAATGACAACCCCGATTCCTGCAGGATCCTGGAAAACAGTAAAGTACTTTTCGCTCAGTCAATTGTGCTTACTTATTCTCAGAAAATACACAGGAAGCCGGTTAGGACGTTTTAATAAGTAGTTAAATTAAATTATTGGTCCAGCGTCAGTCTTGTGTAAAACATATTTGCTGCGACAATTAGGAGACAGAAGCATACGAAAGAAATCGCAAGTACCAATATAGTAAACAGTATATACATTTCTACCATAGTGCTAAGAAGATGAACATATACAGTTCAGATAAGACAGTAGCACTTGCATACTCCTATAATGCGCGCCCTACATAATTTACCTAAATGTACCTAGCCTAGCTATGTAGGTGTAGTATGTATATCCGTATAGATATAGGTGTGTAGCCAAGAATCCCCTAGGGAAGAACCAACCCCCTCACCTGATGGTAAAGAATGAAGGACCCCGTCTCTGCTCCGAGGATGACACCCCGCAAGAGATGTCAGACCGCTGCGTGCCGAAGATTGAGCATGCAGGACCCAATGTCAGCGTGGAAGGAATTCTCCTCTAATTTTCAGGGGGGAATAAGGGTCATATATACTAGAGTGGTCACTCCAGGGTTTCTTCTAGAATTTATACGTTTTGACAACAATCATAAATGTTTGGAAAACAATCAAATGTTTTTCCAAACAATGTGATCATGCACAGTGGGCCTGTTGGCCAAGGATGAAAATATACAGAATATTTATGCAGTGCCTGAGGACATGTTTATGTACGTCAGGTACAGGGATTACAATAAAATACTAAGAGCCTGGTGTCGAAGACACAGGAGCAAGCTACTATGTAAAAGGTCACCTAATCAGAGCCGTTATTGTCATGTGAATGGGACAATGTATGTAAAAAGGGGGCATACATGACAGGACTAGCTTAAAGGACATGACAGTCTCATCTCAGAAAGCAGTCCCATCACTAAATATTTAGGAAGGAACTGAAAACTTATAATTTCAGCAACTCACCTTAATAGCAGTCTTGGTAGGCTAACAACTTGCAGGCCTCTACCTTGATCACTCTAAATAGGGTATTATGACATGAGCGCCAAGACGCCTTATGGTAATCGCGCGCTTTATAAAACATATTAACATAAGATAGATTAGACCTACAATATGAGCAGCAGCAAGATGAGCATAGTAGTGGGGAAAAAACCTCATAATGGGTCACACCGCCAGACTCATGTTTGAGGTTGATTATGGGACATTGTACTTTGCGGGAAGGTGAGCAATAAGATAGCAGACTTGAGATAGTGCTGTAAGGTCTTCAGAGGTTGCGTTGCAGAGCAGAAAGGTGTTACAGAGCTGACAAGAGAGGGACTCTCAGACTGAATGTCGTTGGAAGAAGGCAATGTTGGTGTGAGTTGTTGTATGCTGGGAGCCCAGCATTGATTCTGGAGCAGGATGAGGCCCATGAAAGGTTCACAGGTCTCTCCAATTGCAAGAGATGTAGTACGGCAGTGATCTTTCCTGGAACTCATGTATGCATCTCAGCACAGTCCAGGTGGATCATCTGGTCGGTTATGCATTCCGATGAACATTGAGGGGTAATACCACATTAGCGACCTGTGGGTGCCTGTATGACCCCTTTTCTCAATCATCCAAGGGGAATACTCATACTAGGTGGTCATCTTGCTGGGCGTCGGCCACACCCTCACCAAATGTCATTTAAATGCTGCCTGTGCAGTAAATAGTACCAGACACTTCAACAAGGATGCTTCTCTCCCTGAGCTCTGGAAGGGAGACATATTGAAAATAGAGTCCTAGTACAACTGACTTGCACCTTCAGAAACACACCTACCAAGCAGACAGCCATTTTACGCTTCCAGTGAAAACACCAAGAGTGGTCATTAAGAAGGAAACTGGAAAACATGCAGCCTGGGTGCAAAGTTATGCACCAAGGGAAGAGAAGGCCTGGGTGCAATTTGAGATTGGGTGAAGGTGTTGGAAACCATCAAACAAATCTTGGTAACATCATAGTTTTCCACTTGTACTGAGGCAGTGAGCTTAGGAAGAGATGGAAGTACAGGAAGAGGGACAACAGTAAAAGGAAGGTGTATTACCATGCAAACATATCATGTGAGGTTTCACACACAGCATCACCAGCAGTATCAAGATAGATTAGGTTTAGCACACAGCTCAGGGTGGTGCAAGGTAAGCATCAGAAATTACTGAAGAGAGCTGCTACTTCTTCTTAGAGCCTGAGGAAAGCAGTTATAGTAGGCATATTCAAGTGCCTCAAATGTACAAAAATAAAGTGGTAGAGTACCAGCTTCAGGTGGAGGTGCAAATCTAGAATAAGGGGTTAATGAAATATGTGTCACTGGGAGACAGTGTCCTCAGGAACTGACACAGGGAGGCTCCTCCCGAAACGTGGAGCATTCATTGAAGTGTGGTTCAGCACCAATGCATGAAGAAATGTAGGAAAACAGTTAAAAAAGCACTTGACCCCCAAAGGATGCTAACCATACCACAACATCTATTACGAAGGGAAAAACTAAGCAGAGCATGTTTTATAGCAGCAGGCATGGAAATTAGCAGAGTACATGGGGCAAGTGGCCCTTTTCTGGTGTAAATAAATATTCAGCTACATAAGAAAATGTAAGTATATGGATGTGCTTTCGTTTTATGATCTGGTTTGACAGTGCAGCTGTCTCCAGACAATTATGTGAGAATCACCAGGAGAGGGTCTTTGGCTCCACCCATATGTTGAGAGCCAGGAGTGCATGTTTTGACTGGGCAGAAGCTGTGTGCTTCCACAAAAAAAGTGCTTGCCCTCCAAACAGCTGTGATCATTTTGTTTATTTATTCAGCTGCCTGAGCTTGAACTTCAGGGCCATGACATTGTAATGCTAATAGCGGTCTTAGATAAACAGATAATCTGTTGTTTTTCTCCGGCAGCAGCACAGATGGGATGAGGGCAGTAATTAAGCTACATAGAGTTTTAGTGCGGGCTTGACAGTGCAACTGTCACCTGACCTTTTAAACTACACCAATATTATTCTACAGTTCTTTGATTCCACACAAATACATATCTATACCCATGCTACTTACTTGTAATGCTTCACATTACCACACAACATTACTTTAAAGCCAGGCCTATTGGAATTGCCAATTATTTTTTTGGTGTGATGGCAGGGAACATAGTATGAATGCCTCACTCTTGGGGTGTGGCCACGCCGGTGACCAAGGTGGCCACGCCGGTGACCAAGATGGCCACGCGGCGGAGAAATTCTGGCACTGAGAGCTCCACTATCCAGGTCCATCCTTGCAATGCTGCGATGGAAGGAGGTGGCGGTGAACCTGGATTCCAGGCTGGCCCGACTAGCTACATGTGGAGGTGCAATTGGAGGCACGCGGACGGGGTGGAAAGCAAGTGCGGTCCAGTGTGGTCCTTGGAGGCCTGGCAGTGACAGGGACCATGGGTGAGCCTGAGGATGGGGCTACCGAGCCCTGCTGGGACACCCGGCCTGCTTTTTCTACACTCGCCCCCATCGATACACTGCTGATCGCTGCTGGGGCCATCGTAAGGAGTGGCACCGGAGTGCTGATGACGAGGTCGGACGCTGGATGTGGCCTGGTCCATGCTGCTGTGCCACGTGGTTAGGGTGAGTGGTGGGCCCTGCATCTAGGCTGGTCCGATGCCACTGCCTGGCGGCGCGCGGCACCTGCACTTTGCGGTGCGATACTGGCTGTTGTTGGGCCCCTGCGCCACGGGGCAGATGTTGCTGTGTGTGATTGTGCTGGAGAATCCTACCCAGTGAGGCGCTGGGTAGCGGCCCAAGGCCTGCTGCAGGGGTGCACAATTAGGATTCAGCACTTATCTCCAGCTACCTCCTCCCAGCGTTGACCTTTGGTGGGCGGAAGACAGGGAACGAGCTGTGAGTTTGGGAGCCTCATTATCATACTTACTCCTCTTACCCGCTGCCGCGGACGAGGCCACGTGGAGCAGTATTTGGGCTCTGGGGGCCCGTACTCACTGACACGCTGCCTGTGCTATGATTTTGTTGGACTTGATATTAAAACCAGGATTGGGGAGGTGGCCGTGTGTGCCCCACTAGAGGCAAAAACCCTTTGTTGAGTCAGTTGACCGCTGCAGGGTCCCTTCGTGCCTCCCGGCCTCTCCTGCTCTTGGAATAGGGCATGGAGACCCAAGCCAAAAGAAACTCTTGTTTGAACAGCCTAAAGGCGCAAGGCTTCAATGCTCGCCCTGAGGAGGCCGCACCTGGCAGAACTCCACGCTGGATTGAAATCTATTGACGCCAACTTTAATTCACTTATGAGCAGATTGGACCACATGGGCGAGCGGTTGGACCGCCATAATGTCAGACTCGAAGGTGTGTAGTGGCGAACTTCAGAAATGGACGATGACGCCCTGTCTGTTACGAAACAGCTAGAGAAAATGGAGAAATCAACAGCAGTGAAGAATGAGGATCTTGAGGCCCGGTCCTATCAAACAATCTCAGGATCATGGGGGTGGCGGAGTCCATGGACATGAGCTGCCCGACCTCTTTGTCGAGCGCCTCCTCACTGAACTCTTTAGCAGACAGGATTTCACCGACACGTTTGTTGTTGAGAGGGCCCACAGGTCGCATGGCCCATACCCCCCCCCCCACTCGGAGCACCGCCCTATCTGATCATAGTACACTTACTGAACTACAGGGACAGGGATACGGTGCTGCATCTGGCCCGGGAGCGGGGCCCCTGCACTCCCAGGGCTCTACCTTGTCCCTGTTTCTCGATTTCACCATGGTGGTTCGGGAAGTGAGCCGCAAATTTGCAGATGTCAAAAACACTTTAAGGAAACAAGGACTCAAATACAACATGTTGTACCCAGCTCGTCTGTGAGTGGAAGTTGATGGGCAATCGTGGATCTTGACCATGCCAGCGGAGGCCATAGATTTTTGTAAACAACATGGCAAGGGTGGGCCCCTCCCGCCATGCCGGATTGCTCCCCCTCCGCTACTGCAGCTGATGTACCCCACAACCCACCGGATTGAAAGCTGCCTGCGCTGCTCTGCACCAGTTCTTTGCATCCCTGGTGGCTGTACTGTCTTCCTTCATGCTCATTGCTACTCCTAAACTCCGATAGAGAGCCTCCTGATGCTACCATACTGCAACAAGACTTCCTCCTGTTTAGGTATCACAGATCATAAGGGCATCAAATGCCGTGGTGTTGCCACTCCTCCGAGGTGTACACAGCGCTGACTGGAATTGGGATGTTGATTCTGTTTATTTGGGTTCGCCCGATGTTCTAAAATCTGGATGTTTTAATTGTGTTTTGTTACTGTTTGCATGACTACATACTGTCAGGTTACACTGTGATATCTTCACTGCACTCACAGAGACACTTATTCATTATACCCTCCCCTAATGGGGACCCTGCCTAGGGGGACAAGAGTGACGGAATTGACATGCTTGATGTGAAACATCCCGAGCCTCAACAAACCCCAACAGGGTAAGCAAGTGCTCTCATAGCTGGCATGACATGAAGGTGGCATTCCTACAGGAAATGCACCCTTCCCACAGGGCCACATGGTCATAAGCCTCGGCATGGAGGACAGTCGATATGTTTCCTACTACAGCACCTACTCTCGCGGGGAATGCACCCTGATACATAAAAGTTTCCCCTTCACACATCACAACAGTTTTATAGACAAAGGTATGTTATTGTCGCCGGCTTAATGGCGAACAAGAGAGTATTGTTGGTCAATGTTTATGCCCTTAGCCTACACTATCCTGATTTCTATCATGAAATTTCGGCAATCATGCGGCTGACAGAGGCCAACTTGGTGCTCCTGGAACGTGATCTAAACATGGCCTATAACCTGGTAAAAGACTCCACAGCTCTAATGTAAGTGGCAAACCCCGTGCCCAATGCGTTTTTCAGGATATTGGTAACACCTTCAACCTAGCAGAAGCGTGGAGGTTACACAACACCAACATGACAGACCATTGGTTTCTATCCCGGGATGCGGCCCTGTGGCTGGCCAAAACAGAACATCTCACTCACACTATCGGACCATGCTCAGGGCTAAGATAGTCCTGCAACTCTCTTATGGCGGGGGATTGGTAAGACAGTGGGGCTTTCCTGACAATTCAATGCATGATACGTATTAAAGTCAGAGTTGTGTGACTCCATCACAGACTATTTTACACTTAATACTAGGTCGGTTGCCACACAGGCCACTCTCTGGGAGGCCTTTAAAACTTACATATGCATTGGCATACATGGGTGAATACTCCGAGACATACGCACCAGTGTAAGTCGTGTTGAACGGGAGCTGTTAGACATCGACCAGGAACCTGTGCAGTTGGGGCATAAAGCTCAGCTCCACTGCCGTTCAGTGTTGCTGCAAGAGATCTTGCAGAGTGAGAGTTGGCCTACCTAGGGAAATATGAGCAAGAGCATAGATACAGGGAGGGAGAGAGACCAGGACGCTTGCTAGCACGGCTATTGAGCCCTAATCTACAAAGTGGTATGTGACAGAGCTCCGTACTACGGATCGAACGACTGCGGTCGACAATGACAGCATAACTAAGGAACTCATGCCCTAATATCAGCAGCTACACACCACAAGAGCAGAGGATGGCACTACTGCAATATCAGATTACTTAGCAGAGGTTGCAATGGTCTGGCTGACAGAGGGCCAATAGGAATTTCTAACAGTACCCATTACATGTGAGGAAATCACTCAGGCGATAGACACACTAGAAGGCTCTAAGGCCCCAGGGTTAGATGGCCTTACGGGCCGTTTTTATACGGCCTACCAACATGACCTTGCACCACATCTCTAGGAGGTTTATGCAGAGGCCCTTGAGACTCCCGCCCACCCTCAGAGAGGTTGTGTAAATACTGCTGCTTAAGCCTAGTAAAGAAACGCATCTTCATGTCATATCGACCTCTGTAGCTTCTCAATAACGACAATAAGATTTGAGCCAAAGGGATTGCTACCTGCCTTGCGTTCTTCTTGGAACAAATTATATCGCCAATACAAACTGGCTTTGTTTCACATAGGTTAACCGCCCTGAACCTACGAACTGTTTTTGCAGTGCTGAACCCCATTTGCCCCGAGCTCCCAGCGGCCATTGCCCTACTTAATGCCGAGAAGGCTTTTGACTCGCTAGAATGGCCGTTCCTGAGGACTACGTTGTACAAACTGGGACTCCCACGCAGATTCCTAGATCTTATTATGCTGCTCCGTGGCTAGACTGAGGGTTAATGCTTCCCTCACTGCCCCATTTCCAGTGACTAGGGGGACCCGGCAGGGATGCCATCTGTCAGCATTACTCTTCATGATCACCATAGATCCACTGATCCGGCAGCTACAGGAACAGTACCTACATCGCGGCCTGCGATTCCGGCTGGGCCTCTCTTGGTCTCCATATTCACGGATGATATTTTGCTATGCGTTAGAAACCCAGCCAAAAACCTAGCTCTTATTATCCGTGAAATCATTCGATTTGGGTGGCTCTCTGCCCTCTCTCCATAAATTGGACCAAATCGCAGCTCTTTCCACATACTGAAGCCATGGTACGCTGAGAGGTGGAGTACCCTTTACCTGGTGTGACGATTCCACCAGCTATTTAGACTTTATTTTACATAAACAAAAAGAGATGGTGATTCAACTGAACTATGGGCCAGCAGTGGACAAACTGGCCTCGCAAAGTGTGCTGGATCAAATTACCGTTATCCATATTTGGGCGCATCCACATTATCAAAATGGTAGTCCTCCCACGTTTTTTATATTTTTTTATGAATATAACAATCCCTCTGACTGTTTTTTTTGCCACTGTGAGGAGCTACCTGCTCCACCTGATTCGGGTATGCCGCTGACCCAGAATCCGTTGGGAAGTTCTGCCACTACCATACGAGCGAGGAGGATTTGGCGTACCAGATATGCAGCTGTATTTTTTGTGGCACAATGTCACTTCTCTTACTGCTGGTTTCCTGCAGATGCTAGATTACCATAATCAAAACCAGAGAGGGACCAGGCTGTGCAGACTCCTCTCTCTTCGATCATACCGCTGGGCATACCGAGAGATCCCTTGGCTATCCAAATGCTTTCTACTACCAGCTGGGCATGGGCAAAACTTTGCTGATACCTAGGGGCTGGGCTAAGTTTACTCTCCGGCTATACCACTAGCTCATAATCCTTGGCTACCCCTGACCTAGGAAAAATTAGTACAGCGTACTTTACAGACACTCAATTTGCACACACTGGGAGACCTTTCCCCAGTCGGACATTTTATCACACACACTGACATCGCCAATATGGGAGTCATTACACATATGGACAATTTCATCCTCTGGCGGCTTCACAATACATTACACGACCGGTAACCCTCATATCCACTAGAACAGGAGGACTTCCCCCCACTGGCGCTAGTGTTTATTGCCATTGAAGGGTCACAATTGGCTTCTCGCTATATCAAGCTCGTCTTGCCCGAAGTCGGGGGGAGATGGGAGAATCCGGACGGCATGTGAACGTGACATAGGGCACCCCATACCAGGTATGATGAGGCGCTATTGTTGCACACAAACAAAGCTCATTGCCCCTAACCATAGGCATAAACTGATGCATTACAAGTTTCTACACCGAGCATACACTACATCACAAGGTGTAGCAAACCTTGATTGCACACAATCGCACAAATGCGTGAAGTGTGGAAATGATAACGCAGACTTCATACACCTTGTCTGGACCTGCCAGGTTGTCAGAGATTGCTGTCTGTAGATTCTCACTCTGATCTCCACAATGACTGGTATCACTGTTGAACCGGACCCCCTGATGGCCTTGCTGGGACATGTCAAACCTGTTCCACTCAGTTCCCGGTGCTTCACTACCATTGCACTACTGTTAGCTCAGTGTCAACTGGCTCTACTAAGGATGAATGGCTGAAGGAGATGTTAGACTGTGACACCACCATTGAACTCAATGCCGCGCTACAACCCCCCACATCCAGACCCAAAGTTATTTGGCAACTACTGCGCGATTATCTGCTTACACTAGACACAATACCTCAGATGGGAATGACTGATGCCCATGATGCCGGTGCACTGTGGCCATCATAGACCTGCTACGGTGCACTTCCACAGTTCGTGCCCGGATGGGGGCGGGACTGGCTGTGATCGTGCCCATTCGGGGGCCCATGACCCTCCAACTCTCCTCATCCACCCTAAAGTGTATTTACATGCAACCACAAGTATTTGTATGTTCTTACTCTGCCTTACTCCTGTATAAAGCGATACCAAAGGGGATGATGGACGGAGCGCTTGAGCTAATCAAACACTCACCTCTCCTGTATAAGTCTCAAAGCTATTCAGTAGCTTCAAGTGATAAGTATATGGCTGACATGCCATTGGTTGTTTTGTTAGTTATCTTGGAAAATGAGTAATAAAGTACCGGAAAAAAAAAAACGTTGCCTTGCTCTCCATGTAGAGTTTTGCCCTCACAGTCAGGGCCCTCTCCGTCCAACGTAATTTGATTCATTCATCAGCCAACTAGGCACTCACTGCGGCTTGTCCGCATCTGTTACTATTCTTCTCTTTGAGTTTGTGTCTAAGTGCTGGGAGGCCAAACATTGTGATCTACTAACAGTGCTTCTGAATTATTAGAACCTATAGTTCACACAGTTTCCAGTGCGCATACTATTATGTATCGAATTGGAATTATTTCTACAGGGTGGGGTGGAGAGTAGACTTGTCAAAACTGTTTTTTAGGTCATCCCATTTTAGAGCAGTTCTACCACTTTTTACTGCTTTCACAGCTCAGCGCCACCTTCGGCCTGTGTAGTTGTTGCCAAGCAAAATCCTTGTCTTCTGGACACAAGTACAAATTTATCTGGTAAGCAAATTGTCTATTAAGGCTGCCACAAACAAATCCATTTTGGGGTGAGCATTAATACTAAACTATAATAATAAACAGAGGCACTAATTGTCTAATGGAGCCCACCCAACTTGGCATTAGAATCATCGCAGCGCACTGCCCCACAAGTGTTTGTCTTTTTTGTAGTACAACCTTGACACTCCGTGAATCGTATCTCGATGACCGGCAGGTGAGTCGTCATGTCTTCCAGGATGCAGACATCCCCGGTAAAAGTCCTGAAAAGGTAAGAGCACAGAGTAGGAGGTACGCAGAGGTTAGCATTTTAATTATTGAGCAGGGAGGGCGAGAGGTGGCAGGAAGGGTGATAGGTGGCATGAGGCATGTCTGTTGAGTTACTGAACAGAGGTGGTTCGAATATGCCTGAGTTACATAGTATATGAATATTTTACAGGTCAAAAGGAATTCTTCAGGTATTCCAATCGTCCTTGGTGAAAAGAACTGCAATGAACTTCCTGAAATGAGATTTGGACATAATGTGATCTTAAAAGGCCTGCTCCCAGAAGCAGCAGCTTAAAAGGCCAGCCTCACAGCCGCCTCTACACATCCCCAGGGTAGTTAGTCCCAGCAGAGGTGGGTGCTGCTGTGTGTATTCCACAGGTGGAATCAGCTGTCCCGCCATGTGTTACTGTGGTGGTCAATGCACTTAAATGAATTTACTTAACAGCCTTTCCTTCTTTTCCTTATTAAGTGGCGATCAATTGTCCTCCTGGTAATCCATTCAGTTTGTGAAATTTGTTTTTATACATGGTTTCGTTTTGATCCTGCATAATCAAATGTTTTATTCATATCCGCTGTCTTTACTCCCTACCCTATATACAAGTCTGTGCATATAATGTAAATCTATAAAGGTTAATGAACAAACAAGCATGGGGGCCTATTCAAAAACACCACTTTGTAGTCCGTTTAGTAGTAATACAGTAAAAAAGCTCACGTACTACAATCTGCCTGTGCTACTCCTATTTTTATATGCGGAGGTCTCTGCCACATGTGCTGCCACAGAGTTACTATAGTCAAAAGGGTCCCAAAACAGTGGTAAATGGACTGCTGCCTGGCTTCAGAGTAATTCCAGCACCACTCATGGCCACTTACAGGCACTGCAACAGGCTCCCATAGAAAACAATTGAGGCAGGGACTTAAAATAACATCCCATAGGAAATACTGTTAAATAAACACAATTATTCCAACTTTTACAATATATAGTTTGTTTAATTGTAAAATTTTAAAGAATAAATAATTATTATATTATAAAATGTAATAATAAGCTTATTTTAAAATACAAACTAAAAATGTTGCTGGATTTTTTAAACTTATTCTTTAAGAACTATTATTATAATTTAAATAAATAATATTGAATGATATAAATATATTTAATATACATTTAAGGTAATGTGCTTAACATGTAATTAGTTGTAGGTCTAAATTACATAATTAAACGTATTTTACATTAACATTTCAACATAAAATATTTTAAATACATATATATATTTGAAAGATTACTAAGCTTTTAGCAATTTTCCTATACTTTAGCATGGGGGAGCTCTGCTACAGTGGTAGTAACTTTACACTTGTAAATCATGGTGTAGGAGGCTCTGCAAAGGGGATGAGACTTGAACTTCTACACCTAGGAATACCTTTACACTCAGAAATGGTGAATAGCACAAAAAGTGCAAAGTTACTAATAGGTGCAGCAGTACAATCACACTTGAATGCATTTGCATGTATAAATTCATGTTTGTTTGTTAATGTTTGTTAATTCATGTATGTTTGTTCATGTTTGTTTGTTAAGTCTTGGAAGCAAACGTTTCAACCAATTGCCAAAGATCCTCACAAGACATTAAAGTGAAACTAAAAGCCAATGCTTCACTGATATCAGAGACATCCAACATAATACGGTAGATTCACTAGCATCCATAAGATGTCATCTTTCACAGTTGTTTACTATGCTCATCGTGAGGACTTTCATAGCGTGTGCCAATTTCTCAGTCTGACTTTAGTACATACATTTAGCAGCATATGCAGAAGGAATGTTGCTGCAATTAAAAAGTGACCAATGCAGCATCTTCATAAAGATATGTGGACACGGCCAGGCACATGGGGAAATCATTAAATCAGTACCTCTAAAGAGATCCTGAACTGGATGATCCTATGCTTAGCACCTACATTTCAACTTATAAAACAGCCAGCACAAGCACTCACAGGACTGTAGGTGCCTACAAAGCTGCTTTCTTCCATGCAGCAGTAGGGAGAACAACCACTTACCCAAAGCACACTAGCCTTTACTACATGGCACAACACCTAGGGCTGCTGCCTGCAGTCTTGGTGGCTTTTTGATTGTTGTCTATTGATGAAATGTCTGTCATGTCAATCAGGTATTGTTCTACTGAACTTTGCACCATTTTCCATTTGTTCATTTCACAGGAAGGGGGTTACTGGTGGTACACATCAGCCAAAAAGTGCTTTGTTTACTAACAGAACAGACCTAAAAGATGAGACACAAGTCAATAGACCATGCTTAAAACGCACTGTAGACGCTGCTCAGCAAAATACACTCATCCAGCAGCACTGCTGCTTGCTCGTAGTACTAGGTGATTGACTGAAAATGTATCATACATAGAGCACAGGGAGATATATAAAAGGTAGGCAGTGCAGGAAATGAGGGCGATCCTGGATCGGACTATTATTGAGTCAGATTTAGGATCCATGATCTGGGCTGGCCTCAGCGAAATAAGCTGAATTTGTACCAGGTGTAATTTGCCAATACTGGGACATATTCAGCAGCATCTGTACGTTGTCTGCTTTCTGTTGGAGCACCAACCTGCAGGCATTGACGGAACTTTCGTATTTTCACTTCCAGTTCAGCCCAACATAAGGCATGATTTAAAGGGAAATCAGCCCTTCTTTTGTTTGGGTGTCACTCTGGATGGGAGCTATCCAGAACCTAACTCCTAGGTGTCACTGCATTAGAGGAATACAAAGGTGCACACAGCTTTTCATCATTCATGTATCTAGGATCTGGAACAACACCTCTGTATCAATCAGGACTGCTCCAACCCTGCTCCAATTTAGGAAAGAGCTGCTGACACACTTGTTTAAAACAACACTACATAGTAACAGTTCCTCTAAATCTCAGAACCCAACTTTTACTCCAATATCTCGACAACTACATCTTTGACTAGATCTTGTACGGTGCTCCGCTGCCTTTTGGTTAGGTTTGCACTTTACAAATATTACATATGAACATATATATATTATCACACAGTCAACCGCTACCCTCCACCTCACCGCTCAGCACTTACAGGTCGATTTGGACCTCGCGAAGCTTCTTTAGGTTATCTGTACTTCCGCCATATACAGCCACCTTCTTTGGGATGAAGCTGCAATCGTCGGCATTGACCGTCAGGTGAAGTTTTCTATATTGGGGAAAAAGGAAGATGCATTATGTTCCAGTAGGGTGAATACAGGGATGCCACATAGCCAGGCGAAAGCTTACGGATGAAGCAAATTCATTACTTAAACTGACACTATCCAAAGCAAGACAGGATACATACCAATAAATTGAACACAGGTAGAAAAAATAAAAAGGGCCAAGAGCACATGCATTAAATTAAACACATTATACAAACACATTCTGCCAAGCAAGACAGGGTCACGCCATAAACAATAAGTAGATTTAAATCATTACAGCTCTAAAGAATTCAGTCACAAGGAGAAGCAGCACTGAATAAAGGAGGGCCAGAGAACAAATGCATACAAGTTTACGGGCAAAAAGCAAAACATGTCAAAAAGGGTAAGAATTTTATGGGTGAGAGGTGCATCACTCAAATTTCATTCCTGTACTGTATTAGACTGTAGTATTTGCATGTCACCTCATACCCATGATTAGAACCCGAAGAGATTCCGGTGCTGAACAAAGAGGCTACTCCATTTGTTGCACAAGGTTGGTAGAGTGAGGGTAACAGAGTCACCTATGTGCTGAAGAGTATGGGTGTTGTGCATGAGCTATGGAAGAGTGATCCAATCATATTGTGACAAACATATGGCTCTTTTTAAGCATGGAGTGAAGGGGGCGTGGCCGGCAAGAAGACCAACGGCATGTATTCGCTGAGGAGCCACTCGCTAAATGTGACCAGACACTGTAGTATTGCTGAATGCCTTAGACAGATTTTCTCAGGTCGCAACACCTAACCCAACATCTCTTTGAAAGCGGGCAAGTGGGAATGACCATCTAGAACAGCAGAAACCGTCACACCACATGCAATGGTAATGCAATTAAAGGTATAACATCCAGTAATTCACTGAATAGTAGCATGATTATAAAAGGATAGGTGACATCTCATACCAGTTGGTTGCATAAATTAATAAAAATTAACTGTCGTTAATATGAGAGTGCAGAGATAAATGGACTGATTTAGAATTTGGAGGATGGGTTACTTAGTCACAACATGACGGGCATCCCATTCGCCTTATTACAAGTGCGATAGGATATAATGCAGCTAATAAGGCCGGCGGGATGTCTGTCACATTTGTGACGGAGTAACTGGCATACCCGTCACATTTGTGACAGAGTAACTCAGCTACCAAACACTAAACCAGGACCAAAGTCACCGACTTCCTGGTGAAGCAATGCCAGAAACCCCTTTTTACCATTCACAATCAATATCAATACATGACAGAACGACAGACAATGGTGCCATGAAGCATTGTACACTACACTTCATTCGAAGTCTCTCAAATGTCCAGGTGATTCTGTCTTTTATAGCTAATACGTTGACAATTGTTCTCATTGATCCAATGGATAGACTTTGATGTGTTCATCCTGTCGGCACCAATCTTGGTTATTGTTGTTTTCTGCCCATCTGAAGCGGATGCTTGATGTTCGCATATGGGTATGGTCCATCCCGATGTATTCTTCTCTTGTCCTTTGGAACTGATTCAGTGTTCCAAATTTTCTACCAGAAACTTTCGTCCTTATCAATTATATACATCTTTTTAACATGTCAGGGTGCCCTGTTACTCCAGGAAAAGTTTCTAACTTTGGTAGGGGAAGGGAAACTAACAATATATCTAGCTTGCTTTGAAAATCCTTGGCAACATTTATGCTAGCGAAAGCTACATGATTAGAAAGTTCTCAGCAAATGCAGTATGCTTTCACATTTACAAGCGTGCATCAACTAAGCTATGTTATCATTCTGTGACGCGATTCTTGCGTTGACTTAATCCTACATACTACAATGAACAACCCTGACACACCTTGCTGAAACTGAGACGATTTGTTTTCCTGTCCTGATGGTCAAACAGTGACTGATGTCGCCTGGAGGTGGCAATCTGGCTGCTTGATCCCCTGTAGGGGGAGGCAACTACTCAGATTTAAATGGCTCCTCTGTAAAGCTTTGTCCTTTCAGAAAAAAACCAAAAAAGAAAACTTGCTGATAAGTAGCGCATATGTCGTCGCTGGGACTTGGAGGGTCCTGATACTGTCCTTAGTTGAACGTGCTCATAGAGCACTTGTGTCACAACTTAGGTCTGGTGACACATCAAATGTGATTATCGTCTGCTTCTTGAACTACAGAGACAGGGACACAGTTTTGCAGGGGTCTGTAAGTATGGCCCTGCACAGTTTAAAGGGACATAAATCCACACATTTCTAGATTACTCTCAACTTGTTCAATGACAGTGCTGCTCTTTTGAGGCCATAAAAAGATCAAGGAATTAAATACATGCTCTCCCATCTTTGAGCACTAAAGGTAATCAAAGATGGGATAGCAGATTTCTTCACATTCCCTGGGATTGTGGGGGATCCGATTGACAATTGTGAGACGCCCCAGCCTTACAACAAGAATGGGTCGGATTCTGAGCTATTTTTGCCTGGTACGAGTGAATGCTCACCAGGTGGAGAAGCGAAGGTGGTTCAATGCTGGTAGAGTGGTGGTCAATGATGACGGAACACTGCATTTTGAACAATAATTATATGCTGAAGGGAAATATACCCTCCAGTTTGATGACTAATGGAGCATTAGACATGTGACTCCCCTGTCTCCTTCGCCTTGTTGTAAGGAGCTGGATAGGAAACGGATGAACACTGGCACCCCACGATAGGTAGTACAACACAGTGATCCAGGCGCTTCTGTTCTACTCATGCTGCACAGTTTGGTTTGGTTTCTGTTGTGTGTTTGACTCATGTCTTTAAGTGTGTTGTTAGTAGGAATTTAGCCTGCAGTTGTGGCTTACTATAAGCAGGGTGGGTTGTCTTTTATTCTGGAACTGTACAGATTTGATCACTATTTCACTCGAACTTTGTTGAGAAGTTTGATGTTCTGAGTGTGGTAGGTTGAAGTTTTGGTGTCTTGTCCTATGTCACAGACACATAGGAAATGGAGACACTGTTCAAGTTATATGGTAAGTGTAGCACTTTCTAAACATCCAGCAGATAGAACAGATAGACTTACTTCTGTGTACCTGTTAGTTGGCTGGAATGGTGCAGGAAATGATATGGAATGTGCATGGGTAAACCAATTATAAGAAGTGGTACAGCAGAGTCCACTCCCACTTAACAACACAGGATGTGGGTATAGTCTTTCTACTAGAGACACATCTCAATGACATGGAACATGCCAAACTAGCAAAAAAGTGGAGATGGGAACTGTATTACTATTTCATCTTCTTCCTACTCCAGGAGAGTCGCTATGTGTGTGGCTGACAGGACATCCTTTAAGAAATCACAAGTGCTTGAAGACTCAGAGGGTCGCTATGTCAGGATCCAGGAACCTTTGGATGGCCAGAAACTGTGCCTCTTTAAAGGTTATGCTCCCTAACCCAATGTTGTTTCCCAGATTGTTCGATGCTCTTTGGTCTGAAATCTCAGTGCAGTGTCTGAGAAAATGAAGAGGTCAACTCCCAGAGCCGGTGTTGTTCGTCAGATTAACCACTTTGCTAAGGGACATCATTCATACATTAAACCTTGTGGACCTATGGAGAGAATATCTCCACCACCACACATGGAGTGTATAGCAGAATAGATTAAGGCCCAGAATTGCAAAGATTTTGCGTAAAGCTTATGTTCCTTTTTTAATGTAAAATCCTGGTTGGTATTTGTGTTGGTTTGTAACCAAAAGTAACTTTGGTCCAAAGGGGACGATCCATGGGAGGTGCATGGATGTTCCTATGCATCCACCCATGGATTCTGATGAAAATCCATAGGCTACAAAGTCTTGTAGATACAGATTTGCACCAAAATCCCTAGCCTCTCTGTGGCTGGTGTAACAAGGAGAAATATTTGATCTCTCCTCGTTTAACTCTTTGCAGAATGTAGCACCCTTGCAAAGGGAAAATAACAATGAGTTATAAAGATATTTCTCCTAGTCAGCCTCAGGTAGGCACACATTTCGGTGCAAATTCATGTCTACAAATCTCTGTAAATAAGGTTTTGTTTCAAAATCCAGAGGTGGATGCAAGGGCCGACTATGCACCACTCATGCAACACCTCCCTGACGCGATGAAACATATTATTTCAGACAGAGGTACATCTTTACCTTCGTCCTGAGGAAGACGCCATAAAGTCAACTCACCACCAGGGGTTGAAATGTCGACCATATTTTATGATTGGACTGCACTTGGATTCATTTCCAACAAACAGTGGAGAGGAATAGATATCTATACCTCGAAGGGAGAACCAATTAGCAGCCATCACACATTGTTTGTATTGGATTTAAGAGTTATTCTCTGCTACTCTTCATCTCACTCTCTATTAGCAACGCGATTTCTTTCACTAACACTTCTTTCACAAGCACTTCATTGTCTGAAACTAATATTTCACAAGTAATGGTGTTATTTGCTGGAATATATCAGATAAGGGATAAAGTGCCCCCGTCACACATTATAAGAATATTGTAAGTCACGGAGGAGTTCCATAACTGTATATAACTACTTTATAAGGTTATGGAACTTCATTGGTTGTATGTCGGAACCACGCAGGCTTTAATCACGTCTGCTTTAAAACAGGGTCGGAACAACAAATGCAGCTTTACAGCACATTCCGTTACCAGGCAAGTTGTTACAACTTGCCTTAGGGGAAGCGCAGGAGTTGGAATAGTATAGTTTACTATTTTTACTCCAGTCTGTGCAACAGTAGGGAAAGTATTGGACTTAAAGCCCAACATCAATCCAACAACGCTCTCCCTAAGGCAAGTCTTTGTAACGACTTGCCTGGTAAAGGAATGCATTGTAAAGACGCATCTGTGGTTCAGACCATGCTGTTAGGGAACAGCATAGTTCCAGCTGAGGTGGAAAGGCTGTTTCCCATCTGCATATTTAGACTGACACATTCTGGCCAATGAGAACATCTCTGTTCCTTATTATAGCATTTAATAACTAGGTTTTGTGGTTTATATGAGGAATTGTGTAATCATTCATCACTAAGGTTTTTGAGTCACGCATGGAGTTTCTTATAGGCTCAATTGCAGCACATTGTGCTTCTCTCACCACCATGGTCTGGGTAAGGCACATTCTTTTTTATACTAATTTGTTTGGTCCTGTGGTAACTGACATAGTCTTTACTTGTTCTCAGCACACCACAGTTATTTTCTTCCAACCGGAAGTCTAGCCTCATAAATTGTCCCCTTACTGAGTTACTGGACAATTTTTATAGACTTCCCCATTCTTTGGTAAGCAGGGGTTATGGATCTTTGATTTTCATTTGGGTTTAATTGGTTTGATTCAGGCAACTTATCCCACTTAGAGCTAATTGGTTGTCAAAGAACAAGTTACTTACCTTCGGTAGCGCTTTTTCTGGTGGATACAGTATCTGCCTGTGGATTCCTCACCTTTTGAATTACCCCCTGTGCCAGCATTCCATGGAAATTCTTTTCTTAGCTCTCCCACGTCGACGAGGACGTCATAGTAGCACAGCTCCGCTCGCGACACCGTATGACATCATCGGAGCCATAAGAAGACCTCGTCGGCGTGCTGACGTCAGTTCCACCCATTTTTTCCGTGCCTTCGAGGCGAACGGGCAGACTGACAACATAACAAAAGTATACCCAGTATACATAATATATACACAAATACATATATCATATGCATAAATAAAAAGGAAAAGCCAATAACAAAAGCATTTCCTAGCAACAAACTATATGCATGAAAATGACATATAGAAAATAACAATGTCAGATAGTCAGAACTTTTTCGGTATATGCAGGAGGACAACGGGGAGGCGGGTGGGACAGTGAAGAATCCACAGGCAGATACTGTATCCACCAGAAAAAGCGTTACCGAAGGTAAGTAACTAGTTCTTCTGATGGATACATCTGCCTGTGGATTCCTCACCTTTTGAATTGAATCCCCAAGCCTTACCTCTTCCGGGGGAGAGTGTCCACCTGCCTATACCAAAAAATCTTGCAGAACAGAACGTGCAAAATGGCCGTCCCTCCTAACCTCTGAATCCAAGCAGTAATGTTTCGCAAAGGTGTGGAGGGAGGCCCAAGTTACCGCCTTACAAATGTCTTCAACAGGAACACCTCTAGCCAAAGCAGAAGAAGAAGACTTAGCTCTGGTGGAATGAGCTCTAATACCTTCAGGCGGTTCCTTCTTGGCCATGGCGTAGCAGATCTTGATGCACAAGATGATCCACCTGGAGAGTGTTCGTTTGTGGACAGCTTTGTCTTTCATTCATCCGATGTAACCCACGAAGAGCGGATCATCCAGCCTTAGATCCCTGGTTCTGTCCAGGTAGAAGCTGACAGCCCTCTTAGGGTCCAGGCGATGAAGTCTCTCCTCCTCCTTGGAAGGGTGAGGAGGAGGATAGAAGGTAGGTAAAGTAATAGACTGTCCTAAATGGAAAGGAGTAACCACCTTAGGCAGGAAAGCAGCCCTGGTCCTAAGAACCATCTTTTCTGCATGAATGGTCAAGAACGGAGGTTTAGAACTAAGAGCCTGAAGCTCACTTACCCTCCTGGCTGAGGTAATGGCGATCAGAAAGACCGTCTTAAAAGAAAGAAGCCGCAATGGACAGCTATGAAGAGTCTCAAAAGGAGAACCCATCAAAAAAGTAAGTACTAAATTCAAATCCCACTGAGGCATCATGAAGGGAGTGGGAGGAAACTTATTGGTGAGGCCCTTAATGAACCTCATAACAATGGGAGACTTAAATAAGACAGCTGGTCTGGCAAACAGAGGAAAGCCGACAAAGCCGACAAATACCCTTTAACTGTAGCCACAGCACAAGCCTGCTGGGCCAAGGAAAGGGGAAATCCTAGAACGTCCGATAAGTGGGCATTCAAGGGATCAATGGACCTCTCTCCAAACCATTTCACAAACTTGGACCACCTAGAGGAATAAACAGATTTGGTGGTGTCTCCTGGAAGATAAAATAACATCCACCACATCCGGTGGGAGAGAGAAAGAACTCGGGTTGCCCTGTTCAATCTCCAGGCATGAAGGTGCAAGCTCTGGAGGTGGGGGGATAGAACCTGCCCCTGCGAGAGGAGGTCTGCCCTGAAAGGGAGACGGAGCGGTGGGTGCGATGAGAGGTGAAGTAGATCTGTGTACCACACCCTTCTTGGCCAATCCGGAGCGATCAATATGACTTGGGCCCGGTCTTGGCGAATCTTCCTCAGAACTCGAGGAATCAAAGGTATGGGAGGAAACCTGTAAAGGAGCTGCGAGCTCCAATCCAACTGAAACGCATCCCCCCAGTGCTCCCTGCATCGGATACTGAAGGCTGCAGAATAACTAGCAGTGCGCCTTCTCCCGAGTGGCAAAAAGGTCCACCCGAGGAAACCCCCACATCTTGAAGATGTGATGGACCACCTCCGGATGAAGACGCCACTCGTGATCGACCGAGTAATGCTGACTGAGACTGTCCGCACACACATCTAGCACCCCGGCCAGATGATTTGCAATCACACAAATCTAATGGCCCTGAGCCCAGGACCAGAGTCGCAGAGCCTCTCAGCAGAGACGATACAACCCTACCCCTCCCTGTTTGTTTATGTACCACATCACAGTAGTGTTGTCCGTTAGGACTTGAACCGACTGACCGCGAAGGGAGGGAAGGATGGCCTTGAGAGCCAAATGTACAGCCCGCAATACCAACAGGTTGATGTGAAGCAACCTTTCCTCTGGAGATCAAAGACCTTTGACCTCCAGATCCCCCAGATGAGCACCCCACCCTAGAGTGGAGGCATCCGTGATCGCTGTGGCCATCGGTGGAGGAGGCTGAAAGAGCTTCCCTTGAGACAGGTTGCCCTGCACACTTCACCAAGACAGTTCCGCTGCAGCGTCCCTGGAGATCCTGACTTTCTCCCCGAGATCTCCATTGTGCTGATACCAGTGCCTGCGGAGGCACTACTGGAGTGCCCTCATGCACCAGCGTGCATGGCTGACCAACAGTATGCAGGAAGCGAACAGACCGAGCAGGCGTAGGACCTTCAGGACTGGAACAACCGCTCCTTCGTGAAATAAAGGAATCATTTCCTGAATGTCGAGAATCCTCTGCGGTGGCGGAAAAGCCCGACAAACAGTAGTGTCCACTATTGCCCCTATGAACAGGCTGCGCTGGGAGTGCACCAGGTGAGATTTGGGCACATTAATCGAGAAACCCAAGTTGAACAACAACTGCGTTGTTGCATGCAAGTGGCGCAACACCATCTCTGGAGACTTCGCCTTGAGCAGCCAGTCGTCAAGATAGGGGAAAATAGGAGTCCCCGACCTTCTGAGATGTGCTGCCACCACCGCCATCACCTTCGTGAAGACCTGTGGTGCGGAAGTGAGACCGAACGGGAGGACCGCAAACTGGTAATGTTGCGAACCGACCATAAACCTGAGATACTTCCGATGCGACTTCAGGATGGGAAGATGAAAATACGCATCCTGCAAATCGATCAACACCATCCAGTCTTCCTGTTGCAGGGCTAATAGAACCTGAGCCAAGGTCAACATTTTGAAGTTTTCCTCCCTGAGGTAAAAATTCAAAACCCTGAGGTCCAGGATCGGTCTGAGCCGACCGTCCTTCTTGGGAATCAGGAAATAACGGGAGTAACATCCCTGACCCCTTTCCTGCTCTGGAACAACCTCTATCGCACCTTTCTGCAGTAAGGTAAGAACCTCCTGCTGCAGAAGCAACAAATGATCCTCTGAACACCAATCTTGGTGAGGAGGGTAAGGAGGTGGAAACTCTAGAGAAGGGAGGGCGAACCCATTCTCCACAAGATTCAAAACCCAACGGTCCGAAGTAACCGATTTCCAATCTTGTAGAAAATGGGACACCCGACCCCCTACAGGACCAGCATGCTCCAAGATGGGGGATCTAGTGCTGCTTTCCCGTGGTACCAGTGGTGGGGACAGGAGAGGAGGAGGAGGCAGACTCTTGCCTGGAAGCTCCTCGAGGACGGCCTCTACCTTTACCTCTGCACAAACGGTAGAGAGGATTCTGCTGCTGTTGTTGCTGAGGCTGCTGCCGGCCACGAAAGGAAGCCGCCTTCCCACAACCCCGATACCTCTTGTAGCCATAGCCCCTGGGCTCGGACTGCAGGCCCAAGGAGCTTGCAGTAGCCCTACTGTCCTTGAACTGCTGCAGCGCGGAGTCCGCCTTGGTACCAAACAATCTTGACCCATCAAATGGAAGATCCAGCAAGGTAGCCTGAACATCTGGCGAGAAACCTGATGATCTAAGCCAAGCATGTCTTCTTGTAGCAACCGAAGAACCCATTACTCGAGCAACCGAATCTGCAGTATCCAGACCCGACTGGATAACCTGACGGGCAGATGCTTGCGAATCTGAAAGTGCCTCAAGAAAATGAACACGATCATCCTCAGGAAGCTTAGGAGCCAACTGCTTAACAGAGTCCATTAGAGCATGAATGTACCTCCCCAGCAAGCATGTGGCGTTTGTAGACTTCAGAGCCATACTTGCAGAGGAAAACACCTTTTTGGCCGACTGCTCTAGTTTCTTGGAGTCCCTATCTCCCGGGGTGGAAGGAAAGGATCCAGATGACTGCTTAGAGCAGGAAGCCTGGACCACCAAGCTTTCCGGAGATGGATGGGCCGAAAGGAAAACCGGATCACCTGGAGCAGGTCTATATCTCCTTGCCACTGATCTTGAAACTGCAGGGGCAGACCAGGGTTTCTGCCAGACTTCCATGATTGGCTCCGTCAACGCCTCATCGAAAGGCAACAGAGGCTCACTTGAAGAGGAAGAAGAATGAAGCACTTCAGTTAGAATATTAGATTTTACCTCAGCTGAAGGCAACTGAAGGTCCAACAACTCAGCTGCTTTTCTGATGACCACATGATAAGGGGCAACATCCTGTGAGGATAAAGATTTAGGAGAAGAAAGCTCCCACTCCGGAGAAGTGTCAAGGCCACTAGCCTCACATAGACCTTCGAATTCGTCTACGGAGTTGTGAATCTCCCCTTCCTCCTGCTCTTGCTGGTACTCATCCTCCTCTAGCAGTCTTTGCGCTTCCCTCCTGGAACGCTGCTTATGGATCGGCGTCACCAGCTGCTGCGCCGGTGACACCAGCGTCGATGGAGGACCTTCCGAGGTGGGCAATGGCGCCGTTCGAATCCGGGTCGACGTCGGCTCAACACCAGACGGCGCCGGTGACTGAGGTATCGGAGTCGAAAACCTCGGCGCCGGAAACTGCCAAGATGGAGCCGTCGGCATAAAAGGCACGAAAGGTGCCTGGGCATATTGTTGGGGAATGCCCAAGTTAAAGGCAAGCGGACCCATGGGGCCAGAAGACGCACCGGTAGGGTAAGATGCCCTGGCAAACATGCCATACATCGCATTAAGGAAATGCGATGGATCCGATCCTGGTCCTGGGAAAGGAGGATAAGGATCCGAACTCCCCTGGTCTGGAACCATCCGAGGCCGTACAGGAGGCTGGAGTTGCGGAGCCGGAGACATCGGCACCAGCACAGGCGAAGCCACAGGAGCTGGAGAAGACTCCCTGCGAGACGGAGGGCTCCTAGGCGCCGGAGAACCTCTGGGCATCGGAGAATCCATGGGCGTCGGCGAATCCACCGGAGCCGGAGAGTGAACCGGAGTCGCCTGCGGAGAAGGAGAAGGCGACGGAGAAACAAAGTCTTTTTCACTACGCCGCTTAACTGGAGAGGCTGATCTCGAAGCCCTACCCTTCGAAGAACGACGTTGAGAATCATGTCTTCTCTTCGACTTCTTATGCTTCTCCGACTTCGAAGTATGCGAGGTCGACGACTTTGAACGCTTACGACCCCTCTTCTCCTTTTTCGCCTTCGCCATGAAGAGTTTAGCTTCACGCTCTTTCAACGCCTTCGGGTTCATCTTCCGACGTCGTGGTCAGAAGACGGGCACCAAAGACAGTCGTCGTGTGGGTCTGTCATAGACATATGACCCCCACACTCCCTGCAGGGCTTGAAACCAGACCTCTTCATAGAAGGCATTCCAACTGCAACACGAGGAAGATAGGAGAAACAATGTAATCACAGAGAAATGGAGCGTCCCAGAAAAAAAAACGTTACACGTCGACGGCGCAGAAAAAAGGGAACTGACGTCAGCACGCCGACGAGGTCTTCTTATGGCTCCGATGACATCATACGGTGTCGCGAACGGAGCCGTGCTACTATGACGTTCTCGTTGACGTGGGAGAGCCAAGAAAAGAATTTGCGTGGAATGCTGGTGCAGGGGGTAATTCAAAAGGTGAGGAATCCACAGGCAGATGTATCCATCAGAAATATATTGTTTAAGACAAAGGTATGGGGCATGGCCAAGATGGTGGAGTGAGCGGACGTGATTTGCTGGCGCTCCGTCCCTGCCCGATCCAAAGCATGTTTAAGTGCATCCCCCCGGCTGGTGTCGCATCTGGGGGGGTTCGTATATATCACTAGGGGGCAAGTGCTGTTCACCCGGGGGACGGACGGTGCTTGTTTGGAGGCTGCTTGGTGGAGCCGGAGCCCTGATGCGCACTGCAGCCTGCAGCAAGCACGGGCCGCCACAGACACGAGCGATGGCCGGAGCGGAGCAGAGGCGTCGGCGGTCCGGAGGCTCCCGCAATTTCAGCCCGGACCTCCGTAGGGCCCTGGCAGCGCGATCAAGCACATGTAGGCCCGTGCCCTGGAGGGGGCCTCACTACGGATCCTGGGGCCTCCGGCGGTGAGTGCATCATGCGCGCATCAGGGCCTACGACCCGGCCTAATCCCCTTGACACTGCACCCCCTATATTGCCCCCTCCTGCATCTCTTCAGCCTGCAGCACTCTTCGTGCTTCAGGGGGGAGGAAGGGGGAAGCGAGGGCCATGGGACAGCTCGCACTGGGGCCAGTACCCATAACGCTGTTGCCCTGAGCCCTCTCCTGCCGCAGAGAGCGACGACAGAGCGGGGCCACCACCTGAGGCCCAAGCGGGGGTGAAGCCAGATGGGCAGGTCTTGAAGCAGGGGCCTACCACTTCCACGCCAGCCAGCTCACGGCCCATTGGGAGCAATCCTGAGAACCACTATGCGTTACTCGGATCCGCGTCTCCTACATATGGTGGAGGTCTAAGGCAGGGATCTGAGCGATGCACTGAAACCCAGTGGCCTTTTTCAGCCCCATAGCCTTCCCTCCCAAGTGGGCGGACCACAGAAGAAAGCAAGTGGACTCCACCGTCCCTGCGCAGGTAGCGGCTGAGGCTTCCCTGACCTGTGATCGCCCGGGCCTACTTCGGCGCTCCCCAGTATCTATTGGCCCCCACAGAAAGGCAGCCGATCGGCACCTCAGTTTTCATTCTCTTGTGGCCCCTTACTCTCTTTGTTGTGCCAGAACTGCCTGAGCTAAAGGCCCTAGAGGCAGCAAACACTGAGAAGGATACACTGCTGGGAATACAGCAGCTGAACAACGTCCCGAGGGAATCACAACCGTATGCCCACCCCGGCAGTGCTCATTAGATTTGATCGGGTCCCGGCCCTGCCCTAGATCGCCCTTGGTCCCCGGGCCTGGAGGTGGGGAGCCATGTCCATAGCTAAAGGGAAGAAGGACAGAACTGTCAAGGAAATGCTGCTTAAAGGCACGGTGGAATCCCAGCAAGAAAAGTCGTCCAAGGAGGACTCTAAGCAAATGGGTGGAGGTGACGGCGCGGAGAGCTCGGTGACCCGTGAATTCCTGGAAGCGCTGTTCGCATCCTTGTGGAAATATCTACAGACGGTTAAAAAAGATCTCACGATGGAGCTCAGGCAAGTGCGCCGAGACATCGATGAATTAGGTGAGAGAGTGGTGGCCCTCAAGGAGAGCTCCCTGACCAGGGATGCAGAAATTGAAGCCCTCCAGCAGGAGATCATCCGATTGCAGGACCAGCAGTTGGACATTCACGCCCACGCTGAAGACCTGGAAAACAGGTCAAGAAGGAATAACATACGCATTAGGGGGGCTCCCACAGGCACAGAAGGTACGGACCTCGAGGGCTACGTCCAAGCCCTATTCGGAAGCATCCTTGGGGACAACGCACCGAGCAGCACTAAGTTAGACTGATGCCACAGAGTTGGCCTCCCCAGGGCACCTCCTCGCCCACCAGCTGACATTCTGGTCTGTGTCCATAATTTCCCCGAAAAAGAGGCGATACTCAGGGTTGCCAGATCTGACCAGAAAATGCAATTCCGTGGCCACTCACTCCAGCTATTCCAGGACCTGGCGGCATCCACCCTGCTGAAAAGGAAAGAGTTCCCGCTGGTCACCTGTCATCTTCCCTCCCAGGGCATCTCATACTCCTGGGGCCACCCATTTCACCTCATTTTCCAACTGAAGTGTAAAACCTACCAGCTGTGCTGCCTGATGGAGGCCTGCAAAATCCTCAATCTCAAACTACCTGACCTGGATTCCCAACGCCCCTTGACCGACAAGAAAGTCCAAGGTAGGAACAATCGTGGATCCAGGCGAGGACCGCGCCCTGTACTCCACCGCCTGGACCCGGCCACCACGGCCAGAGAAAGGACTGAGGTACTGCGTTCTCTCTCCGGCGAAAGCCAACCTGATGTTGACCTCCCTCATAAGGTACTGTTCACTGGCAGAAGGGAGATTATCCTAAGGGTGGGGGCGGGGGTGCCAGCTCATACTGTTTATTGTTGGCTCATTGTGCCCTGGAAGACCCCACGGATCCGGACTTCCAAGACATGAAAGACTCTATGGACTACATGTTTACTCTGGTTTCTTATTTTCTGTTGGGATTGGGGGGTATTGTTTGGGGGTTCCCCTTCCAGCTGACTGCATGTGAGCGAGATGACATACCTCTGGACCACTATGATCTCACCCCGAATGTGTGTCTCTCATGCACTTAACATCTAACCTCACGTGTTCCCAGCTTACATCCGCTTAGCCCTCTCTATATTCCGGATAATAGAGATAAAACTACTTAGTCTTAATGTGAAAGGCCTTAACAACCCCACTAAGAGGTCAGCGATACTTTCCTTTTTAGAACACTTGCAAGGAGATATGTTTGCTCCAAGAGAAGCATTTGCTCGCGCAAGACACTCATAGAATGCACACCAAGAGATTCCCACAACAATTTTGGTCATCGGGGAGCGGGAAGAGAGGCGGAGTGGCAACTCTTTTCTCCAAGCGCTACAGTGGGGTGATTTTAGGTACATGTCTAGAGATCAAGGGTCGCTTGCTGGCCAACCGGTGGGGTCCAGGCACATGTCATTTCACAATAGCCTCACTCTACGCTCCCAACGAACATCAGGAGAACTTTATCATTGACGCACTTGCCAAGGTCCTTCAGATCCCAGATCAGGCAATTTTGGTGGGAGATTTCAATATTGTCATGGATGCGCTGCAGGATCGCTCTGCGCAAAGGACTGCGCATGCTGGGGACCTTTCCCCAGAGGGGCTGGCATGGTTGGCAGACTGCGGGCTACGCGATCTATGGTGTTTGCAACACCCAGATGAACGGGATTATACGTTCTATTCAGCGGCGCATAAAACCTACGCCTGCTTAGATAATTTCTTAGCCTCTCCCTCGGCCTGGGACCGGATAACGACTTCTTCCATTGAGCCCCGCTCACTGTCCGACCATGCGGCAATAACACTTACTTTAACAACCCATGCGCACCCCCCCCCCTCCCAGCTGCCGCCATGGCGCCTACGTGAAACGCTGTTGCACTCTCCTGACGTGGTGCCTTCAATCAGACAGACGATTACTGACTATTTGGCTATTAATGACACAGGTTGTTATATTTCATATAGGTACCCCGATATAGGTCTAGGTAACATCATAACCCTTCACCTACATTCTCTCCTATACTACATACATAACGGATTTGAAGGACTGACCTTTTACCCAGTTAAAATACTACGCACAAGTACGTAGGGTTTTTCCCTGGACACTGGCCTCATAAATTATGCATGAGGATTCTTAGTTTCTTGGAATCACAGCAGGACCATCATCTCCTGCATAATAACTGTGTATAAAGTTAATTCCCGACGTCATCCTAAGTCCGACACTGACACAGCAAGGTAGAACCCCTGGGGATACCTTAGGGTATATAAACACCACATTTTGCTGAGATAGTTAGAGGAGATCACGACTTCCATGCCGACACACTGACTCGAGACGCTGAGGTTCCTGCATGCAGATACTCCAGCTCGCAGTGGCCTGACATCCATTGCGGGGTGTTCAGCTCGAGACCAGAACGGGGTCCCGCAGTCTAACATCAGGTAATGGGGTTGGCTTTATCCTAGAGGGATTCTTGGCTTTACACCTGCTCACATGCTAGGTACACTTAGGTACATCTAGTTAGGGTGCATCGTAGGAGTACGCATTTTTCTGCCATGTATTTTATATACTTACCTGTGGTTATGATTTTAGCAAAATGGTAGAAACCTACCATCTGTTTACTTTCTTAGTGCTGTTACTCATTTATATATGCTACTGTCTACTGGTGATTTCAGTACACTTATGCTACACTAGAATACTTATTAAAAACGTCCCAACCGTTTATTCTGTGTATCTCTCTGAGAGCAAGTGAACACTAGTGACTGAGCAAAAAATAAGTTACTGTTTGCACGGTCCTGAGGGATCAGGGTTGTCATGTTCGATAGTTGCCAAGAACTATTCTCTCCTTGGTAAGAGGAGCTTATAGTGGCATTGCGAGCTAGCAGGTACACAGGCCAACATACCTGGTGGGGGTGTCTGGAATCAGTCTGGACACCAGTCCCGCAGTGTATGTTGTCTAAGCGCGCAGATCCCATATAGGTCTTATAGGGACTACACGACAGGGTGAGGTCCCCCTCTCCTCGGTTTGGGAAGCTCTTAAATTAGTTGTCCGAGGAGCTTTCATAGCAAAAGAAGCCCATGACAACAAGGTCCAGAAAGATAAAAGGGAGGAGTTGGAAAAGTCGGTATTGGAACTGGAGTCCATTCATAAGCGCCCCAGGGCTCCTAGAATCTAGCGCAAACTGGAACAGGAGAGACAGCAGCTCAAACGCCTTGACTTAGATAGGGCTGAATATGCAATGCTTCGCCTCAAACATAAATTCTATATAGGGACCAACAAGGGGGGCGCGGATGCTAGCATACTGCTTGTGCAGCAAACAATAAGCGAACACAGTCAAGGCCATCCAAACAAGCGCGGGTTTAGCGGTATCTGATGCCTCAGATATCGAGGCCGAATTCCGGACGTTCTATGCTAAACTTAACACGGGGGACCAGGCGAAAACCTTGGATCCCCAAGCCTACGTACAGTCTGCAGCGATCACACCTCTCCCACCCGCTGAATCAGAGTCACTTGGCCAACCTATTAGAATTGAAGAGGTGATCTCGGCGATTGTAAGGCTGAAGCCAATGAAATCGCCAGGCCCGGATGGGCTCAGCTCCATTTTTTAAAGACATTTTGTAATGAACTGGCTCCCCTTACGACTCGCCTTTTTAATTCCTTCGCCGATACCGGGTCAGTGGCAGAACCGATGTTGCAGGCCTCCATCTCAGTGATTCCGAAGCCCGGAAAAGATCCTAAGCAGTGCAGCTCGTACCGCCCGATATCCTTGCTCAATGTAGATGCAAAACTATTTGCCAGCATCCTGGCACATCGCCTTAACCCCCTGATGCCTAGCTGATCCACATCAGGCTGGTTTTATTCCCTCACGCCAATGTGGGGACAACACCAAACATGTGTGTCACCTCATTGATAAAGTCCAGCGCTCCCGGGAAGAGGCCCTTTTACTAGCTATTGACGCCGAGAAGGCGTTCGATAGAGTGCACTGGCCCTACTTGTTCGCAACTCTCGGGCGCTTCGGGTGGGTGAGCGATTCAGGAGATGGGTTCACAGCATATAGAGCACGACTAGTGCAGTGGTCCGGGTCACCGGTGTGAGCTCCAGAGAGTTTAGGGTGGACAGGGGTACGAGCTGCCCACTCTCCCTACTCCTCTTCGCTTTATATATGGAGCCCTTCGCTCAGAGGCTGCGAGACGACCCCGGGGCAACGGGCATTAAATTTGGAGCTGATCATCACTTGATCAGTCTCTATGCAGACAATATTATGTCCTCCATCACCCGACCCCTGTCCTCACTTCCTGCTATTACTTCGGAGTTTGAAGCATTTGGGGCTGTGTCGGGCTTCAAGGTAAATTCGCTGAAATCACTAATACTAAACCTTACCGTTCACCAAGACACAGAGCAAACTCTACGCGCCCAATACGACTTTCTTTCAGTGGGTGGAGACTGATCTCCCCTACCTGGGACTAGTACTGGCTCGGAGTCTCACTAAAACTGCGCAGGCCAATTACTCTAGACTCATGGACACAATTCGTAAAGACCTAGACCACTGGTAACGCCTTCCTCTATCCTGGCTAGGCAGAATAGCCGCAGTGAAAATGAACGTCCTACCCCGGGCCCTTTTCAGTTTTCAGACGCTCCCCCTCTCTCCCCCACCCGGAGTACTTCGCAATCTTCAAAGGGAGATCGATCGCTTTATCTGGGGAAAGATGAAGCCCAGATTACAAAAACAACTGCTGCAACGATTCAAACAAGAAGGGGGCCTGGCAGTGCCTAATGTCTTGCAGTACTACCAAGCCGCGCATTTGAGATACCTGATAGAGTGGAATCGCCCAATGACGAAAAAGCACTGGGTCTTCATGGACCAAACAGTAGCGGGTTCACACATTTGGAGAGAGGTCTGGACCCCGCCTCCCCCGTGTCCATAGGACCTGGGGTCTTTACTCATCCCCAGTCACCAGCCCTACACTGAAAATATGGGACAGGATAGTGGAGACTGCTGGGCTCTCGTCCTTCCCTTTCCCTATGACTCCTCTATTTGCAAACCCAGAGTTTCCACCCGGTTTTTCACCGGGCATTGCTAAGCTCTGGTTGGCTGCAAGCGGGTGGGCTGGCTTTTTGATCACAAAGGTCTTATTCCCTTTGAACAACTCAAAGCACACTACTCTTCTCTAGAACAAGACAGGTTCACTTACACTCAGCTGACCCATTGGTTGTTCAACACAGAGACGCGCCCTAAAGCTAGCAAACCTATAACCCCTTTCGAGAAATGGCTGTTCCTCAAAGAAGATGACAAGAAACTCATATCAGAAATCTACCGCCACTTAATGAAAGCGCCCCTCAGCTATAGGACCCCGGGCCAGCTCTGTTGGGAGGCGGAACTTGGGTGTAGCTTCACTGACAAAGAATGGGGAGACATTCTATAAGATGCACCACACGGCGCATAGCTTAGGACACACCGAAACAGCATATAAAATCAGCTCATACTGGCATTACAGCGCTGTACGCATTCAGAAATGGAACGCGCTGTGCGATGGTCGGGCTGTCGAGGCTGTAGCAACCCCGGGACTCTGATACACCTCCTGTGGAATTGTCCCAAGCTCACGAGATTCTGGGAACCGATTCTGAACGATATAGATAGCTCCTTCAATAATGAGCTTCGCTGATTCCCCTCGTACATTCTCCTGGGGATCCACAATGCCCTCACATACCCACTTCGGTCCACTAGAGGCCGACAGATGGCTCTGGCCCGTAATGCTGTGCACAGGTTACTCTTGGCAAACTAAGGTTCAGACAAAATCCCGGAACATAGACAATGACTCCACCGGCTCTGGTCCTTGTTGGGTATGGAAAGGTTATCGATGGCAGCCAATTCCGGCCCCACAACATACGTGGTAATATGGTCCCCATTCATTACTAACCTGTCCAAAGAGTTCAGGGAGCTGACTTGTCCAGCATACTTACACATCTTTAGACTTTTGCTTCTCGAACAAGGGGTGGCCGAGGCCCCATAATCCTAATGTCCCTGAATCACAGCAGTCCTAGCCAGACAGTCTGCAAACCCAGCATGGTCAAGTCGGAAGATGAGAGGGTGGTGGGTGGGTGAGTGTTTTGTTCAATTTTGAATGTTCCTTTGTTTTACTGTTTTTCTTGGCATGCAAAGCATTCTAACGTACTCAGCGGTACTGTGCTACGGTCATTGCTATACTCAGCTGTTTATGACAATTCTTGCATTTTTATTGAGCCTGGGAGGCCTCTATCTCTTGTCCCCCATACGCGGCCAGCCCAACTTGGGTTGTAGGAGACATGCTGTATATTACCATGCCCACTTCGCGATTGCTACTTTGTTGTGTTTGGCTCTGCTCCTTGGTATGCTTCTGAACTTCGCGGCCAGCCCGTAATGGGTTGTAGGCGGTTAGCTGTGTATGTGATTTGCCTAATTGTCTGCCAATAAAAAGATTTGATCCTAAGACAAAGGTATATCTTCACCTTCATACTGAGGAAGGCCCCACAAACTCAGCTCACCACCAAGGGTCAAAACGTCGACTATATTTTATGATTGTACATGATTTGGATTTATTTCCAACAAACAGTGGATAGGAATAGATAATCTATTCCTCACAAGGAGAACCAATTAGCAGCCATTACATTGTTTTGAAGTGATCTAAAACGTATTCTCTGCAAATCTTTATTTTACTCACTATTAGCACGACTCTTTCACTAACACTTCTTTCACAAGCACCTCATCATCTGAAACTATTGTAAATGAAATGTTATTTGCTGAATAATGAATACATTATAAAAGTATAAATATTGTTCCTTTCAAAAACATTAGATCTCTATGCTTGTCAATTTCCAAGCAGCATAACTGATATGAGAGGGAGGGGGTTATTGGCACTCCTTTTGTAGTTTTCAAATATTGAAAGTACCTTTATAAATGTCTATAAGACAACTGTTTTTTTATAACAGCAGGATAATGCAAGGCAGCGCAATGCACTAAAATTAAAAATATCAAAAAGGATTTTACATTGGGCTGCATAAAAAAGTGACCAACCCGGACGCATAATCTTTGTAAATCTGGGCGAAGTTGAAAGTGTTGGACGTTAGCTTGAGGTTCAAAGGTGTGCTCCAGTCCTGATGCAGCAATCTTGTAACTGTGCCTACACACGGAGTCTGACAGTAGAGAGTGAGGTGGATAGGCTAAAAGTGCAAAACTACCATCGTCCTCTAAGAAGACCTGCACATGAATGAGCCACTTGTTTGGGATCTGCCAGAACTTTACCATCATATTGAACTCTAGGTGGTCATGGATATTCCTTGCAGAGAAAGAGTTTCAGATTTTGCTGTCTGCAAAAAGGAAAGCACTACTGTGCCTTTATATGAAATGGATGTAGAATCAAACAGAGCATTCACAAAGTCGTGTTCAAGTTCCTGAGGCCAGCTGACAGTCCTGCTCTACTTAATCTAGTTTTCACAGTTAAGCATCTCATTGTTCATGAGGCGAGAAGGAAGGGCTTTTCAAGATTTAGGATCCACTGAATGTCATCCACATAGTTGCAGGAGGTTAGATTTAATGACTGAATTTGGTTTGGAGAGGAGTGGAGAAATGGTAGAGGCCTGTGGGGCGCTGCCATAGGAGTAGAAAGCAGTCAATAATAAATCATAAAAGTGAGGCCATGCTGCATATTTTGGAGAGGTAGGACTGAATCAAGTCCTGGGATGGACTTTCACTACCAAGCTTGCTCAGACTTAGGTTGAAGTGATGCAGCATGCCAAAGGCAGAAGAGATATTTTGTAATAATAGATCATCTCAATAAGGCAGATTGTGTCCCTTCACCTTGGCATTAATGAACTTTGCTGGCCCAAAGGAAGATTGCTTTCTTCGTAGAAAGCAAAGTTCACAAGATGGCAGATATTCTAATAAGTTTAAAAAAAGATCAGACAACAAAAAACTGCCTAAAAGCTGGGGAGCCCTATTAGATCTATGCTTTTTGTTTTTAGGATCAGCTTGATGTAGGTTGTGTTGAAATTATCAGGATATTTAGTAGGTGCTACAAATGTGTTGATTATGGCTCTGCCTGAACAGACAGCAGAAGCAACAAAGAAACGTGTCTGGAAGCAGGAACAGGACCAAAGGCCAGGTAGATGAAAGTCAGGGCTTCTTAATTCAAAAGAATAGTTATGGTTTGAGGCAGGTCTGGTTTGTCAAACAAAATGATCATGTACTCCAAAATGCAGACATTGTTGCCAACTGGTGATGTTAGTGGTGGCTTCAATTAAGGCATTTTAGTAGCCAACATTACAGAGGTCTGGTGCAGAGTGGAGTGAGGTACATTGGAGTGGGGTAGATTGCAATGGTGCAGAGTAAAGTGGTGTAGAGTGGATTGGCATACAGTGGAGTAGGGTAAAGTACAGTGGCTTAGAGTGAAGTGGCATAGAGTGGAGTGGCATAGAGTGGAGTGGCATAGAGTGGAGTGGCGTGGAGTGGAGTGGCGTGGAGTGGAGTGGCGTGGCGTGGAGTGGCGGTGGCATAGAGTGGAGTGGCATTGTCATAAGGTTTCTGCACATACACAGAGCTATGCACAGGATAATGGGACCCCGGAATACAGTGGTTTGCCTACTATATACCGTAGCACCCAAAAACCCCAACCCAACTAGCTTAGCATCCCATTAGCACCCAAGTACCAATGATTGGACAACCCAGAACACGGTATCTTTATCTCAGGACTCGCAGAAGCAAGAACACTCTTTCGTCACTCACTCGTACTTGTCCACAAGGTGCGTAGGAAGAGGCACTGGATAGGTTAAAATGTTTATTCCAACTTACGTGCTCTAATGTACAGTACACGTGTCAGTACTAATAGCATAATGCATATGAATAATATAAGCAGCATGGTTACAATTCCATAGAATACAAACGGGGAAAGCATTTCATAACTCAGTGGATAAATGTCTAAATAACATTACCACCCTCCCCGTGCAGTAAGATTGTTTATTATAAAAATAGAAGACCTCTGGGCTTTGACTAGCGAACCCTCATACCTCGGTCTCTAGATGCAGAACTACATCAGCAGACAATCACAGCTCTTCTCCCTGGAAAGGATTCCTCCAAGTGTGTTAAGCGCCAGTAAAAACCCCAGTATTAAAGGCACACAAAGTTTCATGTCATTTGCGCCTAATGTTATGTCTGGGTGCGCGAGACTGGCCATATCAGGAAGAACCGAAATACATTGTTATGCGACCTTGTACATGTTGTGCAGTCTGAGCCCAAATCGAACAAGAGAAAAGGTGAAAGACAGAAAGAGCAGACAGCGCAAAAGAACTTGGCAAGAGCAAAGGGCGAGGGAGCCCTGGCTCAGTGTAACGTGCGCAAAGAAAAGCAGCATGGCAGCTAGTCCTAGGCCAACATAACAAGGCAGGCAACAAACCACAAGACACCCTCCCCTGGTCAGTCCGGCGTCCAAGACAGAGGGCAAAAAAAAATATATCCAGTAGAGCACAGGGAGCGCCCAAACGGCGAAAAACAAGTCAATCCATGAAAGTGTAAGTGCAGAAAAAAGCCATACCCTCCAAAAGGGCATCATTGGAATCGTCAAAAAACATAGATGCCATCCAATCCATGAGATCAAAGAGCAGGAATGCTCCTCAGCAGAGGGAGCATCCAAAAGCAATGCGGGACAACTTGCGTGATAAACGAAACAGCTTTGTTGTAGGAGATCCTGGGCAGCCGCCCAGATATCCCATTGCGCCAAAATCCCCAGTGCAGCCGCACGCGCCATACAACCGGCAACGGAACAGTCCTGCTCATGGGCCTCTAAGGGACCCATCAACTGAACAAAATCCGGAACAGACAATGACGAATTGGAGAGGCAATAATCCAAGGTCCAGGTGAAAGGACAGCGGATGCAAGTCATTACAGGTTGCACGCAAGTGAAATACGCAAAGCGAAAGGAAAGAGTATATGACACACTCAGTGTCGCCAATGGCAAGACACCAAAACCAGCCAAAAGGCGCTCACGAAGCAGCTGGAGGCGTTCTGGATCGAGCAGGTCCCATCGGGGAGCAGCCATTGCGCATAAAACAGATTAATAACAGGACACCAGCCGCTAAGGCGATGATCAACGGAAACCGCCAAAGACGCTGGAAAAAATAGAATGAATAAACGCCGGGATGACACCAAAAATAGTTTGGAAGGAGGACACCAAACCAGACCCCACGACTTTAAAAAAGTGTACCAGACCCTCTGTGTTAGATGCGTTAAAAATACGATGAATTAACTCCCCAAAATGTTGGGGGAGATTAGTGTTCAAAAGGGCCTGTATTTCACTGTGGGTACTCGCCACCTGGAGAATGAATGTCTCCCGGGCGGACGTGAGCATAACTTCCTCGTTCAATAATAGTGCCTTTATTCTGCTCAGTCTATTGAAATCTGCCTCCATGGTAGGGATGGAAGGCCAAATAGAGATATCAACCTTGCCATGAGGGGAGGAAAAAGCACATTTTTGCAGCAGACAACCCTGTGCGAAACTGTTACAATGTAAGGAATGCCAGCCTGCAGGCCACAACAGTTTTCGTTATTTAAAAGTAAATAACTACCATTGGAAAGGAGAGTGAAAGTAGGAGAAATAACAGGAGCAGGAATACCTTTCAGCACACAAGCAAGATTAGGAGCGGAAACGCTACATGAGCCATGCAATTTAATGTGTTTACAAATAAGCGAATGACCCATAGTCGAGTCGCAGTACTCCCCCGTGAGAAAGACTTCCTTGCCGTCCCGAAGGCATTTATACATGAAAGGCAAGGACCAGAGTTCATGCAGGAAAGCACTGCCCAAGGGCCGGTAACGGCCCACAGGATAATGTTTCATGCACGAGTCAAATTCAAACAAGGAAAAAGGTAAAGCGATAACCCCATGAACTAGCCACACAGCAGAATCGAGTTCTGCAACAGAGAACGGCAAAGGATCCATCTTTTCGATATGTAATAGAGTGTAAGTTGCATCTTTCATGGACATAAATTGCTGTTTGTCAGTTAAGTTAAAAGGTAGAAACAAGGCAGAGGTGTTCAAAAAATGCCAAGGAACTTTACCTAACTTGAGCGTTTGCAAAGTCCATGCAAACTGCATAACTGAACGCAATTGATTCTGACCATGATATAACACAGAAACATCATCTTGTACAATATCAACAACAGAGGACACAATATTCTCTAAAGTATAAATGCGAGAAGACAGGGTATTAATACTATTGTCAACAACAGCAAGCACCTTTTCCAAATTTGCTTGATCTATTTCCCGAAGACGGGAAGCAGCTTCCATTTGTGATAGCTTCCAGAGTTCATTATATGTCTCATAAATGAATCTTTTAGGTCGGGGACCACGAGGTCCCAAAACAAAGTCGGACAGATCAATATTGCCTGAAAGGAGGGACAAATGTTGTTTAACAGAATCAAGGGACGAATGTTGCAGCCATTGTTTGCATAATTTACCAACAGAATATGTAGTGACAGTACGGGAAGCAGTAAATCTCGGATCAGGCCTATCCTGTGTGTATCTAGTACCTGAGTCGTGAAAACGCATTTGACATGCATTAGATGATATAGGCCATACCAACCAGGGTGACGGATCCAGTTCGGAAACATTAAATGAATTATTCTGTAATAGAGCCTGTAGGGTCGTCAGGGACAGGTTAAAACGTGAGCTATCATTGGGAAAACTCGACAGGGATGGAATTGAGGGCGAGTTTAATTGTTTAGTGGTAGCTAAGCCCCAACACGTAGTTTGATAGATGGAAGCATTTAGGAACATAATTTGGGTAGGGATGAGGCAAGCACGATGCAACGCCTCGGTTCCCTGTACCTGCCATGGCTTGGAGCCCCAAATAGATTTCAAATCTATTGTATCCTCCCAGTACTCATAACCACCCACAGCTAGGGCACTTAAAAAGGAACCCGAATAAAGCAATTTGGTGTGTGTCAACATAATTTTCTGAGTTGATGTGGTATTAAGTCTAAAATAATAGGATGCAGGGTTCGACCGATTAAAATCAGTAAAATAGGTAAACTTATTTCGAAGAGTTTGTGAGCTACCTGGCAAGGGGTTTGGACAATGTTCCCATTGGGTGTAGTTAACAGAACTACGCAGGGCACTTGGCTTATGGAGAAAATGATTACCCCAATGTTGGTAACAATACAAATCGGCATAATTCGCAGAATTCATATATAAATCTTCAGCATTAAAAGATGCATAATATTTTAAATCGGCAAACAATGCTTCAACGGCATGCACATCCCAATCATCAGAATGAATATTATTTTGTACTACATCACCCATTGAAACACGAAGGACATTAGGTACATTAATAATTTCCGTCGGACCATGGATTTGATAGTTCACTGCATCCCATACGATGCCATCAGCAACTGGAAAAGCTGAAATGTTCACAAATGTGTGGTCACGCTTCATGATGTGAGACGAGGAATGAGGAGCCAAAGTTCCAGAAACATAGTCTACAGCAGAGCGTTCAGGTAAATAGTGACCATTGATTAGTAGAAAAAACACTGTGACAAAGCCAATGGACATGAACAAAAAAATCAAGAAAAGTACCAACCAGATGTATGTCCAGGGTGGAATCAAAAAATTGTCTCTAAACCAGGATACAAAAATACTGAACTTGGATGGGACTTTTGAAGAGGTGGAATCCGAATCAAAGGAATAACGAGTCGGGCCAAGTGGCGTTATTGGTTGATGTGCCACCGATTCAGATGCAGGATAAGTATACTCGTCCTCGTCGATATTGGTGGAGAGTTGGGGATCAATTGTAGTTTCAGGCAAGTCAACCATCTCAATTACAGTATCAGCGACCGTTCGTGTAGATGGGCCACGAACATATGTCCGATAAATGGCAGGACAAGAGACCGCTGGTGTGACACTATTCAGGATCGGCCAGGCGCTGTAGCTTGACATTTTCCACTGAGATGTATCTGTTCTCCTTGCGACCAGGAAGCGGTGGTAAAATGACTGTACGTGTTCCCTTCAAGCCCAGAACTGGAACCGGTGCACGAAAAGAGGGGCCGAATTCTTTTTTGTTTTCAACCTTCTCTCGAACCAGTTCTCCAACCTTTGGAAGCCAGCCGGCTACCGGAATCTGCAACGCAGGATCTGTGGCTGAAGGCAAATGTGTAGTTGCAAGTTTGTCTCGGGCTTCTTGTAAGTCCTGTAACATAGCAGAATGGTTATCTACATCAAACTTGGCGGATTGCGCCGCGATGTCTGGACCCTCAAGGTCAGGCACAAACATTCTTATGCCAAAGAGCATTTCGTATGGGGTCCGCCCACCCAGAGGTCTTCTAGGGAGATTATTAAGTGCACGCTGAACGGTATACAAGTGGGCCAGCCAGTTCCTGCCAGTACCTATAACTCTAGCTGTTAAGGATTGCTTTAAGTCACGGTTCATTCGTTCAACGATAGAGTTGCCCTCAGGCCTATACGGAGACGAAAATTTCACCCGCACCCCAAGCGAAGCCATTGCATCCTTGTAAGCCCTAGAGGCAAACGCTGGACCTTGGTCCGAATGGAAGGTGCCGCATGCGAAAATTCCCACAAAGACACGCAAATCCCTGATTACATTTCGAGCGTCAGCACTACGTTGTGGCCAGACCCAGAGAAACCGTGTGCACGAGTCCACTGCTACTAAGATGTATTTATAGGCAGTGTCTGATGAGAATGGACCGCAGTGATCCAAGTAAACACACCCAAAGGGTCTGTTAGCAATGCAGAGCGGGGTCTGTGGTGGGCGTGTTACCGTGGAAGGCTTAATCTGTTGACAAACATCGCAAGAAAGCACAAAAGCACGGGTGTCTTTATACAATCCACGCCACCAATAACGCTGCTGCAAGATGGAAACTGTAGCTGACACACCTGCATGAGCAGAAGCCATGCCTTCGTGTGCAGCTGATATCAAGGCACTCCTGCGGTCCGCGTTGGGGATCAGCCGATCTCCAACGTCAGGTATTGTTACATAAGGAACCTGATCGGGACTTAATTTGTAAGAATACTTGGAAGGGAAACCTGTAGGGTAATTATCACCTTCCTTGGTTGCAGCAATAGCTGCTAGAATAACAGAGTCTATTTTAGACATGGACCTGGTAACCGCTGCTACTGAACACGTGACTACTGCTGAACGGGCAGCTTCATCTGCCAGATCGTTACCAATAGCGTGTGCGCCCACCCGCTGATGGCCTAAGGTGTGAACCACCTGTGTGAGGGGCAGACGTTGTTGCAATTCTGCCACTCGAACCCAAAGCATTTTATGCTTAATTGTGCTCCCTTTTGCGTCCTTGTAGTCATTTTTCGACCAGAAAAACAGATTGTCATTGTAAGATTGTACACAGTAGTAGGAATCACATACAATAAGAGTGGTCTCATCCTGAGAAGCGAACTCAAGCGCAAGTAGCAATGCATGCAGCTCGGCCAATTGTGCGGTACTATCTCCAAGTGTGCGAGTGTGCACTACAGAGGATTTGAACGTTCCATTTACAAAGGAACCCGCAACAATAGCACATGCAGCTGAATAAGCGTGCTTGGACCCAGTGGCCGGTTGCGCCGAACCATCGGTGTAGATCACACATTTGTAATCCTCAAGCGGTAGTAAAAACAAAGGAGGAGGATGAACGAATTCATACTGCAAAAACTCCTGAGTCTGAAGAGAAGAATCAAAAACAAAAGTGACGTCCGAAGACGTCAAGGATGTAGCCCATTGTATCCAACGGGGATGCATTGCTTTTGAGTTCGGTACACTTGCCTTTGTTACTGCCTCTAGGGCAGGACAGGGTGTTACCACCAGAATTCGCTTTCCCTGTGCCAGTGCGCGTTCTTTTAGAATCGCCATTTGCACTGCAGTTAGAACTTTTTCAACAGATGTAAAGCGCAATTCAGCGGAAGTGTACAGATGTGACTTGTATGCGATGGGTACTGTGTCACCTTCATTAAAGGTTAAGTATGTGAATCCCACCGCCCCCGGAATTATTCTAATCACCAGGTTTGTGTGGTTATCACGAGTCAAAAGATATTTAGACTCCAATAGGTCTGTCTGCAAAGACTGCAGCATTGAGGTATGCTCAGGCAGCCAGCAAGACCTTGAATAAGTAGGTTGTATCAAAGCATACAAAGGCTTGATACGCTGGGCATATTCGGGAATGTAAGTACGCCCGAAATTCAGGAAACCCAGCAAAGACTGAAGTTTCTTCAGAGTATTTGGGGGCACAAATGTGCACATTTTTCCAAGAAATGGGGGCTAAGCCCTTACCTTCGTTGTTGAGCTCATAGCCCAAGAACAGAACGGTAAATTCAGCAATGTGTGACTTAGCAAAGTTAAATTTGTAACCCTGCTCCGCAAATTCAAGAATAATGCGGTCCACACGGGACAGATGCTGATATAACTCGTCGTCTGTCAGATAGATGTCATCTACGTACGAACATGCGTCTTGATCAATGTCATTTAACAAAGAAACAACACGGGCGGCGAATATACCCGGACTATTTTTGTAGCCCATGGGTAAACGCCGGAACTGGAATAATTTACCACCGGAAGTGAATGCGGTCCATTGACCACTCTCCGGGGCTAGGTTGTGCGTGTAGAAACCGTTTGAAAGGTCAAGTGTCGTTTTGTATTTTTTACGAACAAGACTGTCTACAAGCGCAGAACTGTGTGTATTCTGCACCGCAAAGTTCCGACAATGGGAATTTAAATGCCGGTAATCCAAAACTAAGCGGTACGATCCATCGGGTTTAGAAACCACGAAAAGGGGATTGTTCATAGGTGATACGCATGGTTCGATTACTCCCTGATATTCCAACTGTGTCAGAATTTCGGAGACGGGGCCTTTTGCCTGCCGTTTGATGGGATATTGGGGTTGTGGCTGCGGTAGTGACCGCAAAGGTATTGCATGGGGAGGTGATTCTTCATCCCATCCCACATGGTTGCGGTATAATGCTGGTGCCAGGTACACAGCCCACTCAGCTGCAAGTGCTTCAGCTTTGTCTTTTGGGACATGCCGTGAAAAGCTTGGAAGGATTACCTCCTCTCCTTTATGTGCAGCTAAAACGAATGGGGGTGGCCAATCCACCTCTGCTAACAAAATGTCATATGAAGAGGTTAGATTTTCCCAAAAAATCCCTTTTATTTCACGCGGTATGTCACCTTCAATTTGGATGACTATGTTGTAAAGTCTGTCAGGGGTGCCACTCTCGTGTCAGCTGTCTCTACAGTAACGAATGTTTCAGTTGCTGTCGCCTCCATATGAGGACGTAGCGCCTCCCGCACTATGGTAACTTCCGCGGCGCTGTCTAGGAGGGTCACTGCCCACGTCCAATTCTGGAGTCTCGTTCTCACGGTCTGTGGCATATTTCGCTGTTACAGCGGCAACTTTTTCTTCTGAAATTGCGGTCGAGGAAGGTGAAAGTCTTCTGCTTTCCCTCTGACTTGTTGTCGAGGTTGGTCTCGCTCCTGGGGAGCCTCTCGGCCCCTTCCTCTATCTTGCCGTCCTCCTCCACCAGCCTGTGACGAAGTCTGGGCCTGTGAAGAACGAGGAGAACGCGTATCAGAGCTCTGAAACCTTTCTGGTGATTTAATTCTCGACCTATCACGTAAATCATAAGTACGTTCAGAAGAAACCGAAACTGGGGAAGCGCCTCTCGACCCCGGCTTCTTTTGTTGCTTACCCTGTTTTTTCTGTCTCCAACTCTTTTTAGTGAAGACTGGTCTATCATCTTTCTCAGATGTACTTTTTGTTTGTGTAACTTGTGTTTGCGATTGAGTTTGCATTTTTACAAAAGGCTTGTTGCCTAGGCTGTTTCTTCCAATTGTTTTATAAGCCCGGGCTATAATTTTCGGTAATTCGCGAGGCCTGTCCAACTCTGGGACCAAAGCCAAAGCATTCGCTACTTGAAAGTTCATTGCATCGCCCTTGACATTTCCAAGGATCAGTTCAGCTACTACATCAAACACTCCCACTAGTCTCATCCCTAATTCCACAGCCGCTTCAGGGCCATGCTCATCCTGTACTTTTTTAATTACAGAGGGTAGAACCGTCATGGAAGGAGTACCAAAACATTTTGAATAAACTGCTGCGAATACCTTACCCCAGTTTTCACATGATGTCAAATCGGGGATTAAGTCTTTTGGCAAACTTATCGTAAGGATGCGGTGTTTATCCACCGGGGATGTATGTGGAAACACCGCTTCTATCTGATCGAACTTTTCTGCAAGCCAGTAAGGATAATCGTCCTTATTTTGTGGACGTTTGCCCATCACAGAATTTACCATGACAGGACTTATGGTCACTCCAGCTGCAATAGCTGGTTGGCCAGCGACTACAGGAGCAGCTCCATGGAGACTACCTGTAACGTATGTCACTAAGGCTCTATGCACTCGCACCAGTTCTGTATGCATAGTGCGCAGATCCGCAATCGGTAATGCCAGATAATTTGGATGCGGGGTATACCCGGCCAATACAGGCCAAGTGGCCCCCTCAATGGATAAGGGGCCTAAACGAACTGCGGTATTTGGTTGTGGGAGGTGCGCCATTAAACCAAACACGGTGCTGCCAAGCCGTGAGAGGCACTTCAAGATTAGTATAGGGTCGATAGGCAGCAGGAATAGCGGTGAGTTTATATTCATGAAACAGATTATCACCTGCATCCACCGCCTCAAAAGTGATCCAAGTGTAAAACACTTCAAAGTGATAAGCCGGATCGGCTTGAACCACAAAGACCAACTCGACCCCAGTATCGGGCACTCCGTATACACCTAGGTGTTCTCGGAGTGGTCCTCGGCTATGTGCAGCTATCGCCACACCAGCCATAACTAAACAATTGTATTCGACAACCTAACAGGGAGCACAAAATGGGTTTTTTATGTAACCTTTTTAATAACTTCAAGCTTGAAAGAACCTATAAAACGTTCAATATAGGAGGTATCACCGTCACTTACGCCTCCGGAAGCGTACGTGAGGGTTTTGTGGACAAGCACAAGTACTACTCAAGCGTCTCGCAGATAAGCAGCCCCACGGTGGTCGCGCCATGTCATAAGGTTTCTGCACATACACAGAGCTATGCACAGGATAATGGGACCCCGGAATACAGTGGTTTGCCTACTATATACCGTAGCACCCAAAAACCCCAACCCAACTAGCTTAGCATCCCATTAGCACCCAAGTACCAATGATTGGACAACCCAGAACACGGTATCTTTATCTCAGGACTCGCAGAAGCAAGAACACTCTTTCGTCACTCACTCGTACTTGTCCACAAGGTGCGTAGGAAGAGACACTGGATAGGTTAAAATGTTTATTCCAACTTACGTGCTCTAATGTACAGTACACGTGTCAGTACTAATAGCATAATGCATATGAATAATATAAGCAGCATGGTTACAATTCCATAGAATACAAACGGGGAAAGCATTTCATAACTCAGTGGATAAATGTCTAAATAACATTACCACCCTCCCCGTGCAGTAAGATTGTTTATTATAAAAATAGAAGACCTCTGGGCTTTGACTAGCGAACCCTCATACCTCGGTCTCTAGATGCAGAACTACATCAGCAGACAATCACAGCTCTTCTCACTGGAAAGGATTCCTCCAAGTGTGTTAAGCGCCAGTAAAAACCCCAGTATTAAAGGCACACAAAGTTTCATGTCATTTGCGCCTAATGTTATGTCTGGGTGCGCGAGACTGGCCATATCAGGAAGAACCGAAATACATTGTTATGCGACCTTGTACATGTTGTGCAGTCTGAGCCCAAATCGAACAAGAGAAAAGGTGAAAGACAGAAAGAGCAGACAGCGCAAAAGAACTTGGCAAGAGCAAAGGGCGAGGGAGCCCTGGCTCAGTGTAACGTGCGCAAAGAAAAGCAGCATGGCAGCTAGTCCTAGGCCAACATAACAAGGCAGGCAACAAACCACAAGACAGCATAGAGTGGCATAGAGTGGCGTGGAGTGGCATAGAGTGGCATAGAGTGGCATAGAGTGGCATAGAGTGGCATGGAGTGGCGTGGAGTGGCGTGGAGTGGCGTGGAGTGGCGTGGAGTGGCATAGAGTGGAGTGGCATAGAGTGGAGTGGAGTGGCGTAGTAGAGTGGAGTGGCATAGTAGAGTGGAGTGGAATAGTAGAGTGGAGTGGCATAGTAGAGTGGAGTGGCATAGTGGAGTGGCATAGAGTGGAGTGGCATAGAGTGGAGTGGCATAGAGTGGAGTGGCATAGAGTGGAGTGGCATAGAGTGGAGTGGCATAGAGTGGAGTGGCATAGAGTGGAGTGGCATAGAGTGGCATAGTGGCATACAGTGGAGTGGCATAGAGTGGAGTGGCATAGAGTGGAGTGGCATAGTAGAGTGGAGTGGCATAGTAGAGTGGAGTGGCATAGTAGAGTGGAGTGGCATAGTAGAGTGGAGTGGCATAGTAGAGTGGAGTGGCATAGTAGAGTGGCATAGTAGAGTGGAGTGGCATAGTAGAGTGGAGTGGCATAGTGGAGTGGCATAGTGGAGTGGCATAGAGTGGAGTGGCATAGAGTGGAGTGGCATAGAGTGGAGTGGCATAGAGTGGAGTGGCATAGAGTGGAGTGGCATAGAGTGGAGTGGCATAGAGTGGAGTGGGACAGAGTGGAGTGGGACAGAGTGGAGTGGGACAGAGTGGAGTGGGACAGAGTGGAGTGGGACAGAGTGGAGTGGGACAGAGTGGAGTGGGACAGAGTGGAGTGACGCAAAGTGGAGTGACGCAAAGTGGAGTGACGCAAAGTGGAGTGACGCAAAGTGGAGTGACGCAAAGTGGAGTGACGCAAAGTGGAGTGACGCAAAGTGGAATATCGTAGAGTGGAATATCGTAGAGTGGAGTGTTGTAGAGCAGTGCGAGGAAGGGTGGAGTAGAGTAGACTCTAGTGGCCTACAGCGTAATAGCATACTGTGTAGTGGTGTAGAGTGGAGTATTGTAGAGTGAATTGGCTTACAGTGGAATAGTATAGAGTGTAGTGGTGTAGAGTAGAGAGGCATACAGTGGAGTGGTGTAGAGGGGAAGAACATTAAATTGACAGTGGAGTGACAGAGTGGAGTGCATATAGTGGAATAGCGTAAAGTATAGAGGTGTACACTGGAGTGTAGTACAGTGGAATAGCATAGAGTGGAGGGGCGTACAATGGAGTGGAGTACAATGTAATACCATACAGTGGATTGTCGTAGAGTGAAGTGGCGTACACAGATGTGGCACACCATGGAGTTGTGTACAGTGAAATAGTGTACAGTGCGGTTGTGGTCACTAAAGTGGCAAACAGGGGATTGGCATAGAGTATAAAAGCATAGAGTGTAGTGTCGTAGAGTGGAGTTGTGTACAGTGAAATAGGATAGAGTGGAGTACAGTAGAGTGAAGGGAGTACAGTGGAGTGGCGTAGAATGGAATGTCACAGAATTGAGTGGCATAGAGTGTAATAGCTTACAGTGGAGTGGTGTAGACTGGAGTGGCGTGGAGTGCAGTGGATTAGCATAGAGTGGAATAAAGTGTAATAGCGTAGAGTAGAGTTACATACAATAGAGTGTATTAGCGTGGTGTGGTAATTGAAACAGACACAGCATGAACGTGTGTGAACGGATATATATAATGTGGCAGGAGTATACATTATGTGTACGTTTTGGTAGTAATTGTAAATATTGTAAGTAGAATTAAAGGTACAAGTTTTTAAATATTTAGCTATATATTGTGACGCGGAATACCGCTGTAAGTTTGCGGTATACATCAGTACATGTGGAACAGAAGGCATATATAATTGACTAATCGCTGTGTTTTGAAAACATAAATATAGAGGGATTTAGAAGATAAAAGCTGGGGCCTTCCTCCAAACACGATTCATAACACAGAAAAAAGGCACCCAACCAATTTGTAGGAAAGTCTAGTTTGCGTCCTAGAAGAAAACTGTTTTCTGTGAAACCCTCACCCACCAGGGTTACCCCTTGGTGGCATGCTTCATCATAGGGTCCTTCCCATTCCGCTGCGGAACAGGGCGTGCTGCGACCTACGAGTTACGCGGGAGCACTTTTGTTGACTATGAGAGACGAGATGGTCTGTGAGGGAGGAGTGGGGAAAAAAGGGGGAACTTTAAAAATACCTGGCTTGGGGGTTATGATTATTTTATTCAGGCCCCTAGTCGGTATGGTTAAAAAATAGGGGAAATATTAGGAAAAAGGGGGATAATGTTCCTATCTCCTAATGGTCGACATGTTTCTAGCCTACCCCTATTGGCTATTTTTCAGGACCTAGCGTATTTAATGGTTATTATCTCTTTGCAATTCCTGGTTCCCTCCTGCTGTTGTACACTTAACACAACATTCAATTACATGCTAAAAAGAGAGGTGCATATATACTTAGACCACCTGTCTCTTGTTCATACTATTGATTATATATAATATTCAGCCAATGCGCCATGGTTCATCCTGCGGAGAGTGAAGTCTGTAGTCACACTCTCGTCAAGACTTCACCCTGCTTCTCTCACCTACTTGGGAGCTGCTCGGGAATCGCTGTGTTTACCAAACATAAAAGGCAGCCATGTGGGTCTTAGCCGAGTTTGGCTGCGTTCTGCTTGTCGCTGTGTTCTGGGTTAGGGTCTTAGATACAGGTAAGTAGTATGTTTCTTGTTGTTCCCTTCCTATTCCCACTTTGTTAAAGTGGGATTAGGTAGAGAAATGTATTTATCATTTTCTATATATTTTACAGCGGTTTAGGGAGGACTGTGTATTTTAAAAAAAAATGTTTAAGCAGTGCATTAATTTGTATATATTAATTCGTTACTCTTTAGCGACTTTTTTGTGCACTTTCACATTGGTTAAAATAGAAAATACACTGTAGTACACTATATTACTAAAATATAGTGTTGCAGTAATTTGTAGGTATTAGCGCAGTATTTTGTAGACTTTCTGTGCACAGTTAAATAGGTTAATAATACAAAGTACACTACATTACTAAACTATAGTGTAGTACAGTGTATTTTTAATTTTTTTATACATATTTTTTTAAATTTATTTTAAGTACTGCAGTACTCCAGAGGAAGAACCACGGTACTCCATACATTTTTTTTTTTTTTAATTATACAGAAACCTATAAATATTTTTCCCAACCTTTTACCATTTTGACAAAGAGGTAATAGGTAGACAAAGTGGTTATATGTAGGGGAAAAATATCAAACTTAATACCTACCTGTATCTAAAGGCGTAACGCAGAATGCAGGCCAATATTTGCCCTAGGGACCCAACCTCTGGGGCCTGACCAATTATAAATGGGGGTGGGAAGGCTGGGCTGCTACTCTCCCCAGACCAATTTCAGCCCTGGGGACCCCGAAGCCCAGCCAGTAACAGGTGGGTGCCCTGAAGCTCACCCAGGGCACCCATTTCATCATTGTTGGAGGCCGCGGGGGAAGCCTCAATGACCCTGTGGCCACAAACGGCTTCCTGCCCTTTTCCGGAGCCGCCATTGCTCCCGCCCGCAGGGAGCAGCTAAAAATGTATATGATTTGTTTTCTGAATAATTAGTATTAAGGATCTGGGATAATGTTCCAGCATTTTCTCTGCAAACAAACTAGCTTGTAAGACTGCAAGCCCATAAATCAGCAAACTATGAGGCAGAGAGGAAGCTGTTCTATAGACACGTTATTTTTCAGATATAGGATTAGAAGAAACAAATTGGAAATTACTGCATATTTCAGGAAATGCAGAGAAGAAAGGAGCTAACGCCCAGCTAGGCCAGTTTCCTATCGGGGCTTCCTTTTGACTACTGAAGTTGCACACTATTTGCAACAGAGTTTGTAGTAGGGGCGTTTCCAGTGAATTCTGAACTGGTGTCAGAGAGCAAGCCTGTGTGTGCCCCCTGTTATTTCACGAGAGTCGAGGCCTGCAGGCAGACAAGAAGGCACACTCCAAGCACCCAGAGCTGCACCCAATAAAAGCAGGCACCATGGCACACAGGTTTCATTTTTAATTTAAAGCAGAACTTTCTTTTCAGGACATGGCGCAAAGCGGTGCACATCATTTATATTTCTCCATGGATAACCGCTGTGAAAAGCTGCTAGTGTCTTAGATTGGAATAAAATACTGATAAACGTTTGTCCTGGTGCCCCACGCGTAGCTTTCAACCCAACAGATCGAATACATTTCATGATCTCTGCATCCTTTCTCTGACAATGGAGCTGTCGAGATTTTGACTCGGAATGAAAGCGCCCTGCTTCCTTGTAGAAAGATGACAGGAGGAATGTATTACGCATAAATCTAAGCCATTAAAAACACTCAGGCCCAGTTTGACAGACGATTCAGGCAGCGGACGTTGCTGCGCTGCACGCATGAATGGGAGCGCGCAGAACAGCGCTATATCTGCTAATATGTGGCGGTGTTCTGCTCTCTTCATGCGCTGGCGCACTTCTGGCTGTCATGTGCCAACGCAGACACCTTTGCACCATAGTGATAGGGCATCTGTATTTGTAGGAAGCATAGGTTTTTGTTGGAAGGGGTGCCTTCCAGTACAAAAACTATGCTTTAAGGCGTTTACCTCTCTGTAAGTGGGTTGTAAAATGCAGCACATATGCAAAGAAGAAAAATTAGGAGAAATCAAAATATTTCTCCCCGTAACGCCTGCATCAAAGCGGCACAGGATTTTGGCGTCAATCCTGGTTTGCACTTCTTTGTAGATAGGGATTTACACTAGAACTGGTGGGTGGTTACATTATAACACCCATGGACCACCCGTGGAACGCCCCTTGGCTCAAATTAAGGCAAGGTAGTGCATCCTGCAGCTTTGCGTTACTTTTTGGTTACAATCTTGCATTGGATTGTAAAGCCCAACGTAACACTTTGCGTCACTTTTGCATTAAAAAAGTACTGCGGGCGTGGCCAAGATGGCGTCTCGATAGGACGCGGCCGTACAGCTCTCCGCTCCCACCGGGCTTCTTCTTGCATTTCCAGCGGCCGCAGTAGCGCCAGAGCCAGCCCGAGTGGTCGAGGGAGTGCTGCGGAACACCCAGAAACGAAGCGGTGTCCAGACCTCCGTGGAGAGAGGCTGTGGGGAGTCCGTAGCGGGACGACCGGGAGCGCGCTGAGGCTCCGTGAGAGGCCGCGGCGGTGACCCTGCACTACCATACCCCTGTGAGAGCACGGGACGGCCCCCCCCGGAACAGGACTAGGAGGACGCCGGCACCTTGAAGCATTTGGCAGTGCGCAGAACCCTGGGCGGCAGCCGGGGGAGCATACGCCGGAGGCGGCCGGCAAGGACCAGAGAGGCGCAGCCTGCGAGAGGCCCTGGCTCGGAAGGCCTGGTCGGGCCTCTCCGGCGTCACTAACTGCTGGGACGAAGGCCGCACACGCACCTAGGAAGGAGGATCCCGAACTGTAGATCGCCCTCAACTGACCCCACCTGCAGCCATAACAGACTTCCTAGCGGGCCCCGGAGGGTCATAGGGAGCCAGCACCAGCACACCACGCTCGCTGGTGTTCCAGGAGGCACTGACTTTGGCCCTCGCTGGCGGTCAAGGAGGTGAGCCTGGGTCGCGCGCTTTCCCTGGGGCCTGCGGCTCGGTGGGCCAAAGCAGGCCTTCACTGCGGCAGCACTAGCCTGGAGGGTGGTCATCAGCATCTGGCAGATGGTGAGCTCTGGGGTAAATAGACCTCCCCCAGTGGGCAGCAAAGACCCTTACGAGGTCCCCGCCCTGGACTGGCATACGGGGGCCGTCTCCGCATCGTTTCCTTTACACAACCGATAGCGCCTCCAGCAGCAACGACGCAGTCGCCCATCAGAGGCTTTGGGGCGAGTCTGGGCTGTGCGCCTCGTGGGGGACACCGTGTGGGTCGGCCTTGGTGGGCCTCCCCGGGGCTAGCGCTCTCCTGAGAAGTCAGCGGCCTGCGCCCTACGGACACCATCACGCCTGAGTGACCTTCCCCCTCGGGACACAAACAAATGTACAGCAGCTGAAGGGCCTGACCTCGCATTTCCCGCTAAACTCCCAGGGCAATCATTAATCAGACGCCCTTGCAATCGCCTCCATCGGACCGGGCGCGGGGTGGTTGCGAGGCCGTGCCTCCAGTGGAGTAACGGGCACACACCCCCTGGCACTCGCAGTCGAGGGAAGGTACGAAGAGCTCGGCACACCGGCACCTCGGCACACTTGAGCCCGCCTGCATCACCCTGCCCAGCGGGTCGCCTACTTCAGGCCATCGCTCATTTCGAGAGGCCCCACGGAGTCTACAAAATGGCAGCCCCGAAAGGCAAAAAAGACAGGTCAGTCAAAGATCTGCTCCTCAAGACGGCGGCTCAACAACAGGAAGGACGGCCTCCGACAGGGCATCCGGATGAAGCCGAAGTCGGTGGGGTTCCGGATGATCCGATCAGCCGATCCTTCTTAGAGTTGCTATTCTCCTCGCTCCAAGAGGACCTGACCACCATGAAACGGGAGCTTTCAGCAGACATGAGAGAAGCCGGGCGCGATGTGGATTCTTTGGGGGAACGAATAAACACATTGGAAGACCACGAGGCGGGCCGGGCTGAAGAAATCGAGCTCCTCCAACAAGAAGTCCTTAAACTGCGTGAACAGAACCTGGACCTCCAGGCCCACACAGAGGACTTGGAGAACCGGTCCCGCCGGAACAACATCCGCGGCATGGCTCAGGGTGAGGGGGACGGTGACATTGAGGCGTTGGTGGTGGGCCTCTTTTGCTCTATCCTGGAGGAGCCTTCCCCCCCCCCCCCCCCCCCCCGAGTTCATTATCAAGCTGGATAGCAACAATAGGGTGGGCCCCAGGAGGAAGGCGCCGGCCCCACCAGCGGACATCCTGATGTGCGTACATGATTATCAACTCAAGGAACGGATCCTTAGAGAGGCCCGACAGTGCTCGGACTTCACCTACGAAGGCTCAAAGCCCACATTGTATAAGGACTTGGGGTCTTCCACCCTACTCAAATGCAAAACCTTCCGCCCGATCACATCCTTCCTTAGAGATGCTTTTATCAAATATTCCTGGGGGCACCCCTTTAGACTGATCTTTCAATTCAAGGGAGAACTGAGATAAATCCGATCCCTGTCAGCAGCGTGCAATCTCTTAGGTATTGAGGATCCTGCCGCAGAAAAATCGTCTCAGAATAACCCCCCGCGCAGACACCGCAGCGGACATGGGTGAACCACTATCAAACTTCCCAGCCTGTCAATTCGCCCAGATCCGGACACTATGGCCAGAGAACGCCAGGCAGTCCTGGCGTCCATATCCGGGGCGCACTCGGAGTGAATCTCCTCACCAAAGCGGAAGCCCTGAAATGTGCAGCCACCATTTTAGCCACCTGCTGGACACAGTTCGCTCCTTGACAAGAGCCGCTTGAAGGGAGCGGGGAGCTGCCTTCCACGCTTTTCCTATTCTTCTTCTCCTGGGAGCAGTACGCTCCGGACAATGCTTGTTTGTAACTTTTTGTCTTCCATGTTATCAATTTGTTGGGGTGTTTTTTCGGTTTGTAATGGGTCCCCTCCCCCCCCCACACGCATCTCTAGGCCCACTTGCATGGTTGCGACCCTTGCGTAGTTAGAGCCCCGTGGAGGTTGTCCCACTCTGGCTTGAACATGGTATGCCTGCGATGCTCTTTAGCGACTATGCCGCTATGCTCCTTTTTTACATGCCCGGATGAGTATTAAAATCCTGACCCTTAACATGAAAGGGCTTAACAACCCTGTCAAACGTAGAGCCATCCTGTCTTACCTGGAGAACTCCAACGCCCACATCTGCTTGCTTCAAGAGACCCACCTTCTGCGCAGCGACACACATAGGCTTCGCTCCAAAGCTTTTCCCCAGCAATATTTTTCCGCTCTCCCAACCAAGAAGGCTGGGGTTGCCATTCTCTTCTCCCGCTCGAACCCCGGGGTGGTGGGGGCGAGGGTGTCGGAGATCCAGGGGAGACTTTTGCCTTTCTTCTCTCACTGTGGGGTCGCACACGATCACGCTAGCTACCATTTATGCTCCCAACGTAGGCCAAGAGGCGTTCCTCCGCGAAGAAGTGGCCGATTTGACAACCTCCTCTGACAAGCAAATACTTATGTGGGGCGATTTGAATGTTGTCTTCGATGGTCAGCGCGACCGCTCAGCGCAGAGGCAGGGACGGATTGGTGCCCTATCGGATAGCACGAGGCACTGGCTTCACGATTTGGGGTTATTCGATGTGTGGCGCCACTTCCATCCCCACTCGAATGATTATACTTTCTACTCTCAAGCTCGCGGAACCTATGCTCGCTAAGATTATTTCTTGGGGTCCCGATCTCTCCTCCCTTTATTACAACACTCGGTTATCGAACCACGGTCTCTATCGGATTACGATGCACTGACCATGGCACTGCTGTCTCCCCCCCGCCTCTCGCCCATCTTTCTCGTGGAGACTTCAGGACACGCTTCTCCACCGCCCCGAAGTTATTGATCGCCTCACCAAGACTTTAAAAGATTATCTAATCGTGAATGATACTCCCGAAACATCCATAGTGTCCCTATTGGAAACACTCAAATTAGTGGCCAGGGGAGACCTCATAGCCACTTCCTCCGCAGACAACAAAACCCGTAGGGAGAAAAGGGAGGAGCTCTCCCGGCAGGTATCCGAACTAGAGGGGATTCACAAAAGAATAGGCACCCCGACGGTATGGGGGCAACTAAAGTCTGCACGAGCCCAACTTGCTAGCTTGGACCTCGACCGGGCGGAACATGCAGCCCTCCGACTCAAACATATGTTCTATACCGGAGGAGAGAGATGTGGCCGCTTACTGGCGCACAAACTTCACGCCCTACGCCAAGCCGCGGCGGTTCCAAAGATAATAGACGAGAGGGGCACCGAACTCTCCCGAGAGGCGGATATTTCTCGCGCCTTTAGGGATTTCTATGCTAACTTATATTCGGCACAACAAATTTCGGAGCAAAACTCCTCGGCATACTTTGGGGACATCACACATTCCCGCCTATCATCCGATCAGATCGCCACCTTAGATAGCCTGATTCGAAGTGAGTAGGTAATTGCAGCTATTGTAAGGCTTAAGCTCCTCAAATCTCCTGGCCCGGATGGGTTTACAGCCATATTCTACAAAACCTTTTGCTCTGTTCTAGCCCCAATATTAACTCGGCTATTTAACGCGATCAGAGACACTTCAGCGATGCCCCCTACGATGCTCATGGCTTCAGTAGTAGTCTTGCCCAAGCCGGGTAAAGAGGGCAGGTATTGCGCCTTGTCAGGCCTATATACCTGTTGAACATCGACCTTAAGATCTTCACCGGGATATTGGCGAATAGACTGGGCCCCCTGATGCCAGGACTAATAGAACTGGACCAAGCCGGATTTTTTGTGGCAACGAGGCAGTGTAGCGATAACACTAGGAGGCTGCTTCACCTCCTGGATAAGGTGCACCGCCAAGCGGTGGAGAGAGTGGTACTTTCTGTTGACGCCGAAAAGGCGTTCAATAGGGTACACTGGCCTTTCTTAGAGACCACGATGGAGCGATTTAGAATTGGAAGTAGATTCCGCAAGTGGGTGCTTAGTGGGTACAGCTGTCCCTCGGCCACCGCACGGGTGAACGGCTGCACGTCTGAATCCTTCCCGATAGCCAGGGGTGCGAGACAAGGCTGCCCGCTCTCCCCACTCCTGTTCACCCTTTATATGGAGCAGTTGGCTCAGAGAATCAGGGAAAACCAGCGAATCAAGGGTGGTTCTTTTTGGGGGGGGGGAGAGGCACACCATCAGCCTCTATGCAGACGACATCATCGCCACGCTTGAAGCTCCAGAGACGTCTGTCCCGGCCTTCCTCGCTTAGTTGGAAGAGTTCTCTTACGCCTCTGGCTTCCGAGTAAATGTCGCTAAATCGCAGGCCGAGCTTCTCTTTGCAGCCTTCAACTGTAGACGCCCTCGGCCCAGGCATGTCCAATTCGGTGGGATCAAAAAACCATCCCTTATCTGAGTATAATGCTGACAACCTCCACTGCGGAGACAGTCTCGTTAAACTATACCCGTATACTAACACAGGTACGGCGCGACCTACAGCGCTGGCGCCCGTTTAGCCTTTCGTGGCTGGGTCGGGTAGCAGCTCTTAAAATGAATATACTCCCCAAGATTCTTTACCTCTTCCAAACATTGCCTATGGAGCCACCTCCGGGTATGCTGAAGCAGCTCCAAGCGGAGTTCTCCTCCTTCGACTGGGCAGACAGGAAGCCACGGATGAGCAGGGATATGAGCTTCAGATCCCCTGGTGAGGGGGGCTTGGGCATGCCCAACCTGGACTATTACTACAAGGCTGCCCAGATCCGTGTATTGCTAGAGTGGGCTCAGCCGGAGTCCGAGAAGGATTAGTTACTTACCTGTAATCCTAGTTCTCATCCAGGGGTATACTCATCATAGTCATAATCTATGGAATAATCCCCGCCCACGTGCGGGATCCCGGAGTATATAGAAATATATATATATATATATATAAATATATATATACACATATGTGAAACATATAAATGCAGCCTAAAAAGTTTCCAACATGGCAGAACTGCCGAAATTACATAGGTTTGCATTGTAAAACAAATACTCTCCTAACCCATAAGGAAAAGAGTACATTCACAGCATAATTGTGATATACCAATGCTTTATTGCCACAAGGAAAAACTTGTAATTGCAGGCATTCGCCTGTAGGCTGCATTGCAGAGTAATAATGAAACAAGACAAAAAGAAAAACTGGCACCTTGCCTTTAAGGCTTCCAAGGGTTAGGGTACCGTGCCTTTAAGGCCTGCCAGAGACCCTCTGCTCCCATCATGCACCACAGGTGACAGTTAGGTCAGTTCTTTTGACGGTGTATAATGTAGAGACACCTGAGTAGAGGATGCAATAACATAGAAGAACTCCAGTGATGCTCGTCCGGGGAGGAGGGAGGGTCGCTTATGACTATGATGAGTATACCCCTGGATGAGAACTAGGATTACAGGTAAGTAACTAATCCTTCTCATCCAGGGGATACTCATCAATAGTCATAATCTATGAATAGAGTAGCAAGCCCATACCCAGTACCTTGCGGACGAGCAACGGAGTATACAGAACATTACATTCAAATTGCAATCATGCAAACAAATTCCTCAAAGAGGCCTGCCCCACCTGGGCATCGGCCTGTGCATCAGAATCTAGACAGTAATGACGTGTGAAGGTATGAACCGACCGCCATGTGGCTGCCTTACAGATTTCAGACATTGGCACATTGCGAAGGAGAGCTGTGGTAGAGGCTTTCCTCTGGTAGAGTGCGCTTTAGGTCTGCCTGGTAAGGTCTTGTTAGCTAACTGGTAGGATAAAGCTATACAAGAGACAATCCATCGAGAGATGGATCTTTTAGATGCAGCTAGACCGGTGTTAGTAGAACCGTAGTTAATAAAAAGCCGGTCAGACTTCCTAAGTGTGTGAGTTTTATCAAGGTAAAACTTCAGCACTCTCCGGAGATCTAAAGAGTGTAATGATCTCTCGGGGGAGTTGAAGGTTTAGGAAAGAAAGTGGGCAGCGTAATAACCTGATTGATGTGAAAATCCGAGACCACCTTCGGGAGGAAGCTCGGATGTGTACGTAGCACCACCCTATTGGCATGAAAAACAGTATAAGGTGCCTTACAGCACAGGGCCTGAATCTCACTCACCCTGCGTGCAGAAGTGATGGCTACCAAAAAAGCAGCCTTCCAGGTCAAATGCTGCAAAGATGCCTTATGAATAGGCTCGAAAGGAGCACCCATAAGTTTCGTAAGCACAATGTTAAGTTCCCAGGGAGGAGAGGAGATCTCACTGGGGGTAAACCTTCCTGAGACCCTCTAGAAAATCCTTTACCACTGGCATCTGAAAGAATGAACCCTGGGTCGGGGACTTCCTGTAAGCTGTTATAGCAGCTAGGTGAACCCTGATGGAGGGATATTGTAGGCCTGACTTTGCCAAGTATAACAAGTAGGGAAGAATCACTTGCTCCTGACCTTTAGTCGGATCAAACTGGTTGTCCTTGCACCACAGGTAGAATCTCTTCCACTTGAAAGCATAAGATTTCCTAGTGGAGGGTCTCTTTGCTTCCTTGAGAATAGACATACAATCAGCAGGAAGGTCTAAATGTCCATACTGTATGACTTCAGGAGCCATGCAGTCAAACGCAGAGACGAGAGGTTGGGATAAAATACTCTCCCCTCGTTCTTGGTCAACAGGTCCGGTTGACAAGGAAGCCTCCGGTGTGGGACTTCGGACAGCTGCAGGAGATCCGGATACCACCACTGGCGCGGCCACTCTGGTGCTATCAGGATCATTCTGGCATTGGTCCTGTAAAACTTCTGTATGACCGCAGGGATCAGAGGGAGAGGTGGAAAAGCGTACAGCAATGTCTGCGACCATCCTATCAAAAGTGCATTCCCCGTGATCCTTGTTGTGGGAATCTGGACGCGAAGACGGGGCATTTTGTATTTGCCGCGTCTGCGAACAGGTCGATGTCTGGCACTCCCCATTGCCGAAAAATGTCCTGAGCGACTTCTTCGTTTAACACCCAGTCGTGTGCTTCTACGAAGTCTCTGCTGAGAACATCTGCCTGCACGTTCAAGGTTCCTGGAAGGTGAACGGCTACGATCGTGAGACTCCTCGCCAGAAGCCACTTCCATATGGTCTGTGACTCCAGAGACAGGACCCGTGACCTGGTGCCTCCCTGCTTGTTCAGATAGTACATTGTTGTTGTGTTGTCTGTCTGAATCTGAATGGAGCTGGACTGTAGGGACGGGTACAGCGACTTGAGAGCCAGATGGACTGCCCTTAGCTCCAAAAAATTGATGTGATAACTTTTCTCTGTCTCGGACCAGAGACCTTGTACCTGAAGCTGGCCCATGTGCGCTCCCCAACCCTGCAGTGAGGCATCTGTAACTACAGTCTGTGTCGGAGGTACTTGGTGAAAGGGGACCCCTTGCAGAAGGTGAGAACGTTTCATCCACCATTTGATGGAGTCCCTGGCCGCCTGAGGAAGAGAGACACGATCTTCCCAACGGCCTGAGTGCTGAGTCCATTGATCTTCGAGGGACTGCTGTAGAGGCCGCATGTAAAGCCTGGCATTTGGCACAATGAAGATGCATGAGGCCATCGATCCCAGCAGTGATGACACCTGCCTTGCTGTAGGATGTATAGTGCTGAGAAGTGCGCGGCACTTGATCAACATTGAGGACAACCTCTCCTCCGAAGGACACACGCTTGCCGTTGCGGTGTCTAGGGATGCGCCCAGATAATGTATTTTCTGCGTGGGGTTGAGAACTGACTTCTTGTAGTTGACTTGCAACCCCAGTGAGTGAAGCAGGTTGAGACAGTAAGTGAGATGGCTCTGGAGTAGAGAAGGTGTTGAACTCTTCAGGAGCCAGTCGTCTAGGTAGGGGTAGACGAAGATTTTCCTCTTGCGGAGGAAAGCGGCTACCACCGCCATGCACTTGGAGAACGTCCGGGGAGCGGATTTGAGACCGAATGGAAGTACTCGGTACTGATAGTGCTGATGAGACACCTGGAACCTGAGGAACTTGCGATGTTTCACTGAAACAGGAATGTGAAAGTAGGCGTCCTGCAGGTCGATGGCACACATCCAGTCTCCCAGATGAAGATGTGGGAAAATCTGGTGCAGGGCTAGCATCCGAAACCTTTCTTTTCTTATAAACCTGTTCAGCAGGCGCAGGTCGAGGATGGGCCTGTACTCTTTGGCTACTCCTCGTTTTTGGACCAGAAAGTACCGTGAGTATACCCCTTGATTTTGCTGGTGAGGTGGGACCTCTTCTATAGCCTTTTTGGAGAGGAGGGTACACACTTCGCCCTGTAACAATACATTGTGTTGAGGAAGGCACGTCAAATGAGGGGCAACTTGCGGAGGAGGGGTCTTGAACCTCAGCAAGTAGCCATGCTGTACAATATTTAGCACCCATATGTCTTTTGTTATTGTTTCCCACTCTTCCAGGTGAAAAACGATACTCCCTCCTACCGGAGTTGCAAACGGGTGCGGAGGAAGCAATGTCTCACTGTTTAGGAGGCTGCTTGGAGGAGGACTGCTGTTGCTTATTGTTCCCTCTGCCCCTGCCAGGACGCTTGTTCTGGTATTGGAACTTTTGTTGGTTTTGGGAGGACCATTGAGGGGTTTGAACCCTCTGTTGGAAGGGCCGCTTGTCGTTCTGACGGAAGCGTTTTCGAAACTCCTTCCGCTTCTCCAGTCCAACTGCTTTGACTGTGTCTAGCTCGGCCTTCATCTTTGTCATCTCCTCATCAGCATGAGAACCGAATAAGGAGGAGCCGTTGAAAGGAAGGTTTAGGATCTTCTTCTGGGCGTCCGGTTTTAGACCTGTGAGGCGCAACCACGCTGAGCGCCGTGAACAGATGCCCTGTGAGTAGCCGTGTGCGGCGAGATCTGAGGCGTCAGCCGCCGCGCTGATGATTTGATTGGCTACTAAGCCGCCCTCTTGCAAGATTTCATGAAAGTCTTGTCTATCTTCTTTGGGAAGCTTGTCGGTAAACCTAGACAGGGAGTCCCAAAGAGACCTATCATAGCGCCCAAGAAGGGCTGAAGCACTTGCAATCTTCATCGATGATGCCGAAGTATTGCACATCTTCCTGCCATAAGAGTCCATTTGTTTACTGTCCTTTTCTGGAGGAACAGAAGCGGATGAGGCTGCGGAGTGCGCTTTCCTGGCGGCTGCCACAATGATTGAATCCGCCGGAGGATCAGACCTAAGGAACAAGGGATCCTGGTCTGGAGCTTTGTATTTTTTTGCAATCCTCGACGGAACTGATCCCACTGTGGCTGGAGTAAGGAACGTGGTCATGGCTGGTTCTAAAAACCTGGCACCAGAGGTAGCAGCGGTCTGGGAGCTGTACGATGGTGCAATGTCTCGAAAATGACCGATGTAGGGATCACAGGAGTACATAAACTGATGTTTAGTTTATTAGCTCCTCTGCCCAGTACGTCAGAGAAAGTCCCAATGTCATCAATAGGAGACACCCTTGAAGGTGGTGTAGATGAGAAAGTTGGCGAGTAGTGCCGAATGGAAGACGAAGAACAGGTAGAAGATGCTCTGCGCCTCCTCTTATGTGGATGATCGTGCGAGCTGTGACGACCTCCTGACCGAGATCGGCGTGTAGAAGGCGACCTTGGTCTTCTGGAAGGCGACTTAGAAAGTCTCGTTGCGTAGTCGTCCGAGCCCGGACCTCTGCGGGCACCTGTTCCGACCCTGTGCAGCCAGCGAGGGGACAGGCCGCAAAGATTCTTTTCAGCAACTGTAGGAGATTTCTCTGGTGAAATCTGTACAATATTCAGCCCTGGAGATGAGTGCCTTGACGTCGAACGGGATGTCGACAAGGTCTGCGTCACCCTCGTCGTCGATCTGCGCTCTGATCTTGATCTCGACGTCGACCGCCCACGGCGATGGGGGGACTTTGACGTCGACTGTCGGCGTCGACGGGGAGACTTCGACGTCGCCCTTGACGCTGCCGCCGATCTCCTCGACGGCGAATGATCAGTAACAGGTCTCGACGTCGACCGCCCACGTCGATGGGGGGCCCTGATGTAGCCTGACGGCGCCGATGGGGGATCTCGACGTCGACCTCCTCGATGTCATCGACCTCCTCGACGTCGAATGATGGGACCTCGACGATGCTCTCGACGTCGGTACGTCCCCTCGCGTCATCGCCTTCGACGGTGACTCTCTCAACGTCGACCCCCTTGAGGGTGGCGGAGAATGCCTCGACGTCGGTATGTCCCCTCGCGGCATGGTCTTCGCCGGCGAGTCTCTCAACGCCGATCCCTCGAGGTTGGCGGAGTGTGCCTCGACGTCGACGGAAGCCTCGACGTCGACGGAGTTTTGGACAGTCTCTCAGTACCCACAGCCTTCGAGCCTGAAGTGCTGAGCGCCGACTTACTTGGCTTGTCCCTTGACGTTGAAGAATGTCTCGGCCTCTTCGACGGCGATCTCGACGTCGACGGCGAACATTCAGGCACCTGCTTCTTCCTGGACTCAGGAGAGGTGGAGCGATGCCGTTTTCGGTGTTTACTTGAAGAGGGAGCTCTATCTCTATCCCTCTCCAGTAGGGCATGAAGCTTGATGCGTTCTCTGTCGCGCTGGGTCCTCTTCGAAAACTTCTGGCAATGATAACACTGGTCAGGATTGTGTGACGATGGAAGGCACACAATACACACCGAGTGTGGATCTGACAGTGCCATCTTCTTGCCACAGGAAGGACATTTCCGAAATAAAGCAGGCATTCTGACTGGAAAGATTTTGGAACAAAAAATGCCAAAAGCCAGCCGAATATACCTCTAGGTATCAGAAAATGTCAAAAATTCCAAGATTTTATACAAAAATTATCTTTCAGTCAAAAACTGAAGAGCAAAAACTCCAGGATCCTCACAGAAGGAGCCGGAAAAAGAACTGACCTAACTGTCACCTGTGGTGCATGATGGGAGCAGAGGGTCTCTGGCAGGCCTTAAAGGCACGGTACCCTAACCCTTGGAAGCCTTAAAGGCAAGGTGCCAGTTTTTCTTTTTGTCTTGTTTCATTATTACTCTGCAATGCAGCCTACAGGCGAATGCCTGCAATTACAAGTTTTTCCTTGTGGCAATAAAGCATTGGTATATCACAATTATGCTGTGAATGTACTCTTTTCCTTATGGGTTAGGAGAGTATTTGTTTTACAATGCAAACCTATGTAATTTCGGCAGTTCTACCATGTTGGAAACTTTTTAGGCTGCATTTATATGTTTCACATATGTGTATATATATATTTATATATATATATATATATTTCTATATACTCCGGGATCCCGCACGTGGGCGGGGATTATTCCATAGATTATGACTATTGATGAGTATCCCCTGGATGAGAAGCACTGGCTCTTTATGGAGCGAGCACTGGCTGGGCAGCCTCTGTGGAAGGTCCCTTTTCTCTGCAAAGACTCCAGACCTTCGGGCCTCTACGACTCCCGATAGGGCGAGCCACGTTTAACGCCTGGGACTCCACGGCTACCCGCAATGGCCTCACCACTTTCCCATCGCCCTTCACTCCTATTACTGGCAACACTGAATTCACTCCGGGTCTCGATCAGATAGCCTTTTCCCAATGGGAGAAAGAGGGTCACAGATCTATTGGACACTTTTTTAATGAGCAGGGGCCCGTGTCTTTTGAAGATTTCAGAGCCGATTTTGCCATGCCTGAATCGGAACGATATCACTACCAACAAATTCGGCATTGGGTAATGCAGCCCCAGGTGCGTCAAGGAGCCAAGAGAAAGCTTACCCCCTACGAGCGTTGGTTGTTATCCAAACAGTCCTCCAAATGACTCATCACAGAACTTTATCACATCCTGCGCCCCCGGAACAAGAGATTAAGTCTGCAGGGCAGAATAGATGGGAAACAGAGCTGGGGCGGACATTGACTCAGAAAGAGTGGAGCGACATTCACTACAGGGCCAGACACTCAGCACATGCCATCTCCAGTGTAGAGTCCGCCACTAAGATTGTGACATACTGGTACCTTACCCCCCATAGGTTACACAAGAGAGACCCGGTCGCTCTCCAAGCTGTTGGAGGGGATGTGGAGCTGTTGGCACTTTGTTGCATATCTTGTGGGACTGCCCCATTCTCAAGTCCTACTGGACACAGGTCTTGGATGACATAGACCTTCATTTCGACACTACTATCCTACGATTTCCAGAATATGTCATCTTAGGTGTCTCTGATAGACTCACATTCCCCCTCAAATCACGCAAAGGGAAGCAGATGGGTGTCGCTTTAGGAGCGGCTTTGCAGAATATACTCTCCACATGGAGCTCTGCTACGGCACCTTCGCTACAGGGGTGGCTGCACAGGCTGTGGTATGTGTTGGGCATGGAGCGCATTTCTTTCTCTCTCCAGGGGGACGGGGCCTCTTTTCCGGATCTGTGGCGTCCCGTTATTGGCCTCTTAAGCTCTGAATTCCGCGAACTTACCTGCCCTAGATATTTACGCCTCCTGCGACTTACTGCACTATCGCGAGAGTCCACCCAATCTCAAGGCCAATAATCCGCTTGCTGTCATCCTCCGATACTTCTTTGGTAATGTTGGAGGTGGGGAGAGGGAGGGGGCAGGGAGAGGGAGGGGGGAAGTTGGGTGTTTTTTTTTTTTCCTGATTGTTTTGATTGCACTATGTAGGGTTTTAATCGCCTATGGCCCACGCAGTGGGCATTACTGCCTAATGCATTGTTTCATGTTTTTTCTGCTTTGGAATTCAATCACGGAAAAGAAAAAATTTAAAGTTTTTGAGCGGGCTTGGAGAACTGCCTATGACTCCACTGCAAAAATCACTTATAGGAAAGCAATTAAAGTTTATCATAAACTAGTCCAAAAGACCAAGGCCACGTTCTATGCCAGTCTGATCTCGTCAAGCCCCAACCCCTCCAAAACCATCTTTGCCCTTATAAAAGACATGGTGAAACTCCCGGCTGAGGCCAATAACATCATATCCTCCAATACACAATGCGAGTCACTGGCTAAACACTTCATCAATAAGGTGGAACGCATTTACAGTGCACTCGACACGAGGACGGGAGTCTCCGTATCGTTGGAGAACCCCATTATGATAGTTCAATCCCTTTCCTTACAAGATCTGCTACCCATGTCTCTTAAAGACATGGACGTTCTGTCTATTAAGGTCAAATCAGGCTCCCCCGATGATCCTCTCAAACCCGACCTGTTTAGGAAATTCCATGATTGCCTCTTGACCGAGGGTCGGGAACTGATAAATATGTCACTTCAAACTGCGGCGATCCCCAAGTCATGGAAGCATGCTAAGGTCATTCTTTTGCTGAAGAAACCCACACTGGATGCGTCTCTGCCGGAGAACTTCCGTCCAATTTCTCTGCTACCATATTTGGCCAAGATTATGGAGTCCTATGTTAACATCGCTTTGACCAAGCATTTGGACGTAAATGAGATCTTGGACAGGTCTCAAAATGGTGTCCGGCCCAGACACAGTACTGAATCGGCTCTACTGGCAGTAACAGAGCAGCTATGGGCCACGTTAGATGAGGGTAACACCTCTGCACTGATTTTATTAGACCTCAGTGCGGCCTTTGACACGGTCTCCCATAAAATTCTGCTCCAACGGCTCGAGGAGATCGGGGTCAACGGCCTGGATTGCATCTTTCTTGACCGATCGCTCTTTTCAGGTCTCCGCCCCTCCCTATTTGTCCAGCATCTACCCTCTCGGTTGTGGGGTTCCCCAGGGCTCTGCCTTGAGCCCCACGCTGTTCAACGTATATGTCCGCCCACTGGCCCTCTTGGCTAAAGCACGGAACATCAATATGGTATCTTATGCTGATGATACCCAACTGGTCTTTACCTTTTCCAACAACCTTAAACAAGACCAAGTGAAATTCAAAGAGGATCTTCTGGCCATCTCAGACTGGATGGCAAACAATTACTTACAATTGAACTTCTCTAAGTCTGAGGTGCTCTTGGTGGGTCGTGACATCCATCAATGGGACAACCAATGGTGGCCTATGGCTCTGGGTACCACCCCCCTACCGAAAACCATGGTTACGAACTTAGTGGTCCTGATGAACAATGCCCTCTCATTTGAGAACCACGTAAAAAAAGTGGCGGGGACTTGTTTTGGCCTCCTACGCGGCCTGAAACCCATCCTGGGATACTTTGATGCATCCATCCGCCAAACGATCGTTCAATCTGTAGTGCAGTCTCGATTAGACTATTGTAACGGGCTCTTACTCGGTGTGAACAAATCCGTAACTAAAAGACTCCAACGGGCACAGAATGCAGCACCTCGCACTCTTTTTGCCTTACCAAAGCACTATCATGTCTCTAATCTTCTTCACCGTCTTCACTGGTTACCAATTGAACAGAGAGTCCAGTTTAAGACTCTTTGCACTATGCACAAGATTCTACACGGCCAAGGCCCCCAAATCCTGCAAGGGCTATGTTCTCCATATGTCCCGACTCGAGCTCTACGCTCCGCTGACTTGCACCTGGCTTGTACTCCCCGAGTGCGCAGGCGGAGAGCAGGGGGGCGCTCGTTTAGGGCAATGGCCCCCGCCCTATGGAATGCTGCTCCTCTTGCTGCTCGGAGCACACAAGATCACTGGGCATTTAGGAAATTGATTAAAACCTGGCTTTTCTCTACTCTCTAGTATTCCTCTCTTTGGCCACCTGTCGGTCAGCGCTGGGACACCCCGTTGTTGGGGCAGCCATGCGCTTTATAAATTTGTTTAACATACCATGTTTAACATAACATAAAAAGATTTAAACCTAAAAAAGTACTGCGTACCCGACGCATATCTTTGAAAATTTGGGTCTCAACCCTTTCACTGTTAGCATGGACAGAATCTGCCTTGGTGCTTCCCCGAAGGATTCTATGTCTGCACTAGTGGTCTAGAGCTATAAAGAAGAAAGAGTTTTGCTGGACAATAATGTTGTCAAGAGTCTTGGCTTATTTTGCAACTATGAATGAAACAAGCCTGTTCAAACTTCAGTCTAATGGTCGTCTTGTTACACGAAAGAAAAGGAGAACCCAATGTCTCTTCGGTCTGAGCACTCATTTCGGACCGCAGAGACATCGGGGTCTCCTTTTTCTTTAGTGTAACAAGACAACCATTAGACTGAACACTTATCTATTAGATTAATTGCCTTGAAAAAGCCAATGGCCTGTTGCCATACGTGCGAAACACGTGTTGGCTGTTCTCTGTTTTTCTTTCTTTTGGCAAAAAATAAATACTGACCTAAAACTGACGATGCCTTTGGATTTTGGGTTTTCTTACCCCAGGATTTTATGTATATACATATTTTTGCACAACCTGTCTTGCGCACAGTAGACATTTTTATGTTTAAGAAGAGAAAGCTAAAATCCTTAAGAGTACAAGATCCGGGCCTCAATATGTATTCATTGCGAGAGATGAATGCAAAACATGTATGTTTGAAGCTGCATTATTTGTTTTCCAAAAATCAGGAATAAACATTGTGAAATGAAGCCACTTGTATGTGTAAGTTGGAACAAAATTTAAACAAGCATTGGTAATGCATCAGTTTTGCCTATGTGATAAATTATGAGTTGTTTTTATCAATCACCTTCGGGGACGAAGGAAAGAGCTCCCTGACAAGTATCACAGTAGTGTAAAGGATGTGGCGCAGAGCTGCAGAATCGAGAGCTGAGGATCGCTGTTTGCGTCTCGGCGGTGTAACATCCTGTGATTCTCAGCAAATCACAATCTCTCCGTGTGATAAATTGCGCTATATAAATCTGCTGCAAGACTTAAAAGTAGATAGTAGCAAAACTTTATGAAAAAAATAGTTCCACCAAAGCGGATGTTAACAGTATTTCGGCTACGGGAAACTGATAAGAAAAGCAGACAAGAACCAAACACTGGTAAATGCAAAAAAATATGCTACAGCCCAAAAAAATGGAGGAAAAGTGAGTGGCAAGCCAGGAACAATAGATTTCACAAGCGATGTGCAGGCGAAACCTAAAAAGGAGATTTGTTCTTTTAACTCTGGTTGCATTATTTCTGGTGCTCCTGTTTTCAAGTGAAATACTGCCTAACGAGTTGATTGGTTGATAAGGTCCCAGGCTGCCAAAACATGAATCAAGTATTGTCAAATAACGTGTGCAAAGAAATTAATAAAACAATGTGTTCTTTCATATGAGAAACGTGTCATTCTGGTAAAAGGTTTATTTCTGGAGTATCCACTGAATGGTCGGATGCCAGAACGTCGAGACACTGGGTCATTTCTACAGTGCAGTGACTCACTTGACAACTGTCCCCTTCTTCATGTGGAGACGGATCCATAGGTCCTCCCCGTACCCATTGCTCCCCCAGAACGTGTCATCGTTGTTGTCTGTCAAACAAATCACACCGGACTCTTCCTAAAAGATGAGAAATGGTGTCAAAAATACAGTAATCATTGCAAGGCCCAGCATAAATACACGTTATTGAACACCGGGGGTAGCCAGAAAATTGAAATACCCCCACTTTGAACCAAAGCTCTGATGGCACCAAGCAGGGAGAGCCCAACCCAGCATAGAAGAGCTACCTTGTCGCTTCTATCCAAGCATCTATCCATTCAGCGTGCACTATATCATCCACCTGCTGATATCCACCATGTCACCTTTACATTCTTGTCATCAATCCATTCTTTCATCCATCATTCACTCTTCCCCCCATTAGCCAGTCCATCCATCCATTTACACATAATCTATACATGCATCCATCCATACACCCAAGAACCCATCCTTTGGAACCGATCCTTTGACTTACTCATCCATCAATAAAGCCATCCATCCATCATATTTCCATGGACACTGCCATTCTTTCACCTGTACATCCACCTTATCCATTCACTCGTCCCTTGCCCCACTCATCCATCTACCAGTTATTCATCCATCTATACACCCTTCCATTCAATATTCCTTTCTTCTTTCTATCTACCTATCTTCCTTCTTCTTTGCTGCCACTTGTTCATCTATTGATGCTGGTGTCACAGTGTTTTTTTCAAATTCAAATTTTCGAAAAAATAAATGTTGCTGAAAAATGTTTTAATAATGGATTCAATAGTGTAATATAAAATGAATATAAACGCAGTAGAAATAAGTTTAAAATAATGTATTGAACTGTGCTTATTAGAGTATTTTAATTATCCCACATTTTGCTGAGAACTTCATTTTTAGTTAAGATAGAAGCTGTTTTGATGCTGATCATCTCACTCCTGTGTGTTCCCCTCCCACCTCGTTCCCCTGCGCTTCTTCTCTCCTCATAGGTTCTGCAGAAAAAAGCCAGAAGATATCATCTAGTAATTTTCCTTCCATAGCTCTGTAAAGCAAAAAACTAAACGATGCAATGGATTTTTTCTAATGTGCATGTATTGTAAATGAACTGCTAATGTTGCAAAGTGATCACGGTCCTTCCGCTTCATTTCCGATGTTCGTTAACACTCTTCTACTGGTATATAGCCCATTGTTTAGAAATGTTGCATATTAGTTGAACTTCCTATGACAATATGATACCGAAGATTTAGAAATGGGTTAGTGTTATAAGCTTAATACTGAATCTACACACTTTGATTTGCCCAATATCTGTTATCTTTAAACATGCCATGCTAAAACTGCGGTTTTCCGTTATTTTGTATGCAAGAATTGTTTACAAAAACCCTTTGCTTTTGGTAAGGAGACGGATTTTAGAAGACTCTCCTGTTTTTCTAGTGATGCTGTACAATTTCTTATAGATGTTGCTGTTCATTTGGCAAATCAACTTAGAATAATTCTAATTTCTGACTGAGGGCCCGATTTAGATTTCGGCAGACAGGTTACTCCATCACAACAGTGACGGATATCCTGTTCGCTGAAATCAAAATCCCATAATCCGCCAAAATATAAATCCCATAGGATATTATGGGGTTTATATTTCGGTGGACGGAATATCTGTCACCGTTGTGACGGAGTAACCCATCCCCTGAAATTTAAATCAGGCCCTATGTATTTTTTTCATCTGAGCCTATTTTGCATTACCCTGTACCAATTGATTTTTAAGATTCAGTAATTAACCTTTTTACCTTTTCGTTGATCTAAAACTCAGTTATTGAGTGGTCCCAGTCACTTATTTATTACTCTGCTAAATTTATGTTGGCTCTGATTTTGCGGAGGGTGCTTTTAACACAAGATCAACCCCGGAGTGGAACTGCCAGAGGTACATTTTGTGTGTTCTGAAATTTGAGATGTCCTGAATTTTGGGGTACAGTGTTCCACTTCCACACTGGTATTCCTTTATTGTGTTAATTGTGAACTTTTGTCCGCCTAGTTGCAGACAGAAGAGGCCCACAAAGATTCCACCCTGCTGTAGCTGCTAAAGCAGGAGGTTCACAATGGCTCTGTGCCTGAATGTGATGTGGTTTCCATAAATGCTTAGACATGTCTTAGTGGGGTGAGATACCTTAGTTGGTTATGTCTCAGTTTGGTGAGGTGTGGTTAAGATGCGTCAATAGAGGTGCAGTGCTGTATGCCCCACAGTCATGGAACACATGACATGGCTGGGTATATTTCAGCAGTAATACGCTAAAAGGACAGTGTGGGGTATGGGTAACAGCAGAGTGTTGGTCCCTCTCAACAGAGACTTAAGTGCAAGCAGCCATTTTCATGTAAAGAGTTATGTCCATTTAAAACGTTCTTAGCAAACATGAAAGCTTTCCAAGCTGGAAGGGGCAATCTTTGAAAGAATGCAAACAATTCTTGGATGGCAACAGCCCCCAGCAGAGGCATATGAGTAAGCATAATATCAGACAGGGGATATGGTACAGCAAGGGATTCGATCTGCAAGACAGGGAAATGCTGCAGGTGGTTTAGGGAGTGTGCTGAAGAGTAAGATATGGGCTACCATGGTGTGTTTGTGGTATGAGTACGTTTGGACGTTTCAGGGTGGGTTACTACAACTTTGCATGCCTCATTCACTTTGGCTTGGAACAACTTGACAACTGTGGAACCCGCAGAGAAAAGTTCTTATTGCCTCTTTTCCACCTGACCAGGTTTTGTGATATTGAGCAAATTAAAAACTGTTTGAAAACCACTGTGAAGCAACATTAAAAATCTCCATTATCAGGGAGCTTACCATAAAAGAAGAGGCGTTGATGCTGTCAACATATTGCTTGATGCAGCCAAGATTCTCATCTTCATTCAGAACATCAGCAGCTATGAAACTTACCAAATCCTCATCACATTCATAACTCCAAGCTGGAGGAACAAACCTGCAATGGCACCAGAAGACGAGTTACTAGAGTCACTTCCTGTTAATCCCTCTGCACCCAATCAGACGCAAAGACACATGAAAAAAGTGTTTGCAGTGGCTTCTAACTCACCCAGCAGCAGCCAATTAAAAGATAGGAGGAGAAGTATCTGTCCCCCCATTCCTTCATCCCTTCTATGGCTCCTGCTTGAACAGTCTGCCCTTCTGAGACAGCAGGGCAGATGGTAGATGACACATCTAATCCTCCCAGTAGTGCCCTTTGGGGGCTGATATTATAAGGTAAAGGTGTAAGAAGCCACTCCTATCCCCTGCACCCCCCATCAGCAGTCAGCCAAATTAGCATTCTGGGGCACAGAATAGAGAGATCATTTCCTGTCTTCCTTCCAACCTTTCAAGATGGGGGCAGAGACTCCAGTAAAAACAACAGAGGAGCCACCACGTTCATTGGACACCACAAATCGGCCACACCATGACCATCTCAGGCACCCTCGCCTACCAGCTTCCAGGACCACACATCACCTTCAGTAACCTCCTTACTGGCTTCATCACTCCCACCGCCATCAGATCCAACAATTTCTTGCTGCGTGGCGACTTCAAACTCAATTTCGATGACCCAATGGTCCACAACACCACCCCTCTTCTAGAGAGCCTCAACATCAGACACACACAGTTCGTCCGGGCATGACTCACAACGCAGGGCACAACATAGAACCTGTCTTCACAGCCCGCAACAAGATCACCTTCAGCCATTTTACCCCGCTCAAGTGAACGGACCACACCATTGTACACTTCCACATCAATGCACCCCACTCCAGCCAACTGAAGCCAGCCATCGACATCAGATGAAACTGGAATAACATTGCAACGCAAACTGCATCCACACCCTCAGATCCAACCAGTCTATCCTCACCGGAAACTTACAGAACGACCGAACCACATTCAACAACTGGGTCTCAGACTGCGCTCACACATTGGCTGCCCTAAAGAAAATTACACAAACAAGAGCTAACACTCAAGCACGTTGGTCACAGAAGATCTAAGAGACTCCAAGTGCTACTGGAAACAAATAGAAAGATGATGGAGAACCAGCTGAGATAACACCTCTATAGACGCCTACAGATCTGCACTTAGAAAGTATCTCACCCAGATCAAAGAAGCCAGGAAAGCAGCCCTTGTTCTGAGACCAGAATCCTGCTCCAACTCCGGCAAAGAGCTCCTCAACATCGTTGGAGATTTCACCAATCCAGCAGCAGCCACCAACACCATTATCCCCTCACAGGACCTCTGCGATGACCTCTCTGACTTCTTCCACAACAAAATTCTCAAGATCTACTCTAACTTCGCACCCCAAAAAACCACAGAAGGGATCATCATGCAACCACCCACCACCACCAAGAACCCATCACCTAACGAACTGGAGCCCCCTTAAATTCAGAAGACAACACTGGAATTATGAAGACCATCCATTCAGGGTCCCTCAGACTCCTCTCCTCACCACATTTACAACCTGGGATCATTGAGCAACACCAACCTCACCACCATCATCAACTCTTCCATCCTTAGCGGAACCTTCTCGGATAGCTGGAAACATACAGAAGTCACAGCACTCCTGAAGAAACCCTCAGCAGACCCGAAAGAACTCAGCAACTACTGACTCATCTTGCTCCTTCTATTCCTGTACAAGGAAATGGAGAAAAATCAACAGGAAACTATCCTCTCATTTAGAACAGCACCACCTCCTGGACTTCACCCAGTCAGAGTTTAGCACCAACCACAGAACAGAAACTGCCCTCCTGGCAGCAACAGATGACAACCAGTCCATCATGGACAGAGGTGATATCGCTGCTCTCATCCTCCTTGGCCTCTCGGTGGCCTTCGACACAGTATCCCATCCCACCATCATCGTTAGACTCAGGGACTCAGGAAATCAAGGGCCCACCCTGAGATGGATCGCCTTGTTCACTCCAACATAACTCAATGAGTCAGAATCCCCCTCATACATCTCTGAACCTAAGAAGCTTGTCTGTGGAGTCAACCAGAGATCCTCCATCAGCCCAACCTTTTTCAAACTGTACATGGCACCCCTCGCCCACATCATAAGATCCCATGGCATCAACATTGTCTCCTACGCCGATGACACACTGCTTATCCCTCTCCCTCACTGATGAGGACAATACCACCAGGACTAACTTAAACCTCCTGCATGACCAACTTGGCAAACTGGATGAGGGAGAACTGCCTAAAACTCAACACTGAGAAAACGGAGATCTTGACCTTCGGAAACAAGAGCTTCCTCGTGGGACTGTTGTGTAGTTCCTATATTACCCATACAGGATCTGCGCGTTCGGATAACAAACTGTAGGATTGGTGGCAGACTGGCTCTGAGCACCCCCACCGAGAATGTTAGCCTTTCTGTTTTTAGCTAGCTCACAGTGCCACTAGGATCTCCTCTTATCGGGGAGAGAATAGTTTCTCGCAACCTCAGAACATGACAACCCTGATCCCCCAGGATCGTGGAAACAATACACTACTTTTCGCTCAGTCACTCGTGCTCACTTATTCGGTCTCAGAGAGTTACACAGAAGAAACAGTCGGGTGTGTTACAATAAGAATTTATTGCACAGTTGTTTTTCTAGTGTAAAATAGATGTGCTGCAACAACCGTTAGACAGTAGCAGATATATATATGATTAGCAGTACAGTGAAAATAAAAGGATAGTACAGTTCTACCATCTTGCAATAATCATGGATACATACATGAATATAAAATGCATGATAAAAGAGCGCGTACTCCTATAATGCCTATCTAGATGTATCTAAGTGTACCTAGCATGTGAGTAGTTGTGAAGCCAAGAATCCCTCTAGGATTTAGTCTAACCCCATTACGTGAAGTGAGAGAGTGTGGGACCCCGTCCTGGTCTCGAGTTGGACACCCCGCGAGGGATGTGTTAGACCACTGTCAGCTAGAGCGTCTGCATGCAGGAGCCTCAGCGTTTCTGGTCAGTGTGTCGGCCTGGAAGTCTCGGTTCTCTCTACCAACCCTAGCAAGATGTGCTGTATTTATACAAAAAGTATCTAGGGTTTCTTAGTCCCTTGTTTCTTGTTTTAGCCATTGTTGGATTTGAGCATGACGTATGGGATGAACCTTGTACGTAGATATTATGCAAGTGGTGTAGCCCCTGCCTGGTTTCCAAGAACCCTCATGAATATTCATTCACACTGTATGAGTCCATTGATGGAGTTATAGGACGCTATTGTTCAGGGAAAACGCTCCTTCTGCGCCCAGGAATAGAACTAGGTAAAGGTTCAATCCTAAAGGCTCGTTACTGTGTAGTATAAGGGAGATAATGTAGGTGAAGGTGTATGATATTACCCGGGCCTCTATTAGGGTACCTATATGAAACATAAGACCCACTCCTCTACCGAACAGTCAACAATGAAAAAAAAGCTAGCGAACGACTGTTTTTACTAGGTAACAGCGCATAAAACTATCAGTGAGCTTCATAAAATATTGTCATTAAAACCATTTAAAAACAGTCTAATCGGGGGGGAGAAAAAAATTATTTTCGAAAGCTAGTATTGGAAATGTCACTTTAAGCCAAAGTCCTAGTTGAGTTCGTTTTATATAAGCCGAACCACTACAAGCGTCAGAAGGCCATGCTTTTCCAGCGAAAGTGTCAATTTTAGGAAGTGTTCCAAATTTTAGTTGAGTTTTGAAATCAAAAGGAAAAATTCAGAATTCTTTCCCAGCACACGATGAGCCAATTATAGATTAAGTGTCCTGGCTAGGAGACGCAACATCGTTGTTGCTTGCCGCTGCAGAGGATGGTCCCTGTAACACCTCGCAGAGTACGTCAATGGAGCACAGATGATATTCAGAACTGCCAATAGCTGGTGCAGAGGCAGCCGGTGCTGTAGTCGATACCTGAGTGCTAGTGGAAGAGCTAATGCTTAACCCAGTTGTAGTAAAAGGCACCTGCGGGTTCTCGAGGAATGCAGCCATCAGTATAGGAATACGCTGGGGACATTGCCGAGCATGGGACCTCACGGGTTCCAGCCTGGTATTCAAGTCCGTAGGCGTGTCCGATGCAAGTGTCAGACAGAGATCCAACACGCATTCTTCTCCGCAGAACAGGCATCGAAGAACAGGTAAGATGCAGTCCATCCAGACTGGTCTAAACGATAGGAACCAAGAGGCGCTCACTTCCCGTAGGCGAGGTGTGCCCAGATGTTGTACCTTGCGTTCACGGTATTTGCGCTCCAAGAGTGCTTTTGCCATCTCGTTGGTGATTGCGTAGCAGAAAAATGACAATCAGGATACCTGCTATTGAGAGCAGGATCAGCGGAAGACCTCCAAAAACGCTTCCCAATACGGAGTGTATAAAGTTTGGAATAACTCCGAGGACAGTCTGAAAGGTGCTTAGAAATCCTGACCCTATGGTCTTAAATAGGTGTACAATACCACTCGTATCAGACATATTAAAGATACGACCCACCATTTCTGCGAAATGAAAGGGGCAATTTGTACGTATAAGTGCCTGTATCTCAGTCGAGGTCCTTGCGATTTGGAGATCAAAGGTCTCTCGAGCGGAGGTTAAGGGTACGGTTCGCTGTAAAAGCATGGCTTTCAGTCTGCTCAAAGTATCAAACTGTATAAAGGAAACATTCAACGAAGGCCATAACGGCGCTTCCATGACTGTATTTACTGGGGGAAACAATACTTGCATACAGCAAGTAACCCTGGAGTACACAGTGACCAAATAGGCAATGTCCGGAAGCATCCCACAGCAACCTTGATCGTTCAGCATTAAGCAACTCCCATTCGAGAGCACCCTAAATACCGGAGTAATCACGGCCGCTGGAGTCCCTGTCATGTGAATGAATGAGTTTGCATTTCTAAAGCGCATGGTTACCAGAAGGCCTCCCAGCGCTAGCTGGCAGGACAAGTTCGGTACTGAACCATTACAAGCTCCATGCAGGGAAATATCCTGGCACATGGGAGAACCGCTTAAAGCGTTCTTGCAGTTTGTACCGCTTAGAAACACTTCTCGATCCCCACTCCGGCACCAAACTCTGTACGGTAATTCCCAAGATTCCTTACCCAATTTTTCATATTTGCCTGCCTGCCTTTGCTCAAGGCAATATTGAAACTGAAAAGTAGTGACCGCTAGAGTTATGTGGCCATGGATTAGCCATTCCGTTGATGGTGATTCCGCTACCGTAAATGGTAATCTATCCCGCTTTTCAATGCGCAACATTGTATATTTTGCTCCCCTTGGTGCCATTTCTACCTGTTTATCTGTTAGATTGTATTCAGAAAACAGAGACGTAACTGTTGATAAAACGCCAAGGCACATAGCCTTCACGCAAAGATTGCAGTGTCCAGCTTAACAACATGATAGAACGTAACTGAGATTGCACGTGTTGTAATATGGCCAAATCTTGTTACAGTATGTCTATTGCAGAAGATACAATGTTGCCTAAGGAATAGATCCTGGAGGTCAAAGTTGTTAACCCGTTATCCACTACTGCTAATGCCTTTTCTAAGTTAATACGGTCTATTTCCCGTATTCTCTCTGTGGCCTCTTGTTGGGATATTTTCCAATTTTCATTGTAGGCAGCATAAATGCCAGCATTTATGAAACGTTTGACGTGATTTCCTGGGGCCTAGTAAAATGTCCCTAAGATCCATGTCATGTGTGAGTAAGGATAAGTGATGTTTCACTTCTGTGAGTGTTGAGGTTTCTAGCCAATCAAGGTACAACATCCCAACACTGTAGGATGTCACTACCCCTGGGTGTTCTCTTTGTACATAGCGTGGGTCTGGTCTATGGATACTGAACCCTTCGGTTATACCCCAGAATCTTTTCTGACATGTGTTTGTGTCTAAGGGCCAAACCACCCATTTCTTCCAATTAGTGTCTGATCTATTTACTGTAAAATGTCATCTACTGTTGCCCCTTCTTGTGAAGTTGAATTTTTCCACCCCTCCATCTGTGATGGTGTTGGAAACCGAGGTGTGTTCAGGTCCTTGTTTTTGGCTAGTCCAAGACAGGACGTCTGTTGCACAGTGTCATTTAGAAATATCATCTGCTGTGGAATGAGGCACGCTCTAAATAGCGCTTCTGTTCCCTGGACTTGCCAGTCTCTAGAACCCCAGACTGATTTTAAGTCTATTGTGTCCTTCCATAGGTCAAAACCCTGTTCAGACAATTGGGTGATAAAGGAAGCAGAGTATATCTGTTTGGTGTTTGTCAACATAGTTTTCAGTGCTGATGTCGGTGCAACCTTGTAATAATACGAGGTCGGGTCAGTGGTGTTAGACCCTGAAAAATATGAAAACGTCTGTGCAAATGTAGGCGAACTACCTTTTGGTGGTGTAGGGCAATGTTCCCACTGGTGGTACTCAAAAACATTTCTAGGTGATATAGATTTGTGCAAGAAATGATGACCATAATGTTGGTAACAGTACAAAGTGTCATAGTCTGAAGTACCTTCTAACATTTCAGTGTTCGTAAATGCAGCAGTTTTCTCTAAATCAGACAACATATTAACAGTTTCAGAGTCCCAATCATCAGAAAATGTACTGGAGGTAATGATATCACTCAATGAAATTTTAAATACATGAGAAATTTTTAAAAGTTCAGTAGGACTGAATATATCGAAGTCAACCTTGTCCCAAACTATACCGTCCGGTATAGGAACTGCTGTAATGTTCACTGATGACAAGTCTCTTTGTTCACGATGTGAGGACCGATGTGGTTTCAGAATCAGATTTACTGTTTCGGCTGCAGGTCTTTGTTGAAGGTATCGTCCATTAATAAGCATGCTAAAAGTTATAACTAAGCCTAGCCAGAAAAGAAAGAACAGTATCCCAGTAATTACCCAGAGTTCTACCCAAGGCGATACCAGGTAAGTCTTTTTGAGAAAGTTCAGAAAGTCCGTAATCTGTTGCTTGTGTGTTTGTTGGGCTGGCGTTGTTTCCGGTTCACTTGGATCCAAGGAAAACGTATCAAAGTTCATGAAGTAGCCAGAAGCAGTTCGATCAATTGTTGGAATTGCATCGGGATTTGTTCAAATCGTAGTTTGCTCTTGTCGAGGCATGTTGACGTAGACATCTGTATTAGGTCTTATTGCAACTTGTGTGTTATTTTGAGTTTGATTTTGAAGTTGAACTTCGGGTTCAAGGGGAACGAGTTCCATAGCATTGTTGCATAGTCCTTCATTCCGTAGAGGAGGCTCTTTGAACGTGATGAGTCTTTCGGTTTGAACTTCTTGGATTGTAGCTAGAGGAGGGCGTCTGCTACAGCGGAGTCCACGAGGCCTACTGCTCAGTATCGGCCACATAGTGTGGTTTGATTAAGTCGATTGAGACAAATCTTTTCTCCTTTTTCCCGGCAAGAGGCGGTAGAAGTACAGTTCTTGTTCCTTGAATTGCTAGGACCGGTACAGGTTTTCTGTAAGATGGCCCAAATTCTTTTTTATCCGCTATTTTCTCTCTGACCAGATCCCCGACTTTTGGGATCCAGACCGGTCTTGCCGTGACTGCCTTGACTTCCCCAGTGGCGGTCTGTTTCAGGTGGACGTTACTTTGTTGTGTCCTGGATTCATTTAGATCCTGTAAAACAGCCAAACGATCATGGATATCAAATGGTTTCTCCTCCGCCACTGCGCCTTCACAATCAAGATCAGGTACCCACATTCTTGTCCCAAATAGGACCTCGTAAGGAGTGACACCCCCTAGAGAACTTCTTGGCTGGTTATTGAGAGCTCGTTGTACCCCATATATATGATTGACCCAACTACCGTCATTGCCTAATACCCTAGCTGTTAAAGATTGCTTTAGGTCCCGGTTCTTCCTCTCCACAACCGAATTTCCCTCAGGATGGTACGGAGAGGAGTACTGCAATGCTACACCCATACTTTCCATGGCCTCTTTGTAAGCCCGAGAGCTAAACGCCGGACCACGGTCAGAATGTAACGTGCCAACTGCGTATGTCCCTATAAAGACTCGCAAATCTTTGATAACAGTTCGAGCGTCAGCCGAGCACTGAGGCCATACCCATAGGAATCCAGAGCAGGAATCCACTGCAACCATGATATACTTGTAGGCCCCATCTGATTGTAAGGGGCCGCAGTGGCCCAGATACACACAATTGAGAGGTTTGTCTGATTTTAATAACGGTGTCTGTGCCGGGTGTGTTATGGTGGAGCCTTTCATCTGCTGGCAGATGTCACATTTCAAGACATAGTCTTTAGTTTGCTTTGTTAGGCCTGGCCACCAATAGCGCAGTTTCAACAATGAAATAGTTGCTGTAATGCCTGTATACGCAGAGCCCAAACCCTCGTGTGCTGCAATAATCAAACCTTGCCTACGATCCATATTTGGTATTACTCTGTCCCCCACTCCAGGAATCTGAGCATGTGGAATGTTGTTTGCATCTAACTTGTAGGAGTACTTGAGTGGAAATTTCTTAGGTACTGCTGAGCTGCCTTTGCGCGAAGCAATGACAGCGACCATAATCTCACCGTCTATCCTCGTTTTTGAACGAGCGATTGCAGCTACGGAAGCTGTGTGTACAGCCCCCTTCGCGGCTTCATCACCCAATGAATTCCCTTCAACGTGAACGCCATCACGTTGATGACTCAGTGTATGAATCACGTGAGCCCGTGGTAGTTCGTTTCTCAACTCAACTACCGGTTCACATAGCATTTTATGCTTAATTGTGCCACCTTTTGCGTCTTTGAACCAGTTTTGTTCCCAATGATGTAAATATTCATTGTATAATTGCACACAGTAAAAAGAATCACACACTATCAGTGTGGGGAATTCGTGATCCGTATTCACCAGTGCCAGTATCAACGCTTTTAACTCTGCCAACGGAGCCGTGCAGTCTCCTAGAGATTGCGTTTTGGTGCAACTTGGATGGAACTTTCCATCCCGCATGCGACCTTTAACGATAGCACATGCAGCGCTGTATTGTTGCTTACTCCCTATGGCCGGTTGAGCAGATCCGTCAGTGTAAATAATATATTCATACTGATCTAGAGGCAAGATTTCATACGGTAGAGGGTATTCTTGTTCGTATTGCAGAAATGCTTGTGTTTTTAGACTTGGATCAAATCTGTATTCAACATCCGTTGCAGTAAGAGAATTAGCCCATTGTATCCATCTCGGATGTAAGGCTTTTGCATTTGGAATGCTAGCCTTTGTAACAGCTTCTAAAGCTGGTACCGGGGTTACGACAATTATGCGCTTTCCCTGAGCCAGTGCTCTTTCTCTTGCTACAGCGGTCTGAACTGCTGTCAGGATTTTTTCTGTTGAAGTGAAATACATTTTTGCGTTTGTGTACAGGTGCGATTTGTAAGCGATTGGTACCGTTTCGCCTTCATTGAAGGGTAAGTAAGTGTACCCGCATTGACCCGCTATTACACGGATCACTAAGTTGCGTACGTTTACCCGCGTCTGTGTTTTGAAGTTATCATGTCTTCTTGTAGTGAACGTAGGATGTTTGTGTGTTCCTGTGTCCATTGTTTAACTGAAAAGTCAGGTTTTATTAAGTCATAGAAAGGTTTTACTCTTTCCGCGTAATCCAAAATGTATGTTCTGCCGAAATTTAGGAATCCCAGTATTGATTGTAAATTTTTTAATGATTTTGGAGGTTGGAGCAGCGCACATTTTTCTAAAAAGTTAGCTGCCAGACTTTTCCCTCCACTTGAAAGCTCATATCCCAAAAACAGGACATTGAGGTGGGCGATTTTTGATTTCTTAAAAATTAAATTTGTAGCCCTCAGAGGCGATTCCATAATTATGGTGCTCACCCTGGTCAAGTGCCTTTTTAAGTCATTGTCTATCAGATAAATATCATCCACATAGGACAATGCTTCCTCATCAAAATTTTGGAGTAACTCAGTTACTCTTGCTGAAAACACCCCCGGGCTATTCTTATACCCTTAGGGGAGTCGACAAAATTATCGCTGGGACCCCAACGCTGAGAATGCGGTCAAATACCTGCTTTCATGCGCTATATTTTGGCAGAAAAATCCATTTGAGATATCAAGTGTAGTTTTGTATTTTTTCCGCACGATGTTATTCATTAATGCGGCACTGTGTGCATTTTGAACAGCGAATGTCTTTGTGCGTGTGTTTAAATGTCTGTAATCTAAAACTAGACGATATGAGTTGTCCGGTTTCATTACGGGAAACAAAGGATCTCCCTGACATGTTTTTTAGCTTCTTGCTTTATTGGATATTGTCTCTGTGCATTTGGTGAGACTTTTAACGGGATCACGTGGTGGGTTGAATTCTCATCCCATCCGGGATGATTTTTGTACAGTGCTGGAGCTAGGGCAACTGCCCACTCCTGTGCATATGGGTTTTAAATTAGTGGGAACGAGGTCTGAGAAAGCTGGAAAAATTACTGTTTCTCCCCTAGGGCATTCCATAACGAATGCTGGCGGCCAATCTTGTTCAGCTAATAGGATGTCATAACCAGATGACAGATTCTTCCAAAATAGACCTTTAACTTTCCTGGGCTTGTCCCCCTCCATTTGGAGTGTTATTTCATGTAACTTGTGTGGGACGCTCACCCTCGTATCTGGTGTTTCCACCGTGATGTAATCATTCAAGTCCGCTGTCACCAGAAATTCCATCAGGTTCTGGCGAGCTATTGTTACTTCTGCCGTACTGTCTAGCATCGTCTGAGCCCATTCCCCGTTCAGAAGTTGTGTCCTCAGAATTCTGGGCATGTCTGATCTTTAGACCTGCAACTTTCTTCTTCTTAAACTGAGGTTTTGATTTTGGCTTTTCTTCTTTTTTGGAAGTATAGTCTTGAGCGTGCTGTTTGTCTCTGGACTTTGTACGCTCTTCTTCGTGTTCTGACCGTCCTTCTCTCTCAGAGTTTTTCGTCGACCCTGAAAGGAACGAGAGGAGCGTGTATCAGTATCCTGATACCTGTCAGGTTTCCTAATATTATCCCTATTCCTGAGATTATATCTCCTTTCGGAGGGCTCCTGTGGAGGCGATCTACCTCGGGATTGAGATCTGTTTCCTTTAAAGTTTTGTTGTTTTTTATTAACCCACTTCTTTTTAGAAGAAGCAGGTGTCTGCTTGGAAGTGTCCTTTTCAGGACTTCCCATCAATTGTGGTTTTAAAGCTTTCCCACCTAAACTGTCTCTGCCTAATTCTGCATATGCATTTTCAATTATTTTGGGTAGTTCATGTTGTTGATCTATAGGACTGAACTCCCTTAGGCGTTGGCAGATCGCCACCGAAGCTGCTTGCCCTTTAATATTAGCTAGTATTATGGCTGATAACGGATCATAGTTACCTAGTAACTTCATCCCTAAGTTTAGGGCAGGTTCTGCTCCGTACTCGTTTTGTATTTGTCTTAATACATCAGGTACTACTGCTAATGAAGGAATACCATGAGTTCTGGTATATATGGCAGCAAAGACTGTACCCCAAGTGGTACAATCTTCTACTTGTGGTGTTATCCCCATGGGCAAGCAGATTGTTAGCATTCTGTGTTTTTAATACGGGGTAGTACTCGGGAATATTGCCTCGAGCCGAGTTATTTTCTGAACTACCCAGAATGGCATTTGTTCACGTCTCGTGGGCATTTTGCCTATTACCGCGTGTAATGTTTGTGGTGTGAATTTAGTTGCTGTACCTTGAGATTGAGTACCATTTGTTGCAACTGTTGCTGGTTGGACTGTAAAAGTCCTCATGACGAATTGTGTCAAGTTTCTATAGATTTTAATCAAATCCTTGTGTTGTATGAGTAAGTCTGCCTGTGGCATTGTTTCAATGTCAGGATGTGGTGTGTAGGCCACTAATATCGGCCATGTTGCCCCCTCTCCTCCGAGCGGGCCTAATCTTACTCTATTTCTTATGTGGGGTAGGGCGCCTTTAAACCAGTATAAGTGTTCCTGGTACGTGAGTGGAACCTCTATGTCCTCGAACGGACCATATTCCACCGGTGCATCTCCTTCTGTATAGTATAGGGCTTGGGGGCTTAGATGACAGTGCTGACATCTAGATAAGCCCTGCCTGACTTCAACATGGCGCCCAAGATGAGAAATGCCTGACCCGGACTTGGCGCCCGCCGTACAGTAGATGAGCAACATGCAGGAGTAAAGCTACTGTAAGATGGCAACCAAGCTACATACCCTTTCCTACCAAACCATCCTCATCATCTCCACCCCCCGTTTCTGGACTCAAGACTTTTCGGTCACTTCAAGATCTTCATTCTAAATCAGGTGGAACCCGAACCACATGGCCGATTCCCAGTGGAGCTGCACCGACAGCTATAGAGGAGATTGGCTCCGGCGCACCGCTATCGACATCTCCAACTCGGGGATCCCTCCAGACCCAAGACCACCACCCTTGAGTGCAACATCACCTGAACACCTGGCTGAACGATGGCAAGAATTTCCTGCGCTGTAAATATGTAATATATAATTGTCTAAGCCTAATCGCTGTTAAATTGTAATCCTGAGTGAATTTGCTATTTGTATATATATGTAACTCTAACCACTAGTATATGTAGTAGACCTTTTGTACTTACCACCATTCCTATGTGATTTTAGAGTTTATCTGTTTGCATCTCTTCCTTGAGTGACTTTACAACTTGTACATTTGCAATTTTTCCCTCCTTTCACTCCACTTGTATATATAACTCTAACCACTAGTATATGTAGTAGACCTTTGTACTTACTACCTCTCCTATGTGATTTTAGAGTTTATCGGTTTGTATCTCTTCCTTGAGTGACTTTACAACTTGTACATTTGCAATTTTTCCCTCCTTTCACTCCACTTGTATATTTGCAATTTTTTCTGTTTGTATCTCTTATGTAACTCATGTAATCCAAAGTCCTTATGTAACGCAACTGGTTCTTTTGTAAAGCGCTCTGACACCTTCGGGTAATGTTTGCGCTATATAAAATCGCATTAAATAAATAGTAGTGAAATGTCTGTGTTCTCGCATCTGCTTCTGGGAATGTAACCCACGAATAAAATACCTCTGTTTTGTTTGATTCGTGTGCCTCAATCACGAAAACTACTAAGCCACCCCTAGCTGATAATCCATTTTCTAATAGTTTCAGGGTGATCATACGTCTGAATTTAGGTGCAATTTGAATTGCGTTTGTATCTTCTTCTCCGGCTGAGAGGTGCAGATCTACTACTGGGTCCTCCCTGTCCTCAGTCATTTTGTAAAGATGAAGTTTTTTGTTCAAGGGAACTAAGATAAGGTTTTATTTGCACATTTTTTAGGAACACTGTGTCCCTCAAGTTTGATTAACCAACAGCCAATAAATAGGATTTTTCACCTACTCAGCTGTGGCGGAGTTTGTGCCGACCCACTCCAGACGTCTCTGGTGTTTTGTGAGTATGGGTCTCTGAGAATAGCACGACTGAACTACTCAGATTCTACTGTTAAATAAGTACCCAACCAACGTTGGCGGCGCCATGCCGTGTAGTCTTTTGGTTCCTATATTACCCATACAGGATCTGCGCGTTCGGATAACAAACTGTAGGATTGGTGGCAGACTGGCTCTGTGCACCCCCACCGAGAATGTTAGCCTTTCTGTTTTAGCTAGCTCATAGTGCCACTAGAATCTCCTCTTATCAGGGAGAGAATAGTTTCTGGCAACCTCAGAACATGACAACCCTGATCCCCCAGGATCGTGGAAACAATACACTACTTTTCGCTCAGTCACTCATGCTCACTTATTCGGTCTCAGAGAGTTACACAGAAGAAACAGTCGGGCGTGTTACAATAAGAATTTATTGCACAGTAGCAGATATATATGATTAGCAGTACAGTGAAAATAAAAGGATAGTACAGTTCTACCATCTAGCAATAATCATGGATACATAAATGAATATAAAATGCATGATAAAAGTGCGCGTACTCCTACGATGCCTATCTAGATATACCTAAGTGTACCTAGCATGTGAGTAGTTGTGAAGCCAAGAATCCCTCTAGGATTTAGTCTAACCCCATTACCTGAAGTGAGGGAGTGTGGGACCCCGTCCTGATCTCGCGTTGGACACCCCGCGAGGGATGTGTTAGACCATTGTCAGCTGGTGCGTCTTCATGCAGGAGCCTCAGCGTCTCTGGTCAGTGCGTCGGCCTGGAAGTCTCGGTTCCCTCTACCAACCCTAGCAAGATGTGCTGTATTTATACAAAAAGTATCTAGGGTATCTTTGTCCCTTGTTTCTGGTATTAGCCATTGTTGGATTTGAGGATGACGTATGGGATGAACCTTGTACGTAGATATTATGCAGGTGGTGTAGCCCCTGCCTGGTTTCCAAGAACCCTCATGAATATTAATTCATACTGTATGAGTCCATTGATGGAGTTATAGGACGCTATTGTTCAGGGAAAACCCTCCTTCTGTGCCCAGGACTAGAACTAGGTAAAGGTTCAATCCTAAAGGCTCGTTACTGTGTAGTATAAGGGAGATAATGTAGGTGAAGGTGTATGATATTACCCGGGCCTATATTAGGGTACCTATATGAAACCTAACAGGACTGCTCCTGGTGGCCATCCAAACTAGGATACACGCCTACTCCCACAGACCACGTCAGAAACCTCTGCATCATCCTAGACAACAAACTGAAGATGAATAAACAAGTTTACACTGTGACTGCACCCTGCTGCCTCATTCTCAGAATGCTTCACAAGATTTTCAAATGGCTCTCCATGCATGAGAGACGCACGGTCACCCAGGCCCTCATAACCAACAGACTTGACTGCAGCAATGCATTCCACAACTGCATCTCCAACCAGCTCACGCAAAGACTCGAGACCATTGAGAACACAGGCGCAAGACTCATCCTAGACATCATTCACATCACTCCCTTCCTCACTGAGCTACACTGGTGACCCATCCAGAAACTTAGTCAATTCAAACTGCTCATCCACGGCTACAAAGCCCTCCACAACACCGGATCAGCATACCTCAACGACCGACTTCAACTTTAACATCCATCCAGAGAGCTACATTCAACCTCTCTCACCCTCGCAAGGGTCCCTCGCATTCGCAGAAGTACGTAAGGAGGGCACTCCTTCTCCTTGATCGCCACCAAGACCTGAAATGCACTTTCTCAACACATCTGGACAGCTCCTTTGCTACTCAACTTTTGAAACTGAAGATCTGGCTATTCAACTAGGAGCTCCGTCCAGCTTATGTTCCAGCTCCAGTGCCTGGATACCCTAACAAATGAGAAGTTGCACCATACAAATGGACCTAACATAACATAACAATTCTAACCAACCAACTAGAACCTATTGAGACAAGGAGACACATTTTTGTTGATCCAATTCAACCTCTAGCCCAAGCGCCTAATGACTAGCAGGAATAATAGTTGCTGAGTTCTGTATTCACTCCCATCCTCTGGCCACGCAACAACACTAAACCAATAAGCAGAATGATGTTGTGATTGTTTTATTTGAGAATTTCAATGTCTCTTTTATGATACATAGCAGGGAGTACTCATGAGTTTCTTTGGAGCATTTGCAATTTTTATGGTTTGATATAGTTTTTTGGTATTGATGATTAAAGGTGCCATTGTGCAAGTAGTGACTTTTTTAACACTTACACCCCTTTGGCTTGTGCTTATCAACTCTCGCAATACAATATGCTCTTCGCCAACTGAGTAGTCTGAAGGAGTTCTCATTAACGTCCTAAACATCTCTTTTCAATTACATTCACAGTTTGTACACAAAAGAACAGAACACAGCCACTTTCAGTTAAGCAGCAACACCCTAAGTAACTACATGAGAGGAAAAATAAATAAGACCTGAATTCCAACACCCAATAAAACAGCTGCCTGCAATCCTTATCTCTGGCTATTATTCTGCTTCTTTCAAAAGAAATCCTTTCTTCAAGAGGTACTACCACCACCATTTTCCTCCCTGATTTACACCAACACTAAAAGTAGCTAATTCATGGCAATTAACACTGAAAACATAAAGCCACAAGTAAACCCAGTTCTCATCTAGCCTCCATGGTGGCTTCCCTGTTCTAAACATTTGGATTATTCAAGCATAAAGTTCTCTTTCTTTAAGCATATTGGAACAAAACAGCACTTTGCAATCCCCATCTGAGACCCTTTGGTGAGGAGCTCTCCATAAAAAACAAAAAACAAACCAAACAAAAACCTTCATGCCCCACTGACATCACCACTTTTCTTCACGGGCTGCAACATCCATCATACGTTGTAGCTATCGCACTCCCTTTACCACTAACAATTCAGCTTCTTCGATTAACACTAACGATCACTTCAGGCCCACAGATCCGACAATTCTAAATTCAATTTCTAAGTAACACAACTTCACAAATAAAAAGGCACGCAGTTCGCTACTACAGAAACAAACTATCACAATGAGCATTTCATTGGTATCATGAAACATCATCCAAACCAGCAAATCAAGACAGATTTCAAAAGGCATAAACTCTGCTTATCTCAAAATATTATCAAGAGACACCAAGTAGAACCCACAAAAAAGACTCTGGATTCTGTTAACCATGCACTACAGAACTGTAGATCGTCCAACACATATCACAATATTTTATTTTTATTTCTAATGAAATCCAGGAGGTCAAATTCGACTTCTGATTCGTTACATAAACATGGCTTAATAGTCACTCACAAGCTAGTTCCTCCTTTGTTTATTTTAATCAGAGAAGACTGGGCCAAATCATTAGAAGGAGGAATACACATTAACATCAGATCTCCTTCATTTTTTTTTTTTTTAAACTTTGTCATTTTTTATATAGTACAACTACAACAACAAATTGGCATAACGTACAGCAATATACCGTTGATAGCACGGGTGACAAGTACAGATGGCAGCCTGCGGGGAAGAAGAGACATAATGGGGGACAATATTCGTGGAGAAACAGGCTACAATGCAAAAAAGGAAAGCTTAGGACAAGCACAGTGCACAATGTGCAGCACACCGAGGGCAACCCCCGGCCCCTCAATTCAGTTAGGTGTTTCATCGCCATCGGACCCGCTCCCCCCACCATCAGTGCTGTCCGGAGAGGAGGGCCCCCCCTCCGCCAACCTAGTAGTGCACATTTCGCGCCAGACCAGTAGGTCGTCCTCCAGCTTCACATCCCTTCGGGTGAGTTTCATGTGAGCTTCTTCCGCTAGAGACCACTCCCGAACATCCCTAAGCCAGATAGGGACCTCTGGGCTCAACTGCCCCATCCAAGTAATTGCTATCCTGCGCCTAGCAAGCACCAGCATTAATTGCAGGAGCTTATAGGGAAGTTTCTTTTTTTTAGGTTTCCGGACAGACGCCAGCAAGCAACTCAAGGGTGCTATTTCCACCTGGATACCTGTCACAGTGATAATCTTGCTCACCACCGCTACCCAGAACTGTTGAACCCTGGGACAATCCCATGCCATATGTAAAAAACCTGCTTTCTCCGCAGCGCATCTGGGGCAGCGGTCTCCCCTGTCACCTGGAAGACGGCTCAGAGATACCGGGGTGAGGTAGGTGCGGTGCAGAAAGTTAAAGTGCGTCAATTTAAATCTGGCGTTACAGGAGACTGTACGTGTGAGGGAGCCTACGTGTGCCCATTGTTTCTCGCCCAGGTGGACCCCAAGGTCTGCCTCCCAGGCCGCCCGCGATGGTGGGACCAGGGGGGGTGGAGTCCTGCTTCGTAGCCGCGTAGAGAAGGGAGATCAATTTGCGACCCGAACCACATGTAAGTAGAATATCAAGGGTGTGGGTCGGGGTAGGAATATCTGGGTACTGAGGCCAGGTGGTTTTCACCACATCTTGAAGTCCGCGATAGTGGAGAAACTGTCCTTGGCCAAGGGCAAAGCTCTCCTCCGCCTGTTCAAAAGTAAGGGAAGTCTCACTGGGAAAGAGGTCTGCCAGAACCTCGCATCCACCCTCCCTCCAAGATTGAAAGGACATGTATTGTCCCATGTCTATAAAGGGAGCCAAAATCCAAATCGAAAGCTCCCTATGGAAGGGGGCCCTTCGTAAGATCCTCTCCGCAAATCGTTGCCACACACCTGCAGTGTGTCGTACGAGGTAGGGAAGAGATGCCCCCGACCCCCTGCCTGGCATCAGCGCCTCCTGTAATGCCGGGGTGTCTGCTCTGCCAGAGAAGAGGCGTTTCTCCCAGTTATCCTCAACTTTGAGCCACCGCGCCGCAGGCTGTAATTGGGCCGCGTAGTAATATAGATCGAAGCGTGGGGCTTCCAGCCCACCCTCCTCATAACTTCGTGAGATAGTCTTGAGAGCTACCCTGCTGCGGCGGCCCTCCCACAGGAGGGACGTAAGTAACGTGTCCAAAGTTTTAAAGACGCGCGAAGGCAATGGGCATAAAGAGTTCTGAAGGACGTAGAGTATCTTAGGGAGCATCACCATCTTAGAGATGGCCAACCTGCCCATTAAGGACAGGGGGAGAGTATTCCAAAAGGTCACCGATTGCCGCAAAGAAGCAAGGGTGCGGTCGACATTCCAGGTCAACGCTTGCGCGTCTGTCGGGCCACCTGGATCCCCAAGTAACGAAAGCCCGCCGGTTCCCAGCGCAGTCCCAAGTCTGGTAGCTCTTCCGAGGGCACCGAGGTCAATCCCGCCAGCGGGAAGACCAGGGACTTGCCGCGGTTAAGCCGCAGGCCTGAGACCTCTCCAAACCGGTCCAACTGGTGCAGTAATATCGGCAACGCGTCCCGGGGAGAAGCCAAGTAAAAGAGGGCATCGTCGGCATAAAGGGAGATAACGTGGCTCGTGTCGCCTACCCTGATCCCCCATTTGTCCATCTCGGCCCTGATCCGGACCGCAAAAGGTTCAATAGCCAGGGCGAACAACAAGGGCGAGAGGGGGCACCCCTGACGAGTGCCCCGACCCAGTTGCCAATCCTCCGAGCACGCGCCCGCAAGTTTAACCCTCGCGCGGGGTGCTGTATAGAGGATACGAATCCAACGACAGAAGTTGGGACCCAACCCCGCAGCGCGGAGAACCTCGAGGAGATATCCCCAATCTACCGTGTCGAACGCCTTGGCGAGGTCAATAGAAACCAGGACCAACTGGTCCTCCCGGTCGCGTACCTCATGGAGGACATGATTGAGCCGGCGTAGATTCATGGCCGTATTGCGGCCTGGTATGAACCCACACTGGTCCTCGTGGACCAAGTGAGACATATAGGGCGCCAAACGGGTAGCTAAAAGTTTGGATAAGATTTTGATATCCGTATTGATCATGGTGATCGGTCGGTACGATGAGGGCTCATGAACATCCCCTCCTGGCTTCGGGATCATACAGATTTCCCCCTGTGTCATACTGGGCGGGAGTTGTCCACTCTCAAAGGCTTCAAGATAGACCTGCAGCAAGAGACGGGGGAGAGTAGCCGCGAATGCCTGATAAAATTCCAGTGGGAACCCATCACTACCCGGGGACTTGGCACGTGGAAGGTGCTGCAGAGCGGACTGTACCTCCCCCAACGTTAGGGGTACGTCAAGTTCCTTCCGCGTCGGTTCAGGGATAGGTCAGGTCCTGGAGATAAGGGAGATAAGCGGCCTCGGTGATGGCAGGGTCCGCAGCATACACTGCCTGCAGATGTGATCGTAGGACTCGCAACAGCCCCACTTCCGAGTGGACAAGGCTGCCCGCGGGCTCCCTCAAAGCCACAATCGCCGCCGGGGCGTGTTCCTGCCGCAGCACCCATGCCAAGAGACGGCTCGATTTGTCCCCCTCTGTATGAAGGCGCTGTCTATAATTCGTGAGTGTATATTTGTCGAGTCTATCCCAAATGTCGTGAATGCGTTCCCGGATGCCATGTTCCCCATCCACCCTCCCTGTGTCTAGGGTCGCGGAGGTCTGTACCTCCAAGAGGCGACGTTCCTCCCCCTGGAGCTCGCGTTGGAGCTGCTTCCGCACCCTATATGTGAGACTCATACATGCCCCTCTCACTACGGCTTTCAGGGCGTCCCATTTCGTGGCTAGAGACAAGTCCGGCTCGTTCCAATTGAGGTCAATATAATCCGTTATGGCCGTTTCTAGATGGTGTTTCCCCACCGGGTCCTCGAGGACCTCTGCCGGGAGCCTCCAGACTCGTGGACGGTTAACCGGGCGGCCCCAACCAACCACACATGCGACCGGGGAGTGATCAGATAGGAATCGCGCGTGATAGGTCACCTCGAGGGACATGGCCATGCTCGGGTTTGCGATTAAAAACCGGTCTAAGCGACTGTATGTATTGTGAGTGGGTGAGAAACAAGTGTAGACTTTCTGAGTGGGGTGCCCCTGGCGCCATATATCCTGAGCCCCAATATTTTCCATGACCTCACGGAGTTTCACCGTCAGCCTTGGTTTTGTTCCAGTACGGGGTGGGGACCTATCTAGATCGGAGTCCAGGACGCAGTTAAAGTCCCCCATCCAGATCAACGGGACCTCTAATTCGGACACCAGGACCTCCTGCAGGGATTGAAAAAAGTCTGGATCATCGGTGTTGGGTGCATAGGTATTCATGATTGCAATGTCTCTCCCGTCGAGCTTAGCTCTGAGGAGCAAATATCTCCCATGAATATCAGCTTCTACATACTGGAGGGCAAACGGGGTCCCCGGGGCCACCCAAACAAGGACTCCCCTGGCGTAGGAAGAGAAGGAGGAGTGAAAAACCTGACCCCGCCATTTCTTCGCTAATTTCTGAGCCCCTTCATCGGTGAGATGCGTCTCCTGGAGGCACGCTATCGAGACCTGGTGTCTGCGGAGGAAGGATAAGACTCTGTATCTCTTAGTGCACGTGCCCAGTCCCCTCACATTCCAGCTTAAAAATGTAAACCCTCTGGATGTTAAGGTGGCCATACGTCATGTGTTCTCCGCCCCGTGCCGCCCTGCACCCCCCGAGCCTCCGGATCTGTACATACAATGCCTAAAAAAAGAACCCCAACACTCCCACCTAGAAGAACCGACCCCCCTCCCCCGAGCAATTTAATGACAACAACACATGCAGAAATGCCCTTCCCACGCTGGTGCCAGGACGTGCACAGCTGCCCCAATAGCCCAACCGGGGCCAAAGTTACAAAGCAAAGAAAAAACCACATAGGAAACACCCCCCCCCAATTCGGACTCCCGACGCAGGCCAGCCACTGCTTAACCTACGGTCATAACCGTTCCGCCCCAACTAGCATGTAAAGCACAGGACCAAATTAAGTGCAGCGCCCGCGAGGCGCAGCCGCCATATTCTCAGCTGAACGTTCCCACTCAAGCCCCCCAGGAAGGGAGAAAAGAAAAGAAACAGGATAATAAAGGGGTAAAGGAAAGAGAGAAAGTGAGGTCAGACAGAGACATTATCACGGCAAGCATGTCTCCAAGGGCTCTGCGATACCATAAGCATTGGGCCCCTAATGTCCGGCCTTCTGCCGCCCCAGCCTCATGAGCGAGGAAACAGGAAAGAAAGAGTAGGGTACCATCTTCAAGCCGGGTCTGTTAATAACGTAGGTGGGTCCATGACAGTCTCTGGAACCTCATGACTAGGCGACGGGAGAGTCTCTGGCACCAGTCTCCCTTCAGGTGTAACCGTCGCCGGCCGTGAGGGAGAGCCTTCTGGATCCGAAGAGTCCACTCGCAGGGCTCCATCGTCTCCCACCGTGATCCGCCGGTGCTCCTCCTGGGCATCGCCCGCTGAGCGATGCCTGCGCCTGGACCTGCGGCTTCTCGGGGGTCTGGTCCCCCAGTTGCTCCGGGAACCTCTTTGTTCATGTTGCGGGAGAGCCTCTCCTCTGACCTCAAGCCACTCCCACACCGCCTCCGGGGAATCAAAGAAATGAGCCCTGCCCAGGGCTATCACCTTAAGTTTCGCAGGATACAGTAACATGTACTGGAGGTGAAGTTCCCGTAGGCGCTGTTTGATACCCAGGAAAGATTTCCGTTGTTCTTGGACTTGGCGGGTGTAGTCCGGATTGATGGAGACTTTAGCGTTATCGAAGGTGAGGTCTTTCGATCCTCTTGCCGCTTTCAAAATACAGTCTCTATCTCGATAGTTCAGAATTTTGGCAATGAGTGCCCGAGGAGGCGCCCCGGGGGCGGCGGCGGGACCAGCGCCCGATGGGCTCACTCTATCACGAATACATCAGAGAGGCCCACGAGGCATAATTTAGTGCGTACCCAGTTCTCTAGAAATCGCTCCGCATTTCCCTGTTCCGCGCGTTCTGGAATACCTAGGACCATGATGTTGCTTCGACGGGCCTTACCTTCCGCTCCAACGCCCCGGCAGTCTGGGTGAGCTGAGAGACCTGCTGTTTCAGGGAGGCCACATCCCCACGAAGCTGAACAATGTCTCCTTCCGCCGTTGAGACGTTATCCGCCACCTGTCGAAGATCAGCTCGCAACAGGTTCACATCGATGGAGACTGTCTCTATTTGTTTCTCTAGGGCAGTGCGGGATCCCTGTATCGCCTCCAAGAGTTCAGCTCGAGACGGCTCGTCCCCGTCTCCATCCAGTCCCGACTGGCACGTGATGCGCTGCGTGGGGATGCGTTGTGTAGTATACTGCGTAATATTGTTGGGGTTAGAGGCACGGGGCACCTTGTCCTTACCCATGTCGCAGTCAACTAAGGATCCTGCAGGGGTCCGCAGGCGCCGCAGTCCCCAGGCCTAGATTCACCTCGGAAGGCCTCAGTCACCACGCACACGTCCGTCTCGCAGGCGGATCATCCGGCAGCGTGGGGGATCGCAGTTCACAGCGCACCAGGACCAGGCCGACCCGGAGGGCCAACCACGAGCCCAGGACCACAGGGAGGCACGCGTGGTCAATGTCCCAGGGATCCAGCTGGTGGTCCCCGCCCCAGGGCAGGGAGGGCTCCACCCTCACACAGCAGTCGCCTCCAGGCAGAGGTTAGATAAGGCCTGCCAGGGCCGTAAAGTACCGGCAGGGCAGGCCAGCCAGGTGCCACAGGAAGGGGGCCCGCAAGTCGGTCCGTCCCGCCTCGCCGATCCACCGGGGGGGCCACCAGCAGGTGCCACCTCACGGAGTCACAGGTGCTCCACCCCCGTCAGGAGGATAAGCGACCACCCGATATCCCAGGGCGGCCGCCACCAGCCGTCAGACCCCCGACTCCCCAGGGCCGGCACGGGGGCGCAGGGCCAGAGCGTGATGCGGGGACGTCTGCCGCGCACCCGACACTCCCTCCACAGGTGCCGAGTCCACAAGGTCAGGCAGGGGTAGGTCCGGACCCTCGATGCATCTCCGGCGGGGACGGCACCCCCCGCCGGGCCTCCCGCCGCGATGTCCTGCGTGGCGCAGGCGGGTGGAGGCCGGATCCCCGGCCTCGCGTGGATATGGGCTGGTAGTGCGGCGGGCGCAGCGCCGCTCCCAGGCTGGCACCCGATCTCCTTCCCCCTCCAAGGGGGATCAGCCGCCGGTAGGATCCTCGCCGGGATCAATCCAGGGACAGTGTTCTAGGGCCCGGCTTCCCCCCCCCCCACAGGCGCCGGGGCCACCATACCAGGCAGAGGCCGGTCCGGGCCTCCGATGGTATGTCAACGGGGGCGGAACGTCCCGCAGGGCCCCCCGCTGCGATGTCCGGCGCAGATCAGGCAGGTGTAGGCCGCAGCCCCGGCCTCACGTAGAATCGGGCCGCGAGCGCGGCGGACTCGGAACGTGGCGCGCCGCCCCCAGACCGCTTCCCGGTCCCACTCCCCCTCCAAGGGGCACCAGCTGCGATCGGGGTCTCCGCCGCATAGAATCTACACGCGTGGGCAGCGGTAGAAAGGATGATGCAGGATTAATTGGGCTGGCCGGTCGGGAGCCGAAGGAGCTCACGTCCTGTCGGCCATGCTGCTTGGCCACGCCCCAGATCTCCTTCATTAAAAAGAAAAATCTAAATTTGCTGTTTCAATTCTTTTGAATCACTAAAGACGGTCAGAAAATCCCCTTCCCATTGAGAGCATTCTCCTTCAAATCATCTAAAACCCACCTAGAAAGAATGAAGACTTCCTTATTTAATTCTCTAACTATGCATCAGAACAATCTCGGTAGGACAAAAATATATACTTGGGTGACTTTGACATCGAATGGAAGTACTCCATAGATTCCACATTCTACTAACTTCAAAACTCTTGGGCCTAACTAATTACACTTGCTATCCATACCAAAGCCAAGTTATTAGAGCTAGAAGTCACAGACCAGGTCACGGTAATCTGCAGCAAAACAACAGAAGAGAATTGATTTGATCATGACATCATAACAATGTCATTTAACATTGACAATCTCTGTAAAACGTTATAGCCCTTATCAGAAGCAATTGCAAGAAGATCCTTCACACTTGCCTCTGAAGATAATGACATGCTTGCTATAACCGCAGCAAAAACAAACCTTCAAGGAACAAAGAGCAACAACTCAATTTTCTTAGTTTATTTTAAAGCCACCACTCAGGCAATTAACAAAGTAACACAATATAAACTCAGGAAAAACTTCAGCACCCCCAAAGTTCTCAAAGTTATTACTGAAAACAAAAAAATGAAAAAAAATTAGGAAGAAAATTGAGATCTGACAAAACTCATTCTTAGTCTTTTAGACCCATAGGGTGTAATACCAACAGGGTATAGTAAATTCCAAAGCTCTTTATCTCAAAAATAAAAAATACCACCTCTCAACAAGACCAAAAGACTTTCCAAATAGTCAAAAATACACTGAATCCTTGAAACAATTCTAATCTAATTTAAACCAACTGAAAATCAGAAGAAATCCAAAATCCTTTTCCTCAACAAAGTAGAAACCCTGAGAAATTAAATTGAACTACATTTAAAAAAAACATTGGCATTACTTGCTCTCCCAAACATGGGCCAAATTGCCTGAATCTGAAATAATCACAGAAGATAACCTGCTCAACATTAAAAAAAATCAAATTCTACCTCACAGAACAATGATCCCATCCCAACCTCTACCATAAAAGAACTGTTAGCCCTTCAAAAGATTTTGAGCACCTACTAAACACATCTTTAAATGGGGACATCTTCCGGACATACTAAAAACTTGCCTAGTTACCCAAATATTAAAAAAATAGAGGAAGATCCAAGCAACCTCACAAACTATAGACCAATCACTAACTGCCCACAGCTGGGCAAAGTCATAGAGAAATGGATGGAAATGCTTGGCATACAACTGTCCTCTCACATAGCAAGCATGGTCTCATAGCCCCAAACAAATCTGGCTTGCATTAGGGATGCAGCACTAAAACAGCTTTTCTAAAAATTCTTGATGGTACACACAGTATCATCATCAAAGGTGGTACCTGCCTCCTTATTCTTCTTGATTTATCTGCAGCCTTTGGCATCATTGACCATCACAGCCATCATCAAGATTTTAGAAAACAAGCATGTGTCTCTGTGGAAGCATCCTCAAATGGCTCACCTCCTTTTTCACTAACCATAACTAGCTGTGCAAAATGGGTCCAGCTACCATTAACCCAATAGCCTCCACTTGCAATGTTCTTGATGGCTCCATATTAGCCTCCATGCAGCTCAATGTCTGCATGGAACCACTGAAGGACCTAGTGGAGGAGGTGAGAGTAATGAAACACCAATATGCCAACAACACCTTGATCTACCAGGTAATCAACTCCATCAAAGATATCGAAACGTAAATGTATGCCTTGAGAGACTCCATCACTGGATGGCATCACATTTCCTCTGATTCAGCCCCTAGAAAACTTAATTTATTCTTCTTTAGGAAAACCAAGAGCACAAATGTAACATATAATGGCTTAATGAACTAAATATTGACCGCTTTAATCCATAGCTAAACTTTCCTCTTTCACCTCTATCCTTCATTCGGCAGCGCAATTTGTGTATGGAATTAGAACATTTTACCACATTGCTCCTGTTGTGAGAGAGCTACATCTGTTTTCACTAGATGTCAAAATCAAATTGAAACCAGCTAGATTACCTACGCTGCATCTTTAAAATTTCTTGAGAAACCTCCCAGAATCAGACCTCTCCCGTAGCCCAATACTTCTGAAAGACCCTGCTTGAACTGGTCTCTGCCCGCCGGGCCTGGCTCCGCGGCCGGAGACGGGCTTTAGCTCTGAACATTTCTTTCCTTCCCGATGGACTCGTAAACACACATCCGGACATGAGGAGGGGTCCTCCACGCTTCCCCATTCCCAAGCGTTTTAGTTTGGTTGTTTACTCACTGGTTTATTGTTAGGGCGACAGATGCTTCCGTTCCCGAAGTGTAGGGTGGGGGTGGGAGAGGGGTTGGGGGTGGGACCGTTGTCCCATGTTTTGATTTTACTTTTGGCTGTTTTATTTTTTAGTTCCGCTGCACCAGTCCTCACACGACACCCTAATTTGTACCTCAAGAGACATGCAGACCTCCTTTCAGATATCTTGATGGTCCTGCTGATATCCAGCTGGGAAGCCTTATCCCCCGCAGAACCCACAATCACAATGTTTTATACACCACTATGCCTGACACACCCCTGCGGGGCACTTCTCTGCATTTCACCAGTACTCATATCATGCCCGGACTTGCATCCGGTGGCGTACATAGACTTCCCTTTGGACTCTACACTACACCCTCACGCGCTCCGTTTTGATGTGGGCCCCCCCTTCTGGGACCCAATTGCCATGCCATCCCACCATGCCAACATGCCAGATGTACCTCCACTGAGCACTTCTCTACGCATCTTATCTTGGAACGTTAATGGCCTCCTGGACCGTTTCAAGCGGATGGCTGCCCTGCGCTACGCGCACCGCCTAGGGGTGGACATATTACTATTGCAAGAGACACATTTGCTGGGTAACCATTGCCCCTTCCTAGCGCGCTATGGATATGATAGGGCGTGGCACTCGGGGATCCCGAGGGGTGGCGATCCTGGTGAAGCGCTCTCTTCCCCTTGTCATTGTGCAGACAGCCCTCGATGCCCAGGGTACATTTGTGGCCATCAGCGGTAAGTTACATGGGAGTCCCATTAACCTTGTATCGCTCTATTCTCCTCCTTCAATGCTGGCGGCGACATTAGCTAAAGCTACAGATCTCCTGGCGTCCTTACCATTGGGCCCCACTTATCTCGGGGGGATTTCAACGCGGTCTCCTCACCAGACCTTGACACGTCTGGCCCCCTTCCTCCAGTAGAATTGCTCAGGCAAAGCAATTGAAGACCTGGTCTGAGTCCCTGGGCTTGTGTGATGCCTGGCGTACATGGCACCCGCATTCTAAGCAGTTCACACACACTTCGGCAGCGCACCATACGCAAGCGCGTATTGACGCCATTTTCGTCCCAGCAACAGATTGTCTCACGGTCCAGGACGTCGCCATCCTCCCGCGTGGTATCTCGGACCACGCCCCGGTGGTGATTCGCACGGGCCCTCCTCCCACCTGCATGCGGCAGACATGGAGATTTAATGCCTGGTTTCTCCAAGACAGGGAGTTCCGGAAGGCGGTGGGTCAGGAACTTAAGCATTATTTCCTCTCCAACGACGGATCCGTCTCCTCCCCGGGTGTTCTGTGGGAGGCGGGCAAGGCCACGATTAGGGGGTTCGCTAAGGGCCAGCTCAAGCGTCAGCGACAGGCCCAGGCAGAACAAATTACCAGTCGTGAGGCGCAAGCCTTACGCCTCGAACAGACCTCTGCTCAGTCTCCAGACACCCCTGAAGCCAGACTCCTTGCCCGGCTCCGGTCGGAAATCAAGCAGTTGTCGCTGGAGGCGGCCAAACTCCTTTGGCGTTCATCCGTGGCCAGGGTGTATGGCTGGGGCGACAAGAACGGTTCGCTCCTCCATCGCCTTGCCACATACCCTAGGGCAAATCGCATAATTCCAGAGGTCATAGCGCAGGATGGCTCGTTATGTCGGTCCCCAGACGGGATGGCCAGTGCCTTTGCGTCCTACTATCAGCAATTATACATGGCCAGATCCCCACCCCTTTCACTCGCTGGTATGTTGGAGGTCGAGGGTGGCCCCCTCCCCAGCCTAGATCCCATTAGCCAGAAAGACCTTGAGCGCCCCATCACACGTGAGGAGATAGAGGGAGCGATTGCCCTCGTTTCCTCCGGTAAGACGCCGGGCCCAGACGGCTTCCCTCAAGAGTATTATATGCATTATCGGGACAGTCTCACTCCGCATTTGGCGGGGCTGTTTCGGGAAGCTGTTGAAAAAGGCTCCTTTCCCCAGGAGGTGGATCTGGCCACCATCGTGGTTCTTCCCAAGTCTCAACCACCCTCGCCACGGTGTGCGGACTACCGTCCCATCTCCCTCATCAATACTGAGATTAAACTGTTCGCCACGATCCTTGCCCAACGACTCAAACCCCACTTGTCCACGCTGGTCCACCCCGACCAATGCGGATTTATGCCCTCACGTGGCACTAGGCATTGTCTTCGTAGACTGCACGTCGCCCTGGCACACCGTCATCTTCTTACTCCCTATCTCGCGATCCTTCTGGTGGACTTTGAAAAGGCCTTCGATTCGGTGGACTGGGGGTTCTTAGCGGACGTCCTTGCTAGGATGGGACTCGGTCCCCGTTTTTGTGCCATGGTAAAAGTTCTTTATGCTTCCCCCCGCGCCCGTGTCTTGGTGAACGGGGTTCTGTCGGAGCCCTTCCCGGTTCGTAGGGGAACAAGACAGGGTTGTCCCCTATCCCCGCTGCTGTTCGCCTTGGTGATGGAGCCCCTGGCGTCCATGATGCGGTCGTGCGAGGGTATGCGGGGATGGGAGTGGCCCAACACCGAACCAGACAAAATCGCACTCTATGCAGATGACGTCCTCATCTATTTGGCAGACCCCGCCAGATCTGGCCCCCTTTGTCTCCGCATCCTACACCTCTTCGAGCGGGCTTCGGGCCTCCGGCTTAACCCGGATAAGTCGGCCTTGGTTCCCCTACACCTGTCCCGCGAATGTTTTGACTGGCAATCCAACATTCCTCTTCGCCGTCAATCCTTCAAATACTTGGGGATATGGATGACCTTGCTCCCTGAGCTCAGCTGGGCCCTCAACGTGGCCCCACTGGTGAAGCGGGTTAAGGGAGACCTCCAGAAGTGGCAGTCATTGCCCCTGAATCCCATGGGGAGGGTCGCCCTATTTAAAATGATGGTGCTCCCCCGGTTCCTCTATGTACTGCAAAACAACCCCATCGGCTTTCCCAGAGCCTGGTTTCGTGAACGCGATAGCATTGCTAGTAAGTTTTTATGGGGAAAAGGTAGGGCCCGGTTGGCACTCACAGTGTGTAGGATCCCCTCATTCGACGGGGGATTGGGGATGACCCACCTCTATTTATATTATTTGGCCACGCGGCTCCTCTCCATACACGATTGGTTCAATGGGGGTTGGTCGGACCCAGCGTACAGGCTCGAGGTCGGAGAATTGGGTTTCGCCAAGATCCAGGCTATGCTATATGGGGCCCCTATTCCCTCCCGCTTGCCAGAGGTGACACGCTCCGTGCTGTTGGCCTGGCGAGCTGCATTGCGACATACCAAATGGACACGTACGTTAACCCAATGCACACCCTTGTGGCAAGGGACCTGGCTCAAAGAAGTCAACGCACTACAGGGGTTTAGAGCATGGGATTTGATAGGCATTTGGGTGGGGGACCACATGCGGTCCTTCGACGATCTTCAAAGCAGGTATTCCTTACACCAGTCACAATTCTATAGGTATTTGCAGCTACGCCACGCCCTTCACACCCACCTAACGACTGGCACGCGCCCTCAAGACCACAGTCCGCCTGAGGCCCAGATAATGTTTGGTGACCTGGGGAGAGGCGGCATCTCCCGCATCTACTGTACACTGATCAACAATGCCCCCACTTCCTTAGACCGACATCGGGCTCAATGGGAGGGTTGGGTAGGCACCTTAGACGAGGAGGACTGGCGCGACGCCCTTATGGCTCCTAGGACGGTCACGGCCTCAGCCAGATTGCGCTTAGTGCAATTATACTACTTACATGCTGCATATCTTACCCCAATGCGCCTTCACCGGGCCGGACTTAGCCCAACTTCTGCTTGTGCCAGGTGCGGTCACGACCTCGCAGATTTTTTCCATATGGTATGGGTATGTCCCCGCTTGGAGCGGTTCTGGGAGGGGATTGAGGAAGAACTCACTGAGGTTTTTGGCTGGGAGGTCCCCCATGACCCAAGGCACACACTCCTAGGTATCACTGATGGGCTGGATGGGTCACGGAACGAAAAACTGTTTTACCCTACGGCAATGGTGGTTGCTAAGAGAGACATTGCGGCCTCCTGGAAGCTCTCCGAACCTCCGTGCGCTGGACGCTGGAGGACTGGAGTGGACTGGTGTGCCACGCAGGAGAAAGTTATGTACGAGGCTCGCGGGTGCCCTAAGAAGTACCGTAGGGTTTGGGGGAAATGGTTGGGGGAGGTGGAGTAGTCATAGAGGGAACACCCAATTTTACACCCCTATGTATTTGTTTTTATCATTGTCTGTAAACTTTGTGGTGCTGCTTTCCTTTCCAGGTCCTGGACATTTATGGTGTTGGACTGTAAGGCTGGTGTTTTGTTTGTTCTTTTTTCTCTTTATTTTATTAATCAATAAACAAAAATTTGTTTATCAAAAAAAAAAATTCTTGAGAAACAAACAACTTAGAACCAAAGACATTCTCTGACTTGAATCTAAAGGTCTAAAATCACACTCTCGCAGCTCCCATACTTTTCTGGAGCATCCCCGTTTTCTGGAACTCACTCCCAGCAGAAATGAGATGCCAAGATGACCTATTGACATTTTGCAAAAAACTGAACACTTTTCTATTCAACTAATTCATCAATTGCCAAGCAGAACACAGACCCTTTATCTTCTTCAATTTTTTCTTCTTCCACCTCAAATCTATCCAACACTCAGTATTCAATCAAACAATCAAACATTTGTAAAGCGCACTACTCACCCGTGAGGGTCTCAAGGCGCTGGGGGGAATGGGGGGGGGGGTGGGGGGAGCTGCTACTGCTCGAACAGCCAGGTCTTGAGAAGTCTCCTGAAGGTCAGCAGGTCCTGGGTCTGCCGCAGGTGGATGGGGAGGGTGTTCCATGTCTTGGCAGCGAGGTGGGAGAATGATCTGCCGCCGGCGGTCGTTCTGCGGATGCGTGGAACCGTGGCGAGGTCAGCGGAGCAAAGCTGGCGGTTCGGGGTGTAGAAGGTGAGTCGTTCATTGAGGTATGCTGGTCCGGTGTTGTGGAGTGCCTTGTGAGCGTGGGTGAGGAGCTTGAAGGTGATCCTCTTGTTGACGGGGAGCCAGTGCAGGTCTCTCAGGTGGGCTGTGATGTGGCGGGGGATGTCGAGGATGAGGCGTGCAGAGGCGTTCTGTATGCGTTGTAGTCGTTTCTGGAGTTTGGCCGTGGTTCCCGCGTAGAGGGCGTTGCCGTAGTCCAGTCTGCTGCTGACGAGGGCCTGGGTGACCGTCCTTCTGGTTCCGGTGGGGATCCATCTGTAGATCTTGCGGAGCATGCGGAGGGTGTTGAAGCAGGAGGAGGAGACGGCGTTGACTTGCTGGGTCATTGATAGCGATGAGTCTAGGATGAACCCCAGGTTGCGTGCGTGGTCGGTGGGTGTCGGTGCAGCTCCCAGTGTGGCCGGCCACCAGGAGTCGTCCCAGGCGGAAGGGGTGGAGCCGAGGATGAGGACCTCCGTCTTGTCCGAGTTCAGTTTCAGGCGGCTGTTCTTCATCCATTCGGCGACGGCCTTCATTCCTTCGTGGATGTTGGTTTTGGCGGTGGTGGGGGCCTTGGTGAGGGAGAGGATCAGCTGGGTGTCGGCGTATGAGATGATGTTGAGGTCGTGCGATCGGGCTATGTTGGCGAGCGGTGAGTATTCCAGATCACCCCTTTGTCCCTGACTTTCCCTCTGCCTCATTTCTGTCTTATATGTCATTCTGCGCGCCTCTCCATCAGACCTCTTCTCTTCACCATTCCGCATCTTTCTTCCTCTCAACACTCTAGACTTCTGGACCCACTAAAACAAACATGCACAATGCTAACTTCCTCAAGCCTCCGCTCTCCACTTTCACAGCTCTGCTAAAATATGTTCTTTTGGTACCTCTAATTTCATCTTTCCACTCACCGTCCTCTCCTAATCTTGCTCTGTCCACCTCACTCACCACTTTCCCCATACTCCCCTTCCTGTTCCACGACAAATAAGCCCAGAAGGGTTTTACATGGATACTACCCATATTTTCATTCTAAGGTAACAGGAGTTGCACAGTATGACTGTAAGGGATCCTCTCAGTGAATTTTCCTTCTCTGCCACTCTAAGCTAACAGGAGTTGCACAGTATGACTGTAAAGGATCCTCTCAGTAATTGAAGCATTCCCTCTTACAGGTTCTCTGCCTAATGCTAGCCCGATGCTGTTAATGTAACCTGGGCATCCTGGCTCCACAGCTGTTCCAATGTAAAGGGCGCTGATACAACATAGGAGAGTGCAGAAGAAGAAATTTAAATACATACATAAATTTAATAAATGCTAAATCGTGCATCCAGATACATTTGTTACTGTGTATATGCATGTTCAAATCAAAATTGTGACTTGTGAACTTAGTTGGAGAATAACAGAATCATTTACATGGTTCTGTGTGACGGGGCTTTCGCTTCATGTCCAACCAATGCCAGTGCTACAGTAAGGCACTTATAGGCAAGCTGGCTTGTGCCCGGCCATAAATGGCCACCAGAGAAAGAGAGAAAGCAAAAAAAAGGCCTAAAAATGGCCTACTTAACAAACTTCTACTTTGTGCAGTGCTCTTAAAATCCTTGCTTAGGAGCTGTTCTGGATGAGTTGCACATTAAAGAGCTGTGTTTTGAGCTTCTTTCTCAAGTAGAGAAGAGAAGGACAAAGCCGGACGTTTGTCAGGACAATATTCTATATTCTGGGTGAATAACGCGAAAAGGCGTTTTTTCAGGATGTTTGCTTGAGCATTCCGAGATGGTGAATTTTTCAGCCTGGAATGAAGTGATGTTGGTTCCTTTAGATTATTCATCCAGTAGATTACTGGTTATGTATTTATGTCGCCCAATTTCACTCAAGGCATTTTGGTCCTTAGAAGACCAAAAGTGTCAGCAAAAGAGATGGGATATCGGAGTCTTCAGGAACAGAGGATAAGCCTGGATCTCTCGCATCTCCAGCTGCATTCCAGACATTTGGACCCAGAACCAGAAAGGCCATAAGTGTGATGAGTATTTTCGAATCGTGAGCCCTTCAAGAGGTAAAGAATCTTATATCATGCCCGATCTGTGATAGGCACGGTGTACCCTGCACTGTGAGCCCTCGCAGCAGTCAAAAGAACTGTTGTGCATTGTGTCTGTGGATACTGTGTGTGACTTAACAGCCAGCATCTGTGGACTACAGTAGGACGCCCTGGTTGTGCATGATTTTTAGTGAGATGTGAGGAAGTGACCTTCCTCCCATCTAACCCCCATAAAAGTAGTAATTACACACTGCGGCCAGAATGATCGCAGCACAAAAAACTCAGACATATGATACTCTGCCTTCAAAGACCTTCAATGGCTCCAGTTTTATGACAAAATATAAATTGGCTTGCTTTACCCACAGGATACTAAACCTCAATAAAACTATATAGCTACTCTCTAGAACCAAAAGGCCAGAAGACACCAAGAATCTAAGGAGTTTCCAAAATCTCACCCAAGAATCTAACAGATTTAATGCCTGAACAGCAGCAGTCTCACAAACATTCTCCAGTCCAGTAACCACGAAATGGAACTCATCACCAGTTGAGCTAATATTGTCTGAATCCTTATTGATCTTTCGGGGGGGAAAAAAAAAAAATTCCTGTTTAACCTGTCTTCTCTAATGCTATTCTTTCTCTCTCTCAATGTATGCTTCTTCAGCTGCAGTACTCAATCCATTTCTCTGTGATTCCCTTTCACAGGCTTTCTTTCCGTACTGTTTAGGTCTCGCTGAGCCAGTGCATGCGCTGCTCTGCGAGAAATTTAGTGAGTGGCTTTTGAAAGTGCTACCACAGGCTTTTCCTGGCCTCAAGCTTGCGTTCACGCGAGCGTGCACGCGCGCAGCCGCCATGTGGGTTTCTGTCAAGGCTTATTAAGCCTTGCGTGCCTCTCTCCGCCTTGCTTGCTTGCGCTTCAATTCCCTCCCCCTCCCCAGATCGCGTCACTCTGCTGGCCTCCACTCCCCCCCCCCCGCCTTTCTATAGTGCAGCATGCCACTCTCTCCTTTTCCCTGTTAAACTTTTTGCTTCTTTATTCTTCTATCTTTATTTCTGTTTTTTCTTTCATACACTTTCTCTCATACAGCTTTTCCTTCTCTCTAATGACTCACGTTCTTTCTCTTCCACAAATCGATAAACCAGTCAAATAGATACTGTTTTTCAAATTCATAAACATGATATTCATATCCAGTTCCATTAAACAACGCGGGGGGAAATTCTAATTTCATATTTTTTGAGATGTAAGCTTAAGAGCAAACGTGTTTAACTCGCGTGCAGGAAAAGTATACAGTTTCATCGATTTTCACTCCAAATACATTTTCCGTTTTTTGCCACTGACTCGAGTCCGTACTCCTTCCCATTACTCTCAACCATTTGTAGCAGCGTCGAAAGGCACTTTAGGAGCTGGAAGCTGCGCCAGGGGCTTGCAGCCAGAACATGATTCCCAGCGCCTTCCAATACCACGCTGCATTCCCAGCAGTGACACTGACCTTGTCCCAAAACGCTGGAGACATTTCAATCTCTCTGTTCACTGAGTCAACTCGCTGCGCATTGTGTTTAATGATGCACAGCATTTAATGCACTGGAGGGAAGGCTGCTTGGCGACGGCTTGAGAGCCACCGAGCTCAACAAACTCACTTTTTTTTTTTATTCAATATTTACATTTCATATAATTTGAAGTATGTGCTGTGTGCACCTTTATTAAACACTGTAGGTAAAATAATTGCACATTTTCATAAAAGAGCGACGAGTGATTCGATAGAAACTTGCCTCCACGCCCCTCACGTTATGATTTCCTAAAGTGACAGCTGAGACATTAGTCATCTTTCAAATCCTTGAATCTGACAGAATAGTCACATCTGAGAAGGGGACAGGCTTCTGTCCCGGGCCTTTGATGGCTTCAGATTACTGTTCAGAGGCTTGGAATATGCTTCATGCTAAGACTCTTATTTCCATAGAGAATGCCACGGTATCAACATTGAGCGATGCTGTTTAAAGATAGGCTTGTCACTTTAATTGATCTTGAGTCACTGCTTCCACTGTCAGAGCTGTCTGTCTACTTACCCATAATCCTCATCACTTTGATTGACTCTCTGAATCAGGGGGCTGGCCTGGCTTCGCCTTCCCGAAGTCGTACTGGGAAATTGGAAGGGAGACGTTCAGTGGCGCTAATCTTCATGGGAGATCGAAGCCTCGGGCCAAGGGGCTTGGTTTCTTGAGAGCTAAACTGTGACCGTCCACCAGGATGCTGGTCCTGCACAATACTTTCTATAGTGAAGAATATGTTGTATTGATTTATCCAATTATTCGCCTCACACCCGACTGTTGGTGGTGCACGGTGCCCTTAGACGATTTCAAACTACCTGTCTCTTAAGGTTACCTTTTATCCTCTGAGTACGCTTTTGACTAATGGTGCCTTATGCAAGTGTTGCTTTACTCTGTCGTCATACACATCTTGTGTGCTTGTACGCTGGTTATTTGTAAACGCCCATTGGGCTCAAGGGCTTCAGCCCTCCCCCCGTCGTGTGGCAGCCCGGGCTGAGTCAGCTTCCCGGGCACACACACAGCCGCACCCGAGTACTTCACAGGTCTTTAAGACCATTTGCCTGTTAATGAGGCTTTGTTGTGTTTTTCACGCCTTCCTAGAGCCCCTCCATCCCCATTCGGCCTATTGCTGGGAGAATTAGCCCCCCCCTCCCCCGACATTTTTTCTTAGCTGCATTCTTTCCTTGGATCATGTTACTAATGACAGCGCAGCCGCTTGGCTTTCACTTTTGCGGTCGCGTTTTTTTGTTTGTTTTTGTTTCTAAGTTTTAAGTTGCATTCCTAGTGGGCTAGTTCAAGTTGCATATAACAGCGCCACCTACCGGCCGCATGTCTCTGGTCGCTCCTAGCTGATTCACTCACTCAAGGGCAACTTTCAGGAAACAACAGTGAATATAGTTGGAAAAAAGTGTCAGTTTTCAAGACTGTAATACACCTTTCGAGTCAACATTCCTATAGAATATACCTGCCAAGGACTCCTTTCACAAGCTGGAAAGAGAAACTGACGGACAAAATCTACAACGAGGTGGAAGCTCAAATTCCTTCTCCAGCTGGTAACAAGCACTTTAAGTTCTCTATTTTTATTTATTTGCGATGCAGCCTCTTGGTTTTTTTTCGGCATTTTCAGATGGATTTACACAGCGCAATTAAAATACTAGGAAATCTAGTTGTTTTGTATCTGTAACCACCGCTTTGTGCGCGCGCCTTGTATGCGCTCGTATATGGCAATTAACACGTACCACCATTAGGACACACTCATTGTTTGCTGGCTAAGCCTTCTTTCCCCATCGAACTCCTTACAAAACAAGCATTTGCAAAGCAATAGGTCTCACATTTACGCAAGTTTGACCTATTGACATTGCAAATAACAATGCCTTTTATTTTTGTTTTTAAAACATAAATAAACAAGCATTGGCATAGCCAATAGGTCTCGCCTTTGGGACCTTATAAGTGTTTAGTTAACCAGCACAATATCCTTGACGCAACAACATCAACTGTTGCATAGCTAAACACTTATAAGGTCCCAAAGGCGAGACCTATTTGCTATGCCAATGCTTGTTCCCTTTTCCTCATCGCTTTCTCCAGTCTTACCTCCATTTCGCACACTTCCACCCTTGACCCCACTTACCTCCGGCACCTTTTCTAACAACACTCCTGTGTACTTGTCCTGATCTTCTTTCAGTAAATGCATACAATTTGTATAATTGGAGGTGGGGGTCTGTGGGTGGGGTCTGCCGGCACTCATTTTTGAGGACTTCAAAAAAATACCAGGTGGAAAGAAAGAGGAGGTTGAAAGACAGAAAACTTGTGGCAAAGAGAGAAAGCAAGGAGTAAGATACAGAGGCAGGGAGTGCCTAGTAGTGGATGTAAGAGGCACAAGGTGGAAGTGCGAATTGACAGCCCTGGTATTCGGATCTCCTGACATTTTATAGCACCTAGCGCAACTTTTGAGCAAAACTTTGGGCTCCAGCACGTATTCCTTCACAAATTTAGCACTGGTCTTAACTTGTACACTTTGTGGATTGGATTTACAGTGAAGAAGTAGGGTGATAGGTTTCACAATCTTTTTTAATTTAAGGATTTTTGGGATTGGACATACAGTTCTCAGACTTCCATGCTAGGTTTCTGGAAGAAGCTATCTCATCTTCAAGTACCTTTGACATATGGGGTAAATTAATACATGTATTATCTCTGCATTTTTGGTGCCCATAATATAGTCACAAATACATGTTTTGCACACTATAAGTGTAACTTTTAAGGAGTGAGACAGGACACAGGGGAGGAAACCTCAGAGACCGAGACCAAGGAGGAAGGAAGAAAGAGAGGGATACAGGGAAACATCATTGAATTGACAACTCTGCTTTTGTGAAGGCAGCATCCTAGTTTAAACAAAAATGTTGCTATTTCACAACTTTTTATTACTTTATCCCAAATATTTAGTGACCTGCCTAGTCTAAAGGTAGAAAATAACAGGTGAGTGATGTACCCGAGCTGGTGGTAAACTAAAAGACTGCAGACAGTGCCCCAGGAGACTGTAGGCGGAAACCTGTTTCAGTGGTCACAGCGCCCCTCTACCATGGTCTTTCTGAAATATCCTTCCAATATTTTGTTGCTTGCCCTTCTACCCCCACCAACAAAACAACTGGGCAAGGGTTCAAGAAGCTGATGACATTCCCTCAAATTCTTCCCTGCCGCTCTAGCACCTTGGAGCCTGTCCTGGCAGCAGAAGGAGCAGTATAACTGAAACCTAGTGGGTGGTAGGGGCAGAGGGCCACTCATTAGGTCAGTCTTTTGAGTAGCAAAACAAAACACTTTTACAACAAGCATTTGCAATGCAATAGGTCTCGCATTTGCGAGAGTTTGAGCTATTTTTATTGTAAATGGCATTGCCTTTTATTTATGTTTTGGTTTTTGAAACATAAATAAAAGCCATTGTCATTTACAATGCCAATAGGTCAAACTTGCGTAAATGCGAGACCTATTGCATTGCAAATGCTTGTTGTTACCGAAAAGCCCTTTCCACAGCGCATACTGGCTCCTTTAACGTTACTCACAAAAACAAACAAGTACAGGTAAAGCACGAGATGGCTTCGTGTAACCAAATGCACAATGCTCCAGCACTGGAATTCTAATCAACATAGTGGCAGAACTTAAATCCCAATGGCAGGAGTCAGGAGGCCTCACAAGGAACATATTAACCTGTAATAATGTGCTAGAATCTGTTGGAGGAATATGGTTAAAGACCAATGTGCACACTGATGAGAGGCATGTGAGTCCAGGACAGTGTCTCCTATGAATGAGCAGTGCGGACCCTGAGTAACAGTCTCTTAATCATGCAGTTTTGCCATCTGCACTAGTCCTGTTATCATCAGCGCTATTCTTATTGTTGTCATAGGCACTAGTCTCGTTGTCATCGGCACTAGTCTTGTTGTCATCGGCCCTAGTCTCATTGTTATCATCAGCGCTATTTTCGTTGTCATTAGTGTTGTCATCAGCACTAGTCTCATTGTTATAATCAGCGCTATTCTCACTGTTCTCGTTAGCACTAGTCCCACTGTTATCATCAGAGCTATAGTCATTGTTATCATCACCACTAGTCCTGTTGTTATCATCAGGGCTATTCTCATTCTTGTCATGGGCACTAGTCCCATGGTTATCAGTGCTATTCTCATTGCTGTCATGAGCAATAGTCCCATTGTTATCATCAGTGCTATTCTCATTGTTGGCATCGGCACTAGTCCCATTGTTATCATCAGTGCGATTCTCATTGTTGGCATCGGCACTAGTCCCATTGTTATCATCAGTGCTATTCTCATTGTTGGCATCGGCACTAGTCCCATTGTTATCATCAGTGCTATTCTCATTGTTCGCATCGGCACTAGTCCCATTGTTATCATCAGTGCTAGTCTCATTGTTGGCATCGGCACTAGTCCCATTGTTATCATCAGTGCTATTCTCATTGTTGTCAGGAGCACTAGTCCCATTGGTATCATCAGCGCTATTCTCGTTGTCATGGGCACTAGTCCCATGGTTATCAGTGCTATTCTCATTGTTGTCATCGGCACTAGTCCCATTGTTATCATCAGTGTTATTCTCATTGTTGGCATCGGCACTAGTCCCATTGTTATCATCAGTGCTATTCTCATTGTTGGCATCGGCACTAGTCCCATTGGTATCATCAGCGCTATTCTCATTGTTGGCATGGGCACTAGTCCCATTGGTATCATCAGCGCTATTCTCATTGTTGGCATCAGCACTAGTCCCATTGGTATCATCAGTGCTATTCTCATTGTTGGCATCGGCACTAGTCCCATTGGTATCATCAACGCTATTCTCATTGTTGTCATGGGCACTAGTCCCATGGTTATCAGTGCTATTCTCATTGTTGGCATCGGCACTAGTCCCATTGTTATCATCAGTGCTATTCTCATTGTAGGCATCGGCACTAGTCCCATTGTTATCATCAGTGCTATTCTCATTGTTGTCATGAGCACTAGTCCTTTGGTTATCAGTGCTATTCTCATTGCTGTCATGAGCACTAGTCCCATTGTTATCATCAGTGCTATTCTCATTGTTGGCATCGGCACTAGTCCCATTATTATCATCAGTGCTATTCTCATTGTTGGCATCGGCACTAGTCCCATTGTTATCATCAGTGCTATTCTCATTGTTGGCATCAGCACTAGTCCCATTGTTGGCATCGGCACTAGTCCCATTGTTGGCATCGGCACTAGTTCCATTGTTATCATCAGTGCTATTCTGCTATTCTCATTGTTCGCATCGGCACTAGTCCCATTGTTATCAGTGCTATTCTCATTGTTGGCATTGGCACTAGTCCCATTGTTATCATCAGTGCTATCCTCATTGTTGTCAGGAGCACTAGTCCCATTGGTATCATCAGCGCTATTCTCATTGTTGTCATGGGCACTAGTCCCATGGTTATCAGTGCTATTCTCATTGTTGTCATGGGCACTAGTCCCATTGTTATCATCAGTGCTATTCTCATTGTTGGCATGGGCACTAGTCCCATTGGTATCATCAGCGCTATTCTCATTGTTGGCATCGGCACTAGTCCCATTGTTATCATCAGCGCTATTCTCATTGTTGGCATCGGCACTATTCCCATTATCATCATCAGTGCTATTCTCATTGTTGTCAGGAGCACTAGTCCCATTGGTATCATCAGCGCTATTCTCATTGTTGTCATGGGCACTAGTCCCATGGTTATCAGTGCTATTCTCATTGTTGTCATGGGCACTAGTCCCATTGTTATCATCAGTGCTATTCTCATTGTTGGCATCGGCACTAGTCCCATTGTTATCATCAGTGCTATTCTCATTGTTGGCATCGGCACTAGTCCCATTGTTATCATCAGTGCTATTCTCATTGTTGGCATCGGCACTAGTCCCATTGGTATCATCATCGCTATTCTCATTGTTGTCATGGGCACTAGTCCCATTGGTATCATCAGCGCTATTCTCATTGTTGTCATGGGCACTAGTCCCATGGTTATCAGTGCTATTCTCATTGTTGGCATCGGCACTAGTCCCATTGGTATCATCAGCGCTATTCTCATTGTTGGCATCGGCACTAGTCCCATTGGTATCATCAGTGCTATTCTCATTGTTGGCATCGGCACTAGTCCCATTGGTATCATCAGCGCTATTCTCATTGTTGTCATGGCCACTAGTCCCATGGTTATCAGTGCTATTCTCATTGTTGTCATGGGCACTAGTCCCATTGTTATCATCAGTGCTATTCTCATTGTTGGCATGGGCACTAGTCCCATTGTTATCATCAGTGCTATTCTCATTGTTGGCATGGGCACTAGTCCCATTGTTATCATCAGTGCTATTCTCATTGTTGTCATGGGCACTAGTTCCATTGTTATCATCAGTGCTATTCTCATTGTTTGCGTCGGCACTAGTCCCATTGTTATCATCAGTGCTATTCTCATTGTTGTCATGGGCACTAGTCCCATTGGTATCATCAGCGCTATTCTCATTGTTGTCATGGGCACTAGTCCCATGGTTATCAGTGCTATTCTCATTGTTGGCATCGGCACTAGTCCCATTGGTATCATCAGTGCTATTCTCATTGTTGGCATCGGCACTAGTCCCATTGGTATCATCATCGCTATTCTCATTGTTGTCATGGGCACTAGTCCCATTGGTATCATCAGCGCTATTCTTATTGTTGTCATGGGCACTAGTCCCATGGTTATCAGTGCTATTCTCATTGTTGGCATCGGCACTAGTCCCATTGGTATCATCATCGCTATTCTCATTGTTGTCATGGGCACTAGTCCCATGGTTATCAGTGCTATTCTCATTGTTGGCATCGGCACTAGTCCCATTGGTATCATCAGTGCTATTCTCATTGGTGGCATCGGCACTAGTCCCATTGGTATCATCAGCGCTATTCTCATTGTTGGCATCGGCACTAGTCCCATTGGTATCATCAGTGCTATTCTCAGTGTTGGCATCGGCACTAGTCCCATTGGTATCATCTGCGCTATTCTCATTGTTGGCATCGGCACTAGTCCCATTGGTATCATCTGCGCTATTCTCATTGTTATCATGGGCATTAGTCCCATGGTTATCAGTGCTATTCTCATTGTTGGCATCGGTACTAGTCGCATTGGTATCATCAGTGCTATTCTCATTGTTGGCATCGGCACTAGTCCCATTGGTATCATCAGCGCTATTCTCATTGTTGTCATGGGCACTAGTCCCATTGGTATCATCAGTGCTATTCTCATTGTTGGCATCGGCACTGTTCCTCAGTGAAAAATCTAAGAAAGTTTCAAAAGAGCAACCTGTGCCTGACAGGCACTTCAAACTTAGCAGTCTGTCAGGAAGTACATCGAAGAGCAGAGGCCTCCACCGTTGCAAGTAGCTGAACTGAATGCCCAAAGGAACATTTTGCGTGCGTGGTGTACATTTATCTGGAGTTCGCCACCAAACCTGTTACACTGTAATCAAACATTCCTCCGTACATCCACGCCAAAGACAGTCAGCAGAAAACACGGGAGTTCTGCCTCACAGAAGTCCGAGGAGCGGCCTAAAGATGGGGCAGACATTTTTATACTGTGTGAACATAGTGCAATGCATAATACTTCAATACTTCAACACTTTTAAAAGCAGCTGCGAAACTTATTTCAGATACTATCTGGAAAAAACCAGTGGTGCGCACGCACCACAGAGGAGCGGGGGCGAGGGAGCGCGGCAGCGAGGCGAACGCGCGCTGCTGCGCGTGCTAGACACGGACGGGAATGGGCGTTGCAAAGGCGGGACATGCGCCCGCCTTTGCCCAATCGCGGGCCTTTTTTTTTTACAAAAAAAACACGAGAAAGCCAATGCCTGCCGGCGAAAGCCTGATCACACGCACGAGCGTGTGGTCAGCTTTCAGAACCCCATACAAGAGGTCTCGCGCTGCGCGAGCAGTTCTGCGCACTGCAACGCTAGGCGCGAGACCTAAAAATGTAGGCAAATCCTTCTCTTAGACCAAACCAACCCTTAAGCTTCTTCACTGCACATGCACTTACTGAAGCTTCCTCACTGCATCTTCATCCTGCTGCATGATCCGAGACTTCCCTCGCAGATGTACGGAGTATGTCAAGTCCACCACCTGCTCCCAGCTGAAAGAGGCCAAGGGGTGAGTGGTCAGATACAGACAATAAGAATCTATCACCATCTCATGGAAGCTCCAACATTGTAAGGAAGAGAAGGAGTTGTGACCCCCCCCACACTGTTACAAATCCAACTAAGCTATTGCTACACTCATCAGGGACAATTCTATGAATCAGTCTGGAGAACTATCCCCAGGACTCTTCAGATCCATTACCCAGCCTCACTAAACACTTGTATCCTGTAGAACAAGTTACCTGTGAGACGTCTTTTTGTCAACTTGGATAAGCACAAATGGATTCACCTGTAATCATTGTTTTGAGGTTCTTTTGAAGTAGACTCACATGCTGTGCACACTTCTAGTGTGCACACTTCTAGTGTCTGAGGGTGCATAACAAATTTACCAGGATGAGCAAGCCTGAATAACATTTATCTTATGGTACATGTGGACGTCTTCACATAGGAGGGGAACAAACCTCAGGTAGGAGCCAGTTTTTTTAAACAGCTGAAGTTAAAATGTAGGTGCTCGTCAGCAAAAATATGTATATTCACTGTTTATTAATGTCTGGACTTTAGAATGAAAGCTTCAATTCAGGGCCCTAGGAGAGCTATATGGTGCACATGGTTGTGGAATGTATTGTGTTTTTTATGATCAGACTTTTTATAAACTGTAAAACATGTTTCAGTGCGAAATGAATTTAACATTAGCACTCATCAGTCCACATATTTATGGTGCAGGTCCTAATTTGCAGAGTGTTAGCTCTATAGGTAAAGAAAAGAGCAAGGTAGAGTGCACTAAGAAAGTCACTCTATGCCAAGAGATCTATTACTTCTTCTGCACAGTCCACTTGCACTGTCAGCTGTCTAGCTCTAGAGGTTGCAGAAATCTATGTTGTGGCCCCCTGGACCCAAGGTGTTAGGGTCACATCTACAGTTGTAGGTTGGAGAACATGTAGAAGGAGTAGCACACTACTGAGAAAAAAACGCTTTCTGGGCAACGGCAAAGATTGGCAAGTCATGCAGTGCCACTGATGACTGGCCCATGGTGGGCATAAATACCTGGCCCATGAAACTGAACCCACATGTTCTCTTTTGTTTCGAGGTGGACCCTATATACTTATGTGACCTGTGATTTTCATGTGACAGCCATGATAGGAGAGTGGTCTTTGTACCTTCTTCTCAAGTAGAGGAATTACCTACTTGCTGACTGGCTTGTAATCAATGCCAAAGAGAAGCTGCTGTCGCTGGATCTGGTCAGGGAGGTTCACGGGCACCAGACAGTCCCCACCTTCTGAACGTCGGCACCGGACTATCCATCCTTCCTCCAGGTCACAGCCAGTCGCAAACTCTTTCAGTTGTCTCTGCAGACATGACAGCAGCACATGAGTGATTAAAGCGAGAGCTCAGTGCAGGCACTCACAAGAGTAAACAACAATGCAGTGCCCTGGTTGCAGGTGTTTAGTACAACAGCATCATTTAATTACTTATTTAAAGTATATATTATAGAACAGACCTAATGCTTTACATGTAACAGTGAACACTGAGCAGAGATGGAAGAAACTAGGGACAGAAAGCACAGAGTCAGTCAGGGAAGTAAAGTCTGAAGAGATGAGCTTATAATCTTTCTGAAATCAAGGAGGTTAGGATTTAGTTTTATGCGATCCGGAATAGGGGTCCATAGTCCAGGAGCTAGTTTTGCCTGTTTTGTAGTCTTGGTTTTCTTAGTTTTAGGTATTTCAAGAATTAGAATTTATCATGAGAAGTGCGAAGGTCATACTGCCTGTTCCGTGTGGTGGTCAAACCTCGTGGACAATACTACAGGGAGCCAATAGATGCATAAAGCCTGGGAGATCAACAGTGGGATGTACTGAATGAACCCTTCATGTTAGTCTCTATTTACTGTTCCTTTGTGAATCCTTTACCACCCTGGTCATCATCAAGATTCTTCTAAGACGTCAAATGGCTACAGCACATAGATAAACAAAAATGAGTGTGCAAATACAAAGGGCTTTCATTCCACAAGAAAGCAACAGAACCATTTTTAATAACAACCTACAAAATAAGACTGGGCATCCACCTTAACCAAAGTAATATATCCAACTCCATTTGAATGGGCCAAAACGTAACCAAAATTCAGATACATCACCATGGGCACCATCCATTCAATGTGCATATTTTCCAGGGTCATTAAAGAGAGGTGAAGATTGTTTTCAAGCATTAGATGGAATCTACAGGCTTGATTAGGACCATTCCCTCCTCATTCAAGAAAACTAGAGGGCATTGAAAGGAAATAAAAAGCACACAGGTTCGAACAGCCTAGATCATGTTTCTTGCCCATTCTTCAGAATGCAAACAGGAGACCGTTGAAGAGCCAAGTGCGAGAAAAGGAGTCAAACTTGTGATCCAAGAGGTCAGAAGCGACTTTGGTGAATAAACGCCCATGCCTAAAGTTGACATTCCTGGTCCACAAGGAAGAGCATGTACAGGGACTGAATCATGGTACGGAAGTAGACGCAGAGTTAATTTGCCTATAATTAGTTGCACTAGTCTTTATCCCACCTATTTGTGCAGAGCAATGATGAAGCATGGAGCAGGATTGGCACTTAAAAGGGTGCTGCTAGATGACAAAATTAAGAATATATGATACATGTATGTTTATATATACAAACAGATAATGGAGGAGCCAGTTGAGTTCGATTTTTTTGTCAAAGAGGTCATGGTATAATAGAATGGAAGGAAGCTGGGCTCAAGAGCTACCATGTAACACGTAATCTGGACACCACAAGTGTTACTAGACACTGTCATCACTATGCATCAGCCAAGGACTGACTGCGCTCGTGTCATCCTTCACACAACCTGGTTTGTTTCCACTGCGCCTCCTCAAAGTTTGATCTGATCTTCGTCTTGAAACGGTGTACTGGAACTGATTACAGGCATAACTGGCTCACATAATGCAGGCATAACTGGCTCACATAATACAGGTATGACTGGTTCACTACCTCCACATAGGTGTTTCCCCAAGCTATTAGTCGCCAGGATGTTAAGTGCAAACATTGCACTGGTTGTGTCTAAAGAATGTGCTGGTGCTTGCAGGATAAACAAACACTTAGCAAATCGAAGCCAGGGGTCACACATGCCTAACACTCTCCTGTCCCTCCCCATTTCATGATGTATTGAGTCAGAGACAAAAAGCATGGAAAGAAGCACAGACTAAGAGGGAGAAGAGAAGCACAGACAAAGAGGGTGGAAATAACCAGAGACAAAGAGGGCGGAAAGAAGCACAGACAATGAAGGCGGAAAGAAGCACAGACAAAGAGGGAAGAAAGAAACACAGACTCAGAGGGTAGCAAGTAGCCAAGACAAAAAGGGTAGAAGGAAAGGGGCAGAACCTATTTCCTCTAATATATTGTGCTGGCTGCTGGTAATACCAGCATTCAGTGTGTGAGATGGAACTCAGAGGACAAATCAGCAAAGTCTGCAAGATTCCATCCCAATCCGGAGGCCTGCATTGTGTGGCACTTGTGCACCCCCATGTCCAAGCCTACATGCACCCAACTTTTCATGAATTCAGATCCAGGTCGTTACCATAGCTTAGATACTTGGGTGCATTATCACATAAGGTATTGCCTCCTTACATTACAAGCCAGTCAAAATAGAGCCTGGCAATAGATCGCCAAGTTCCACTTGGAGCAAGTCCAAGTCACCTGTCTTCCTTCCAACCGTTCTGCCTCTCCTCATCCTTTCCACTATTATTTAAGGCTTCACTATCGTCTTTCTCCAATTTCATTATGTACCTCAGTGCCCACACCACCTAGTCCAGTATTAAGGCTTTACCGTCCACAGCTATGCAGAAAACAACTGTTCCTGCAATTACAACACTCACCCAATTCTGCTATGTTTATGGGAGGACTCTGCCTCCACTCAGTCAACAACAGGATGACTAACACTAGTGACAATGATTAATGGACTAGCAGCTCTGTAATACTTGCAGGCTGGCTCAGAGATGTGATGATATAAAGCTAAACCTGCAATAAACTGTATGTGGTGCGCCCCTCGGAAGCGGGACACTGAATATCACCAGTATGGAACATCAACAGTCCTGGTGAACTGACATGGCTTGGCCACCCTGTTCCTTGCAACAGGGGAGACCGCTGGAAGAGGTCGCGCCCCCTGGGATAATTCCCTAAGTTCTTTCAGATGGAATTATTAGGTTGGGGTAAAGGGAGGCGGGTGGGAAGACAGTCACAACCTAATTGGGGGATTGGTGTGGGTGGGCGGGAGGGTACTGGGGGGTTGGCGTTAGTTCTCTTTAGACCAATGTTTGGAGATGGGAGAGGGAGGGGGCGTTTGTTTACTGGGATGGGGACAAGCTGACATGCTTGACAGATTGCTAATGGGCTCGACATGGTATTCACAGCACACTTGGCACACATGCACAGCCACACGTTCTCCCCACCGCGCAACGGTATGTACCTCACCACTCTGCAGCCCGCTAATGTTGAGCGCCGGATTATATGGCTAAAGTAATGTGCATTACCTGGAATGTCCAGGCCTCAACGACCACCGGAAGTCCCGGCTGTTGCACGCTTATCTCGCTCGGTAGTGAGTGGATGTGTGCTTCTTGCAGGAGACGCACCTGACAGCACTGACTCTCGGCTCCGCGCCCAATGGTGTGGAGATACTTATTCATCCGTCTAACTAGGGCAGGGGCGTTGCTATCCTACTTTTAAGGGAACTGCAGTGGCGCACTACACACTCTCTCAAAGATAAGGAGGGGCGATATGTCATCCTAGCTGGAACTCTGTTTCAACAGCCCATGACCCTGGTGGCCGTTTACAGGCCTAACCTGGACGACACTGGTTTTTACCTGAAGGTTTGGAGGCAGGCCACAAACTATGGCCCGAGGGCGGTAGTGTGGGGTGGAGATTTCAATGTAGCATTAAACTTGTCACCTGGACCACTCGGGTGCCAGAAAGCACCATCCACAGGCCGCAGACATCTTGAGGGCACTGCTTGTTGCTAACGCTTACTGTGGAGACCACACGTCTCTACCTATGTGGTGGAAATGATGGACAGTAAAGAACAACTGATCACCTCCCCGACGGCACTACCGGAGGTTATGTCCTCCTTCTATGCCAAGCTATACACTGCAGGTCCGACCGCGGACGAGCATGCCTTACTAGAATACTTTGACACTATACAGCTGCTCTGGCTGGAGTTGGGGCACAGGGAATTCATGAACGCTCCGATAACACCGGAGGCGATAGCACAGGTCATAGCTGGCCTGCCGGCCGGGAAGGCTCCAGATTCGGACGGACTTACACCCGCCTTTTACAAAGAATACACTGATATATTAATCCCACATATCATTAAGATGTACCACGAATCGCTGTCGAGGGGGCAGCTCCCCCCATCCCTGCGCGCAGCTATGATCGTCACGATACTTAAGTCAGACAAGTCACCTACGCTGTGCGACTCCTACCGATCCCTGACTGATAAATATTGACACCAAAATCTACGCAAAGGTCCTGGCAAACCGCTTGTTGCCACTTATGCCCCTAAACATACGGCCGGATCTGTCAGGCTTTGTGCCCGGGCGCGCGACATCGCATAACTTACGTACCATTTTTGCTGTCATGCACCATATCCACCCCTCGTTGCCGGCAGTGGCGGCCCTTCTCGATGCCACAAAAGCATTTGCTACGCTAGAGTGGCCATTTCTTTTTGCGCTGATGGCCCGGCTGGAGTTTAGTGCCGGCTATATACAGAAGATCCAACTTCTATATGCCCAGCCCACGGCCCGTGTATGGCTCAACGGGCATGTGTGTGAACCGTTTGGGGTCACCCGTGGCACTAGACAGGGATGCCCCCTTTACCCCCTTCTTTTTGCAATCGCCATGGAAACACTGGCTGCGAGACTGTGACAACATCGCACGGAACACAGTATTGCTTTTACCACCCGGGGGCTGGTGGTGTCAATGTACGTGGATGACATCACCCTCTATATCGGCGAACCGAGCACCAATCTCGAACCTTCGACGCGCGAGGTAATAAGATTCGGGGGACTCTCGGGCATTCAGATTAATTGGGGAAAGTTGATACTTTTCCCACTAACGGAGGCCGCTGTCCCATGCCAAACTGAATCTCCATTCAGATAGGCCACAGAACCAGTCAAATATAAGCCGGGATGTGGAGGAGATCTGGAGGGCAAATTATGGGCGGGCGATGGACTGGCTGGAGTCGCACATTCCAGTCTGGACCAAGCTACCGCTATCTCTCGCCGGTCGCATAGCGATAGCAAAAATGATTGTACTTCCTAAATTCTTATACCTCTTTGTCAATATCCTGATGTCCCTTACAGCGCAGTTCTTTCAGAGACTCCGGTCTAATTTAATCGCGCTCGCCTGGACGGCAGCCCAGGGTAAAATACGAACTGCTAACGGTGCCCCTGGCATGCGGCGGTTTGGGAGCGCCGGATTTACAGCTTTATGCCCTTTGTGCTTAGGCGAGTTTCCTGCATCATTGGCTGCACCCCACTCCGTTTCAGCCGCATGTGGCAGTGGAGCGAGACCAGGCGTCCCCATGGCCGCAGACAACAGCTTTGTTCCAGTCGCAAGCGTACAAACAGTGGATATGCTAACAGATCTGCACATCTATAAATCAGTAATTCATGTTTTGACAATCTTTTTAAAGCTCATTAGTTTCCAAGGGTGCTCCCAAGGTGCTACAATACCCACCCACCTTAGGTATAAGTCCACTAGACCTGCAAAAGCAGTCTAGAACAAAATGTCCAACATATGCACCAAAGAATACCAAAACACTTACTTTTATCCTCAATCGGTAGTACCGCGAAGAACACCACCAATTTTTGAAGTTCCGTGGGCAAATTATCAATCAAGGTCACTCTATTTTATTCCATTCATAGAAAAAAGAAGATGGCAGCCATCGATAAGGGCATCCCTATTATCATCAAAGGTAGCCATGGTTCAAATGTAGACCTGATACTTCTATCCAATTCGATTGGCTGACAATAATATATCCTCTATAGTGAACAAATAGTGACTACTGCAGAGTGCTAGATCAGCAAAATTCAATCATAAGCGTACAAACAGTGGATATGCTAACAGATCTGCACATCTATAAATCAGTAATTTATGTTTTGACAATCTTTTTAAAGCTCATTAGTTTCCAACAGTGTTTTGGGGTGCTTTGGTGCATATGTTGGACATTTTGTTCCAGTCGTATAAGGCACCCAAAGGAGAAATAGACCCAGTAGAATGCATGAGGTGGGCATGGGACGGTCTCCGCTGTCAGGCTGGACTTACGATATTACACGCACCGTCAGCCCAACTGGCGAATAACCCTTTGTTCTCCCCTTTGTACGGCAGGGGAGCGGCCAACAGAGCTGCTGTGCTGGGAGTAAAAACAATTGCTGATTTGTTCCCAGAGGGCAGGTTCCTCGCATCGCTAGCCAACCCCTCCACGCAAGAGGGCACTGCGCTGGACACACTACTATACTACCAATTAAGAGCGACCTGCCGTGCGATATATGATACCTTACTTGAACCCCAGCCTCCACGGCACTTGAACACATGTATGACATGACGTCCTCCCAGTGAAGGCCTCTCGGCTAGACACCTCCGGGGCGAGAGAGGCGTGGGAGTAGGAGTTGGGATGTGAGGTCCCAGCGGGCAAGTGGGAATACTGCTGTGAGCAGACGGAGCTCCTATCCCCCAACTACAGGCTACGTTTGATACATTTTAAGTATATACATAGAATGTACCGCACACCTTTGCAACTGCACACAATGGGGCTACTGGAGACCTCGAATTGCTGCCGCTGATCCGCGGCCAGGGCCACGCTCGTTCACTTGGCCTGGAGTGTCCTGGGGTGGCGGGCAATTAGGTGATTATGTGTCTTATAATAGGAAAAATTTATGGAGGCCCACTTCCCACCGCACCTTGCGACATGCCTTCTGGGATACATAAAAGGCACACCGACAACTTGTGGCAATGCTGCTTTTACTTGCGAAGCGCACGGTCGCGATACACTGGGGCCGGAAGCCAACGCCCACTTACACGGCATGGCTGTCGGATGCTACCCACTGCCAGGAGCAACTCACTACATACTGGGACCTTATGCCTGCGAGATCCAGACCTCTAGACATCTGGGAACTCTTTACTACATACCTTAGAAATAGAGCAGGTGAGGCGACAGATGGGTCCGAACAGGCTGGATGACATCGTGTATGTGGCCGGGTGTGATGTGGGATGGGGAATGATGGGTGGGATTATAGTTAACCAACAGACTGGTGCTGCATATGTAATGTAGAACGGGACGAGACTGGTGGGATGGGGTGTACTGCTTGTGTGGATTAACCTCAATGTCTTGACTGTTACACTGTTGAGGCAGCATATCGAGCCGCTATCCTACCATGTAAGCTTTCTAGTTTTGCTCAATAAAGTTTAAAAAAAACAACAACAAAAACAGCAGGATGACTAGTGGCAATTAAAGACTGAATGATACCAAGACTGACATTCAGATAAATTACACTACTCTTGCAGAGCCCTCTTGCCGTGAGACAACAGATCGATGCTCAACTATCCCAAACAACTTAATGAAGAACCTGCAAATCAACCTAGATTACGGGCTCACCTTAGCACCTCATGTCTTAGGTACGATAAATGAAGTAACTCAACAGCTCACACAGACCATGGAATCTTATGATTTCATGGGGGGGGGGGGGGGCAAAACAGTGTGGATTTAGGTCTGGCTTGTGTACTGTCACCACTTTCTGGGGTAGGATAGTATCTACTTTGGCTGATAGACATGAGTTAAGTGGCAATTAGTGTTGCATGGGTTATCTGCTGCTTTTGACAGTCAGTCATGAAATCCAGGTAGACAGGTTTAAAAAGGTGCGAGAGGTGCATCACAGCACTAGTCTCTAATTTAGATCGTTTTCCAAAAACAGAACAACTAGTTCAGCGAGATCGTTATATGGCACCTTGATCTAATGTAAACTGTAGTGTCGGCCAGTGCCCCCAGCATTTGAAATCTGTAGACGGCTACTGTAAACGTTACTAACGAAGCGAGGGGTGTGATTAAATTTCTTATTCATGCAGATGACACAATATTGACAAGGATAGTTGGCAGCGTGTTACCTACGGGAAGAATATTCAGAACTGGATGATGGCTACCTGTCTATTTCTTAATATCTCGAGGAGCGAGCTAGGAGCATTAGCAAAGTTGACCCTTTCTACCATCACTTGTACATTAGCACAGTGACCATTAACCTCATAAAAAGGGTGAAAAAAACCTTTGTTTTTTACTTTAATAGTATCTGACTGTGGAACAAAAGGCTATTATTATGACAAAGAACTTCGAATTCTATTTCGGAGAAGTAGGTGAGCTCCATCTTTCTTTAGAGGAACATCATGCAGTGACTGCTCAAACTACTATGGCGTCTCAGACTGACTCCTGTACCAGTTTATCACATTTCTGGAAAGAGCTCAGTGGCTTACAACACAAATTCTAAATCATGCAGTCAGGATGGTGCCAGGTGTGGCCACAAGTGAACACATTTCACCCACAACGAGGCACTTCCAAGTGCTCCCCAACATATCAAGGATCATGATTCTACTGCTGGTACATATGTTAGATCCTGAATTATGACTGTAGTGCTGGTGCGTTACTGCTGGTCTATATGTTAGATCCAGGATCACGATGCTAGTGCTGCGGTGCGTTAGATCCAGGATCCTGATTCTAGTGCATATGTTCGATCTAGGATCAGGAGTCTAGTGTTGGTGCATATGTTAGATCCAGGATCATGATTCTAGTGTTGGTGTGCATTAGATCCAAGATCATGATTCTAGTGCTGGTGTGTATTAGATCCAGGATCATGATTCTAGTGCTGGTGTGTGTTAGATCCAGGATCATGATTCTAGTACTGGTGTGTGTTAGATCCAGGGTCATGATTCTAGTGCATATATTCGATCTAGGATCAGGAGTCTAGTGTTGGTGCATATGTAAGATTCAGGATCATGAGTCTAGTGCTGGTGTGTGTTAGATCTAGGATCATGATTCTAGTGCTGGTGTGTGTTAGATCCAGGATCATGATTCTAGTGCATATGTTCGATCTAGGATCAAGAGTCTAGTGTTGGTGTGTATTAGATCCAGGATCATGATTCTAGTGCTGGTGTGTGTTAGATCCAGGATCGTGATTCTAGTGCTGGTGTGTGTTAGATCCAGGATCATGATTCTAGTGCATATGTTAGATCCAGGATCATGATTCTAGTGCTGGTGTGTATTAGATCCAGGATCATGATTCTAGTGCTGGTGTGTGTTAGATTCAGGATCATGAGTCTAGTGCTGGTGTGTGTTGGATCCAGGATCTTGATTCTAGTGCTGGTGTGTGTTAGATCTAGGATCATGATTCTAGTACATATGTTCGATCTACGATCAGGAGCCTAGTGTTGGTGCATATGTTAGATCCAGGATCATGATTCTAGTGCTGGTGTGTATTAGATCCAGGATCATGATTCTAGTGCTGGTGAGTGTTAGATCCAGGATCATGATTCTAGTGATGGTATGTGTTACATCTAGGATCAGGAGTCTAGTGTTGGCGCATTTGTTAGATCCAGGATCAGGATTCTAGTTCTGGTGCACATTTAGACCTTTGCACCAGGACTGCTCAACAGTGATTACATTTCACCCACAATTAGGCATTTCCACGTGCTCCAGGATCATGGTTCTATTTCTGGTGCATATGTTAAATCCAGGATCATGATTATAGTGCTGGTGCATTAGTTCTGGAACGTATATTCGATCCAGGATCATGACTTTAGTGTTGGTGCACATGTTAAATCTAGGATCATGAGTCTATTGTGGTGCACATTTTAGATCCAAGTTCATGATTCTGGTGCATATGTTAGATCCAGGATCAAGATTCTGGTGCAGGCAAATATGTTACCTCCAGATCCCAATTCTGGTGCGTATGTTAGATCCAGGATCATGATTCTAATGCTTGTGTGTATGCTAGATCCAGGATGATGACTCTAGTGCTGGTTCATATGCTAGATCCTGGATCAGGATTCTACTCCTGGTGCACGTTAGATCCAGAATCATGATTCTAGAGGTGGTGGGTATGTTATATCCAGGATTGTGCCTCTAGAGCTGGTGCGTATGTGATATCCAGGATCATGATTCTAGTGCTGGTGCATGTGTTAGATCCAGGATCATGATTCTTCTCCTGGTTCATGTTAGATCCAGGATCATGATTCTAGCGGTGGTGCATATATTAGATCCAGGATTGTAATTCTAGAGCTGGTGCATATGTTATATCCAGGATCATGACTCTAGTGCTGGTATACATATGCTAGATCCAGGATCAAGATTCTACTCCTGGTGCACGTGTAATGAGCGCACTGCCTAGAGCGCGCTAGTATGGTCAACCGGGACCGTAATTGTGCTGCGCGCTAGCAAACTTTGCCGCTCAGCGAAGGAAACAACCCAGAAGAAGACTTGGACTACTGTTCCCTTGATGCAGTGCGCGCCGACGCACTGCGTAGTCTAGAACTGCCCATAAAGGAGATTACGGAACTCGCTGCAGCATCAGAAATTTTGATGTCGGAATCGAGGCGGTTGGATTGCTGTTCCCTGGCGGTCTGGTAAGGGTGCTCTGCACCATGAACCTTAGTCACTCGTTCTTAGCGTGCGGGGTGGGAAATCTTCCTGTCTTCCGTTGGCGAGCTTCTCTGCTCATGCAGAGGAAGGGTTTCCGATCTCCCCCACCCGCACAGCTTTACAAACGCTCTGTGATTCCCACCGTTGGCGAACCACTGCCTGTGGTTCATGCGGCGGGAATAATACCCCTCACCCGCAGGGCTTGACAACTCTTTGTGATTCTCGCCGTTGGCGAACCACTGCCTGTGGTTCATGCGGCGGGAACATTATTTGTTTGCAACAAGTGGAGAGTAAACTCTTATTACCTTCCGCTTATGGGATTATGATTTGTGGGTGATTTTAACCAGCGAGAACATTGTGGCTAGTAAATCACACGCTTTTTTTGTGGATAAATGTGATATCCTACAATCCTGGAAAGTGATTTATATGTTTGCTATTTTTCTGGCTCTATTTAACAGGGGTGGTTTCAGGAGTGGTATGGGACGACACTCAACCCCTGTGACGTCTAGTGGAGTCTAGAAATGGTATGTCATCGTATGGAGCAATACACTGGTTTCTTTTGTGATAACCATTACCTAGAGTATATAGATATACATGGTATTTCAATGTTCTATGAATGTTCTTTTTATATATTTTTACACAGCAACCATTTTTTTTTTTGAATCTGTTTTATTGAGTTTTCATATAAGTACAACATGACACTTACATATGCAAGCACTGTTGGGCGCTTCAGTTGTTACATAACGCACAGCATATGCACGCTCATTCATTCTCAGAGCATTTCACATGGCATTGTAAAAAGCTGGGGATAGCAAGACTCATAAGTGCATTTAACAGTTCGTCTCCAATACGTAGATAAGGGAAGGAAAAAAAGGGGAGGGGAGAGAAGAGGGGACAAAAGGGCATGATAGCCACTCCATATCTTACAGTCTTAAGTGTCCATTGAAGCATGAATATTGGTACATGTCCACCTCTGCGCGTACATGCGCAAGTAACCTTACAGAGCAAGCGGTTGCACTGGCGCTCATATACAGTTAGGCGTCAATAATAGATTCACAGGTAAATAAAAAGGGAACAGTAGAACTTTGCATATATTAACTGCAAAAAAGGGAAGAAGGAAGAGAAATGCAAAAAACCTGTGCAACAAAACGTATAACCAACGACCCCCCCACAGTTTCATATACGGTGTTACTTGTGATCCATACAATTAACAGCTACTAGCTGCCTCCCCATTTCCAAGATGTGCATACATATAGCATTTCAGTCAGTATATGCCTACCAGTAAAAGAGTGATGTGGTGTATACGCTGCTTCAGTCGGCATACACGCTACTGATCTACTGCTTGGCCATCGGAGGGGTCCACGGGCGGTGTGTCTGTATTGTATTGTAATTCAGTGTAGATGGCGTCCCAGTATGTGGCAATAGGGATCTTAAACAGCCCCAAAGTTTCTCCACGCTTATGGCGAAACTTTCCGCTTTGGCCCACGCGAGCATGGAATTACGCCAATCGTGTATATGGGGGGGGGGGGGGATCTGATGCTTTCCACCTTTTACTAATCAGCCTCTTCGCCACCATCAGTCCCAGATCTAGAAATCAGGACGTAACTTTCGTGTTGGGTGTCCTGCAAAACGTATGCAATAAATATGCGGGCCAATCGAACGGCAGCTCCTGACCAGTACAAGCATGTAGTGATGTGGCCACTTCACCCCAGTATGCACCCACCCTATGGCAGCTCCAGAACATATGGATCAAGTCAGCCCCAGGCTCCTCACACCTCGGGCATATGGCAGCTCCACGATTGAAATATTGGTTAATTTTCGCAGGCGTGAGGTATGCCCTATGTATTATGTACAACTGTATCTGCCGAAAGCGCATGTTCCTGGGGATGCGTGTCGGGTCTCGAGTACTTGGACCCATTCCTTATCGTCGAATTGGCTTACACAGCAACCATGATGAAGTGATTGATGTTTCTACACCGAAGCCACAGAATATGTAGAATACTTCAAGCTGCTTGTGTATTTCTTTTTGTTACAGGTATATGGGGTTGCCTTATATGGTTCGTTGATGTATTGTGGTATAAATACTATATGAGTTTGGAGTAGAAGTATTTATGATTTCTGGTGTCATTTCAGGTCTCCCTCCACGCGGTTCCCTTCCTTTCCTTCCCTCACTTGATCCTCCCACTGACCTGTGCCATCACGGCTATTCTGGCTTGGGAATATCAAGAGGTGGATCATTCTGAGCAACAAACCGACCCTGAGGATTTTCCGCTCTGACAGCACGTTAGATCCAGAATCATGATTCAAGTGGTGGTTTGTATGTTAGATTCAGGATTGTAATTCTAGAGCTGATGTGTATGTTATATCCAGGATCATGATTCAGGTGCTGGTGCACAGGCTAGATCCAGGATCATGACTAGTGCTGGTGCGTATGTGTTATCCAGGATCATGACTCTACTCCTGGTGCACGTTAGATCCAGGATCGTGATTCTAGTGGTGGTGCGTATGTTAGATCCAGGATTGTAATTCTAGAGCTGATGCGTATGTGATATCCAGGATCATGATTCTACTCCTGGTGCACATTAGATCCAGGATTACGATTCTAATGCTGATGCATATACTAGATCCAGGATCATGATTCTACTCTTGGTGCACATTAGATCCAGGATCATGATTCAAGTGGTGGTGCGTATGTTAGATCCAGGATAGTAAATTCTACAGCTGGGGCATATTTTATATCCAGGATCGAGATTCTAGCACTGGTGCATATGTTAGATCTTTGCACCAGGACTGCCCAACTGAACTGGCAAGGGAAAGTTTGGCATGTTTGTAAAAGGGCCTTGAGGGATGCCCAGGGAAGTCTTTTGAAAAGTAATTCTCTGGGTGGAAAGACTAGCAAGGTGATGTAGTCAGGGCAATCATTTCTGAGGCAGTCCTCAGCTGTTAGGAGTTTTAAGACCAGAATAAAAACCCTTTTATTTAATGCACTGCAGGCTACTCTGGCACCTTGATGGCCTACAAATGGATTGATTTATTTCCCGCACTGCAGGCTACTCTGGCACCTTCTTGTCCTATAAATGGATTCTGATTTGAAAGTAAACCACCTACTGCCAAGTCTTGCTTCCATCGCTTTATTCTGCTGAAGCTAGGCATTTCCTTTCCAGGGTTTCATACATCGAACGTAAGCCATGGTGGCCTCTGAACACTTTCATCTGGGCTATGCTAATGGACTCTACCACAGTGTGACAGACTACTTACTCTGCAGAGTCCACAAGGTTCCTAATAGTCACAAGATCAACATATCTCCCAGTGGGATGTAGGAAGCTGGCTCTGTAGATACTATACCAAAGTAAGGTATAGTGTGCACAGAGTGCAATGGATCCCCAGAGGCTTAAGTAGATAATACTAAAAGCTCTATTTGTGGTAGTGTAGTCGAGCAGTTAGGCTTATCAGAGGGCTGTGTTAAGCATTTATTGTACACACTCAGGCAAGAAATGTATTGCACACACTCAAAGACTGAATCCAGACCAATTGTTTTGTATAAAAAGTTATAATTGTTATTTTATTTCTAGAACCAAGAGGAACTTTGTTGCAGGTGAGTAAAAGTTTCACAAGCAGTAATACTTTTCAAATGCAGTAGGAATTGTTTTGCAAGGCAGTAGAAAATGCTTTACAGCGATAGAAATACTTTTGTAGAATCAGATTAGAACAGTAGAACTTTACACTAGAAATAGAAGGACTTTTATATGCAATAGGTTTGTAAATTAAATGCAATCCTATGGGAGGAAAACAGTAGCATGCATTAACAGGTAAGTACATGACTTACTCTCTCAGTTTCCAAGGGGTTAGATCAACACTGGTCAAGGTTCAGTTTAAGGTAAGTAATGTACCGCCAGCGGCACTGGGGCGGCCGGGTGCTGAGGTCACTGGGCCCAATGTAAATCAATGGAGGCTGGGGGGACCTCGGAGAGGCCGGGTTTGCAGGTAAGTATCTTTGGTTTCAGGGCACAGGCCCCAGGGGTTAAGGGGGGGCCACAAGGCAGTACCAAAGCTACACCACCAGCAGCACGGGGCAGCCGGGTGCAGGGTGCCAATCAGCGTCGGGCGCCCAATGCGTTTCAATGGGTAATATCGGTCGCACAAAGAGGCTGCAGGCTCGGACAAGGAGACTGGTTGAAGGTGACCATCAGCTGGGCCGGTAAGTTGGAGCATTGGGGGAGGTCGAAGCACCGTCGGTTGGGCTCCCAAAGGCCTGGGGGCTGAGAATGCAGGGATACCTTTTGGTGTCTGGTTTTCTTGGTTGGAGCAGGTCGTGGTCAGGGGGACCCTTCGTGTAGAGGCTGCAGGCGACTTTTTGGGGTCCAGGGGAGGTCTGCCACCGATGGAGTCGAAGTCTGGATCGCTGGGGATATGTCACTGGACAGGTAAGCCACTCAGACTCGGGACGTGGGTGTCAGGTGTAGAGTGGGTAGGAGTCGCGGATCTGTCTGTATCCGGAGTCCTTGAAGTTGGAGGTTTTTCTGGACAGGGCCGCTGTCCTGGGGAAATCTTTGTCTTTATTGAAGAGTGGCAGTCTTTCTGAGGTCTTGGAAGCCGCTGGCCACAGGACAGACGGTGTCTTCTTCGCAGGCTCTTCAAGCTGAAGACAGGCCGGTAGGGCCCGGGCCAAGTCAGTCGTCGTCTTCAAGCTTTACTGCATGGCGTCTTCTTTGTCCTTCTTCTTCATAGGTTGCAGGAATCTGAGGATCAAGGTTCAGGGGTTCCCCATAATACTGAATTTAGAGAAGTTAGAGCAACTGGTAGCCAATGGGCTACTTGCCTTAACAGTGACTACGCCGTTTGAATGTCCCCTCCCTTTGGGGAGGGAGCATCTCCTAACCTGGTTGGCTAAAATCCATCCATCCAAAATGGAGGATTTCCTAAGGCGGGTGTAACTTCAGTTCTGGACACCTTAGGGGTGGTCCTGGCTGAGAGGGGACACACCTCTCCTTACTACTTATTTTCCCGCCGACCTTGCCGCCAAAAGTGGGGCATGGTCAGACACTCTAACCCCTTGCAAGGGTGTCTGCTTTGAGTAAAGCATAGTTTTTCCACAGGAAAGGGTCCTCTCCTGTACAAAAACTGTGCTATAGGGCATTTCCCACTTTCTATACGTGTTGTACAATGTAGCACGCAAGCAAAGAGGGAACTCTTAGGAGAAATTAAAACATTTCTCTGAGTTAGCCTACCTCGAGGAGGGGCAGGATTTTGACACAAATTGTGCACAATTCTTTGCAGATTATGATTTGCATCAAATCCCGTGGATGGTTGCGTGGGACGGTCCATACACCACCCATGGAACACCCCCTTGACGCAAAGTAATGCAAGGTAGAGCTTTGCAAAGCTTTGAGTTAGTTTGTGTTACTATCTAACATAAAACCCACCACTAGATTTTGCATTAGGTCTGGGTTAAAAAAGTAACACAAACCTAACGCAAAGCCTTTGCAAAGTGCGGCCAGAATCTCCTCTAAAACTTGCATGTTTCGCTTCTCCAGCATCTGAGGCAACCCTTCCTCTCCAAGTCAACATCTGGAAATTCTAGGACAAGCTCGCCATGGAAAGTTCTTACAAAGGGGTTACTGCCTTCATCCTAAGCCTAAGCCACTGGGCCCAGATCTACTGATCCACCACACAGAGGAAAACAAACTCAATTATGATCCATCACACGGAGTAAAGCAAACTCAATACTCTGCTTCTGGGACTAGCCCTGGGTATGCAGGAAATATGTTATCAATCAAGAACAAACCCACTGCCTGAAGGTAATTTATAGTTAAGCTATACGTCAAGGATAAAGCAAGGGAACTGCATAATCACGTCCCCCAAAGGGAAAAATACAGTGTGCAACAGCAAAAAGGCGGCAGACGCTAAACAGATAATGCCAAGAGACCATAGTTATTGGGGCATATGTCTCAAATTATTGTGCCAATTCTCAAGGTATAAAAATATCAAATAGACAATTAATAAACATTCAATAAATATTCCACAAAGTACAATACCACATCAGAAGAGGATTATACATATACATGAAACCCAGGCGCAACACACATAACCAACTCATACTCTCAGCAGAATCATACTCACTCACTCGTACAATCACAGTATTCAGAGAGGGTCCACTGCATCAAAACCGATAGTCTCCACAAGTAGGTCGTTGAGGGTGTTATACATAGAATAAACCACAGAATGCTTCATAATTCTTCCATCATGTCAAACGATCACCATTTAGACATGTGTTTCCAATGAGTAATGTTATATATTCTTCAAAGATTCATATAAACCTCAAGCGAGACAAAGGCATAATGGTATTGAAGGAGACATATTGATCAGGGGACGCCAGCGCCGACGCGTTTCAGTGAACGACCCCAAATGTGGGTCACACCTTCTTCAGGGCACAATCAACATGATGCAGGGGGAACTGCAGGCGCCTGGGGAACCTGAGCGAATACCAGTTCTACATGAACTGACCGGAAAACCTGAGAATCTGTGTCGGTTTTCGGCTAAAGGAGGCCCCAAGGGGTAAAAGGTTGGTCACTGGGGGCTTGCAAGGCATCAATAGAAAGCAGGGGTCTTATAATCCACGGACCAGATGCAAGGGATGTCCTGTCATCTATAGTGGCAGAGCGACCAAAGGGTGAAGATTGATCGTCCCCAGAGTCTGGAAGTAGTCAATAGTAAGGTGCAAAAAGATACCGGATATCTGAAGATCCTGGGGGACTCCCCCAACGAGGACGGGCCTTGCAGGAAATATGGACTGCTTCCAACAAGTTAGTACACAAGTGTGTGGCCACTGCACGTGTGGATTCACCAAACTGGGTTCCGCAACATGAATAGGGACTTTTCTAGTGCTCGTGCCCTATTCTTCCTATTTCAAATGCTCTGGGACAAGGTAGCAATACTTCAGTGGTGCACCACTTATGCCGGATACCAATTCCAGACTACAAGGTGTGGTTGGATCAGAGTGGTATAATTGCCAACAGATAATCCCTGAAGGCCAGGTTTGCACACACATACCAGGCGCGTAATATTATCCTCCTTGCTGATGAGGTCTGCTGTACACCTTTGTGTTGGTGTCACTCCAGCAGCAGAGCCAGTAAAGGAAAGCACACATTATTAAAGACTGGTAGCACTGAACAGTGACAAGAGGGTAAGGACTGTGCAATGAACATACAAAGGTCAATAGAAACTGGTCTTCGGTGATGCATGACCTGTCGAGTATGATCCTATTATGGGGCGATCAGGGTTATTCAGTGCTTAATTTGAGTCGGTGGTTTCTGGTGCTCGGCATCAGCACTTAAATGTCAGCACCGGCACTTATGACAGTGTAACATGGTGGCGATGTTTGTCTACTTTAGAGAAGAGCACAACAGCAGCTGTTTATTAGTTCAATATAAATTACAAATGACTAACACCAGCCTCCCAATCCATTCTTATAGCTCTAGGGGCCTGGAATAGTCTAAATTGTCACACCTGTAGGAATGTGATGATTACAAGTTGTGTTGGTACTGTCATTGGCAGTGCTGTCAGGGGCAATGGGTGGTACAAGCTGAAGTGGCTTCTTGACGAGGGCCCTGGCACATCATTCTTTTATAAATTAGGTCCTGGGGCTAATGTCATCATGTCATGTCTAGACATCCTAAAACAATGACTCTGACGGAAGTCATTCAAACCTGGTCTGAGCCTGTGGTAGTGGTTCTTGTACCTTGCGCTCACTTCTGTCGCCACACCCGATGGAAGACTCAGGCCTGGGTGTGCTGCCTGCCAGGCGTGACTCCACCACAGCCACATTGGCTGACGCCATATGTATCATATTTCAAGTTGGCTTCTGCCTCGACCACAAGCTGTGTACAGAGTGACCCTGAATGAATAGGCTTCTTGTTTTGTAACAGCAAAACATATGGAATTAAGACAAATAGAAAAATGAAAATATGTACAAGGTGTCTCCCTAGCTACTCTGACTCATTCATTCCTGTTTACAGGGGAGGGGCGGCTTCACAGAGCTGTGTTCAGGAGACTTTGAGCCCTGAGATACACATAATAAATGCACTGGTTTCCATAGTGACAGATGGTATAGAGCACAAGGTAGTCTCTTGTACACATTTGATCAAACTTGAATGGATGAAAGGCGGAGTCCACTCTGTGATCAGGACTGCAATCTTGAGATCTCTACAGCAGTTCTCAATGCCATTAGTTCTCTTACTGTCCCCTAGTGGACAAGAGGTCTTACCTTAAACCTTCTTTGCCAGTGCAACCCGCAAATCATGCTCCTGGGGCCTTGGCCTAAAAAGCCCTCACTTCAAGTTCCATAATCTGCAAGGCCCTAAGGGCCCGATTAAAACTTGAAGCATTATTTATCGCCCCTGATAAATAATGATACCACGGCGTACGTTATTAATCGTGTTCGATAAATAACACCCATCATGAGTTTATGGGGAACAACATGCAGAATTTAGTGTTTAAGTGCACCAACTCCGCATGATACGGTTAATACCTTATGTGTTCCCTTGTTACATTTCAGCAGGTTTGACCAGCTGAAATTTAGCGAATGCTGGGTTACTTAACGCATCTGATTATTATCGGATAAGTTAAATAAAACCGAACTCGTAATTCCGTCCAGTGCCTAATCAGGCCCTAAGTCGGACAGACTATAGAACTATACTTGTAGGATCTCATTTTGCCATCCCAGGACAGGATTTCAAAAGTTCATATGGGCTCACCCGCAAAGAACGAATCTGGGCCACTATGGGGGCAATGATCGCTAAACAAAACGTGGCTCGGAGATTGTGGGGGGTCAGCAGGGCCAACACTAGTAGAATGGAAGAAAGACATGGACTGATGGCTGAGAAAGTAATATACGAAGGTAGGGGGTGTCCTAAAAAATGGGAGCAGATTTGGGGGAAATGGAATAATTCCAGGGGAAACATATGCATCCTCCATGTTGAGGGGGGTGTGACTCCGGGGGTGTCCGACCTAGAGAGACTAGTCAGCTCCACTGGCACCAGGATATAAGATCAGGAGAGGGATATTTGTGATACTCTGTTGTGCTGAAACTCGAAATGTACATGGCTGATTGCAAACAAATTTTTCTCTATGTGCTGCTTTATTCTATGTTTAACAAAAAGCAGTTTTAAAAATAAAAATATTTATTTTAAAAAAGATTAGGCACAGTATTCTTCCTACAAAGAGGAGCATTTATTGTCTTCCAGAATAATGTATTATCCTTGGTCTCAGCCGCTTGAATACATTTTGCCAAGGAAAAAAAAAAGTTCACATGGGCTTCTTTGTAAAGACAGGATCGGCAATGATCTCACATAAATGACGGGAATTGAAACAATAGTTTGATTGTAAACCTTGTGTCCGGTAAACACAATCTGTACCCAGTAATGTTCCGCTTGTAGGGCTTCCTGCCTGAAACTACAAATGCAAAATCTGTTATACGAGGATTTATTTTTACTCTCCTCTGCGTACAGTGACCTATAATACTAATGGCACAATTTTGGTGTAGATCTGCCATGAAAACAAATCCTCTATTACTGTTTCTCTGATCCTGAATCATACCTCGATGCAGTTTGCCTTCATTCTGACTAGCTTAAATTCTATGAGCTTTGTCACTATTTTTATAGCACAACTTTTAAGTGCTGGCAAAGTTCTTTCTACTCTGCTCACTTGAAGCGCTCTCCATTGACTCTGCTGGGTGGTCCCCCATCTACGGTTCTTCCATGATCCCATGAGTTTGACGTCGTCTTCAGGCTCCTTCAATTCTTTCTTCAATTTAGAGCAAACCTTGTCCCTCAACGATATAATTCCTGCTAGCAAAGAAATAAATCTTTCCCTCAAAATCGCTTTCAATAGATCCCATATTGTTGGGTATGAAATCCGGCATCATTCGCTTCTAGATACGGAGTGAAGGACACAGATATTACACCCTTAACAGCTGTATCTCGAAAGAGATGCTTATCCAATATCTATTTGCAGTCACAACTGACTTTACACACTGCAGAAATACCTCTGAACAACGGTGCGTGGTACAACACTGAAATAGAGTTGTTTTACGTTCTCTGAATGAGTTCTAATATTATGTGTGTGTGAGAAGCTGACCTAGTATATGGTGCACACTAATGTAAGTGGGCACCCTGCACTAATCCAGACAACCCTTATGGTGATTTTAGTGGTCTTAGACAACCTTAAAAAGCTCTCTAAGTGGTAGCTGTGGAGAGCAGCCTTCAGGCTTAGTCCAGAAGGAGTGTAAAGCAGCTTGTTTTACCAAAGCATAATCTTATTGGTATAGATTAAGTGAAAAAGAACCACACAGTGTATTTATAAAAATATGTATTTATTATAAGACACTCACTAACACATACACATATCTCCTGCCCGGAGATCTACGCAATACTTTGTACATAAAACAGGTAAGTAGCACGAATACACAGTGGTCGCCAGAGAAAACCAAACCATATACTAAAATAGTGGTATGCGAACCACAAGTCAAGACTATACCCCGAAGACGTAGAGTTGCCAGGGACCCAAGGAACCACCCGAGGTAAGTAACCAGGGAACCCACGAAGGTAGTGTGCAGAGTGGGAACACGACCGCGGGCTCAATACAAGTCAATGGGTAAGTCGCGGTTGCAATTTTAAAGAAGAAGGACCCTCCCAAGTGGACCCTGAAGAAGCCCTGTGGAAGACAGAAGGTTGGAGAGCCACCCCACCCATGGATACCCTAGGAACCAGGATGCCTACACCAGGGAAGCCGGGTGTATTGGTGTGAAGTGAGTCAGAAACCGCCGTCAAATTCAGTGGAGGACTTCAGGAAGATGCCGCTGTGGAGAAGGTGAAAGTGCCCGGTGGAATCCAAAGGTGGATTCAAGATGAGAAGTACCTGCAAGCAGAGGGAACAGAGTCTATGCCACTTAGGAGTGACCAGGAGGCACGGAAGCCGAACGGCCACCGATGTTTGGTGTTGCAGGAGAGCCGACAGTGACCTTGGAGCTGCAGCTGTGCGGACCAGGCAAAGCTGTGGAAGACCAGGAGCCGTTCACGAGCTGTCCCACGTCGGATGTCGAGAGTTGAGGGGTCGGTGTCCGTTGGGAGCACCAACAAGCCTTGGCAACTGCAACCAAACTGGAAAGCAAAAAAGGTGCATTGTCAGGACCAGCAAGGTCCAGGTGACTCGCCACAAGCAGGGGAGTCAGAGCAGGCCCTGAGCAATCAGGGGAGCCTGCTGAATTCAAAGCCTGAAATTCTTGGAGGAAGAAAGCCAACAATCCTTTGCAACCGCAAGTCGACGCGATGCACAGGGGTTGGGTTCCTGCGGCACCGAGGAAGGATACTCGCCTCAAACTTGGTGAGAGGACAGGGCAGGCCTCGAGGGATGTGAAGAACCACCACCTGTGTTGCTGAGCCTTTCGGAGTCCGTGGGAGCCCAGGATCAGCAGACCGGTCAGCTTCGTTGCGGTGCTTGCAAATGCAGGGAAGTGACTCCTTCACTTGACGGGAGATTCCTTCAGGTGTCTTGGATGTCGAGAGTGCCCAGACGGTCAAAGTGGTGTCTTGATATGAATCTTGTCCCATGACTAATCTAGGGAACCACCTACAGGTAAGCCCTTAAGTACCCTAAGGAAAGGGTTGGAACGATTCAGGGTTCATTCCCAAGGGAGGGGGTCGAACAGTGGGGAGGATACTCCCATGTCCTTTGTCCAGTTTCACGCCAGAGCGGGAGTTGAACTGGACTATGCAAGGAGGGCACCAAATGTGCCCCTCAAGCAGACTGAGTGGCGCTGGCAAGCGCTCCCACCCGGCCCCAATACACTAAACCGTGTCTGGGAGGTGGTCACAACTCCCTGTGACAGGACACCTATTGTTCTGCCTTCCCCTGCCCGAGCTTGGCTCAGCAGCAGGAGGGCAGAATCGTGTCTCTGGTCGGAAGCAGCCATGTTGTGCTGTCCGGGTCTAGAAGACTGGTACCGGGAGCACTGAGGGCCTCCCGGAGGAGCTTTACAGTGCATGGAATCATACTTTCCACACCATTTACGGTGTGGAAGGTATGATTCCAACGTGTTTGATATCAAACATGACAGGGTTTATTCTAGCCAGTTTAGAGTTAGCCATCGCGTAATGACGCATGGCCACTCTATATATCGTAATGGCTGATGCACTTACAACCCGGGAGAATGGACTCCGAAGGTTGTAGGAGTGTCCTGCTCATGCAGGGGCACCCTCACACTTAGAACCAAGCACCCTGCCCTCAGGATTGAAAGGCCTGCCACAGGGGTGACTTATAGGTTTTAAGTGCAGTGACCTCAGATATAGGGAAACCTAAATCTTTCGTAAGTGGTGCTAGCACCAGTTTACACAGGCTGCAATGGCAGGCCCGTAGTCACAATTTGAGTGGTCTCTCATGGGTGGCATAATACATGCTGCAGCCCATGGGAGACCCCTGGTGTTCCTATGCCCTGGGTACCTCAGTACAATACCAGGGACTTATAATGGTACACCAGTAGCCAATCTGAGATGTACCAAAGTACTCACCATAACCAATGTAGGGGTGAAAGCAGAGACTGGGGTCCGGATTAGCAGGATCCTAGTCAGAATCAGCATAGCACCAGGCAAAAAGTGGGGGTAACCATAAAAGCAGAGCCTACTTTCCTACAATGTGATACAAAAAATATGTTTTTTTCTCGAGTGTGTGTGGAGTACATGGGAATAAAAAGAAGGATCCTTTTCCTCTGTGTAGAGTACCCCCGCCCCCCTTATTCAAAATGCCCATGTCTGTTAACATCTCCTTAAGTGCTAGAGAGTCCACCATCTTGGATGGGGTATTTCTTCCTGATCTTTCTATGTCTTGATTCGAAATCTGATTGGCTGCGTTTTGAGGAATGATCAATGTATGTATCCTGGATCCATGAGGGGCGAATCACTATAAGATCAGTCAATGTACTTCTCTAGCATACGTGGGTTGGATTTGACTTGGCACATGAATAAAGACTGCCCAGTGCGATTGTTAATATGGGAAAGAGCTCTAGAGCTAACCGCATGGGCATGATCGGTCTGCTGAAAGAGCCTGATCGAAGGCACAACACAGAGCAGACTGGACCAGAAAGTTTATTGTTAGCGGCTGCCTTTTGAAGCGTTCCAAAAAAAATTGAACGGACTAAAAGTCTGAGATGCCAAAAGCTAGATGCAGAGGACACTTCCTTCACCCATGTGATCCGCTTGAGAATTATCTGACAAAACCATGGTCTTATCATAGCATATGATGAATAACAGTTGCACAGCATCACTCTGCTCAGTGATTTTCCCTCTTTCGGTTTGGAGTGCTGGATTTTTTTACTTCTGCTGTGGGCTGAGGACAGCTAAAGAGGCCTCGGGCACATATGCTCTGTACAAATAAAGCATTTGCTTCTCCCAGTGATTGGCTTACCACTGTAGGTGGACTTTGAGTAACTTGGTGTCAGAGCCTCTGGCCAGCAATGGGGAATAACAAACTATTAACCAGACACTAGAAGGCGGCAGGACTGGGCGAAGCTCAGTCAACAGCATCTGGGGCTGCATTCTGACTTCAGCGTTTAAAAAACACGTCAGACAACTTAGAACAATACACTGCAAAAAAGCAATCCGTTGCACATGAAAGTGCCACCAGGTAGAATTTTTACTCGGGGTGCCTAGCAGTTTTTCCAGTTCTTAGATGAGCTCTGCGAGAGAGATTCAAGCCAGACAGACAGAGTAACAAAAACAAAACATCTTCTTGTCTGGCTCAGAAGCAAGCTCTTGCATTCCTGTTCTTCTGTTCCAGACTGGCTCTGAAGTTCCAGTAAGGGAACCATTCATTTTCAGATGCGATATCGTGGGCCTCATTTACGAGGCCCCTTGCGCCGACCGGAACGTCACTTTTTGTGATGTTCTGTGGCGCAGGATCCTGCTCCATAGTTACGAGGCAGCACTCAGCCCCTTTTTTGGCATAATGCAGTCTCGTAAATATCGTTCCCTTTAATGCAGTTTTCTGTGTTAAGGGGGTGTGCATAGGGTGTTGCTGGGGGAGTTCAGAGCAACATCGATGACTTTTTGACACTGCCCCAGATTTACGAGAAACCGTAAATCTGAGGAAACCAAACACTTATGCAAGGGAGACACAACAAAGAGAAATATCTTTATTTCTGCTCGTTTTTCCTTTTTCTATGTGTGCTGCATTCAGTAGCACACATAGAAAGAGGAGAAAGCCTCTTGTGATTGTTTTAGTGCAGGAAGGTTTCCCTTCCTGCACAAAAAAACCATCCCGCACGGTAGACACCCTTGCACCATGGTGCAAAGGTGCCTGAGTTGGCGCACGGCAGCCCATTGTGCGCCGGCGCTGGGGAAAAGGACAGGAATGCTATGTATTAGAGATACAAAGCAAACACAAGGAGATGATGAACGGAGCGCTGAAACTTTTCAGACACTCACCCCCAGTCACAGATCTGGGTTTAATCCATCAACGTTCTTTAGCTCACTTCACCACCCCAGTTCAGACCCAGCCATATGCAAATCAGTCTTGACCCTGTTCCTCATGGGAACAGTCCAATCCGAACTTCCATGGACCGGAAACAAGCATCCTGGGACCGGTTTCGGGGTAACACCCCTCATCAGTCAGTCTAGCATGAATCCAGTGGTAAAGTGAGCAAGGGACCCACGTCTGGGCATACCCTGCCAACTTAGCTGGTCCCAGGATGCTTGTTTCCAGTCCAGGGAAGACCTGGCTTTCCAATTCGGGCTGGACTGTTCCCATGAGGAACAGGGTCAAGAATGATTTGCATATGACTGGGTCTGAACTGGGGTGGTGAAATGAGCTAAAGAACGATGCTGGATTCAACCCAGATCTGCGACTGGGGGTGAGTGTCTAAAACGTTTCAGCGCTCCGTCCATCATCTCCTTGTGTTTACTTTGTATCTGATAGATACAGCGCATTCCCGCCCTTTTCTTTTGCCGTAGGGCAACGCAGCAGGACAGTGACAATGTAATGTTTTAAACATAGAAAATCACTGAAATTCACCAGTTATACTTATCTCAAGTAAGAGAACTATAACTCGTGCCCACACCATTCACCGTTAATTATCCCACATGTTATATATCACTTCTGACATCATCTATGCCATCATTGATAATATCACTGCAACATTTCCAATGAAATTATTGATGAGAACAATGTGCATTCAAACACAGAATTCATGAGTGTAGGTATTGTGGACCAATAGCATATTGCATAACAATAATAAACATTTCTATCCCAAGAGAGATGGGTTTTCCCCAAATGTTAACCGTCCTAATTCATAGTCAAGAATACTGAAGAGATTAAACAAAACCAAAAAAACGTCTCCTACCATTCAGATAAAAAATCGTAAATAATTAATACAAAGGGGAAAGTGAGACAACCCCCTACAGAGCAGCCCTATGTAGGTAGCAAAATGGACATCAAAGTACAAATAAAGCTTATTTGGCACACAGTCATCTTAAAATCAAGCGTGAACTTTCCTCTTTAAAAAAAAAAAAACGGGAAGATCAAAAAGGCACAAATAAACTTCTTTAAACACGACGTCATGAGAACTATGTCACCATTACAAAATTGAAGATGAGGATGTGCTGTACCGTTTTTTGCCCTGCTACTTTGTATATTGTTTGACATAATTTCTATATTTATTTACTAAATATTACTTAAATAATAAAATAGTGAGTGGGATTTTTTTTTTAAATGGTTTACAAAATAATATTTCTAACTAGATTAATATGTTTTAATTGTCTAGACATTTGGTAAGGATTGAACATTTGGTAAGCATTGACGAGTTAATGCGCAGTAACATTTTCTTTTATAAGTTCTAGGTTAATAATAATCATGTTAAATTAATTAAAATAATTATTATACATTAAAATATTTTTTTTAATTTTTTTTAACTAACAAACTTTATAACTTTTCCCTATACTCTACCATAGAGAGATCTCCGCCCTGTTGGTGGATAGCTCCTCCCCAGCGGAGGTGATGTCCGCCTACATGTGAAAGTTGCAAGTATAAGCGTTACACTCAAATTAAATCGTAGATGTCGCCACACCCTGATTTCAGGATGTGGAGACATGTAAGCCTGCACTTTGTGCAAATCTACACTTGGAAATTGGTGGATAGCAAAAAAGAGTAGATTTACACTGAGGTGCAAGAGTAAATCTACCCGTATAAGCCTTTGTGAATAGGGTCCTAGATATGTAGTGCCTGTGACTGTCAGGCATTTGTTTACATGGGGAATGGTTAAGAGCTGCAGTACAGAAGGTGTCCTACACATTGGGGTTTTATAAATATATGTATCTTTAGTTATGCTAATCAATATATGTAGTGAAGCAGCTCTAAACTATCTGAGCACTGGACCCAAATCTTTAACTACAGCATTATCTAAGGAAGGTTAAAAGTCAGTCCGCCCTGTGCGCGTGAATGAGCTTTCACTGGGTTACTCCTACTGTAAATGTTAACTGTGACAGAACCTTGTCCTACGGGTCATTGTGTATCTGTTCTGGGAGTGACTAACGCTTGAACTGCTAGTGTCTCTGAAGTTCTACGCAAACAAAATGATGGACGGAATGTTGAATAAATCATGCATTCATCCCCAGTCAAGAGATCTGGGTTAAATCCATAGTTCTTTTGCCCACCATGCCACCCCAGTTTAGGGCATATCAGTCTTGACCCTGCTCCTCATGGGAACAGTCCAGCCCGAACTACCAAGCCAGGTCTTCCATGGACGGGAAACATGCATCCTGGGACCGGTTTCGGGGTATTACCCCTCATCAGCCAGGCTAGCTTGAATCCAGTGGCACAGTGAGCAAGGGACCCACGTTTGGGCATTCTCGTCCCCTTAGGGAAAAAAGTGCTACGCAAACAAATGATGGACGGAATGCTGAATAAATCATACATTCACCCCCAGTCAAGAAGTGTGCACTGTGTCACAGTGCAGGTGCTTATGTTATTGTGGAGGAAGCGGCCCGGATAGGTGTGACCTCGGCTGCACAAGTTATGGGTGACAGAATCTTATGCCTCTGTGGGTCTTTGTGCCTGCTCTGCGAATCTATGGGATGTGCAAGGAAAGTGCAAATCTGTAACACAGATTCATGCACAGCTGTTGGACGCATTGTGCCTGCTCTGTGTAACACAGATGTATGTACAGCTGTTGGACACTTTGTGCCTGCTCGGTGTAAAATGGATGTGTGCAAAGCTGTTGGACACGTTGTAACTGCTCTGAGTAACATGGATGTGTGCAAAGCCGTTGAACACGTTATAACTGCTCTGTGTAACATGGATGTATGCACAGCTGTTGGACACTTTGTGCCTGCTCGGTGTAAAATGGATGTGTGCCCAGTTGTTGGACACGTAACTGCTCTGTGTAACATGGATGTGTGCACAGCTGTTGAATACTTTGTGCCTGCTCTGTGTAACACGGATGTATGCACAGCTGTTGGACACTTTATGCCTGTTCGGTGTAAAATGGATGTGTGCAAAGCTGTTGGACACGTTGTAACTGCTCTGTGTAACATGGATGTGTGCACAGCTGTTGGACACGTTGTAACTGCGCTGTGTAACATGGATGTGCGCACAGCTGTTGGACATGTGCCTGGTGTAGTAACAAGGATGTGCACACAGCTGTTGGACACGTTGTGCCTGCTCTGTGTAACGTATGTGTGCACAGCTGTTGGACACATTGTACGTGCTCTTTGTAACAGGGATGTATGCACAGCTGTTGTGTGCACAGCTGCTTGACATGTTGTTCCTGCTGTGTGTAACAGGGATGTGCCCACAGCTGTTGGACATGTTGTGCCTGCTGCAGTATCAGAGATGTGCGCACAGCTGTTGGACACATTATTCCTTCTCTGTGTGACAAGGATGTGTGAACAGCTGTTGTGTGCACAGCTGTTGGACACGTTATTCCTGTTCTGTGTAACAGGGATGTGTGAACAGATGTGTGCACTGCTGCTGGACATGTTGTACCTGCTCCGTGTAACAGGGGATGTGTGCACAGTGTTATGTGCACTGTTGCTGGACATGTCTAACAGTGATGTGTGCACAGCTATTGGACACTTTGTACCTGCTCCATGTAAGAGGGATGTGTGCACAGCTGTTGGACATGTTCTGCCTGATATAGAAATAGGGATGTGTGCACAATGCGCCTGCTCTGTGTAATGGATGCATGAACAGCTGTTGGACATGTTGTACCTGCTCTATGTAACATGGATGTGTGCAAAGCTCTTGGACATGTACCTGCTGTTGCTCATGTTGTACATGGTCTGTGTAACCGGTATATGTGCACCGATACTGCTCAGGTTGTACATGGTCTGTGTAACTGGTATATGTGCACTGATGTTGCTCAGTTGTACATGGTCTGTGTAACTAGTATGTACACTATTCGTGTCCATGTTGTACATTGTGTGTGTAACTGGCAGGGCTCGAGTCGGGGTACCACGCGGGTGGACGGCGTCCCCCCACTTATTTTACCGGGAGCTCGATAACTGGAGCAAATGGAGCCACACATTCACTCTTTGGCCTCTCTGGGGCGAGATCGGAGCTCATTCAGAACGCTGCTCACGCGCTGGCTTCAGTGATGCAATCGCATCTAAGGGGTGAGCGAGGGGAGGCAATGAGTCTGATGGTGCAAGCCGCCTTTCGTGACGTCACTTCCTGTCGTGACGTCAGCGTCCCCCCACTTCTTTTTTTAGGACTTATGCCCTGGTAACTGGTATATGTGCACTGCTGCTGCCGGTGTTGTACCTGTTCTGAGCAAGGGGAAAGTGTACACTGCTTTTTCTAGTGTCGCATTTGGTGTGGGTGCCACAGAATCTGTCCTGCTTGGCATGACCCACCACGTACCTGGTAAGCGGATCCGAAGGCTGCCAGCCCCACAGGGCTCTAAGTGGGACTTGGGGGTGGGGGGTATAAAAAGGGTGTGGCCTATGTAATTAAGGGTGTGGCTTAATATGCAAAGTAAATATCTGCGCTTCCCATAGTGTCCTGCTCGACCCATAGTGTGCTGGTCGACTGATATTTTCCTGCTTCTCTGAGCTTTCTGTTATTGCATCCACATATATAACACAACAACTGACATCCATCTAAAACAAGCCAGGACTATTGACTTTGTCAATGGTTGTTAACTGTATAAGATAAATGAGCAACAACAATGTTTTTCTTGTAATATTGAAAATGCTTCAAATCTGAAATTATGAGACTGTGAATTACGCATTTCTGCGGTCTATGGAAGGGGTGAACATGAATTCTGAAAATCTTTTTAACCCACCGAGAGTCACTGTGAGAAACTCACACTGCCTTCAGCCTCAACTGCAGAGATCTCAATTGTGGCCGGTTATAAAGAACTGGAGGGGCCGGGGACTCAAGTCAAAGTATGTACTAGAGTAATATGTTACATGGCAAGAAATGCAGAAACACAACATCCTGGAAATAACAAACTTCTAGTGAATGGAAGATTAAGTAAAACATGTGAATAAACAAGAACTAAATCGCAGACTTAGATTACCTTAACATGTGTTACATTCATTGTTCAGAAATCGATCAGTGTTTTTGTCTGTTGCGTTAAGAACATTATATTAGGGTCCGTATGAACCCGTTTCATTGTTAGCTTTTCATTATTACCAGGGCTGAGACCCGGAGGGACCTGGCCCAATTAAAGCCCTAGGTCCAAAATCTGGCACCTTTGGTAAACAAGTCTACATTGGCAGAGCACCCTGGTGTGTTGCCACGCCTCAGCACGTACACCACCTTCACCCACTCACTGTGAAGAGGAGGCCTTAGGATCCGAGAGTAATCTGAGGTGTACCTTGTTCAGCTTGACCCAGAGCCCATAGCTGTTGCAGTATTCCTCCCCAGTGGCCCGGATACACCCGCCTCTCTTCACCTCGATGCTGCCCCGGGACAGCTTCTTGTGGCTCAGCTTGCCGTCAGATGGAGAAGCAAAGACGGACAGAAAGGTGCCCCTGCTCGCCGAGGAAGAGGAGGGCGAGGAGGAATCCTTGCAGATCTTGTACTGGACCTCGGAGGGCACATAGCACAGAGCCTCGGGCAGGGGCTGCCCCCCTCGGAAGCAGGCGATGCAGTCCAGGAGGAAGCGGATCCTGCCCAGCAGCAGGTGCGGGGAGTCCTGCTCGACCATCAGGAAGCGCTAGGGTCCTTCCCGGGCGAGGCTTCAAGGCGCCTTGGACTGCAGCACTATGGGTGTGGCTCCGGGGCCGATGGCTGCTTGTCAGTCCCTGACGCAGGCAGGACTGGGGGCCTCAGGTCAGACTCCTTCAGTGTACCAGAGGCCCTCCCGGATCCCAACAGTCCTGGAAGTACCCGGGTCAGCCTCCCCACCGCTGCCGCAGGGCCGATGATGGCATGGTCCGAGTCAGTACAGGCGGAGTCTGTCTGCCGGCACTGCCCTGCGCCCCCGGTCCCTTCGCCAGGCAGTGGGTGTCTACAGAGACAGGGCGACCATGGCACTGCCACGACCGACCGGTAACTCGGCGAGTGTATTCCAACTGCCAGGACTTCCTGGTCATTGAAACTGACGTAGGACTGTCCCGGCCGAGCCCTCCCAGATAGAAGGTACAGGAGCGAGCGGCGGGATTCTCTTCGCCCTGCCTTCAGCATCAACATGGGCTATTGAGAGTCAGGTCTGGCACAAAAACAAAAGTACACAAATGAGCTCCGGGGAAAGGAAATATTGTTAGGAAACAGGGATATATGTAACATGAAGTTAAATGGGGGAAACGTGCATGGAGTCGTCAAACTTGGATGCAAATTTACTAAGTTTTCATGCAAAGCAGTGCACAAAGTTGCTGTGCGGTGCTGCATTGCGTAAAAGAGAGAGCAGAACAGCGCCATAACTACTAAGATCTAGCACTATTTTCTTGCTTTACTTTAGGCAACTTTCCAATGCAAATCATGATTTCTGTTGGAAAGTGAACCCAACAACAACAACAACACTTTGCACTGGGTTTGTGTCACAGAAGTGACGAAAAACTGGTGCACATTGTTACTATAATATCTGGACCCTAGAATTCCTTGAGGGTGTAGTGTCGCCAGGGCACAAGTCCTAAAAAAAAAAAAAAAAAAAAGAAGTGGGGGGACTGACCAAGTCAGGCAGTATTTAAGTGACATCATGACGCGTGCTATCAAAGCACATGACCTCACGACATCTGATATGTGTATGTTATAACATATCAAAACCAAAGGGGATGATGGACGTAGTGTTGAACATTGCAAGCACTCACCCCCAGTCAACTGATCTGGGTTTAATCCATCATCATTCTTTAGCTCACTCCGCCACCCCAGTTCAGACATGGCCATATGCAAATCAGTCTGACCCTGAGGCACAGGTCCCTTGCTCACTTTGCCACTGGATTCAAGAAAGCCTGGCTGATGACGGCTGTAAGCCAGAAACCGGTCCCAGGATGCTTGTTTCCGGTCCAGAGAAGACATGGCTTGGCAGTTCGGGCTGGACTGTTCCCATGAGGCACAGGGTCAGACTGATTTGCTTATGGCCATGTCTGAACTGGGGGGGCGGAGTGAGCTAAAGAATGATGATGGATTAAACCCAGATCAGTTGACTGGGGGGTGAGTGCTTGCAATGTTCAACACTCCGTCCATCATCCCCTTTGGTTTTGCTATGTTATAACATATGCCAACTGAAAATGCAATAAAATATGTTGTTTTTTTTTTTAAATGTTGTCTCCTGCAAAGCATATCATGTAACATGCAGATCACAGATTTTTATTTTATGTAGATAGGTAAGTGGATTACAACACAGAGACCCTTTTGTTACTTGCAGTTAATATATAGTAATCCTTCTAGTAGACTACAGTGAGCTATGAAGTGTATTTGACTACTACACCCTGTAACCCTGACTGTCTCATGTAACACATCTTGTACATTAATTTACACACTTACATGTTTTATTTGGAATGGATAATATGTATGTTATGTAAAGTGCTCTAACACTCTGCATTGGGATGAGTAGCGCTATAAAAGAAATAAAAAAGTGCTATTTAAATTGTTATTTGTGTAAGTACTGAGACAGACCAACCCATCTGACATTCTTACAGTGCATGCACTTATATAGAACAAAGTAAAACGCATGCATCTCTTAAGTACCTGTGAAGAGATAACAAGCTGTGCGCTTTTGTTTCCCCTCCGTGGCATTTACATTTAAATGAGAGGTTCCAGGCCGTCTCCAGTCCAATACTCGATCAAAAGGAGGCCTGATGGCCCCTTATCTTCTGGCTTTATCGGTGCCCACCTTGAGGAGAAAAAAAGCCCTCTCCCTGCCTCCACGTTGCTGCTGGAATCGAAAGCAGACAACGTGCAGGAGCTGATGAACGTGTCCCGGTGTTTCAAAATTACACTGGCACAAGTTCAACATATTTTTGTGGGGCCCAACTTCTTAGCAGGGGGCACGGCGTCCACCCTGTGAAGAGTGGGTGGACGCCGTGTAACCCCGACTTGTGCCCCGAGTGTCGCGCATTCATGACGCTGTCAGAAGTGTGATGCACTTGTTTTACGTTGTACACAATGGCTCAGATTTACCAACACTTTGTGACAAGCTTGCGTCTTCCAGTGCAAAACCTATGCTTGTCAGAACACGCACACCCTTGCTCTCTGGTACAAGGGTGTATAGAGTGGCGCATGGCAGCATAAAGTGCACCAGCACAGGAAGAGAGGAAAACAGCACCATAGCTTACTAGATATGGTGCTGCTTTGCTCTCTCCCTTTCACTCAACTGCATTGCATAACAGTTAGTAAATCTCTCTCAGCGTTCACAATGGTTACATCCAATGGCATTAGCTTTATTAATGCTACAGGCAGCAGGAGACTCTTTATGCACTTCCATAGCAAGCGGAGTTACACTCTATACCTGTGTGTGCATTGTTACAGAGTCAGGCCTTCAAAGCCTGCTCACATGCACTCTTATCAAAATCTCAATGGCGACAAGGTAGTCACCGTGTTTGCGTGGCAAACCCTTGGCCAATGACTGATGCTGGTATACCTGCCCACCCTCGCTACTCACTGGTGGCACTCCAACTGCACTCCACAGCCCTGATACTCAACTGGTGAGTGCACGCACACATGCCGCAGACCACTAACAACTCACTTCTCACATTAATATGGTTATGTGAGAGCTGTCCGTGTGGCCATGATCCATTCTGTGACATAAGTGACTAAGGAGTCTAGAAGTTGTGATGTCTACCGCCTGCACAGAAGAATACTCATGGACTGACATACTGCAATTCCTACAAACTACCACAAGGGGCAGCATCGCACTATTTCACAATGCAGAGGACAGATTGGGGCCAGGTGTAGGAATATTAGGAATAGCGATTTCCTTATTACGATTTCCTGCGAATTACAATTAGGAAATTGCTATTTCTAATGTAGGAAACTCTCTTGAGTTTCATTAGCGATTCCTAATGGGTCGCAAATAGACCTACCGCATGCATCTTAATGAGGTAGGTCGCAATTTGCGAACCACTAGAATTCGCTGCTATCACAGGGATAGTGGCCTGCTAGGGTCAGCAGACCACCATGTCTGTGATTGCTTTTAAGTAAAGCAAACTTTTTTTTAAATGCAGTCTGTTTTCCTTAAAGAAAAATGGAATGTTTAAAAATTAAAAAATAAAACATTTAAGTTTCATTTTTTAAGAATAGGTAGTGGTCCCATGGACAAACAAAACAAACAGCGGTGCACCACTTCTACAAATGTAATTCTGATTCCAAATATATATCCAAAATATTCCAGGAGTAGTTGAGATTCTTCTCTTTATTTTTGCATCATCATGGTGTATCAAAAAAGTCGGCCAGTGCGTTTCGTCCACATGCAAGTGGACTTCTTCAGGGCACAAAGAGAATAAGAGATATCGGTCCTCATATGAGAGAAGGACATTTTTTGTTCCATTCATCTAAGGCTGTTGGGAATATAGTGGGTAGCTGTGATGGGTGGAGAAATCTGGGCTTTTGTGCTACAGTTGTCAGGGCCCAATCTTAGTGGTGGCACGTTCCTCACAAATGGCTACACCCAAGAGCCATTATAGGGTAAGTCTAGAAGTGGGTGGAGGATTGTGCCTTCTCGATTTGTAAGTATTAGGCGGAATAATTTCCAATCGTTCTTTGGTAATTTTCAAATGTGTAATGTTTATTCATATTCTCATGCGTAGAACAAAAACAAAGAAACAGCCGACACGTGTTTCGCCCATATGGCCCATCTGCCGAGGGCTTTTTCAAGGTTGAGTGGGTGTAGATATAAGAGAAAGGGTTGTTAAAGTTTTTGGTGCAGGGACAGTTGGAATGTGAAAGAGCAATTCGAATAAGGGGAGTAGTAGTTAGGGGAGGGTGATATGAGATAGGGTTTTAGAAAAGTTAGAAAGGAAAATTTGAAATTTTGAGGGACAGAGCACAAGAGAGGAGGAGGGGGGAGGGGGATCGGTAGGGCACAAGAGGGAAGGGAAAAAAAATTCATTCACAAAATTAATCATGGTACATTATTCCACAATTTAACACGTGATCACGAACCTAGTATTGAGAACAAGTTAGGCATAATCATCAAAAACGATTCATGTACAGTCATTCATAATTAGACATGTGTAATCACGAAGCCCTATAGTCGATGCAAAATTAATCATGGTACATTATTCCACAATTTGACACGTAATTTAGAACCTAATATTGAAAATAAGTTGAGCGTAATCGTCAAGAATGATTCATGTATAGTCATTCATAATTCGACATATGTGATCATGAAGCCCTCTCTTGAGTTTCATTAGCGATTCCAAATGGGTCGCAAATAGACCTACCGCATGCATCTTAATGAGGTAGGTCGCAATTTGCGAACCACTAGAATTCGCTGCTATCACAGGGATAGTGGCCTGTTAGGGTCAGCAGACCGCCATGTCTGTGATTGCTTTTAAATAAAGCAAACTTTTTTTAAAATGCAGTCTGTTTTCCTTAAAGGAAAATGGAATGTTTAAAAATTAAGAAAATAAAACATTTAAGTTTCATTTTTCAAGAATAGGTAGTGGTCCCATGGACAAACAAAGCAAACCGCAGTGCACCACTTCTACAAATGTAATTCTGATTCCAAATATATATCCAAAATATTCCAGGAGTAGTTGAGATTCTTCTCTTTATTGTTGCATCATCATTGTGTATCAAAAAAGTCGGCCAGTGCGTTTCATCCACATGCAAGTAGACTTCTTCAGGGCACAAAGAGAATAAGAGATATCGGTCCTCATATGAGAGAAGGACATTTTTTGTTCCATTCATCTAAGGTTGTTGGGAATATAGTGTCAACTCTTAGAAAAGGGGATCCCATCCAATAAGCCTAAAGCTTGGAGAGACAATCATAAGAATTTCGAAGTCCCCTGCATATTAGGATACGTCTTGAGAGCACTATGTCTCATTTAACAACCTGAAAGTGCTTATCACCTTGGAGATACGGTAGAAGAGGGGAAAAGATCCGCCCCTTATCCAACACTGCGATTGGTGTGGGCCAAGCCCGCAATCGTGGCGCTCCTAGTTGGGTTTGAAAATGGCAACGGACCGTAATCCCATGGACCACTGCCTGCTCTTAAAAAATATTTTTTCAACATTCTCAAAGGGGACTCCCATTTGCAAATGGGTTACAACCACTTTTTAAATGGTGGTACAGTATTACTGTTTTGCGACCAGAATTCGGTCGCAAAACAGCAATACATTTTCTTCATTTATTTATTCAGTGTTTTCTGCAGCGCAAACATGACCCATTGGATATCAGAGTGCTTCACAATTACATGTCATTAACTGTTGTGAAAAAAACAGAGTGAGGAGGTATCATAACATAATAAAGGAAATAGATCGAGTACCCGAGTAAAACAATTCCATCCAAATATAACATGAGGACCGATTGAGTATAGGAATGTAAAGAATAGGTACACTCAAAAATAATTAGTAAGGTCTGCCGGTATACACATTTATGTCTTACTGGGACATACGCATCTATCTGATCACTTTGTCAATAACTCCCTGATAAGTGGGGGGTTCTGTAAGGATACATCCTGAGTCCTTCTTGAGAAAGCTAAATCCATACCCAGAAGGTCTAGGCGACACATTAACTAACTGACATCAATGTATTTGATCAGCAGTTGGTTATGGTAGGAATTTGCTCATTAGAAAGATCTTTGCTTCCCTCTTGAAGATTGACGTGGCTGGGATTCTTCTTACATTTGGAGGAAGCAAGTTCCAGATTCTAGGGGCAGCTCTGGAGAAACCTGTCACAAGTTTTCTTCTTCTGATAGGAGGTTTCAGCAATAGGTCTCTGGCGCTCCAAGAAGGTCTGCCTCCTCCAGATATCTCAATTTTCTGAGCTGGGTACATCAGTGTTTTGTAGTGGAGCACTTTAAGTGTAATACAAGCCAGTTTAAGTTGAATTCTGGCTTCATACAACAGCCAATTTAGAGCCTTCAAGTGTGGAGAGATGTGGTCGTATTTTCTCAAACCTGTTAGGAGTCTCGCAGCTGCAATGAGACAAGCTTTTAGTGGAGCTGTGGAGAGCTCGTGTAATCCGGTTAGTGTCGTACAGCCATATTCGATCCTTGAGATGACTAAGGACTGGACCGCCAATTTGAGGCCAGAGGTTGCGATCACTGGTTTTAATTTTCGAAAGTACCTCAAGTCAAAGCTGTCACTCTTTGCTATAGAGTTGATGTGGATTTGCTTGTTTGGATTCTTGTCAAGCATGATTCCTAGCGATTTGCTTGAGTCAACTAGGACCAGGGTACAATTTAGAACAGTGATCAGTTTGGTCTATTCCTGAACATCAGAGGATCTTGGGGGTGGGGGGGGATTAATTGGAATTCCATTTTTTGAGTGTTTAGTTCAAGATAATTGCTAGTTCCCTATTATAAGGTCACCTTTAAGGCATCTTTCATTCTTTTGATCTCCTCCAGTGAAAAAATCTTGATATAATCTGGGTGTCATCTGCATACATGTAATAGGAGATGTTAGCATGCTGGAGAATTTCAGTTAGTGGTTCAACATATAGGTTAAATAGCGATGGAGATAGTGTTGAACCTTGCGGAGCTCCAATCGAATCAGGGGACAGTGATGATAGATCCTGGTTAACCATAAATCTTTGCATTCTGTTTGGCAAGAAAGATTTAAGCCATTCTAGCACAGTTCCCGATAACCCCATCCTGTTTTCTAGACAGACTAGCAATTGTTCATGGTTTACTGTGTCAAAAGCAGATGACAGGTCAAGAAGAACTAATAGACATGTTTCATTGTGATTCAGCGTCAGTAAAGCATTGTCCACTATATGAAGTATTGCTGTTTCTGTACTGTGACCTGATCTGAACCCAGGTTGGCAATCGCCCAGAAGATTACATTTAGCAATCTGTTGGCTCAGTTGCTGTTGCACACATTTTTCTAGCACTTTGGCTAATAGTGGAATATGGGTAACCAGACAAAAAATATTTGGGTCGGAAGGGTTCCCTGTAGGTTTTTCAATGAAGGGAGGACTTGTCCTGTTTTTAGGCAGTCTGATAAGGAACCTTGAGACAGAGAAGCATTGATTATCATTGTCCAAATGGGGATTACGGTTTGGTTGGCTATTGTCAAGCATTTTTAGGAGAGAGCATCATTGTAGTGGTTATTCGGTTTTATGGTCGATACAGTTTTGGCAATAGCATTATGGTCATATAGCTTGAAGGCCAACCATTTGTGCTTTATTTTTCGGCTTTGTCTGAGAGGTGTGAATGGGTTCATCATTTTGGGATGGCAATGGGTTAGCGAGGTTGTCTGCGGCTATCCTGAGCTCACTTTCCAAAGAGTTAGCTTTAGATGTAAAGAAGGCTGATAATTCCTGAAAGTTCAGTTTGGATTTTATTGATTCTTGCGAGGATTTGGCCAGTTTATTAGATTGTTGTTTCATAATTTCAAAGAGTTTATGAGGTCTGTTTTTAGCATTACCCAGTTTATTTCTAAAGAATTCTTTTTTGGATCTGAGAATACTTTTGTTGAATGTGTTTCTAGTCTAAGAAGTTTTAGCTGGGGGATGATGAGTGCTGTTTCCTTCCAACTAGTCTCAGATTCGCCTTTCTTCATTTAGCGACCCATTAAACCAAGAATTTTTTATCTTTATCTGGTATTCTTTTCAGTTTTGAAGGCGCAAATGTATTGATTATATTAGTCATCGTTGAGTTATAGTGTTCCGTAAGTTCCCTAACATTTACCATGTTATTAGGCGGGTGCAGATCCTTTGCACAACATGCTACTAGTTGCTCATTATATAAGATTCTAGTGTCCCGAACCCACTGTTTAAGTTTGATGGATTGTGTAGCATTTTTCTTTTTTATGACAGATATTTGAGAAGTTTTGACATGGTGATCCAACAAATGGCAAGGATCAATTGAGTTCATTTTAACTGCCTTGTCTCTAGAAATAATCCATTCTAATGTTGAGCATTTTGAATGTGTTGGCAGTGTGCAGGCTTGAGTAATACTTAGGTCTGCTAGGAAATCTTTGAGGACATTGACCTGTTGATCATTAAGTTCGTCCCAATGTAGATTAAAGTCACCTAGGAATATATAAGTGGAGTGAAGGGAATAATTTGCAGTAATGATCTCCATTAACTGGTCTATGAAAGGGGCATTGGTACCAGGGGATGGTAGAATGCATGTAATTTGCAAAGTTGATTATCTACAGTTCTTATAGAAAGACCAAGGTATTCACAGCAGACAAGAGGGTCGGAGTGTAGTTGGGTCATAGGGAGATCGGAGCAATGTTTGCATGCGCCATCTCCCCCTGTTTTGTTTCATCTGTCTAGCCTCACAATGTTATAGTTTGTAGCAACCGATAGATCCATGCAAGGGGAAGATAATACAGTAAGCCACGATTCAGTTAGAATTGTCACGTCGACTTCATGACTAATGATGAGGGCAGCAGAGTCTGAGGCATGTTTCACTGCTGATCGGCAGTTGAGTAGTAGGCATAATAGCAGTTTCATTGCATTTCAAGGATTTATGTCTTGACTACTGGCGGTTAAAGGTACTCTTTTCTATTATTGGGCAAGGTAGCTCTATTTACATTGATTGGGACTGATCTAATTTTCTCGTCTATAGTGATAGGGAGACTGGATGCAGACTCATAGGATAAAAATAAGGCTTGAGTTTCATCATTGATAGATATTTAATATGTTTGTGTGGACGCTTTTGTATATTTGTTAGAGGCATTGATATCAGTTTAAGCTTAATTTGTAGATCATGTACTGATTCTTGAATAAGCTTGATTTTAGAGTGAGTATTTTCTGAGAGGTGTATAATTTTCTCCATTTTGAGTAGAGCGTTTTGAATGTCTTGGAATACACTGTCCGCTTATAATTTAAGTATTTCCATTTCCCTTAGTGGAGATGAAGATAGGCAGGAGGTGCCCACAAGCCCTGCGTGTGGTTTGCTTGATAACTCAAAATCCAAGAGATTAGGACCAGTGTCTTTTCCAACGCTAGTTATTTCCCTATTCAGTAGGGTGCCTGAGGATCCTTTGAGGATAATATGCACTGAGCGCCGGTTGTCATTGCAGCTAGTTATCGTACTTGCAAGATAAGAATTTTGTATGGGTGCTGATGCTGTTGGCAATGCCGTAGTGTGAGGTTTAGATGGAGGGTTAATCGCCTTCACTCAATTAGCTGCTAGGGGATTGCTACCATGTGGCCTGTGTGTGGGAGTGATCATATCAGGGTGTAGTGGGACAGACCGTTCCAGGGGGATTGGTGTTGAGAAGATATTGGCGTAGGGTATCGATTTGTCCTCTATATACGGTGAGCTATTGTCTTGGGTGTCAAAGTTCATTGAGGTAGGGTTTGGCTGCTGGGAACCTTCTGAAATTGAGAGGTCTGTTCTAGTTGAGTGACTAGCGAACTGTGCGTCCGCTTGTGTAACAATGTGTTGTTGGGATCTTGTGATAAGAGTCGTTACATACGCAATCTTTTAGGGTAACAAAACAGTCGTCAAATTTCTTCAAGTCATTATTGGATGCTTGTATAAGTACAATGCCATTCTTATAGGTGGTCATATATAGTTCAGCTCTTAATCGTCTGATAGCTTAGTACCATGCGGGAAATTCCTTATTTTTTCTGTATTTAACATCTTTGTCAAGACAGTGCGCCGTTTTGCAATTTTTCTCGTTAAAAAAAAAAGTCAGGTCCTTTACAATAATGCCTTTTTTTATATTGAAGGGTGGACCCGAGATCAGTGTTTCTGGATTTTTTATAAGTAATTTGTGTTTGAAGTTTCTGGCTGCGTTCCTGGATGGGTTAGAGGGGTATATTATAGTGTAGGAATTACTACCTGCGGATTTCAAACTGATTCCGGACATATTTCTAAAAGCATTATATAATCACTCAATGGGTGGCCTTGCAGAGGTGCCAAAATACGTGAGGGATCCTGCAGTTCGATAGTTAATCATCCAGCACCCAATCTCTAGTCAAGTATTGCACAACTAAGAGCCAGAGTGGGGCCTCCAATAAACTCCTTCACTTTCAACCAATTACATGGACCCCCGTGATCATTTAAATCAATGCATTCAGAGGTAAATCTAACTACAGAATTCCCTAGAAAGCAATATTTGTACATTTGCCTATACATTAGTGGAAGGGAAGCCTAAAACACACCCCTTCCAAATACTGAATCACAATTGTAAATTGTCACTTGGTAACAAGTTACCATTTTGTACATCAGAAAAAGCATTTTTGCGGTCGCAAACAGCCAGATTGTGCGAATTGGGCCGTTTGTGACCGGAAAAATGCTTTATACATCTGGCCCTTGGTTACATAGGAAGTCTTGAGCTGCTAGTAACAATGAACCGCACACACACACACCGCAAAATAAATTTGGCAAAGCCAATCGTTTTGGCATTGCCCACCAGCCTTTTGGCTTTTGCATTTCTTATTTTGTTCTCTTATGGTTTTTGTAAAACTTTAATGCAGGTGAAGCTGCCAGGCATTCAACTATTTAAGAAAAAAAAAGATTAGCTGAAGGCAAAAATATTTTGGGGACTCAAAAAGCACACATTACCATAGTAGTCCCTGGCACTGAATGGAACTACTTTCTGTGTGGATGTGTGCCTTTTGAAAGAGCAGCATGTCGTAATTCACAGTGAAGTCAGCCAATGACTGATTTGGGTTGACCAACTTACCGGTGATGTATGCTTGATTGGGCGGAAGAAATATGTGAATACTACAACAACAACAGACTAATGCAGTAATTGTTGCTGAAACCCCCTAGAACAGCCTCTTTTAAAATGTTTTCACAAATATTTATTACAAATAGATGAATACAATTTGAAACGAAAAACATGAGCTCAATGGGCTAAGCAACTGCCAATTTCATCAAAGACACAAAGTTATTAGCAAAGAAAATTGTTACTTACCCTCCAAATATCTGTCAATAGAGTGTAGTGCGGTAGATTCACATGCTCTGTATAATCCTTCCATCTAGTATTGGGCGCGGATGTTTGCAAGTTGTCTTAAGTCAAAAGATGTGCTGTGACACTACCTTAGTGGACAATGCACATGGGCACCGACTCCATCTTAGATGGGGTTTTTTGCACAGCAGGTGAGAATGTGTATAGACTGTCTAGTGAGTGTAGCACGGTGTACCACACATGTTGTGCTGTATCAACTCGGTTATAAAAGACGACCCCTCCAATCAGCAAAAGCTTCCAGGGAGGGTGGGCGCATGTGAATCTACAGCACTGAGAGCTCTGAATAGATGCTTACAAGGTAAATAGCATTTTCCATTCGTACCAGGTGAGGCTGTTGATACACATTTTCAGCTTAGCCTGTAAAGCAATACCTTCCATAAGTAGAGGCTAGCATGTGGATGAAGCTGATGTCTGGAACGAAGTCCTAAAGACTGACTGGATAACCATAGTCTGCTGGCAGGTGAGGATGCCCACACAGTATTTTTCAGTAAATGTGTGTGGTGCTGGAGTTGACCAGGTTTCCGCTTGGCAGATGTCAGCTAGCAGGATGTTACATAATAAAGCAGTGGTCTTATGGGTGGAGTGTGCCATAGGTAGGACTCGCTTAGCTTTGTGGTAGCAGGTTTCGATTCATTTGACTATCCATCTTTCTTTAGAAATGGGGTGGCCTTTTTGAGGGTTTGCAAGGGCTACAAAGAGTTGGTCAGTTTTAAACATGTGTAGAGTAAACCCGCTACTTAATCTGGTTGCTGAAAGAAGACTGGCAGCTCAATAGGTCTGGTTAAGGTAGAAGGGTGAAACCATCATAGGGAGAAACTTATGATTGGTTCTGAGAACAACCCTATCTTTGTGAACTCTGAATGAAAAGGTTCTTGTAGGGTGAGTATTTGCAGTTCACTAGTGCAACTGAGGGAAGTAATGGCCACCAGGAAGGCCACATCCCAGGAAAGAACTGTAGCATGATGTGAGAAAGTGCCCTCTTTCTGCATGGTGGCCCCCACTTTTTGCTGAACTGCTGATGTACTTTGACTGAGTGTGCCCTGGGCTCCTGCCAATCTGCTACCCAGGGCCTATGTTCTTTCCCAAAACTGCATTGAAGACCAAACCCAATTGGCCAATTGGTACCACAGGTACCCAGGGCACTGAAACCAAGGAGGCCCTGTACCTTTACACTCACACACTGCCTTTGCAGGCTGCGTTTTTTGGTGCAGAACAAAGTGAAAAGTCGACATGGCACACATCCCTGTGTGCCATGCCTACAACCCTCTGCCCTGGCACAGATCAGCCACCCCTCTAGTTGGGTGCACTATACCAGTGGTGAGGGTACAGGTGCATGAGCCCTGTACCCCTACAGTGTCTAAGCCAATTCTTAGACATTGTAAGTGCAGTAATGCCATTAAGAGTACATGGTGCTGGGAGTTTGTCAATACGAACTCCACAGTACCATAATGGCTTTACTGAAAACTGAGAAGTTTGGTATAAAACTTCTCAGCACATTAAACCTACACTGATGCCAGTGTGGGATTTAATGAAAAATGCACACAAAGGGCATCTTAGAGATGCCCCCTGAAAAATGACCTAACACTAGTGTCCAAGGTGAGTGGCTGCTCCCCAGCTGCCACCACCAGACATGTTTCTGGACCCCTGGGTTGAGAGCCTGCTGCTCTCGGGGGCCTGAAACAATGTACATCCTGTGACGAGGTGCCAAGCCTCCTCCCCCCGGATGGGAAGGGTCCACGAAGAATCTTCAAAGGCTTGCCGCCTTTGTGACCTTCCCCAGGCCTTTTGCTGCTTCCAGCAACTGGTCCCCACCGGTTCTGACCCCCCACTTTGGGCGGGAGAACCAGCGGGAAAACCAAGTGAGGAAGGGAGGTGTGCCAACCTTTGCCAACCCCACCCCTCGGGTGGGGGAGGCGAGGTGAAGCACAACTCAGTCCCCGCCATCTTGCAGATGGGGGGGGACCCAGCCAACCAGAGTGAGGCATATGCCCCGCTCCCACTGGAGGGTGGCATAATAGGGGGTGTACCCACCCCAAGGAAGGGACCCATTGGTCCCAACCTTTTACTTACCTGTAACGCCCCTAATTCTAGTATTTAGGGGCACCCCTGAACCGTGCCTCGTCAGACAAGAAACGACCAACAAGAAAAGAAGAAGAAGGACCGAAGAGCCGTGCCGAAGCTAAGGAGAGGAGGACGCCTACTGACTTGGCCCCAACCCTACTGGCCTGTCCCCACCTCGAACCTGCAGAAGCGAAACTCCTGTGTGTCCTGCAGCCCGCAGCCTCAAGAACCCAGAGGACTTGCCCTGCCTTCAAAAGAAAAGACTATCTCCCGTGAAAACCGAATTTGTTCACCAACAGAATCCAGTTCCGGCAAAAACCGCGATCTGCACCACTCTGCACCCGTCGCCCACGGCCCGAGTTAGAGTGGCCCAACACCACGAGGAGGTCTCCCCGGCGATCCTGACCCAAGATCCAGTGATCCCTGACCTGCCTCAAGTCTTCAGCCGATGCCTGCAGCCTCAATCCGGAGGGTCTCCCCAACTGCGACCAGGAGCTGGTAAGAAGATCCAACCCTAAAAGACACCCTTGCACCGACGCCCTACGGCCTTGGGTGGCCCAACCGACGGTGTCTAGCCAACCCCCAGAATCCCAACTTACCTCTCCAAGTGGTGGTTGCTCCCAGAAGACCTTCATCCCCGAGCCTGCAGTGTGTTTGCAAACCGGAGAATCCCCATTGAAAGTAACAGGGCATCCAAAGCCAAAACAGCACCCTGCACCCGGCCGCCCTATGTGCCGCTGTGGGTGTACCTTTGATGCCATCTTGAACCCCCATTTGCCCTGAGCTAAAGTCCAGGAGCTTTGCTCCCACAACCTTGTGGCCTGCTCTTGAGCAGCCACCAACCGGAAGCTCCCTATCCTCCATTGGATAACATAGGGCCTCAGCACTCTGCACCCGGCCGCCCTAGTGCTGCTGAGGGTGCTTTGAGAGTGCATCCTCGACCCTGGAGTCTAACCCCAGAAAACCAACTCTCACAACAAAGTACTTACCTGTTAACCGATAACTCCGTTTCCTCCCATAGGATAACATGGACTGTTTCCTATGAAAAAGTTTTTAAGTGTGGAGTTGGAAAATCTATAAAAGTCTATACAACTGTGTACAAATAACCAAAACGCATTTACTTACCTTTTTACAGCAAATGTCTCAGTGCAGTATCTAGGTATACTACAGTGTAAGAAAAGTAATCGGCAAAGTAATATACATGACCTGCTATTGAAAAGTCATTATGAAGTGTATGTAATATATTTTAAGGTAATTCTACTGTAACCAAACCAAAGTATATATACAACTGCAATTCAAACTGTATTTTTACTGCAAAGTATAAATCACTTACCTGTGCCAGGCTTGCTTGGTTCTAAGAAATAAATATAACTAAATAATATTTTTATACAAAGCAAATTGGTCTGAGTTCAGTCTTTGAGTGTGTGCAATCATTTGCTGATTGAGTGTGTACAACAAATGCTAACACTATTGTGGAGTCTTCTCAATGAAAATGGAATGTAAGGCTTGTTGCCAGGGTGGAATGTTACTCTTTGAAGGAAGAAGGAGTTGGGGCTGAGAAGCTGGAAGGAAGAGCTGGAGGTACCCGTCATTGCATCTTACTAATAAAGATACCCATCTTCACTTACTGCGTTGGAGTGGATCTTTACATTGGCGACGAGTTGAACCCAGTCTGCGCAGAGGGCAGACAACAAGTACAGTACCTCCACCCCTGGATGAATATACTATTGAAGCAACTAAGGAAACTGGATTAACCTACTACTGTAAAAATCAAAAGAACTAACATACTTCTAACATACTGCTAAACAAACTGAGTACCGAAATCAATTTTGTGCCTGTGTGCTGGGTGATCTTCTTTGCCCATACTATGCAACTCCCACAGTTGATCCTGCAAGCGCTGTGCCTGTAACTGCTTCTGTGGCAATTGTTGAATTTTACAAAGAACTTGTAAGCACTGTGCTCGCGCGCTTTACTTATGCCGCAAAGTACTTGAAAGTGAGAAGAAATTCAAAGCGCTGTGCCTGTGACTGCTTCTGTGCCAATTGGAGGATTTTACAAGAACTTGTAAGCGCTGTGCTCGCGCTCATACTGCAAAGTAATTGAAAATGGGGAGGATCTCAAAGCATTGTGCCTCTGTCAATTGGTGAATTTGGGAACTACTGTTGTGCACTGCACCAGTAATTGCTTCTGTGCTAATTGACCAGTTTGCCTCTGCCTCGCGCACTGTGCCTCGAGCTATATCAGTAATTGCCTCTGTGGTGGTTGTGGGAAGCGATGTGCCTCGCGCTATATCAGTAATTGCCTCTGTGCTGGTTGACGAGTTTGGGAAGCGCTGTGCCTGCGACTTTCGGATGGTAGTGGACTTTACAAGAACTTGTAAGCGCTGTGCTTGCGCTCATGCTGCAAACTAATTGAAAGCAAACACTTACCCAACGAACCGTGGAACGCTCTCCATTGCCTGCACTCCTTGTCGAACCATGGAACGCTTTCCATTGCCTGCACTCCTCATTCCAACACTGACTCGCTCTGTGCTCTACTTCCCAACTAAAACAGACGCACGGCAGCGGGCATTTTGAGAAGTTGGGAAAACTTCTCAAAGTGTGCCCAATTTCTTAGAGAAAACAGACACACGGCACGCACGGCGGCAGCCATTTTGAGAGGTTGGGAAACCTCTACAAGGAACTACGACGTTTTTCTTCATGGGAGCATCATTTTTCTTGATTAAAGCAACGTTTCCTGCGACATTTCAGATCTTCACCACGCGCTATTTGGATCTTCTCAATTTTCATCACCACCTTATCTACACGACGTTCTGGTTTGTTATTTTAAGGTTTTTTAATTTTATTGTGTTAGTTTGTTGTTTGACCTAACATTTGATTCTCTTTCAGGTGGGACTAGAATTAACCAGTGATTATTCTTACTGCTTTAGACCATATTGCACTGTAGTCATTACCATGGCTGACCAAGGTTTAGCTGCCCCTCCTTTTCTTCCCACACCTGGGGACCCTTCCATTCCTTGGAAAGAATAGAAAAAGTTGTTTCTAACTTATGTATTAGCAACTGGCGCGGATAAATATGGTCCCGTACGCAGGCAAGCCATTCTGCTTCACCACTTAGGTGTTGACGAGCGTAGCTTGCAAAAAGATCTTCCCAAGATCTCCTTAGGAATGGGTGATTGTCAGCCGAGGAATGTCTATGACATGACGATGCAAATGTTAGATATGCGGTTCATTACCAAGGTTAATGTTGTTTTAGAAAGGCATACATTTTTCTGTCGCACACGAAAAATGGATGAGGATATTGCAACTTATGTTGCTGCCTTAAGGGGACTTTCTTTACCGTGTCGTTTTGAACGATTGGGGGATTCTCTCATACGTGATCAAATAGTGAGGTGTACCAATAATAAGAGGGTGCGTGAAAAGTTACTGATTAAGGATCCTACGTTAGAAGAGGCAATTCAGATAGCCAAAGGACTTGAGCATACAGACTTATGGATAAAGGAAATGGACAAATGTAGCAATTCGATGGTGTCAAAAGATCAAACTTCCAAATGGTCTGAGGTTCATGCATGTGTTGATGAGACTAAAACAGTGAAGCATGCTGTGAGATTGCAAAGTAAGCCCTCCTAACAAACCTAATGACGTTCCTCGCGTTGCCACTACCGCCCCAGGGAACAGTGCACGAGTGATTAAGTGTCATCGGTGTGGTGCCCCTGGTCACATTGCTTTTAGCACCAAGTGTATGGCCAAGAATGTAATTTGTAGAGCGTGTGGCAAGAGAGGACATCTTGCCAAAGTTTGTAGATCTAAAACCTCAATTTGTACAAGAAGTGGAAGACACGTGTGAGAGTATTCATGAATTGATGTGTGTGGATGGTTCTGGTGTTCCCTATAAATCATGCTGCAACCACACCGATTTGGATTTTAGTATTGTCAAAGAAAGTACAGATAAGTTGGAAAAGCCTCACTGTAACAAAAGCTTGGATATGAATGATGTTAGAATGCTAGTCGATTCGGGAAGTTTGTATACGTTGCTATCCAAAGAAATGTATTCCAAGGTGTGGGGAGGTATGAGCAATATGGAGTCTTGGGACAGGTCTGATATCAAAGCTGTGGGTTACGGTGGAAAGACCATTGAAATTTTGGGCCTAAAGTGGGTGGTGATTTGCTTTAATGGGGAAAAAGTTTATGGTTGTGTATACTTGACAAGACAAGGCTCAAATTTACTGGGTTGGCGCCATCAAAAGGATCTGGGGATTGTACTCAATCCAAATGCAACAGCCAGTCATGTCTACTGTTGTGCATATCGTTGACGCTTATAAAACAACTGTGATAGAGAAGTTTCCTAAGGTTTTCTCCGATAATATGGGGAAACTTAAGAACTTTTCTCATAAGATTATTCTAAAGAAGAATGCGGTGCCTGTCGTACACAAAGTGAGACACGTACCCCATTTAATGAAAGGTCTTCTCCAAGAAGAACTCAAGAAATTATTAGAGCAAGGAATTATTTAACCCATTGAGGCCTGGGAATGGTTGGCACCTATCGTGGTTGCGCCCAAGGATGGGGGCAAGATTTGTTTATGTGTCGACTTGCATGATTTGAACAGAAATATATGGGTGGATAGGCAACCTGAAGTAGGGTCCCGTTTTACCATATAACAATACCCCATGCATAATCCTGCTCTGCTCATGCAGCATGAAGCTCCCATATAGGCCCCACCAATCAGACCCTAACAAGTGTGTTAACTTTACCATTTTTGTAGCCTCACTGATCACACAACAGGTATTTCTGCCATGAACGGCACTGCGAAGCACACCAGCCCACCACGGTAATTTTCCACAATTACAAGAATAGGTTAGCCCATACGTACGCAAGAGGCAGCTGGTACATTTTGTTCTTTCACAAGCAATATTTGTAATATTTTTAGTTATGGAACTTTCCGCTCAAACGGAACCAAAGACGGCTGCATGGCATAATAACATTCTATAAAAAATCCTGTTTTCTTATAAGTTTCCGAGCACCTTACGCTAAAATTATCTTTGTTTATGTTCTGTGGTCAATCAGCACTGACCACCTGCTAAAAACACCTGTTTCACCATGATACCACTTCTGTGTTCTCATAATACCACTTCTGTGTTCTCAAAATCTTTCCAATGTAACCGTAAGCTTGCGGTCAATTGCCTACGTCAATTGTGGTTGACAGTTCGGAATTAAACGATATAAAAGACCTGTACCCCCGTCAATACCCCGAACTCTTCTCCAGTGCCTTGCACGGTGTGGGTTCCCGGTCGACCGTCTTTCCTATCTTAGGCCTAAAACACCTATTCTGAGGTGGTAGTGCTCTTCTCTGAGAGCAAGTCTTTTTGCCTTTGTCATTTTCTCTAACTGCTTTTATCCACACCCAATTCATTGCATTTATCATACTTTAAATTGTGTAGCATTGGATGGTGTTGATCTCTCATTTAAGATTTGCCTCTTAGGCAGCTGCCCTTTAATTGATATATATATATATATATAGCTATTTTGCTTGATTTAAAATGTGATTTTGTATATTTTCATGCATTGATTTCATCCTGCTCATGCATCAGTGAGCAGCCTTGAACAGCTAATGAATAGATGAATAGTTTTCTGTGTTGCTTTTGTATTGCTTAATAAAGTGCCACTGTAGTTCCTTATTTTTAGAGGAAGCAGAGTACAGGTTTCGCTCCAGTGAGCTGGTAAGCCAAGTGTGACCATCGCAGTCACTTCCTTTACCCTCGAACAGCTGACGACCACGAAGGTCTCGTGCGGACGGGTTTCTCTGCAGCGCGGACTTGGGACACACCTGCGGCTGCCCCCCGGTCTCTCCCCGCCACCCGGGTAAGTCAGGGACATTTTTATTTTTTCCTTGCATTTACTACGGTATCTGGCATGTGTGGTTTGGAGGGGTAGGTCTGGCTGGTGGGGGCCTCCCCCGTGTCTGTTCCCTGGTACCACTGTAGTATCTGTCTTGCCACGACCACCTCTGTGGATGGTCACACATCGACTGGGTTCCGTGTTTTCCGCGCCCCTTCGGTCTGCTCTTATCGGCCTCCTGTTGATTTCCTTGTCATTGCTTTTGGTGGTTATTGCTATAGCTTTCACTGCTCTACAGGTTTGAGTCCTGGCTTGAGTCCTAGGTTTGAGTCCTAGGTTTCACTGCTAAATTCTCTACAGGTTTGAGTCCTTGGTTTGAGTCCTAAATTCTCTACAGGTTTGAGTCCTCAGGTTTGAGTCCTAGGTTTGAGTCCTAGGTTTCACTGCTAAATTCTCTACAGGTTTGAGTCCTTGGTTTGAGTCCTAAATTCTCTACAGGTTTGAGTCCTAAGGTTTGCGTACTAACTTGTATGAAGGTTTGAGTCCTCCATACTGTGCACCATTGTCTACATTCGACGCAGGTTCAAGTCCTCATTTATTATGTTATTGAGCTGTTGGCTCTGCAGGTTCGAGTCCTCATTTATTGTGTTATTGAGTTGTTGTGTTCTGCAGGTTCGAGTCCTCATTTATTCTATTATTGCACTGTTCTGCACATTCTAGTACTGATTGGTTGTGTCACACGGAGTTGCGCACTCCTCCCTAATGGTTTGCTATCTCTCTTGTGGCCTCTTTCTCACGACCTCTCTCAATGCACATTTCACTTGCACGTTTTTTCCCAGCTGTTGCCCCTCATTCTTTCACCACACTCTCTGCTGTGTCCATCTCTTCTACCAACGATTCTGTTCTTCATGGATTGGGTGTTTTCTTCTTTTTATCTCTCAAATTATTATTTCTCTGTACCAGTTGTCTTTTTCCGTGACATTCATCTTTCTTTCACCGCCTTTCATTTATTTTAAAGTGCCACATCCAAAAAGAGGAAGTGCCACTTCTCACCAGCCCTCCGCGATCCATAGCCTTCACCCGCCTCCCTCTGCTGTGGTTTCCTGCGGCTGCTGTCTCTCCGTGTTCATTGCTTCTTCGACCACATTTTTTTTTTTGTCCTCCACCTTCCTTGCCCTCTCTTTGTCTTCTCTCTCTCTCTCTCTCTCTCTCTCTCTCCCCGGTGCTTCCCCTCTCTCTTCAGGGTTTTCCCTTACTAGGTCCAGCACTATTGCTGTGATTGATTTCTGTTTCTTATGCATTTTCGTATGTAATACTTATTTATTTCCTGTCCATTGTTCGTGTTTTTCGTGTTCCTTTGCTTTTTAATTCTGTGTCCTCCATGCTGCTCCTCTGACAATTACCTCCCAGCCCCCGCCTCTCACGGTGCTGCCTTGCCATCTCCACACTCCCTAGCCGAGTGCCAAGGCTGCTAGTTACGTACTGTTGTCTGGGCTGCTTCCACTGGTTCCTCACTATTACCGCAGCCCCGCCAGGTAGCTGCTCACTTACTGCCATTAACTCTCCACCTACATTGCGCTTCTTTTTCTGTCTCACACATTTGGCCTACCATTTGCCACAGTCAATTGGTAGCCAAGGGGGGGTGGAGATATCTGTCCTTCCCTACCTCCTCACTACCCGTTATGTCCGATAACCCTCTGCATACCCTTGACCTCACTATCCATTCGGTGCATGGTACAGCCACCGCAGTCTACAACGTCACCCTTGACCGTTGTATTCCACTCACTCGCTATCAGAGTGACATCCTCGCTGTCGCTTGGGACATCCTAGGGGTCACTTTCACGCCTACCACTCAAATACGCCTCTCCCTACTATCTTTAACAGACCTACCTCCCTCCGTCAACGCTCAATCCCATTCCCGCCACCTCCAGATACCACTCGCCCTGATCTGCTTTGGCCTGATCAATTATCTAATTCCTCCACCGCCTCCGCATCTTCCCTTGCCCCCTCTGTCTATTCTGCTTCCTCCCCCATTGTGATTACCTCTGCCGAAGAGTCTTCTGGAGACTCCGCACAGTCTGTGCCACTCTCTGAGGCAGCCACTCTCCCTGAACTTAGCGCCCCTGCCTCTTCCGCGTTATCCGCCTCTACCAGTGACTACTACCACATACCCTCTCCAGGTAACGTGTCCCCACTCCTCAGGACACTCCTGCAAGATTTTTCGCCGGACTTTGAGCCTGCACCTGCCCTCGCCTGCCCACCCCCGCATTCTAGCTCAGTCTAGGGTATGTGCGAACACTCCCTTGACGACACGGAGCACCACATTGCTGTATATTTGGTTAATAACCACGTCGTAGGTCTCTCAACCTGTCATCCATCTCCCTTTTTTCACACCACACCCTTAACAAGTGCTGTTCTTCTCACCCTATTCCAAGTCTTAGGGGTTGACTACACTCACACACAACAGATAACGCTCTCAATAACACCAGCTTTCCCTTTCCCGCACCCCATTGCCCCCAAAACGAAAACACTTAAAAGCAGTACAAAATAACTCTTCCTGTTCCACTCCTGCTCTGAGCTACCACCCATTTAGTAGCCCCCATGAACAGAATTTTGGGCACTTCTGTGCACAAAACACCGGATTGCATTTACGTGCGTATCCGCTTAGTATCTCCAGGCTTGGAAATACCTACCACATTAACAACATTCTATCCACGCAACCCCCTACAAAGTAAGATCATTGCTGCCCTTTCTCGCAACCAACTCCAATTCCCTGATTTCTCCCCTGAAGGAGTATACACCGGGCCACAGGACCTGGACTTAAGACAGGAAATATACCTTATCGTTATCCAAGCAATAGGAGACGAACTCGTACGAGACGTGCATCCCAATAATTAACGACATCTCTTTCTAACTAGCAACACTCACCCTGAAAGTGAGGCGCTCTCACTAGTGCCCCCTGAGTAGCATACTGAGCTCTACAGTGTATCAAACGCCCACTAACTTTCACATATTTTTCATCATACGCCCCCGCAGGCTCGGTACTTACAGCCTTATTATCAAGCACTTGGCCAAGACACCCACTCCAGAGTAAAATTGCTGAGGCCTGCTTTGACGGCCAGCTTCGCTTCCCCCATTGCACTCCTGCCCAAGAGCGCGAGTTACAGGACACTGTATACCTCATTGTCCTTCAGGCTGTAGCACAAGAACTTATCAGAGATCTCGACCCTAGCACCTGAACACGCAAGCACAAGTACAGTGTACCTCTCCACAGCAACACCCTCTTCAATTCAGATCTAGCTTATAGCGCCCTATTACGATACACCAGCATGGCCACTCCATTGCAACATGTTTTGAAAACTTTCGGAGGACAGGAACAGCGCATACTGAAACATTGTAGGGAGCTCCATAAATTCACTAAAAACATGAGTCATCCCTGGCCATCAGAAGGGAGTTTTGATACAGCTATACTAGATCATGCTACCACCTTCCTAGACACTAAGTACTCCGGCCCCAAACTACAGAAGAGGAAGGCTACCTTAGATCTCTGGCGTGTTTTCAAAGACAAAGCTCAAACACACGGTGACATGAGGCACACAGCTACACCCACTGCTCCTTCGGCTCCCCCACCATACCATATCAGCGGTATGTATACTGAACGCTCTCACACCAAAACACCAGACTTACCACCTACCACCAATAACTTTCCCGCTGCTGGTTCTCAACCACTACCAAACGATGCACCTCCCTCACCACTCCCCGGTTCAGACACAGCCATCACGCACACAAACGAACTCCAGACTACACAAATACCCCTCAGTCACCTATACCCGCACACGAACGAACTACAGACTACACAAATACCCCTCAGTCACCTATACCCGCACACAAACTAACTACAGACTACACAAATACCTCTCAGCCACGGCACAATAATGGAGACAGCAGTATCAGGACTTCTAGGCCATATAGACGCTCAACTTTCACTGAAATTTACACCAACCTTAAATACTGCACAACAACACCGAGATGAAGATGAAGACTCGGACTCTTCCTCCCATGCACCATCTCGCTGCTCATGCACTAACAGCAACCCTTTCCTTGACACCATCATGCCGCCATTCCCAAAGCCGTGCCCCTCTTCCCAAAGTCAGCTGCCCTATAACACCACTGTACCTCTGCATGAGGGACTGGGGTCTGGCATAATGACAACTCAACAACAGATTTTGGATCTCCCCAACACAACATTGCTGTGCAGGAATGAGGGACAGCTTGCCCCTACAAAAAGCAACACCACCCCATATGACCACTGGAGAACGCAGGCTGACAAACACAAGCCTGGAAAGTAGTGCACCAGACAACCCTGAAACAGACATATTACACATGCGACAGTCACCCAGCCATACAAGCCAGATAGACAGAATGAGACGTATGTCTCTGAAATTAGAAGAAATGAGGCACTCGTTCACTGAAATGCTCAGTAACACTGACTGTTTAGCACCATCACAACACCCCGCACTACACCACCTCGTCCAGAAGGATTTCCAGACAGGTGCCCAGGGGGATGACGAGGAGGTTAGAAGATCACATGATAGTGAAGACACCAATAACTATGAAGCTGCTCCATCTGGGATAACACAGACAGCAGCCACAACTCATCAGGCCTACCCACAAGAACAAACACCAGGGCTGGCACAGACACCGCCAGTAGCACACCCATACCACCCACTGCTCAGGGAGCTCAAACAAGCAGGAGACCCAGCCAGAAGGAAAAAGACTAGGCTAACAGAAGCAGAGAAACTTAGAGTCTTGGGGTCACATGGGTGCCCAGATCACATATTATATGACGTCTCGGGCTCTGCTTCCATGCGTACCACTAGAATGAAAAATTATCACAACATATCTCTCAGCAGACCGTCTGCGCAACAAGCTGGCGACGGTCTGACGCCCAATGAGATAGTGACTTTAGGGGAAGGCTCAGACTATGCCGTCAACCCCTTCTCAGACGATTTGGCAGGCTGGTCAGAGCCCCTAGCACCACAGATGCTCCCTTGGCCAAGAGAAGGCTCTTTCGAGCCACAGTACATGGGAACAGCAGTTGAATGTATCCTGAAAGGGCTAGGAGATGAGGATTGGGACTATGATTACATGCGGGATAGTCTAAAGGTCTGGCAGAAATACGCCCGCCAGCACGACCTTACAAGGCCTACAGCGCCACGCACAGGGGTAACACGCCAGATGCCACTGCTGTACAAAAATGCGAATGATCCCCCCATCTATGTCCCGTGGTCACAACTGGACAAAGAAAATTTTAAAAAGCATCTCCCACCCCTCACGGAGGGCGCTGGAAAATGGATTGCGGCTTTTGAAAAACACACCGCAGGTAACAACATAGCTATAGGAGATGTAAAAAGCCTGCTAATCTCCCTTATTGGAGAAGACGCAGAAGACCTCTTCACACGCGTTCATGCCAACATCACAAAAATTAACACCAAACATGATGGCGTATCATTTAACACAATTAGAACGCCAGTATGGTTTGATTTGCGCAGAAAATTTCCGGATGTCCCAGATATTGGGGCTCTATTATCACAGACCATGCAACCAAATGAAGACCCTGCCAACTACCTTTCCAGAATGAAAGAAAAATGGCATCAGGAGTTAGGGGAACGATGGAATGCTACAGGAGGGTACGGAAGACTGTTCTACCACACAATAAAAAAAGGGACTGCCAACTGAAGTGCAGGAAAAACTAGATGGAATAGTAGCAATGGAATGTAAGCCATGACCTGAAATACAAGACCATATCATACATTTCTGCAAAAAAGAGGCAACAGGAAAGGAATAGGCAGTTGGCTATAGAAAATGCAGCTGCCAAATTGGTGCAGCAGAAACTTAGCAAGAAAAAAGACAATACAGACAGTCATGTTGGCAGCACCTGTCAGTCAAATGACGGCAGTAACTTCATTCCCCCAGGCTGCCATGAATGCTCTTGCAGGCAATACGCAGCCTGCCCCACAACCTATGCAAGCACAGCCTGCAGTACAATACGTACAAGCACAACCACAGCCTGCCATACAATATGTGCAGGCACAGCCAATTGTACAATACATGCCAGCACCACCTACTTATACTAATGACCTACAGCCCTACTACAATACCAGACCCAATATGAACAGGAACACAGGCGTACAGGGAAGAGGGCGAGGGATGGGACAGCAAAGGTTTCAACAACAGCCAGGACAACTTACCTGCTTTTATTGTCAGAAACCAGGCCACATGCAAAGAGATTGCCGCACTAGACTACGAGATCAGATTCAGCAGTCCATGGGTCCCAGTTACCAAGCACACCCGCCCTTCCAACTACAACAGCAGATGCAACAACAACCATAACAGGCCCAAATACTATACTCCTATGCCCAGCCAGTCCAGCAGCAAAACATGCAACAAGTGCAGCTCCCAGCACCTATGGTGGCCCAAGTTCAGCCATCGGTCCAACAGGTGCAGGTTCCGATGCAACAGCCACAGCAAGCACCTGCATATCAGGTGGCACCCCAAGCTCAAAATACTATGCCCCTAGGAGGCACGATCATCACCCCCAGCAACACATTCACCCAGGGCACCATCCAGCAGTATCAGACAGGAGGGTACACTGGCTAGGACAGCCCACAGACAACTCTTGTGTGCCCAATTTTGTCATCCACTAGCAGCTAAAGAGGACCCCTTGCCAGACAGTACTGTATATTTTGTTGATGGCTCCTCTACCATTGATCAAGAAACTGGGATCAGGTACACAGGAGCTGCAGTAGTAAGAGCACAACAATGACTCCTCTGACTCCCTAGACATTGTACAGCACTTACATTACCATCACATTATTCGGCCCACGCAGCTGAACTAGTGGCACTCATAGCGGCTTTAAACAATGGAGCTGACGACCGCATCACTCTTTACTCTGACTCTGCATACGTCACCACAACCACACACTCCAGCATCCTACGCTGGAAAAGGCGTGGCTTCCTCAAATCAGATGGTACACCTGTGATCCACAAACAATTATTGGAGGAACTCATAGAGGCCCTTACACTGCCAGCTGAGGTAGCTGTAGTCAAATGTGGAGCACACACCAATGGTCAGGATTTTGTCTCCAGAGGTAACGCCCTGGCAGACTGGGCAGCTAAAGCTGCAGCAAGAGGACCCCCAGCTGAAGCAACAACAGAAGTTCCGTTCACCCCTATCCTACTTGCCCAAACACTACCTCCAACAGAGCAGGAGCACATGCCTAAAGACACTTTCGATCCCACTCCCCCTATACTATGGACACAACACAACAATATGATCACATCTCACAACTACACCTCAGAGAAATACAAGAAAGTGCACCAGATCAAGAGAAAGAGGTGTGGAAGAAGAGGGGAGTGCAACAAGATTCCGCAGACTTCCTTTATAGGCAGACAATGACAGGGAAACCTGTGATGCCACAGGCCTTATTGCAAGTGGCGTTAGATCAACTGCACCTTCCTACACATGTCACCCGAGATAACATGTCCACAACATTACAGACAGATTGGTTCATTCCCAACGCCCACGAACAACTACAACTGTTTGTTAATAAATGTCTCATCTGTCAACAATACTCACCAAACCCAACTCTCAAAACAGTTGCTTCCACAATTCCAAAACCATCAGGCCCCTTCAAAGAACTACACATTGACTATGTCGACATGATCGATCGCTGCCAAAATTATCGCTATCTCTTTGTAGTAGTGTGCCCATTCTCACGTTGGATCGAAGCTGGACCATGCGTCCACTGCGATGCCAAAGCAGCAGCCACATTCCTACTCTTTGACGTCCTTTCCCGATGGGGCGTGCCAGACGCCATCCGGACCGACAACGGAAGTCATTTTTCTAACGCCGTCTTTTCCTCCCTGACCACAATGATAGGCATTAAACACAAACTGACATCCGCCTATCACCCACAAAGCAATGGCATTTGTGAACGCCTCAACGGCCTGCTCAAAAGTAAAATAAGTGCAACAATTGGAAAGAAATGGCTTTACTGCCTACCAATAGCTCTCTTTGCACTAAGAAATTCTCCAAGTTCGGATCACCACCTCACGCCCCATCTGCTTGTCACCGGACGATCCATAAATGTAGCTATCCCTTCCACACGCCCCAAAACTGATAATGAATCTTCTTCTGACATAATTAAAGCTGAGCTTTACGATTTTTTGTGTGCACTAACAAGCGCTGCGCAGTTCCTTTCTACCCAGGTCTCAAAAAGGAAGGAGAAGGGCCCCACCGATCTTGAGCTCCCACCAATCCGTCCTGGAACACTGATATTTGTCCGCAAAAACGTCAGACGTTGGAAGGACCCCAAGTTTGAAGGGCCCTACGCGGTGATCGACTCATCACCAACTGCAGTACGAATAGCTGAAAGAAAGGCAAGGATCCATCGCAGCCACATCCGCCTAGACCCCGCTCCACGGCAACAATGGACTAGAGGAGGGGAATGCCATACTACTGGGACCAGTAAATGAGGACAGCGGGTTTCCTTCCTCCTTTGATGAAGACGAGGACGCGTACGTGCACATTGATGAAGACCATGGCGACAATGATAAGATATGTATTATATCTGTACTATCATTCTGTATTATTACTGCAGTGGCACTTGCAACATTTAACTGGTATCTCTTTTACCGTATCACTATAAAGGTGAATTTTCCTGCAAATACAGCTACTAGCGATTTCAAGCTTTTTATAACACCACCTGTACCGGCAGCAACATATGCTCAAACACATTCTGGACATAACAATAGGTCCCCAATTGCCCCGCCGCTCCAACTCCCACAACACCCGCAGGTTCAGACGAGGTAGGCCAAGGTTTTGGAGGACCCGTAGACCAAGCAAAAAAGATGCAAACACCACACCAGAGTGGGCCACTGCTCTTCAAGACACAATAGTTCACGTTGCAGACCAGCATCCCATGCCCGCCTTCCATTCCACACGTTCTGACAAGTTAGCAGAGGATCATGGAGCCCATAACGCCTTATTAGATAATATGTGGTATAGGGAGATGACAAAAGTGGGAAAAAAGGTAACAAACGAATCATGTTTTGTCTGCTCACATATTCCCCATGCAGTAGGCGCAGACAAAATGATTTTTTCCAGGGAAATACCACCACCAACTGCCAGGTGTCTCCTCCACCTGTTTCTTTGCCGTATACACGGTCAGATCCAGCTCCTGTCAGCAGGTCTTGATACTGCGTTTGTAAACACCACGGCATGGGATCATAATTATCTCACGTTCAGAGTTGTGACTGACGAACAACAATTTGAGAGGGACATGGAGGTTATGTATAGGATGAAAATACCTAACTCCTTAATACAACATTGGGAACGTAGCTTGGTCAACTTAGGATATTTCACCTTTCCATCACCCACAGCAACGTGATCCAAGAATAGACCAACGCCCTTGTCGGTACAGGACTGTGCTACGTTTACGGGCCCATATTTATTTTAACAACAAATGGCAGGGTCCACACAACCTGACCTGTAAGGCAGCTTCCTTAGGAGCACCTTTTGTAGTGACAGACTGGGAGGGGGATACCGATTGGGACATCGAGGCTGAGTGCCAAGAGGTTTGGGCAAGGGAAACTAGAAGGTATACCTTTGGTAGGGGTACAACATATAAATGGAAAAAAGCATACAAGGTAAAATCTCCTCTCCTCTGTTTCTTAGGTAATGGCACTATTTCTGTGGGCCGCAATACTGGATGTAACAGCACCATCTTTAATTTGGACCTCCAAGACGGCACCTCCAGCCTCATGGACATCTACTGGGTCTGCGTAGAACGCCTTTATCTCCAGTTGCCCCCTCAGTGGAACGGCCTATGTACCATGGTCACTGTGCACGAGCTGCATCTGGTTGTCCCGGCATCCAACATTTCCCATGTGCATACCCACCCGATGACAGGTGATGTCACCCTGCTCCACCGGACCCGAAGGAGTGCTCAATATTTTGCTAACGACGCCTTTGGCGAAGTTCCTCAGGAATTTCGCCTTTTTAATGACGCACAGGAATTCTTTGGGGGGTTGTGGCCCATTTGGCAAACATCAGCTAATGCCAGGTGGCTGCAGGTCACACGCTACGAACTTATGACACTCATCAACAACACCCGAGATGGGTTCAACGCAATAAAGGAAGAGCTACGGCCTTTAAGGCTTATGGTTCTAGAGCATCGATATGTTCTAGATCAGCTCACTGCTATGCAGGGTGGAGTCTGCGCCAAAATAGGGAAGTCCTGCTGCACGTTCATACCATCTAACAATGCCGACAACGGGACGCTTGCCAGAGCAATTGAGGACTTGGACAAACTGGGAAGGAAGATGCATGAGGAGGGAGGTGCCGAAGCAAACCTCTTTCCTAATTGGTTCAGCTTGGACTGGATGCCTTCATGGCTGTCTGCTATCTTGAACATTTTTCTACCTATGTGCTGTGTGTTGATGCTAATATGTTGCGGTGCACAGATAATAATTAAATGTGTCAAAAAGTTTAGCACTAAGGTGGTAGGGATGAACTACGTTAACACAGGAACATATACCACGACACATTACCAGGTCATGGCCCGTGCCCCAGGGGATGGGGATGGGCTAGAACAAGTAGAATTGACAGAACAGACAGCTCCTCACACTGATTTCAGCTCACAATCAGCTCCCCACTGCCCCCACATAGATACACCCTAAGGGAGGAACTTGCCACTCATCAATATGAAGTTTTAGCTGACAAAGATGAAGGAGAGTATGTTACAATAAGACCAGAATTGTATGATCAGTGCGAGTGCTCCTACGTTAATGACCCACTCTGGATGCACCAAACAGAAGAAGGGCCAGCACAATATTGTCTGAAAGTTTTGTTCAAAAATGAACAAGAGGGAAATGAAGTAGGGTCCCGTTTTACCATATAACAATACCCCATACATAATCCTGCTCTGCTCATGCAGCATGAAGCTCCCATATAGGCCCCACCAATCAGACCCTAACAAGTGTGTTAACGACCATTTTTGTAGCCTCACTGATCACACAACAGGTATTTCTGCCATGAACGGCACTGCGAAGCACACCAGCCCACCACGGTAATTTTCCACAATTACAAGAATAGGTTAGCCCACACGTACGCAAGAGGCAGCTGGTACATTTTGTTCTTTCATAAGCAATATTTGTAATATTTTTACTTATGAAACTTTCCAAGCTTGCTCAAACGGAACCAAAGACGGCTGCATGGCATAATAACATTCTATAAAAAATCCTGTTTTCTTATAAGTTTCCGAGCATCTTACGCTAAAATTATCTTTGTTTATGTTCTGTGGTCAATCAGCACTGACCACCTGCTAAAAACACCTATTTCACCATGATACCACTTCTGTGTTCTCAAAATCTTTCCAATGTAACCGTAAGCTTGCGGTCAAATGCCTACGTCAATTGTGGTTGACAGTTCGGCATTAAACGATATAAAAGACCTGCTCCCCCGTCAATACCCCGAACTCTTCTCCAGTGCCTTGCATGGTGTGGGTTCCCGGTTGACCGTCTTTCCTATCTTAGGCCTAAAACACCTATTCTGAGGTGGTAGTGCTCTTCTCTGAGAGCAAGTCTTTTTGCCTTTGTCATTTTCTCTAACTGCTTTTATCCACACCCAATTCATTGCATTTATCATACTTTAAATTGTGTAGCATTGGATGGTGTTGATCTCTCATGTACGATTTGCCTCTTAGGCAGCTGCCCTTTAATTGATATATATATATATATAGCTATTTTGCTCGACTTAAAATGTGATTTTGTGTATTTTTTCATGCATTGATTTCGTCCTGCTCATGCATCAGTGAGCAGCCTTGAACAGGTAATGAATAGATGAATAGTTTTCTGTGTTGCTTTTGTATTGCTTAATAAAGTGCCACTGTAGTTCACACCGGTGTTCCTTATTTTTAGAGGAAGCAGAGTACAGGTTTCGCTCCCGTGAGCTGGTAAGCCAAGTGTGACCATCGCAGTCACTTCCTTTACCCTCGAACAAACCGCTACCCAATATTTCTGAGATGCTGACAGCCATGGGTGTGGGAGTGATATTCAGTGTGATTGACATGTCTGCAGCATATCACCAGATTGACCTGAATGAGGAATCAAGGCACCTCACTTCGTTTGTTACACCGCTGGGTGCATTTCGTTACTGCAGGATGCCACTTGGCTTAGCATCTGCCTCAGCGGTGTTTCAGAGTCATGCAACAGATATTTGTCAATATGAAAGATGTCCTCTGCTTTCAGGATGATGTGTTGATTGTAGGAAAGCACAGTGCACACCATGATGAAGTGATGAACGAAGTTCTGAAGCGAATAGAGAGTCACGGATTGACTATAAAGAAAGAAAAATGCCAATTGAGGAAAAGTTGTGTGACGTATTTGGGGCATGAGATATCCGATGCAGGGATTAGACCCAAGACGAGTATTGTGTCTGCTGTCAAGGATGTCCCTACTCCTCTTAACAAAGAACAGCTAAAATCTTTTCTTGGCCTGGCAGAATACTGTTCCAAATTTGTGAATGGTTTTACAGAAATTGTGGAACCACTGAGGTTACTAATGAAGAATGGTGTTGTGTTTGAATGGGATAATATTTGTGACAAGGCATTCGATAGGGTAAAGTCCAGCATTTTCCATGCTCCCACTCTTGGTCATTTCGATGTTAAAGCTAAAACTTTCATTACTACTGATGCCAGTGCTGTGGGGATTGGTGCTGTCCTGACCCAAGTGTGTAATGGACAAGAGATTATCGGATTTGCGTCAAAAAGGCTTCAAGGCGCAGAAGTGTCATATTCTGTAATTGAAAAGGAGGCCCTGGCATGCTGTTGGGGGATTAAGCATTTCAGATATTTTGTCTGGGGGTTACCTTTTAAAGTTTGCATGGACAACAAGCCCCTTGTTCATTTATTTAAGGGAGGTAGGGGTCTGGAAGGTAGTATGACTCCCAGGATTTCTAGATGGATGTTGTCAGTTCTTGAGTACAACTTTGAGGTGGAGTATGGGAGAGGTCTGAAAAATGTGGTAGCTGATTAATTGTCTAGGATGCCGGTGGATGAAGTTGAGGTAGACATGGAAGGTGTTGAGGTGATCAGGTGCAGTGAGGAACAGGCCTTTGATAAGGAGGAGTGGACTAATGCCATGTTGAATGATGATGAGCTGCAACAGGTAATGAGATGTGTATCAGAAGGATGGAAGGAGGATCTTAGGATGTTCGCTTCAAAAGTTATCGCCATGTTGAGGCCGAGTTGAGTGAGTGAAGGGAAATTGTTGAGAAGGAGTCACTTGGTGCCACCAGCATGTTTTAGGAATAAGATTATGAACATCGCGCATGAGGGGCATCTGGGCAGAAATATGACAAAGAGAAGTGTACGTCAGTCATTTTGGTGGCTTGGCATGGACAATGATGTTGAGGAGGATGTTAATGAATGCTATGCGTGTGCTAAAAGTGATAAAACAAAAATTGTAAGGCAACCTCCCCTCGCATGTGTGGCTTTTCCCAAGCGTCCTTGGAAGAGGGTGGCGATTGACTTCTTAGGTCCTATCTCCAAACTCGGTTCGCGTAGCAAGTTTTTGATGGTCTTAGTAGACTACCACTCCAAGTGGTTTGTCATTGAGACGGCTGATTGCATTGACTCTGAGAAGGTGATTGGGTTCATGGATAGAGTGTTCATGAACGAAGGCATCCCTAAGACCCTTGTATCCGATAATGGAGTTCAATTGGTATCGAAGAGAATGCAAGAATTTCTGTGCAAGTTGGGGGTCAAACATGAAAAGGTCGCTATGTTCAGACCTCAAGCAAATGGTTTAGTTGAAAGAATCAACCGTTTAATGGATAACATTCAACTTTCAATGTCAAATGGTTTGTCATGGTTTGAGGAACTCAAGAAATTAGTGTGGTCATTTAGGGTGACGCCCCATTCGGTGACTGGGGTGTCGCCATTTGTCTCTCTCAAGGGGTGAGAGCCTGGTGTGAAAGAAGTCCCTGGTTGGCTTAAAAATACGGATTGTGTATGGGTTGAACATGCTGCTGTGGAGAGGGATGTTGCGAAGCAGCAATTGGCTGCGACAAACTACTACAATGCCAGGAAAGGTGTTAAAGTTCCTGATATAAAGGAAGGAGACTGGGTTGTGGTAAAAAGAGGGGGAATTGTCACCGAAGGTGAAAGCAAATTCTCTAAACCTATGCAAGTGAAAACTGTGAAAAAGAATATTTTTATTTTAACTGATGGTTCTGCTTGGAGTGCTGGAAATGTTTGTAGATGTCATGCTCCTCAGCCAATTCTTTGTGACTAATGTTTCAGTGGTTTTCCCTTCTTATTGTTCCCTTCTTTGCATTGTTAAGTGGGTTAATTTTGTGGGTTAATTTTGTTGCTGTATATAGGGGGGAAGATGTGTGGAGTCTTCTCAATGAAAATGGAATGTAATGTTTGTTGCCAGGGTGGAATGTTACTCTTTGAAGGAAGAAGTAGTTGGGGCTGAGAAGCTGGAAGGAAGAGCTGGAGGTACCGGTCATTGCATCTTACCAATAGAGATACCTATCTTCACTTACTGCGTTGGAGTGGATCTTTACAACTACCCTCTGATAAAGCCTTACTGCTCGCCCACACTACCACAAATAGAGAGTAAGGTGCTATCTACTTTTACCACTGCCTACCTTTGAGGTACCACTGGACTCTGTGCATAATATACCTCATTTTGGTATAGTATATACAGAGCCAGCTCCCTACATATGTGGATCAGCGGTGGGATATACAACTTTGCATTTGTTGGACTAACTTAGTCACCACCTTATCACATGACAGAACTCTTAAATTGTCTTTAGAATTCTGATTTTTGAGTTGACAAATTTTTCCAAATTACTAAAAGTCTTGTTGGGCCTTGGTTAAGTCCCTTTAGAATTTTAGAAATATAAAAGTTCACTTTAGCTAGGGAAAAGAGGGGTTAGAAGATTTTTTAACAATGTCTCTTAACAAGAACCCAGCTGTTAGTGAAGATAACCACAATGGCATAGAGGCACCCCTTACCTCCACTTAGCTTTTAAGGAGTTAAGGTCCCTATGAAAAATTAAAAATATGACCGTGGGGTTCCATCCCACCAAACAAAAGCTCCAGGAGCTGTTGGCTGGGTATGCTAAGGACCATCCCTCTGAGAATGGTGAAGACCTCTCAGATGTGGAAGAAGATGGAGGGGACGAGGAGACCATCCAACCCCCCCCCCACTTCACAGAGAGAGAAGGGCCCCAGTGGCCCTGACTCCAAGAATAAACCTCTCAGTAACTAGAGTCCACACAGGTGGACCAGGTGCTACTGAGGACATTGAGGACAGCCTCAATGAGGAGGACAACCTGCTAGCAAGGTTGACCTAAAGATTGGATCTAGAGACCAGACTCCTGGCTCTAGAGAAAGAGCGAGCAGAGATGGGCCTAGCACCCATCAATGGTGGCAGCAATTTACTTAATAAGGATAAAGAGCAATCTTATGATCCTAAAATCCCCAAAGGGATTGTCCCTAAATATGAAGAGAGTGAGGATATCACAAAATGGTTCACAGCCTTTGAGAGGACCTGTGAAATGAGAAAAGTGAAGAAGTCACACTGGGGGGCACTCCTTTGGGAACTGTTCTCTGGTAACTGCAGGGACAGACTCCTGACCCTTACAGGGACAGATGCTGGGTCTTATGACCTCATGAAGAGAACTTTGATTGAGGGCTTTGGACTCACAACTGAGGAATACAGAATTAGATTCAGAGGGGCTCACAAAACCCAAAACCAATCCTGGAGTGACTTAGTTGACCTCTCAGTCAAGACACTAGATGGTTGGTCAACTGGACACAATGTGAATGATTTCAATGGACTTTACAATTTGTTTATGAAAGAACATAGTTTAAGTAATTCCACTAATGAAAAGTTACATCAGCATTTGGTAGACCTAGGTCTAATTTCTCCCCAAGGATTGGGAAAGAAGGAAGACCACTGGGTCAAGACAAGGGTGACAAAAACAACCACTGGGGGTGACCAAAAGAAAGGGGTTACAAAACCTCCCCAGGGGAAAGGTGGTGAGAATCCCCAAGATAAAAAGCCTGAGTCTTCAAACGGGCCCCAAAAACCTGCACAGGGGGGTGGGACCCAAAACTCTTCCCAGTCCAATAATAGGTACAGGGGAAAGAACTTTGATCCCTCAAAGGCCTGGTGTAACAACTGTAAGAAGTTGGTACACTTAACTAGAGATGCTACTTGTCCTAACAAGAAGTCCCCTAGTCCTCCTGGTGTAGCCAGTCTCCAGATGGGATCAGCAGTGTGCCAAGAGCAAATCGGGTTGCACACTGAAGCAGTTCTAGTCACAGAAGGGGAAGTTGAGTTTGCCACTTTAGCGGTGTGGCCACCCAACTTAAAGAAGTATTTGCAATACCCTTCAATCAATGGGACTAAAATAGAGGCCCTGAGGTATACAGGTGCCAGTGTCACTATGGTGAGAAATACACTTGTTTCCCCAGAGCAATAGCTCATTGGTAAAACTTACCCAGTCACCAATGCTGACAGTGTTACTACTAACCATGCAATGGCTATGGTGGCATTAGACGGGGGGGGGGGGTTACTGGCCTGAAACAGGTAGTGGTCTCTCCAAAGCTTCCAGCTGCATGTCTGCTTGGTAATGGCCTGGAAAACTGGAGGTAGAATTAAAAACCCATGCAGCAATGCTGGACATCCCTGAGATTGTGTGTGTGAAAACAAGAGCACAGAGCTGAAAGCAGGGTGAAAAAGAAGCGTTGGAGCCTGAAAGGATGGCCCAACCTTCCAAGAGGAAAGGTAAGAAGACTGGGAAACCAGCTTCTGTACAGCAAAAGGATCAGGACCCCTCTCCTCAGGGAGAGGACTTGGACACCCCAGAGGGAACTGAGCCCATGGAGCTTGACCCTTACCAGGTTGAACTCTTAGGCCCAGGGGGACCCTCTAGGGAAGAGCTGTGCCTTGGACAGCAGGACTGTCCCACTCTTGAAAGCCTGACGCAGCAAGCTGCTACCCAGGAAAATGGAGATGTCAGTGGTACCCACAGAGTCTATTGGGAAGAGGGGCTACTGTAGGAAGCTGGCTCTGTAAATAGTATACCAAAGTAAGGTATAGTGTGCACAGAGTCCAGTGGAACCCCAAAGTTAGGCAGAGGTAAAAGTAGATAGCACCTTACTCTTTATTTGTGATAGTGTGGTCGAGCAGTAAGGCTGTATCAGAGGGTAGTGTTAAGCATTTGTTTTACACATTCAATCAGCAAATGATATCACACACTCAAAGACTGAACTTCAGACCAATTGGTTTTGTAAAAAATATTCTTTTAGTTATTTTATTTTCTAGAACCAAGCAAGCCTGGCACAGGTAAGCAATAAATACTTTACAGTAGTAATGCAGTTTGTTAACAGTTTGAATTGCAATTGTATATGCACTTTGATTTGGTTACAGTAGAGATACTTGTAACGCAATGCTTTTGATATACTGTACATATACTTTGCATAGGCTTTTTAGTAGAATGTCAAGTAGATTACTTTACAGATTACTTTTCTTACACAGTGCAGTATACCTGGATACTGCCTGGGACATTTCATGTAAACAGGTAAGTAAAAGCGTTTTTGTTATTTAGTTACAGTTTTAAAGGTTTTCATAGATTTTCCAACTCCACACTTAGAAACTTTTCATAGAAAAACAGTCAATGTTATCCTATGGAGGAAAATAGTGTTATCGGTTAACAGGTAAGTACTTTGTTGTGGGAGTTGGTATTCTGGGGTTAGACTCAGGGGTCCCCCAGGGTCAAGGATGCACTCTTGTTACACCCTCAGCGGCACTAGGGCGGCCGGGTGCTGAGGCCCAATGTTATCCAATGGGGCATAGGGGGGCCTCCGGTTGGTTGCTGCTTACGAGCAGGCCACTGGGTTGTGGGATCAAAGGTCCTGGATTTAAGCTTAGGGCAAATGGGGGTTTGAGCCAGCACAAAAGGTGCACCCTCAGCGGCACTGGGGCGGCCGGGTGCAGAGTGCTATTTTGGCGTTGGGCGCACTGTAACTTTCAATGGGGAGTCTCCAGTTTGCAAACACACTGCAGGCTCGGGGACAAAGGTCTTCTGGGTGCGACCACCACTTGGAGAGGTAAGTTGGGATGCTGGGGGTTTGTTAGGCACCGTTGGTTGGGCCACCCAAGGCCGTGGGGCATTGGGTGCAGGGGTGCCTTTTAGGGTCGGATCTTCTTACCAGCTCCTGGTCGCGGTTGGGGGGACCTTCTGGTTTGAGGCTGCAGGCGTCGGCTGGAGGCAGGTCAGGGGCCACCGGATCTCGGGTCAGGATCGCCGGGGAGACCTCCTCGGTGTTGGGCCACTCGAACTCGGGCCGTATGCGTTGGGTGCAGAGTCATGCAGACTCGCGGACTTTGGCGGACCTGTAGTCTGTTGGTGAACAAATCCGGTGTTCACGAGAGACAGTCTTTTCTTTTGAAAGCAGGGCAGGTCTTCGGGGTTCTTGAGGCTGCGGGCTGCAGGACACACAGGAGTTTCGCTTCTGCAGGTTCGAGGTGGGGACAGGCCGGTAGGGCTGGGGCCAAGTCAGTGGGCGTCCTCCTCTTGTTAGCTTCGGCACGGCTGTTCGGTCCTTTTTCTTTTCTTGTTGTCATTTCTTGTCTGAGGAAGCAAGGTTCGGGGTGCCCCCTAAATACTAGATTTAGGGGCGTTACAGGTATGTAAAGGTTGGGACCAATGGGTCCCTTCCTTGGGATGGGTACACCCCCTATTATGCCACCCTCCAGGGGGAGGGGGGCATATGTTTCCCTCTGGTTGGCTGGGTCCCCCCCATCTGCAAGATGGCGGGGACTGAGAGTTGTGCTTCACCTCGCCTCCCCCACCTGAAGGGTGGAGTTGGCAGAGTTGGGCACACCTCTCTTCCTCACTTGTTTTTCCCGCTGGTTCTTCCTCCCAAAGTGGGGGTCAGAACCAGTGGGGACCAGTTGCTGAAAGCAGCAAGTGGCCTGGGGAAGCTCACAAAGGCGGCAAGCCTTTGAAGCTTCCCCTTCGTGGACCCTGCCCATCCTGAGGGAGGAGGCTTGGCCCCTCGTCCCAGGATGTGCATTGTTTCAGGCACCCGAGAGCAGCAGGCTCTTAACCAGGAGTCCAGAAACATGTCTGGTGGTGGCAGCTGAAAGCAGTCACTCAGCCTGGACACTAGTGGTAGGTCGTTTTTCAGGGGGCATCTCTAAGATGCCCTCTGTGTGCATTTTTCATTAAATCCCACACTGGCATCAGTGTGGGTTTAATGTGCTGAGAAGTTTGATACCAAACTTCTCAGTTTTCGGTGTAGCCATTATGGTGCTGTGGAGTTCGTAATGACAAACTCCCAGCACCATATACTCTTAATGGCAGCACTGCACTTACAATGTCTAAGAACGGACTTAGACACTGTAAGGGTACAGGGCTCATGCACCTGTACCCTCACCACTGGTATAGGGCACCCAGCTAGAGGGGTGACTGATCTATGCCAGGGCAGTGGGTTGTAGGCATGGCACACAGCGATGTGTGCCATGTCGACTCTTCACTTTGTTCTACACCAAGACACGCAGCCTGCAAAGGCAGTGTGTGAGTGTAAAGGTACACAGCCTCTAAGGGTGGCACAATAAGTGCTGCAGCCCTTAGAGATCTTCCCTGGTCACAGTGCCCTGGGTACCTGGGGTACCATTTACCAGGGGCTGGCCTGTGGCCAGAGATGCCAATTGGGTTTTGTTTTCAATGCAGTTTTAGGGAAAGAACATAGGCCCTGGGTACCTGATTAGCAGGAGCCCAGGGCACACTCAGTCAAAGCACATCAGCAGTTCAGCAAAAAGTGGGGGCAACCATGCAGAAGGAGGGCACTTTCTCACAGCTACTGTACACTGAGGCCAGAGACCCCAACCCTGGAGCCACTAGTAGAGTGGTAGTGCCTCAGACGTACAGGGAGTTCCTACTAACTTTAGCTCATGACATCCACATAGCTGAACATCAGGGCCAAACCAAAACCTGGGATAGGCTAGTTAGCCACTTTTACTGGCCCCAGATGTCTCAGAAAGTAAAGGAGTTTGTCAGCTCCTGTGCCACCTGTCAAGCCAGTGACAAAACAGGTGGACACCCAAAGGCCCCCTTGATTCCACTACCAGTGGTTGGGGTTCCCTTTAAAAAAGGGTATTTGTGGACATAGTGGGTCAACTTAACCCTCCCACAGCATCAGGAAACAAGTTTATACTAGTGGTAGTGGATCATGCCACTAGGTATCCTGAGGCAATTCCCCTTGGAGCTACTACAGCTCCTGCAGTAGCCAAGGCCCTCACTGATGTCTTCACCAGGGTAGGGTTTCCTAAGGAGGTGGTTTCAGACAGAGGGTCAAACTTCATGTCTGCTTACCTAAAATACATGTGGAAAGAGTGTGGAGTGCAGTACAAGTTTACTACACCCTATCACCCACAAACCAATGGTCTTGTTGAGAGGTTTAACAAGACATTGAAAGGCATGATTATGGGGCTCCCTGAAAAACTCAAAAGGAGATGGAATGTCCTCTTACCATGCTTGCTTTTCGCCTACAGAGAGGAGCCTCAGAAGGGAGTATGGTTTTCTCCCTTTGAACTTATGTTTGGCCATCCTGTCAGGGGACCACTCTGTCTTGTAAAAGAGGGTCGGGAGAAGCCTCTCCAAGAACCCAAACAAGACATTGTGGACTATGTACTAGGCCTAAGGTCCAGAATGGCAGAGTACATAGAAAAAGCTTCCAAAAATCTTGAGGCCAGCCAGGAGCTTCAGAAGCACTGTTATGACCAAAAAGCTGCACTGGTAGAATTTCAACTAGGGCAAAAGGTGTGGGTTTTGGAGCCAGTGGCACCAAGGGCTCTCCAGGACAGATGGAGTGGCCCTTACCCCATCTTAGAGAAGAAAAGTGAGGTCACCTACTTGGTTGACCTGGGCACAAGCAGGACACTCAAAAGGGTGATCCATGTGAACCGCCTTAAGCTTTTCCATGACAGGGCTGACATCACCATGCTGATGGTGACTGATGAGGATCAGGAGACAGAGAGTGAACCTCTCATGACCTCCTCTCATACAGCCCCAAAGATGGGTCAGTGGACGGAGTTGTCTTTTCAGACACCCTCACTGCCCAACAGCAGACTGATTGCAAGCAAGTCTTGCAGCAGTATGCTAAGCTCTTTCCTTGACCCCTGGTCAGACAAACTGGTGTACTCATGATGTGGACACTGGTGACAGTGCACCTGTCAAGAACAAAATCTAATCGACAATCTGATCAAGTCAAGGAAGGCATCAGAGCTGAAGTCAGCAAGATGCTGGAGCTAGGGGTTATTGAACCCTCTGAGAGACCCTGGGCCAGCCCAGTGGTTCTGGTCCCCAAACCTCATACCCAGGGTGGAAAGAGAGAAATGAGGTTCTGTGTGGACTATAGAGGGCTCAACTTTGTCACCAAGACAGATGCTCACCCTATCCCAAGAGCAGATGAGGTGATAGATAAATTGGGTGCAGCCAAATTTCTAAGTACCTTTGACTTAACTGCAGGGTACTGGCAGATTGGCATGGCACCAGGAGCAAAAGAAAAGACAGCATTCTCCACACCCGATGGGCATTATCAGTTCACTGTTATGCCTTTTGGTTTAAAGAATGCCCCTGCCACCTTCCAAAGGTTGGTGAATCAAGTCCTTGCTGGATTGGAGTACTTTAGTGCAGCATATCTAGATGATATTGCTGTCTTTAGCTCCACCTGGCAGGATCACCTGACCCACCTGGGGAAGGTTTTAAAAGCCCTGCACACTGCAGACCTAACTATCAAGGCATCCAAATGCCAGATAGGGCAGAGAATTGTGGTATACTTGGGCCACCTTGTTGGTGGAGGCCAAGTGCAACCCTTCCATCCCAAGATCCAGGCCATCCAGGACTGGGCAGCTCCAACATCCCAGACCCAAGTCAGGGCATTCCTTGGCTTGACTGGGTACTACAGGAGGTTTGTGCAGGGATATGGGTCCATTGTGACTCCCCTCACAGAACTTACCTTTAAGAAGATGCCCAAAAAAGTAAGCTGGACAGTTACCTGTCAAAAGGCTTTTGACACCCTGAAAGAGGCAATGTGCTCAGCACCAATTCTCAAAGCTCCAGACTATACCAAGCAGTTCATTGTGCAGACTGCTGCCTCTGAGCTAGGGATAGGAGCGGTCCTATCCCAGACCAATGATGAAGGCCAAGATCAACCAGTTGCTTTTATAAGCAGAAGGCTTCTCCCCAGGGAGCAGCCTTGGAGTGCCATTGAGAGGGAGGCCTTTGCTGTGGGTTGGTCCCTGAAGAAGCTGAGAACATACTTGTTTGGTACTCACTTCCTAGTTCAAACTGATCACACACCTCTCGAGTGCCTAATGCAGATGAAAGGGGAAAAACCTAAACTGTTGAGGTGGTCCATCTCCCTACAGGGAATGGACTTTATAGTGGAACACATGCCAATGCCAATGGACTTTCCAGGTTCTTCCACTTAGACAATGAAGACTCTTTTTGGGAAAGGGGGGGGGAGGGGGGCGGAGTAGGGGGGGTTGTGTGAGAAAGTGCCCTCTTTCTGCATGGTTGCCCCCACTTTTTCCTGAACTGCAGAGCCTGCTGCTCTAAGGGGCCTGAAACAATGCACATCCTGGGACGAAGTGCCAAGCCTCCTCCCCCAGGTTGGGCAGGGTCCACTTAGGGGAAGCTTCAAAGGTTTGCCGCCTTCGTGAGCTTCTCCAGGCCTTTTGCTGCTTCCAGCAACTGGTCCCCACCGGTTCTGACCCCCACTTTGGGCAGGAGAACCGGCGGGAAAACCAAGTGAGGAAGGAAGGTGTGCCCACCTTTGCCAACCCCACCCCTCAGGTGGGGGAGGCGAGGTAAAGCACAACTCTCAGTCCCCGCCATCTTGCAGATGGGGGACCCAGCCAACCAGAGTGAGGCATATGCCCCCCTCCCACTGGAGGGTGGCATAATAGGGGGTGTACCCACCCCAAGGAAGGGACCCATTGGTCCCAATCTTTTACTTACCGGCAACACCCCTAAATCTAGTATTTAGGGGCACCCCTGAACCTTACCTCGTCAGACAAGAAACGACCAACAAGAAAAGAAGAAGGACTGAACAGCTGTGCCGAAGCGAAGAAGAGGAGGACGCCTACTGACTTGGCCCCAGCCCTACCGGCCTGTCCCCACCTCGAACCTGCAGAAGCGAAACTCTGGTGTGTCCTGCAACCAGCAACCTCAAGAACCCCGAGGACCTGCCCTGCCTTCCAAGGAAAAGACTTTGTCTCCCGTGAACACCGGATTTGTTCACCAACAGACTTCAGCTCCGGCAAAATCCGTAAGTCTGCACCACTCTGCACCAGTCGCCCACGGCCTGAGTCCGAGTGGCCCAACACCACGAGGAGGTCTTCCCAGGGATACTGACCAGAGATCCAGTGATCCCCGACCTGCCTCAAGTCTCCATCCGGCGCCTGCAGCCTCAATCCGGAGGGTCCCCCCAACCGCGACAAGGAGCTGGTAAGAAGATCCGACCCTAAAAGACACCCCTGCACCCGACGCCCCACGACCTTGGGTGGCCCAACCGACGGTGTCTAGCCAACCCACAGCATCCCAACTTACCTCTCCAAGTGGTAGTCGCTCCCAGAAAATCTTCGTCCCAGAGCCTGCAGTGTGTTTGCAAACCAGAGAATCCCCATTGAAAGTAACTGGGTATCCAACGCCAAAACAGCACCCTGCACCCAGCCGCTCTAGTGCCGCTGTGGGTGTACCTTTGGTGCCAACTTGAACCCCCATTTGCCGTGAGCTAAAGTCCAGGAGCTTTGCTCCCACAACCTTGTGGCCTGCTCTTGTGGCTGCCACCAACCGGAGGCCCACTATCCCCCATTGAATAACATTTGGCCTCAGCACCCGGCCGCCCTAGTGCTGCTGAGGGAGCTTTGAGAGTGCATCCTCGACCCTGGGAGTCCCCCGAGTCTAACCCCAGAAAACCAACTCTCACAACAAAGTACTTACCTGTTAACCGATAACTCTATTTCCTCCCATAGGATAACATGGACTGTTTCCTATGAAAAAGTTTTTAAGTGTGGAGTTGGAAAATCTATAAAAGTCTATACAACTGTGTACAAATAACCAAAACGCATTTACTTACCTTTTTACAGGAAATGTCCCAGTGCAGTATCTAAGTATACTACACTGTGTAAGAAAAGTAATCAGCAAAGTAATATACATGACCTGCTATTGAAAAGTCATTATAAAGTATATGTACAATATTTTAAGGTATTGCATCTCCAGTAATTCTACTGTAACCAAACCAAAGTATATATACAACTGCAATTCAAACTGTATTGTTACTGCAAAGTATAAATCACTTACCTGTGCCAGGCTTGCTTGGTTCTAAGAAATAAATATAATTAAATAATATTTTTATACAAAGCAAATTGGTCTGAGTTCAGTCTTTGAGTGTGTGCAATCATTTGCTGATTGAGTGTGTGCAACAAATACTTACCACTACCCTCTGATAAAGCCTTACTGCAAGCCCACACTACCACAAATAGAGAGTAAGGTGCTATCTACTTTTACCTCTGCCTACCTTTGTGGTTCCACTGGACTCTGTGCACACTATACCTCATTTTTGTATAGTATATACAGAGCCAGCTTCCTACACATGAACGAGTGTAAAGGTTCAAAAGGTAGCTCATGAGCCTCGTGGGGACTAGATTATGGTTTCACACAGGGGCTGGAGGTATTTTGGGAGGTATATAAATCACTTAAGACCCCTGGGAAAGCCTTGATGTAAGCTGCAATGGCAGCCATGCATATTAATCTGTAGGTGAGGCCGGACTTCTGCAGAAGTAAAAGATAGCACATAATGTCCTTAATGCTAGACTGGAAAAACAGTAGCGGACAAACCTTTTCAATTTTGTGGCATAGCAGCCCTGTGGGAGGTTCAGATAACCAATTTCCAAGACCTCTGGTGCCAGATCGCTAGAATGAGCTGTCTACGGTATGGGTGTCTGAAGTGACCTTGCCTCTGTATCAGGTCTGGCTTGAGGGGGAGCTTCTTGTGGGGACTGAAGGACATCTCAAGGAGAAGGGAGTATAAGGGTTGCCTGGTCCATGTGAGAGCCACTTGAATGAGTGTCGAAGATGTTTGCTGCGTCCTTCTTGCCACATACAAGAGGAGCTGGAAAAGAGTAAGAGCGTAGACAAGGATCCCTGACCAATTAATTCACTGTGCATTGCCCATGAACAGTAGGTGTGGGTACCTAGAGGCAAAGTTTGGGCATTTTGAGTTTTGGAGAGTGGCAAACAGATCTATTTGCGGGTTGCCACAACGCTGGAAGTAGTTGTGGAGGACTGCACCTGTGGGTGGAGTTTCCCCTAATGCACCTGTTGATGCATTCCGCTAAGAAGGTCTGTAACATTGTTATCCACATCTGGAAGATGTTACAATACGGTGTGAGACATGGCAGATCACCCAATACCAGATCCTCAGTACTAGAGCAGAGTTTCCGCCCTGTTACTCCACGTAATATATGGCAGTCATTTTGTCCATCTTGATAAGGACTACATACCCTCGAGTGACCTGGAAGAAGGCTTGGAGGGCAAGGTGAATGGCTAGCAGCTGCAGGTAATTGATGTGGTGACATCCTGCTTAGGAGACCACATCCCCTGTAGGGACATTTTGTTGAAAGCACACCCCAGTCTGCGAGAGAGGTGTCTGTGATAATAGTCACCTGTGGAACGGGTTCTGAGAAAGACTTGCCCTGCAACAAGTTATTGCTGGTACACCAATGCAGAAAGTGGTAAGTGCTAGCATTTAGCAACACCAGATCTATCCAGTGACCCGCCGGCTGTGACATTGTGCCGCAAGGCACTCTTGAAAGGGGACGCATATGGATCCAGGTATGGTGTACAATAGCTTGTTAACTGTGTTCAACATAGATCCCAGGAGGAGTTGGATCTGTTGAAGTTCTAGATGGCTGTAGAAAGGGAAATTGCTGCTTGCGTGTGAGCTAGGCAGACTTTGCAGACGAGTGGCCAGCGCTGCGGGGCACTTCGTTAAAACCCTTGGAGAAGTGATGACCCCCGAATACTTTGAATTTGTATGGTTGTTCACTAACCACAAAACAAAGGTACTGGCAATGAGCAGGGTGGATAAATATGTGAAAACAGGCGACCTTGAGGCAAAGTGCTGTCAAGTAATCGCCTTATTGTGGGAACAGTCACATGGCATTCTGCAGCGTAGTCACATGGAAAAGCTCTGACTGGCTGTAATTATTTAGAAGCCTGAGGTCCAGGATAAGCCTGAAGGAGCCGTCCTTTTTGGGGATAAGGAAGAAAGAGTCGATTTCTTTCTCCTGGTGGTGTGAAGGCACTCTCTTTATCGCCTCCTTATGGCGGAGCACTTGTCCCTTCTACAGGTGGAGATGGTCTCTGGTGAAGACGTGTGCAGGGTGGGATGTTGTGAGGGGTTGCGCGAAGTTCTAGGAAGTAGCTGTGGCGAACCACCACTAAAATCCACAGGTCTAATGTGATTTCCTCCCATTGAGAGTAAATCTTGAATCCTCCCATTAATAGGTGATGGGTGATCGGGGGAGACAGAGCAGCTCACTGTTTAGAGGTGGAAGCTCCTTTATTAGAGCTACCTCTGCCCTTGCCTCTGTTGTTACCCCTTTATGCACCCTTGGTGTAGCCCCTACCACACTTTTGATGAAAGGTTTGCAGCTCTCTTTGGTAAGTCTGCGGCTGGTTTGGTGAAGAGGGCTTGGCTCCCCCCTAGATTGTTGCTTCCAAATGCAACCTCTGGTTGTTTTACTTTGCAAGATGCCCAAAGACCTTGCAATCTCCGTGCCCTTTTAAAAATTTTCTCAAGCACCTTATCAACCGGGGGCCGAAGAGATGCTTCACACTGAAAGGCAGGTTGAGGAGTTGCACAGTCAAGCATGCAGTTTGAGGATGGTGGTGTTAATGCCTTTTAAGGCTCTGTCTAAGGCAGTGAGCAAGCAACTAATGTTGGTGTTCAAGATGGTTTTGCCCATTTCCTCCCCCTTCTTCCTGTACTTGTCTACGAGCTGTTTGACAAGTTCCTGCATTTTCCCCCACTGGGAACTGTCATATCTGGAGAGGAGCCCAAAATAATTAGCTATGCACCAGTTTGTGGCTGAACTTATGAATACCCTTTTGTCCACTGTGCCAATCTTCTTACTCTCTTCATCGGGCATCTTTTCATGGGACATCGCCTGACAGGTGTCAGACACTGCTCTGGATTGGTCTATCCATTTTCTGACTGGCCATTCAGGTGGTCTTTCTGTCTCTATTTCAGTCCTCATTTTGAGTGCTCTCCTGTAGCATCAGCAGGGCCATTGCCCAACCTCAACACTTTTCAGCATCTGTGTATCTCCTATAGCTTTCCTTAGCAAATCCTTTTTGAGTGTACTTTAAGACCTATGCTAACAACATTCAGATTATTCCTCCTGCTGACAGAGACACTGGAACTACCTTCAATTTTAAGAAATGTCTGCCAGTAGTAGCTGCTTGGGTGAATTTCCTTTCCCTCAAATTTGACAAGACTGAGTTCTTTGATGTTCGAGGCTTATCTTCGCTAGTCAAGCCACTTGTAGCCTGTGATCATGGCCCTCCTCCCACCCCTGTGGATATCATTCATAATCTGGGCTACCTCTTCACGTGCTCCCTCTCTTAATTCGTTCAAATTAGTAAAATTGCCTTGATCTGCTTTTCTTGAGGATACTTTGAGAAATATGGTCTCGTCTCCCAATCAACACTTGTCCGTCATCCTGGTTGATGCTTGCATTACTATAGCTCCAAAAGACAACTCAATTTAGAACATAAAAATCATGATGTGGTCTAAGGTTCTTCTCTATGATATTGGGAAGTGCCTTTATATCTAAATTTCTCCATTGGACACCTCAAACGACCATGCCAACATCCTGCACCCACCCCTATATTCATATAGCTTTCCCACAAGGTTGCATGACCTTGTTTAAGAAGTAGGAGGTCATTCCTTCACCTCACTAGCCAGAGTTCAGTGCTTATAACAAGGTGGATATATTGCATAAGGGGCAAGCGAAATGGACGGGCATTAAGAATGCTGTTGAGTTTTCCAAAAGCTGGGCAGCTTTTGTAACTGGTTTTATCGCTTCACATTGGTTGCTGCCTTGTTTTTTAGTGCTGCTGATGACCCTTTCAAAATAAGTTTATTAGGGTCGAAACGTCAATGAATACATCAGTTTTGATGTTGTGCACACCATACTCTGATTCAGAGTTGTGTTGTTCAAATCTATATTCATATTAGCCCCTAGGTTTGTTTATATACTTTGTACATAGCACTTGCACACTTTAGTTCATTCACTTTCACTGCGATGTTTTTGTTGGAGCACCTTTTTGTGATGCTAGATGTTTGTATACTTTTATGTTTTTTCAGTGAATACATTTGATTTGATCCGTTCTAAAAAGCAGTCAATTGATGGCTTTTTTGATTTGCCAAGGAAGTTGAGGCTTACATTTCCCCAGAAGGGACCAGTGTTTTGTTCTATTACTGATCTGCCCCAGTTCCCAGGGTTATAGGGCTGTCCCTTATTATTCAGCAAAGGAATAATTCAGATCATGTGAATCTTCCACAGAGTCAAAGCTGGAGAACCTCATATCCCTAATCTCTTTGGCAGTCGTACTATTGCTCCATTCCAGATTTCTGTGTCCTAAATTAATAACTTGGCATTTAGAGAAATGGAATCTAGGTTTCTATCTTCTGGACCACGCCTCCCACTTATTTAAATCATGGCTTGAACAGGGGCTTGGTGGCAAAGCGGATCTTTGTATCACACCAAAATGTGCAAACTTTACCATACAGGTCTTCTGCAGTGCCAAATCTTTACATTTTCTTTCAACTGTCTACGCATGTCTGGACAAACACATTAAGCTCAATAGTTGGCCAACACTACTAAAAGGAGGACATGCAGCCACAGTAGTACTGTGGAGAGTACTGTGAAGTTGCACTCAATAAACAGGGCTTATTTATTAAACTGAACCATTCTCTTTTAGAGAGGAGAAATAAGGAAACGGTAACAGCAGCAAATCATTTCCGTGTTATATTATATTCTCAAGAGATACAGAAATGCTTCCAGGATGTGCAACACCGTAATCAGGCTTGATAACGGTGCAATGAAATATTAGCATGGTTAAATCATTTTTTATAAATTATATAATCAGGCAGCTTTCCACTCTTCTTTCGATGTGAGCTCCACCACAACTCTAGGCCCGGCAGTATTCTATTACCCGGGGCCACCTCCACTGGGATCAGTGATTTCTTCACCCTTGTTTGCCAGCTCAGTCAGTCCTCCCAAGGGCTCATATCAGTATCGATGGCCACACAGTTATAAGCGGCATACCGCAGCTTCTCTTCGCAGACTTTGGCACTGGAAAAGAAAGAGTAAAAAAAAATATATATTATTGCTCGATGCTGGAAGTCCTTTGTGATCCCTATTTCCCACAGTTGACCCCTGGACCACTTTTTATTTGGCTGGGATCACCACCGCCAGCTGTATTGCTTCACTTTGGTACCATCTAATAAATAGAAACACCACTGACTTTTTATTTAGATCGAGCCTCAAGAATTCTTTAGGTGATTAGTGTTCGCTTGTCACATTTCGCTTCTGTCCACCACAGCATAGAGCATGGAGGCAAAGGGTAAGATCACGTCAGCGTTTGGCTCTATTGCACTGTGAGTGACAGCATTGCACCTGATCACACATGCGCCTAAAACAAAGCGCACCAGGGCTGGTGTGGCAATTTCTTCTTTCAAATTCAAAACTTGTTCATTGGTTACTAAAAACCATTACAATCATTCAATTGTTATACATTTAAAAATGAGAACCTATTGTACACCACACATTAACCTTCACCAATCACAGAATTACTAAATAGTCTGTTGCCCAACAATTAAATAAAAACTGGTCGTCCAAGTTCATTAAAATTTGCATAATAAAATTAATTCTTAATAAGACGTGAAAAGGCCTAGCTGTGTTAAGAGCAATGAAGCGCGTTGGTAAAAGGTCTAGCGGCATTCTGAACAATAATGTGCATTGGTTTTAGCGACAGACGCTACCTGAACTGAATGAACGACTACCCCCCACTGGATCGATGGCATGCAAGGCAAGTCTATCAACGTCATGTACAATAAGGTGCATTGGAATTAACTCGGGAGGGCTGCACGTCTGCCAGAGCTAAATGGACATATACCAGAGCTTCTTTCCAATCTTGAACTTTTTATTTCTTGAAGTCATCCTTGTGCTTTCCACAGTGTCTTCGAGATACAGCATTTTTAAGCCAATGATACATTTTCTTTTCACTAACGAGTTCCATTTTCCTGTGATGTGCATTAAACTAGCAAGAGTTTTCATACTTGCTCCAAGTAAACTGCATATAGGAAGTCCCCGTACTCTTCTATTAAAATTGTATACAACAGTCACTTTTCTTTAATTAACTTTTTAATGGCAGTCTAAGGCTGCAATGTTTAGGCGATGGTAGGTTTTCATTTTTACTTCTGTGGCATTTATAGTTTTAAAAAAAAAAAAAAAAAAAAAAAGGACGACCATCCCTCTGCTTGCCAATGTTTATCAAGAAATTGCTAATTATGCGGCAACAATGATGCACTCTAAATCGGCAACTCTTAAATGTTTGATGAAGACCAAGGTCAAAGCAGGCCAGGCTTCCAGGAACCACATGCGCCCATCCCGCAGCGGAGTGAATTATGTAGAGCACGGCTGCCATCTGTGCAGCGCTGGTCTGCAAGAGGGTATGTGCTGACTTCATCAATTCAATATAAAAGGTAATGGGAAACTTTCATTGTATTATTTTATCGGTGAAAATAGCAGGCAGTAAAAGGCGTATAATTTGCAGAGCTAAGAAAGAAGAACGGATAAAAAAAGAATGCATGTACAAGAGTGACAGAGTTAGATACCACTGGGCTAGCGGGGGAGGGGCACATACGGGTGACAATTTTAAAATGTAACACTTCCACTTTTTGGCGACTTAATACATTGCTCCATATTCAACCCTATTTCTTCAATCGTTTTAATCGACCCCAACTTCAATATTGTCCTCAAAATGATTCCAAGTGAACAGCAGGTGCAGTGGCATCAGTACCCAGGGCTGTGAGGGGTTAACTACAACCCAACTATGGCTGCCTTCTACTATCCAATGATGGTGAGCAGAAGCAAAAAAGTTTTTTACTAGCCCACATGGAGCAAAGGGGGCAAGAGGGTCTTTTTTTAATGCAAAACCAGGGAGGCAAGAATGTATCAGATGAGGTACTTTGGAACTGAGCAGCATCTCTAAATGTGACACAGGGCAGTACGAGTGGTCACTAGGGGTCCTCTGGCAGGGCAGTGTGACGAGCGGTCACTAAGGTCCCCTGGCAGGGCAGTGTAATGAGCGGTCACTAGGGGTCCCCTGGCAAGGCAGTATGACTAGCGGTCACTAGGGGTCACCTGGCAGGGCAGTGTGACGAGTGGTCACTAGGGGTCACCTGGCAGGGCAATGTGACGAGCGGTCACTAGGGGTCCCCTGGCAGGGCAGTGTGGCAAGTGGTCACTAGGGGTCCCCTGGCAGGGCAGTGTGACGAGCGGTCAAAAGGGTCGCCTGGCAGGGCAGTGTAATGAGCGGTCACTAGGGGTCCCCTGGCAAGGCAGTATGACTAGCGGTCACTAGGGGTCACCTGGCAGGGCAATTTGACGAGCGGTCACTAGGGGTACCCTGGCAGGGCAGTGTGACGAGTGATCACTGGGGGTCCCCTGGCAGGGAAGTGTGAGGAGCGGTCATTAGGGGTCCCCTGGCAGGGCAGTGTAATGAGCGGTCACTAGGGGTCCCCTGGCAAGGCAGTATGACTAGGGGTCACATGGCAGGGCAATGTGACGAGCGGTCACTAGGGGTCCCCTGGCAGGGCAGTGTGACAAGTTGTCACTAGGGATCCCCTGGCAGGGCAGTGTGATGAGCAGTCACTAGTGGTCCCCCGGCAGGGCAATGTGACGAGTTGTCACTAGGGGTCCCCTGGCAGGGCAGTGTGACGATCGGTCACTAGGGGTCCCCTGGCAGGGTAGTGTGATGAGCGGTCACTAGGGGTCCCCTGGCAGGGCAGTATGACGAGTGGTCACTAGGGGTCCCCTGGATTGTCGAGGAGCTTTGGATGTTGAGACATAAAGGAAGGCCGCTCCAGAAGCCACAGGGGGCAGTGCCACAAGCAGTCACTTAAGTGCAGCCCAGATGGACAGCAGCTCCGGAAGTGTCCGGCTGCAGCACCACAAGAGGTTAACCAGAGGCACACTGGAGATGAGCAGCAGTTCAGAATGTCACAGGATCCAGTGCTGCAAGCAGTCACTGGAGGACCCTTGAAGATGGGCAGCAACGGTAGAAGTCACAGGTTGCAGGAGAGCCGCAGGGATGTGCCAGGATGTGGTGCTGTAGGTGATCATTAAAGCCCCTGTGGACCAGGGCAACAGCTATGAATGTGACAGGATGCAGTACTGCAAATGGTCACGAGAGGTCACTTGGAGATGGGCAGCTGCTCTGTATGTGTACGATGCAGTACTGCAAGTGGCCACTAGAGGTCCCCCGGAGATGGACAACAGCTATGCATGTGTATGATGCAGTACTGAAAGTGAAACTGGTTGCATCCCCATACAAGTGGGGAATGTCCCCCGGGCACTGGCTGGAGGGTCCTTACAAAGGTTTCAATTTTTCGTTTCCTTGTTCTAAGAAACACTCAACATCCGTTGGATTCAATTTTTAATGATTGTTGTTACATCACAATATTATATCTTCATCTTCGGGGAATTCAAACTACGATTCCGAGAATGCAATATAGCTGATGTGTACACTTCGTTAATCCCAATGCATTTCGGCTGTTAAGCCTTCATCTGGGGATAATCTGCAATTAAAATATGGGCTAATATCAAAAAAAGAAGAAGAATACCACTGAACTGATATCAAGATAAAGTAACCATACCTTAACCCACGAATAGCGGGGAAAGTAATCAGGGAACCTTAACCCACGGGTGGCGAAAGATATCTCTGAGACAATAGTGCAAGTGTATCTACTAATAACAGCGGTTGCTAAATGCGGTGAGATATAGAAAGTGCGGTAAAGTTTAAAAAGTGCCGTGAGTTTAAGAGCATGCGAATAATTATGCTATTAGAGCAATACACCCCATATTGGGTGCCGCTTACCGGTATCTCAAGGTGAAAATAGGCTTAAGGGTGGTCGCCATTCCTCCTCGATTCATCCGTGAACGGAGTATCTCGATATCTGACCCAGATATGTGGTTTACGTGACGCCCTCGTGATGACGTACGCGTTGAAATTAATAAAGGTAAAAGAAGGACTATAAGTGTGTCGATAAAGTTATTCAGTGCAGGCTGTTTTCCGAAGCAAAGTTAACGTCACCATGTGAAGATTATGTTGAAACTAAAAAGGACTACTTTTCGCGCCGTGGTGTTTAAATGATCACCATCTCTTCACAATATGCTGGCTAAAACATATGGCTAAAGTAAACACAGGTTGCACGTATAAACAAACACTGATTACACGTATGTAAAAAATAAATAAATAACTAATAATAATTAAGAGACTCAATAGGCATAGGTTAAGGTCCTAATATACATACTAGATACTAATAAACGTACTAAATACATAAACGATCAATTTTTAGATTACAAGTAACACTGAAACTCCATACGCTCATTCATTCCATTAGGTTTCATGGAGTTCAAGTGGCTGATCCAATAATTTTCTCGTTGCAGTAAGAAATTATGATTGTCCCTTCCTTCATGTTTTTCTATCATTTCCAGAATACAAAACTTCAGTTGACTAATGTTATGTCCAGCTTCAGCAAAATGTTGGGCTACTGTCGATTTCGCTTGTTTTGTTCTAATATTACTTTTATGCTCATTCAAACGTGTTTTTATTTTCCTTTCTGTCTGTTCAATATACGTTTGTCCACAAGGGCATTTTAACATATAAACCACATTAGAGGTATCACATGTAGCATTCACCTTCAATTTAATTTTATGTCCCTTCATCGGGTGAGTGATGTATGATCCCTTTATGATGTTGTTGCAATTATTACAGTTCCAGCAAGGGATAGTGCTTTATATGTAGTTTGTAGAGGTGGATTGATCGGATTTTTTAACATTTCACCAACGTTTTTGCTCCTGGTATATGCGAATATGGGTTCTTGATCAAAAATGTGGTTGAAGTCTTGTTCAAGTTTTAAAATTGACCAGTGTTTTTTAATGATTTTTTTGTATGGGCCACTCATAAGTGAATATCTCGAAACTACTGTCATCTGTTCCTTAGTAGGCTTTTTTTGAGTAGAGAGTAATTCTTCTCTGGTCTTTGATAAGCAACGATTCTTTGCTGGCAGCAGTATTTGATCAGGATATCCACGGCTCCTAAATCTATGTAGCATATTATCCATTTGTACCTCTTCTTTCTCTGGGTTCGAAACGATTCTTTTTACTCTTAATAATTGTGTGTATGGCAAGTGTTGTTTAAGAGGCTGTGGGTGGAAGCTTTGAAAGAGAAGAGTATTATTCCTATCGGTTTCCTTCCTGTATAGATCCTTTTTCAAATCCAGTGCATGTTTTGGTTATTCTTACGTCCAAAAACGTGATGGTTTGTTCCTGTATATCATATGTGAATTGGATCCGCTGGTCTATCTGGTTTAGTTTATTGAGCTGTTCTACAAATTCTATTGCTGTGCCTTTCCATAGTATGAAGATGTCGTCAATAAATCTTAAAAACAATTTTATTTGTGTTTTCCATGGTTGTACTGACAGAATATTGTCCTCCTCAAATCCGTTCACGGATGAATCGAGGAGGAATGGCGACCACCCTTAAGCCTATTTTCACCTTGAGACACCGGTAAGCGGCACCCAATATGGGGTGTATTGCTCTAATAGCATAATTATTTGCATGCTCTTAAACTTAAACTCACGGCACTTTTTAAACTTTACCGCACTTTCTATATCTCACCGCATTTAGCAACCGCTGTTATTAGTAGATACACTTGCACTATTGTATCAGAGATATCTTTCGCCACCCGTGGGTTAAGGTTCCCTGATTACTTTCCCCACTATTCGTGGGTTAAGGTATGGTTACTTTATCTTGATATCAGTTCAGTGGTATTCTTCTTCTTTTTTGATATTAGCCCATATTTTAATTGCAGATTATCCTCAGATGAAGGCTTAACAGCCGAAATGCATTGGGATTAACGAAGTGTACACATCAGCTATATTACATTCTGGGAATCGTAGTTTGAATTTCCCGAAGATGAAGATATAATATTGTGATGTAACAACAATCATTAAAAATTGAATCCAACGGATGTTGAGTGTTTCTTAGAACAAGGAAACGAAAAATTGAAACCTTTGTAAGGACCCTCCAGCCAGTGCCCGGGGGACATACCCCACTTGTATGGGGATGCAACCAGCTTGATATCACTACACTCCAGTTCAGAGAGTGATACCCTGGAGCACGGTACACCTTTAGAACTACAGTTTGAACCACAGGCAGTGCGCATACTGATTTCTTCATATCTAACGTATAGTACTGAAAGTGGTCACTAGAGGCCCCCATGGAGATGGGCAATAGCTCTGAATGGGACAGGATGTAGTACTGCAAGCAGTCACTAGAGGTTCCTTGAAGCTGGACAGCAGCGGTAGATGTCACAGGCTGCAGTAGTGTGGCCATAGATGTGCGGGATGCAGTGCCGCAGGCAGCCATAAGAGGTCCAATGGACCTGTGCAACAAGACGCTGTACTGCAAGTGGTAACTAAAGCTCCCTTGGAGATGGATAGCAGCTCTGGCTGTCACAGCGTGAAATATATTGCAGTCGTGCAAATTCTCATTAGATTTCTTTGGAAGTCGAAAGCGACTCTAGATGTGTCAAGTGGTGACAGGAGGTCAAGTGGAGATTTGCAGTACCTAGGGAAGTGACAGGAATATTGCAAGCGGACACGAGGTGATGCTTGTAAGATTGGACTATTACCTATAAAATGCACAAAACCGGAAGAATGAAGTTAAAAACTTGTTTCAGTAGGTCTCAATTTAATCTAGATGAGGCATCTGGGAGACATATTCAGAAGGTGCGAACAACTGTCAATAGTAAACTCCAGTAACAAAAAGAGAGAAGGTACTAGTAACCTGGCATGGTGACTCGATGAGGGAAAACCTCTTCTTTGACTGTAATCAACTCAGCCAACCAGCAGATAGAACTGCTATATACGTAGCACAGAGTGACAACATAAGGCACTTGCAACGCAAGAGGAAGTTTGAGAAAATTTTACTTTACTTAAACCACAAAGCCCATGCACAGTATGCTCAACTACATAGGAGGAAAACACCATTTTCCAGCCCGGTCAAGTACAATGCATCAGGGGTTACACTAACGCATTTTAGTGCTGGTATCCGCATCACATCACTGCACTGAAAGGCATTAGTCACGCATTTATAGCGCCCCTGACCACCACCTGCAACGAGGCTGCAGAATGAACCAATCAGCCTCCCAGAGAGCACGCTAATTGGCTTGTTCTGCTTGTTGCCTGTGACAATTAAAAAAAAATTGTCCCACTCTGTGTCACACATCAACATTCTTTCTAGTGCAGGCAGTCTCTCTGTTTTCAGTCACGGAACGGCCCTACAAGCCGTAGCCTGGCCTTTGTACCCGGACCACGTGGTCTCAGTCAAGACAATCAGCGACATGAAAGTGAAACATAATAAACAACCAGCCGCCGGATAAACTGCAGCAGTACGCTACAGGGCCGGTTCTAGGATTTGCGGGGCCCTGGGCCAAAAGGGAATGTGCGAGGCCCCTCTAATTTACATAAGTGACCCCTTGCAAGGAGACCATTCAGAGACACTGTGGGAGTCCCATTGTCCAGCATTTTAGCGCCCTCACAGTTTTAACTTTCAGCCCACGAGCAATTCTCACACCTTCAGCCCGATAGGTGTGAGAATTGCTTGTGGGCTAAAAGTTAAAACTTTAGGGGCGCTAAAATGCTGGACAGTGGGCGTCCTGCAGTGTCTCTGAATGGTCTCCTTGCAATTGGGACAAGAGGAAGCGTCTCCCTTCCCTAAGCCTCCAGACACCATCAATGAGAGGCCCGGGGAGGGGACCCCTCCCATGGACCCTAACTGCAAGGAGACACCTTTCTTTTAGTTGGATCGGCAGGGAAACAACAGGACACACGATCGGTGCGGGGCCCCATGCTAGTAGGCCGAGTGCGAGGCCCTGGGCAGCTGCCCACACTGCCCATGCCGAGCGCCGGCCCCGAGTACGCAGGGTTCTGGACAGCGCCCTGCGTTGTTCTCTTCCGGCAGCAGGCCCCACCCCTGCACTGCACATGAGATGATTGGCCCAACAGGCACGCGCAGATGCAGCAGCTTTGTGTTTTTCCTTGCCGCACATGGCCAATCATGATGCCGCAGCCACAGCTCCAAAGCGATACAAAAGGGGATGATGGACGGAACGTTTGAGCCAATCAAACACTCACCCCCAGTCAACTGATCTGGGTTTAATCCATCATCATTCTTTAGCTCACTCCACCACCCCAGTTCAGACATGGCCATATGCAAATCAGTCTGACTCTGTGCCTCATGGGAACAGTCCAGCCCGAACTGCCAAGCCATGTCTTCCCTGGACCGGAAACAAGCATCCTAGGACCGGTTTCTGGCATTTCAGCCGTCATCAGCCAGGCTTGCTTGAATCCAGTGGCAAAGTGAGCAAGGGACCCACGTCTGGGCATACCCCCGCCAACTTAGGGCGACCAAAGCGATACAAAAGGGGATGATGGACGGAACGTTTGAGCCAATCAAACACTCACCCCCAGTCAACTGATCTGGGTTTAATCCATCATCATTCTTTAGCTCACTCCACCACCCCAGTTCAGACATGGCCATATGCAAATCAGTCTGACTCTGTGCCTCATGGGAACAGTCCAGCCCGAACTGCCAAGCCATGTCTTCCCTGGACCGGAAACAAGCATCCTAGGACCGGTTTCTGGCATTTCAGCCGTCATCAGCCAGGCTTGCTTGAATCCAGTGGCAAAGTGAGCAAGGGACCCACGTCTGGGCATACCCCGCCAACTTAGGGCGACCAAAGCGATACAAAAGGGGATGATGGACGGAACGTTTGAGCCAATCAAACACTCACCCCCAGTCAACTGATCTGGGTTTAATCCATCATCATTCTTTAGCTCACTCCACCACCCCAGTTCAGACATGGCCATATGCAAATCAGTCTGACCCTGTGCCTCATGGGAACAGTCCAGCACCGAACTGCCAAGCCATGTCTTCCCTGGACCGGAAACAAGCATCCTAGGACCGGTTTCTGGCATTCCAGCCGTCATCAGCCAGGCTTGCTTGAATCCAGTGGCAAAGTGAGCAAGGGACCCACGTCTGGGCATACCCCCGCCAACTTAGGGCGACCAAAGCGATACAAAAGGGGATGATGGACGGAGCGTTTGAGCCAATCAAACACTCACCCCCAGTCAACTGATCTGGGTTTAATCCATCATCATTCTTTAGCTCACTCCACCACCCCAGTTCAGACATGGCCATATGCAAATCAGTCTGACTCTGTGCCTCATGGGAACAGTCCAGCCCGAACTGCCAAGCCATGTCTTCCCTGGACCGGAAACAAGCATCCTAGGACCGGTTTCTGGCATTTCAGCCGTCATCAGCCAGGCTTGCTTGAATCCAGTGGCAAAGTGAGCAAGGGACCCACGTCTGGGCATACCCCCGCCAACTTAGGGTGACCAAAGCGATACAAAAGGGGATGATGGACGGAACGTTTGAGCCAATCAAACACTCACCCCCAGTCAACTGATCTGGGTTTAATCCATCATCATTCTTTAGCTCACTCCACCACCCCAGTTCAGACATGGCCATATGCAAATCAGTCTGACTCTGTGCCTCATGGGAACAGTCCAGCCCGAACTGCCAAGCCATGTCTTCCCTGGACCGGAAACAAGCATCCTAGGACCGGTTTCTGGCATTTCAGCCGTCATCAGCCAGGCTTGCTTGAATCCAGTGGCAAAGTGAGCAAGGGACCCACGTCTGGGCATACCCCGCCAACTTAGGGCGACCAAAGCGATACAAAAGGGGATGATGGACGGAACGTTTGAGCCAATCAAACACTCACCCCCAGTCAACTGATCTGGGTTTAATCCATCATCATTCTTTAGCTCACTCCACCACCCCAGTTCAGACATGGCCATATGCAAATCAGTCTGACTCTGTGCCTCATGGGAACAGTCCAGCCCGAACTGCCAAGCCATGTCTTCCCTGGACCGGAAACAAGCATCCTAGGACCGGTTTCTGGCATTTCAGCCGTCATCAGCCAGGCTTGCTTGAATCCAGTGGCAAAGTGAGCAAGGGACCCACGTCTGGGCATACCACCTTCAGCCCGATAGGTGTGAGAATTGCTTGTGGGCTAAAAGTTAAAACTTTAGGGGCGCTAAAATGCTGGACAGTGGGCGTCCTGCAGTGTCTCTGAATGGTCTCCTTGCAATTGGGACAAGAGGAAGCGTCTCCCTTCCCTAAGCCTCCAGACACCATCAATGAGAGGCCCGGGGAGGGGACCCCTCCCATGGACCCTAACTGCAAGGAGACACCTTTCTTTTAGTTAGATCGGCAGGGAAACAACAGGACACACGATCGGTGCGGGGCCCCATGCTAGTAGGCCGAGTGCGAGGCCCTGGGCAGCTGCCCACACTGCCCATGCCGAGCGCCGGCCCCGAGTACGCAGGGTTCTGGACAGCGCCCTGCGTTGTTCTCTTCCGGCAGCAGGCCCCACCCCTGCACTGCACATGAGATGATTGGCCCAACAGGCACGCGCAGATGCAGCAGCTTTGTGTTTTTCCTTGCCGCACATGGCCAATCATGATGCCGCAGCCACAGCTCCAGCACAGAAATGGCACCTTCTGTCCTAGTGCACAACCCCCTCACAGTGGCGCTCATTGTGCAGGAGGGTCGTGCTGGCTCCAGGATGTCAGTGCCCCAGTGATCACCCTATGCAAGTGTCAGTCCAGCTGAGCCCAGCCAGAAAGCAACATGAGCAGCCTCTGCCTGCTTTTTTTGCTACAGGGGGTGAGGCGGAGTGCAGGTACTTCAAGTAAGTTTTTTTTTTTTTTAACTGTGCACTTGGGACCCCGGTCGTTGGCAGTTAGTAGATGCATCAGTCCAGGGAGGGGCACCGAATGGGAGCACCACGGGAGTCAGTCCAGTGAACGGTTGTGGTTTGAGTGACTTCTCTTAGTTTCATTTCCAGCTGTGCTCAACTCATTACCTCACTCACAGGGCCATTGTTCGAGTGTCATCCTGGCTAGGGGTAGCTGCCGCTTATCACCCTGATGCCAAAGCCAATTCAGGTTGTCCCTTGAAAAGTGCTTCAACTGTGATTTGGAGGCAATTTTGAGTTCCCATTGGTCATAGGTCAGAAATATCTGTGTTAAATAATATTTCACAAATAAATATTTATGCAGAACTAACTAATAAGTCCTACTTCCAAAAGGAACCCTTTTCAGCAACCTTAGAATACTGAAAACTGCGAAAAACACTAATATTCCATAGTTAGGCACTGCAGTCTGCATGTAGCTCCTTGATACCTGTTCACTGAGTAACTCACTGCTCTATAATTCAAGGAGTATAACTTGTGACTTGCAGGTGACATAAGGATCTCTCATGCATAAGCAGTACCCACTCAGCTGTCTACATAAAATATAAATCTGTGACGTGTGTTACACGTTGTGCTCTGCAGCAGGCCCACTAACCCTCCTTGTTATTTTGTGATGAGTCAAACCTGTGACTAGACTGCACACAGATTTCTCCAGCAAGTGCACGGGCCATCAAGTAGTTTCGTGTCAACTGACCTTCCTTATCAGGGGTTTGCAGCAGTTTCAAGGCCTTCGTTGCTCGGAGGGTAATTTCAGAGATTTATCGCTTTATGTTGACTTAATTGTTTGCTTATACTGCAGAGAATGTGCCACTGGAAGAGTCACACTTTTGGCAGTAGAATGTCACTTATATGTACCATGAAACCATGAAAATGTCATGCATAAGCGGTCTAAAAACTTGGCAGCTATGCTTTTCTATTTCTTTATCTCTTAAAAGATACGATATAAATAACATTTAGTCACATCAGGAAAGCAGTTTTACACTGCACCGAGTTCGAATCCCCGCAGGGAAGACTCAGCCTTCCATCACTCCAAGGTTGGTAAATTGAGCACCACTAAACTGGCCACTAGAAACACCTCTGATTTTCAGCACTCAGAAAAGCAAACAAGGCCGAAGGGGTCTTTGTAGTGCTATATGGAAAATAAAGTATTACAATATTTTAACTACTGATAATATTACCGCAGAAAACAGCATATAAGACAAAGTCTGAAATAATGACAGTTTTAAACAGCTGCTTCTAGTCACAGCCAATAGCGATACTGTGATGTACTATTCCATTAAAAGATTATTCGATTGATTGAAAATCAATTCCATGCACTTACGGGGAGCTCCTTTCTGAAGCGCTGTGGCAGCAGGGCTGGGAAATGAAACACCAACGAAGCATTAGATAGTGCCATTGTGAGAAAGTGCCTCTTTTGACATGATTACCCACACTTTTTGTCAGATATTTGATGTGGATTCGATTGCAAGAACCTGCCAACCAGGTCCCCTGTGCCAGTGCTTCTTCCACAACTGGCCCCTCAGGCCCCCTGTAAGTCCCTAGCAAATGGTACCTGGGTACCTAGGGCACTGGGACTGAAGAGGGTCTCCTAGGGACCCCTCACCTATGCCTGCAGACTGCTACTGCGGTATGCATGGCCTGGTGCAGACAAAATGACAAAGTCGACATGGCACATTGCCTGTGTGCCATGACAGCTTGCACTGCCTACGGTATAGGTAAGTCACCCCTCTAGCAGGCCTTCCAGCCCGAAAGCATACCACAGGTGTGGGAATATCTGCATGAGAATATATGCCCCTACAATATTTAAGACCATTCTTGGATATTGTAAGCCATAGAGAGTACATGGGCTGGAAACTTGACAACTCGAGTTCCCAGGCACCATGATAGCTTCTCTGAAACCAGGAGTGTTTGGTACCAAATTACTTCTCTCAATAAACCCACAGTGATGTCAGTGTGAGATTTATTGAACCATGTACTCAGAGGGCATCTCAGAAGTGCCCCCTGAAAACCTACCAACTCTGGTGTGCTCTCTGACTGGCTGTAGGCAGCCTGCCACCCCCAGACATGTTACTGAACCCCTGGGTCAAGAGCCTCTGCTCTCAAAGACCAGAAACAATGCACATCCTGGGCGGAGGTGTCACACCTCCTCCCCCAGGATGGGCACAGTGCTCGAGAGGGAAGCTTCAAAGGCCTGCCGCCTTTGTAATGCGACCCCCAGCCTCTGGTGCTAGCAGCAGATGGCAGCCCCTGGTTTACACCCCCACTTTGGGTGGGAAAACCGTAAGGAAAACCTTTAAGTATAGGAGGTATGCCCACCTCTGCCAACTCCACCCCTATGGTGGGGGGCGAAGTAAAGCAGATCTTTCAGTCCCCGCCATCTTGAAGATGGGGAGACTCCTCCAATCAGGGCTAGGATTATGCACCCTCCCACAGGAGGGTGGCATAATTGAGGGTGTAGTCACCCCAGGTAAGGTGCCCATTGGCCCTACCTGACACTCCCTGAAAACGCCCCTAAATTTAGTATTTAGGTGGCTCCCCCAGAACCTGAAACTAGTTTCTGCTAACCTAAGAAGGACGAAAACACCGTGCAGCGAAGCCTGAAGACGCCTACTTACTTGGCCCCAGCCCAACTGGCTTGTCTCCAGCTTCAAAGCCCCTGCAAAAGAAGATAACGCCTGTCCTGCAGCCAGCGACTTCCAGAACCCAAGGAATTCTGCCTGCCCTTTGACAAAGACCAGTGTCTCCTGAGGACAGCAGATCTGTCCCCAAGAAACCTAGAGTCTGGTGCGCTCCGGAACCGCGAGTCCTGCCCACTCTGCACCCGATGCCTTCGGTCCGTGTCCAGGAGGCCCACCGATCCAGAACAGGTTCCCCAGTGATCCCGACCTCAAGTCCAGCACTGGCTGACCCTCTCTTGGATTCCATGACAGTGCCTGCAGGCTGACTCCAGAAGCTTCCCCTGACACAACCAGCTCCGGTAAGAAGAATCCGACGTCAAAAGACACCCAAGCACCCGAAGCCCCTGGGCCTTGATGAGCTGAACCGATGGCGCCCCTACGACCCTCAACACCTCAACTTACCTCTGTCATCTCTGATGACCTGCGTGCAGCCTCCTGTGCACTGCCTGCAGCCTGTTTGTCTAAACCGAGTTTTTCCATTGAAGAACATTGGGCACCCAATGCTATATTTGCACCCTGCATCCTGCTGCCCCTGTGCCGCTGGTGGTGTATGTTTGGTGCTGCTTTGTGGCCACACCTGTGCTTGCTCTAACCCCCAAAGCTTGGCCCCTGTAACCGTTTTACCTACCTGCAAGCAATGTGGCTCCAAGCGCCCCCAATCTCCATTGAAACTCATTGGGCCTATCTCCAAATTTGACCTCTGCACCCGGCCGCCCCTGTGCCGCTGGTGGTGCAGACTTTGTGCTTATCTGACCCTTGCCCTCTGCTGATCTAAAACCCCGAAGACTGGAACAGTAAGTTGGGTACTTACCTGTGAAACCACATTGTTGTTTGCCTCCATAGGATAACATTAAACTGTTTGAAAATTGCAGTCAACTTTTAAAAGACTTAAACATTTTCATCAAAAATGTACTTACCTTTTTGTGAAGATCTTGGTCTTAAAACAAAACTTAAAACTTATTTTCATAAAATTGGTGTGGACCTCCTTTTTGAGTCTTGTGTCAGTTATTGGTCAATGTGTGTGCAATAATTGTCTTACACTCCTCTGTGTTAGTCCTAAGGCTGCTCGCCCACACTACCACTAATAGAGCACTTTGGGTTTACATCGAGTCCTGTACACTGTGTATAACCACCTACTGATATGCCATATATAAAGCCAGCTTCCTACAGCCATGCACGCTATTCTGCACAGTTTGGGGCTCTCAAACAAAACTGAAGAGAGCCATGGAAACTAGCAAGGCACAGAGAGGCCCTGTACCTTCCAGGACAGCCAGTAACAAGAGAGAGCAGGGTACTCCTGCAAACAATCACTCACACTATATGACTGCAGATGGGAGGACAAGTGCCAAGTAATGGGCCAAATCGGGACAAAAAATAGGCCCGGGCACCAAAATAAAAGTGCCCCCCATTAACGAACCATATAGCTGCAAAAGTATCCCACATTTGCAAATCAGGCCAGTTTTTAACTTGTAAATGCACGCTGTATGGATATGGGAACATCATGCATTTGTGTTTGCTGCAAGCAATGCTTGTGGCAATATCAGTGAAACAGGAAAAAACGGCCCACCAGGTAATAAAATAGGCCCACAAACTGCTAACAAACAGTCCCACATACTGATCTGGGAGACGAGTCCATTGGGCACGTCCTGATTGCCCTGTAGGCAGAATGCCATTCGCAGAGCTTTGCATCAACGGTGGGTTTTGACCCGTATATGGGTTTGGTAAGGGCAAGGTGGCTTTTTCTGCAACATGCGAGCAGACTCGTGGGAAGCTAGCTATAGCTTACCTCCATCGGGTATGTGCCATGCAGATCCTATTTCTAAGAAGGAGCAGGCATAGCTAGAGAATCATCAGGACTTCCAGCTCTGCACTAAGTAGACCTGGTATCTCTCGACCTTCTCAATGTCTCACAAATGTCTCAAACGTCCGAACACCCAACATTAGCTTTCATGGAGAAACAAAAGTTTGAAAGATACAAGTCCACTACCTCCTTAGTTCACACTTGTAGGGAAGGATGCAGCAATGCCTCAACTGCTGATACACATTTCTGCTGTCTGTTGATGAGTACTGCACTACAGAATTCGGTAGCACAATTAAATCAGTGAAAGGTACCAGAAACACATATGTCCAACAAAAATTCCAGAACCTCCAACCAGATGCATCATCTGTCCAAACACACTTTCACCAACTATAAAGTACCACGCTTCAAGAAAACCTGTGTCAGAGATCGTCGTTTCACATTCCATTCCAAAAAAACCTTGAAGCTCCCTTCCCATTGAGATACGCAAAATCTAAAACCACCTTGCCTCCCAGAAGGCCATAAATCAAGGTTCTTCATGAATCAAATCGCTGATCTTGAGTCAACCCAAAAGACAACACTTACCGACATCAGACCAAATAATTTCATATGGACAAAACATGTTAACTCGCATGACCAGGAGGTACATTGCAAACACTGAATGATGCATGCTATATGACTTCTCACACACCCTACAGATATTGGCAACAACTGCAATGCTTTTGCAGCGAAGAGTTTGCCGCAATAGGACCAGTATGTGTTGTAAGAACCTCAGTCACCTACCTCTTTCTACATACTACATACTATGATCACATATTTCTCCAACCACATATAAAGGCCTGTAAAAACCGCTTCAGAAAGTTGGAGTACTAAGATCCCACACTACTGGCAGCTGCCCACTCTACAAATGTTAGAAACATAACATTACATGGTACCACCATCTTTGCCCAATGCTTACCTGGCATACTTTGGTAAAAAGAGGGTACTGCTGCAGGTGGAGGACTCTGGGAGATTATCTGTGACTTCAGAGCTGTGGTGAAAAGGAGAAATGGTCATCTTTTGCTTCAAAACCTCGTGTGTGTGTGTGTGTGTGTGTGTGTGTGTGTGCGTGTGTGTGTGTGTGTGTAGACTGCAGTCCTGTTCTACATTTGCTGATGGTGCTTCAGATTATTGCACTGCTGCTGTGCACCTGCTTTGAGGAAGTGTGCGAAGCTTGCACTGCAGCAATCTGTACTGTACTTTTCAAGTGTGTGTGTAGCTTGCACACTCGCTCGGCAACTGCTGTGTGTGCTGATATGATATTTTCTGCTGCCTGTGCCATGTCCTTTCCCCATTCTATGTGAGGGCAGCTTGCACTGCAACTTTCCATGCTACAATTGTCCCTTGTGTGTGTGAAGGAAACTTTCCCTTTACTCTTTTTTGTATGACTGCAGTTCACACAGTGCAAGGGGAAGCTTGCACTGCGATTGCTGTGCTGGGCCTTAGTGTGAAGGACGTTTGCACAGCTAATGCCAATTTAAGGCTGCTTGTTGGATCCTTCAAAATGACACAGGAGGGTGAGATTATTAAAGCAACGTTTATTCAGTAAGCCAGAGAAAGAGCACACAACGTCTCTCTCCAGGACTGTTTAACTACAGTCGCTAGAATGGTCTGCAAGAGAGGCGAAAGCATGGAATCTTGAAATTAGCTCTATCAAAGAGATAGTACAGCACTATGTCCACACTGAGCACCGCACAGTCGACATTAAGCATATAATGCATCGTCCCCATAAACAAGAAACAAATGAACATTGTATAATCAAAAATCTGATGTACACAAAGATAACATTTTGAATCACAACCTCCCTAAAATAAAACTGATTACAAAAGTATTATAAGATATATCCATGAAACATTTCCTTTGAAATATTTTCCAACATTTAAGTGTTTGACACAAAACAAATTCACTAAGGTATCTAGGTTTGTTTTTATTTCTTGCACTTGTATATCTCAACAAAACTGGTTCATTGCATTCCTCAATTCTACAGTTCCCATCAGCCCGACAGACAAGTGACACTTCGCCATCCACACAAGAATCATCCCCTCCGGTCACTTCATAACCTGAACTGCTAGACTTAGCGCTTTGTTCTTCCGACTCTCCTGAACACACTAAATCGTCACACTTCTGGCCACCCAGCACTCTAGAGCCACTGGATTCATACATTAAACCATTATTTGTTCCACCACCAGGGTTAATCTTGGCAACATTCCTCTTGCTCCATCAATGCCCATTTTCCACTGTGGGTGCATGCTTTCTAATGTAAGTAACCGTTGACTTGGTATAAAACTGACTGGTCGCTTTTCACAGACCCTGGCCAGATCTCCCACTTAAAAATCCACTACCTTTACTTTCTTTGACTCATCATATCATTTCTTGCTTCTCTGTTCAGAATCTACTACACTGTGCCTTACTTCTTGGACATCGGGCATTCTCAAACTAGCTCTAGTCCTATCCAACACCCGAACAGGAGACAACTCGATTAACGAAAGTCTGCCTTGCAACAAAACAACAGGGGCAACTTCTGTGGTCGTGTGTGGTGTGCTGTGATAACTCCACAATCTCTTCTCAACCGCAGACTGAACATCTGACCCTGATGACAATGCAATTTGAATGGTCTCTTTTATAAGCCTGTTCACTCTCTCCACCATACTAGTGCCTTGAGGACTATACAGTGAAACTGTTAAATGTCTAAGACCAAGCAAAGCAAGAAACGACTCCATTACTTCAGTCTTAAGTTGCACACCGTTAACTGTGACTAAAACTTTGGGCAACAACTTCTCAGTATTTTAATCACCACTTTAGGATTCGGGCCACTCAAAAACCTATGACAGACCCAATTGGAATGGTAATCAAAGATCAGTAAAGCATATCTCAAATTCTTTTCGAGTGGCTACACAGGCCCAATAAACATCCATACATAAACTTTTCCCAGAGTGGCACAGGAAATTCCACTGGTGACAAAGGAGTATTGTCACAAGTCTGGTGGCTCAGGGGACTAATGCATCCGCTGCAGGGGGCCTGTGTTCGACCTCATGGTCACAGGTTCAAATCCCGACGGGTCCACTCAGCCTTTCATCCATCTGAAGTCAATAAAATGAGTACCATTGAGTTGGGTAACAATAAACATCTGTTATTCAGCGCCAAGATACCCCGTTCGGGGTGAACGTGCGCTTTACAAATACTTATGTTATTGTATGTACGTAAGGATTTATCCGCTGTTTTGTATCCAGCACGCCTTGCAGCCATCAATTAGACTTCAGCATCCATTCCCGCCGCTAGTAAAAATGCCTTAATCTTTTTCTAGACCCAGATAAACATACATGACCACCATGGGCAAATCTTTCTAATTTGTTTCTCAGCTTCACAGATGGCACTAACAGGTTACCTCATAAAACGAAAGCACCTTCCACAGCAAGTTCATCCTTAACTTTATAAAACAGTTACACTTCTTCCTGAATGTTGTTAGCTTTAGGCCAGCCTTGACTAATATATTATTTCATTAAGATTCAACACTCATCTTGAGCTCCTTATTTCCATTCTCTCTGAGAAACTACTACTTCCACAATTTAGAACACCATTGGCCAACCCTAGAACACATCCACACATTCGAGATCATCTGAAGTGACATTGTCAGAGGCATCCCCACAAAGACACCTAGGCAGAAAACCAGGTCTAGAACGTTTCCCTCCTGGTATATGTTTAATCTTAAAGTCGAACTCCTACATTTTGGCCAATAATCTCACTAACCTGGGACTAGATTTGGTAAAATTACCATCCCCTAAAAGATAAACTAAGGGTTTATGATCAGTCACTCATGTAAATTCCCTGCTCCCAAACAAGTGGAAAAATGGGGGGTGGCCCACACACATAGCCAATGCCTCCCTTTCTATTTGTACAATATTTTTTTCTGCCTTAGACTAACTCCTTGAGGCAAAAGTCACAGTATTCACCTTTCCTTCCACCATTTGATTTAACACTGCTCCAAGTCATGTCCCGCTTGCGTCAACTGCAACTATGGATTTTGTGTTGTCATTAAAAGCCTGTAGAACAGGAGCGTTTATCACATATTTTAAGGAATTGACAGTTAACTTCAGCCTCACCCCCAAAAGAATTTTAACACCCCTTCCAGTAGCTTTCTTAATGGTTCTGTCTGAAAAGCAAAATTCTCCACAACTCTTGAATATTATTCACATAGCCTCACAAAAGATCTCAATTGGTCCTTGTCACTGGGCACAGGTGCCGTCCTGATAGCTTCCAGTAAATCGGCACCCTGATCCTTCCAGTCTAAAACACTGTACCCTCTTTTGACTACGTACATTTTACTTTGGATAATTCTATCTTTGTAGGCCACTTTCTCATAAAAATAGCCCAACATGTTGATCTCAAATCCTCCAAATGCAACAGTACATATGTCTGGGGGTTTAAATTCCACAAGATTCCATTCGTTCCAATACAGAGCATCAGAAGTGATAGTTACAGGTGAATCTGAGTCTACTGTGACTAAGTTCAACAGATCCAATTGCCACCTGACAGATAGGATCTCCCTTCTTTCCCAACCATTTTGATTAGCAACACCACCCTTAAACCACTCTGGTTAGAATCAAGGGCTCCATTTACCAAACATGGTTGCTGCTTCACCAAAAGCAATTTTTTGAGAATTATTGCGTACTTAAGAGAAGTGACCAAACTTTCTGCATTTCATGCATAGTTTCCGAATGGTAGAACACTGTTCATAACTTGCAAGATGACTTTTGAATTCACATTTAAAACAGGATTGAGGAATGTCTTCGGGACATCCTTTTCTAACTTCTTGTCAGAGAGAGTTGAGCCTGAAACTATTTTAGATCTAGCACTGATATTTTCAGTTTCACCTAAGTGCTGAAATCTGCCTATTTCTTTTAAAGCTATAATTGATCTTTTTATGTCTCTGGCAATTTCTAATCTTTCCTTTCAGCTAGGACTCTGCATCACAAAAGTCTTTATTGGGTTCTCTTTTCATAACAATTTACCACCAATTGGTCTCCTAAGTAGTTGTCCAAACTGCCATAACACTCACAAGTGGTGGTGAGTATCTCAAGAAAGCTAAGAAACGATACACAGGTTCATCCTGTTGCTGGCGTTGAGTAAAAAAACCTATGTCTTTCTACAATTATGCTAAGATCATCTTTAAAATAGGCTACCAATTTGCTGATAGCCTCAGTAAACTGATCAAATACAAATGGTACAGGAGGAATTTTAGGGGGTAAGTAATCAAAAATTCTTTGCCATTAATTACCTAAACAAATATATAAAATAGTTTTTTCCTTCAATGATCAAATTTAGTCCCATCCACAGCAATTAGATAACTGTCAAATGATCTGTTTCACTTAGTCCATTTTAATGTTGGTTTGCCAGCTCCACACAAAAACTAACTAGGTAATATTGCATTCTGTATTTGCATATGAAGGATTTCTTTGCACATTAAAATTGAGCTTGACGAAAATTCCAAAGGAGTGAGTGATGTAGTAATCTCTAAAGTGTAAAATCAAATTCACGAGTGCGGTTCACAGTAGAGCTGTCAATCAGCAATCACACGGGACTGGTAAATGAGAAGCCGTCAGCTGTCTTACAATGAAGAACTCGAGTTGCTCAGCGGACGCAGAGGAGCTGCCACGCTGAGAAGGCACTTGGCTGAAAAGGTGAGATTAGCCGTGCTTCTGTGGCTGAGTAAATTTCAGAGCACGTGAAAGGCAGAATTAAGCACTCACTCACAGAGGTAAGATAGACGGCTGCACAGAAATGTGCTCGATGCCCTAGAAACTGAGAGCTGGGCTGCTAAGATGAACACTTGCGGCCCAGGAACACACTGTATAAGCTGCCATTAAGTCAGAAGGTTCCGTAACAGGAACAAGAAGTCAGAAAACTAAATCTCACCAACTATAGTGTGGGAAAATAGCCCTTTTTGACATGGTCACCCCCACGTTTTGCCTGGTAACTGACGTGATTCCAAATGGAAGTGCACTGGGTTCCTCCTAACGAGGTCCCCAATGTCAGAACTCTTTACCAAAATTGTACAATTGTTCCCCCAATAGGCAAAACCTTTAGCACCCTCTGTAAGTCCCTAGTAAATGGTACCCCAGGTACCAAAGGCCTGAGGTACTAAAGTGGGTCCCTAAGGGCAGCAGCACAAATTGTGCCACCCTAAAGGACCCCTCACCAAGCACATGCAAGGCTGCCATTGCCGGCTGCATGTCTCGGTGCAGACAAAAGTGAAAACACGACATGTCACATCTCTGCGGGCTATGTCCCTTTACACAGCATCCAATATTTGTAAGTTACCCCTACAGCAGGCCCCACAGCCCTAAGGTAGGGTGCTGAATATTACATGTGAGGGCACACCTGCATGAGAAGATATGCCCCTGTGCTGCTCTGTCTTATTACTGTCAGTACAAGTGACCAGGGGAGCATTTTAAAACATGTGCTGGACACTGGTGAAAATGAGTTCCCCAGCTACATGATTGCTTCACTGAAGACACAGATGTTTGGTATCATACATCTCGTATCGATAAACCCACCTTAATTCCAGTGATTGATTTACCAATAAATGCACCCAAAGAGCACTTTAGAGAAGCCTCCTGAAAACCTACTAGCCTCTGGTATGCTCCCTGATTGGTTTCGGCCAGCCTGCCACCCGAGACACTGTTCTGACCTCCTAGGGTGACAGCCTCTGCTCTCAGGACACCCAGAACAAAAGCCTGTGCGGCAAGAAGGTATAACACCCCCTTCCACAGGATGACTTGCTGATTAGCCTTCCTAGGCCGGCAAGCTTCAAAGAGCTGCTGCCTTTGAAATGCAAATCTGGCTCCCCTTACAGGAGAGGAAGCTGACCCCTTTTGTCCAGGGCCCCCTTGGCACCTAGATAGGTGGGAAAATGAGCTAGTTAGGTAGGCTGCCACCTCCAGGCTAGTACCACCCCTAAGGCGGGTTACACTGAGGTGGACATGATTTTTCAGAAGTAGCCAACTTGGTGTGGCATACTTAAGAATTCAGGGACAGGTTATGTCCACTTCCAACAGGAAGTGGTAATATAGGTGGCGTAATGACCCCAAGGGTCAGTAGCCCATTGGCTACTACCCTATACTCCTCTAACACCTCTGAATTCAGTATTTAGGGGAACCCTGGCACCAGAAGAGCAGATCCTGATGACCTGAAGAAAGAAGACTGACAAGAAGAGTCGCACAGCAAGAACAGAAGACCCAGCAATTGACTTGGCACCAATCCTGCTGGCCTGCATGCTGACTTCGCCTATTGCACCAAAAGTCGACTTATCCTGCAGCTGCTGAGTCACCAAAACCTGGGAGACCTGCCAGGAACCACAACATCCAGAGGGATAGCGGAACTGTCTCCTACATCCTGCAGACAGTAGAAGAATGACCAAGAGGTCTCCGGCCCGCCAAATTCCAATGCCGCCAAGCACTACTGCACATGAGCCCCTCAGCCCCGAAGTGGGCCAACGGTGTCAGCGTGGTCCTCAAGCACGCAAGGTACCGAACCCACTATGGAGTGACTCCCGTGACTTCCTCGACTTCGCCTGCAGCCTCTGCTGGCAGGCACCCTCAACCGCAAGTGTTGCCGGATGGAGAAACCGGACACCCCAAAGAGCCCCTGCTCCGTGACGCCCCGTTCCGAGAAGAAGAAAACCAAAGGTGTCCCCACTTCCCCTAACATCGCAAGAACCGAAGACACACGTTGGTTTTACTGGGCTAGCCTCACAGTCCCCTCCTACAGCTTCTTTCTACCGTTACCGTTCTACATTGGGCACCCGCCGCTGTTTGGCACCTCTGCACCTGGCTGCCCTAGTGCAGCTGGTGGTGTTCTGCTGGTGCTGCCTTGGACCTTGACCACCACTCACCTTCACTCCTGGAGAAGGGTCCCATAAGTTGCTGACAAGAAACGATAAACCTCATATGATTTTCCTCCCATAGATTAACACTGCAGAACTCGAAACTGAACTGTGTCGACTTTTTTAATTGAAAAATATTCCTATTTAAAAACGTACTTACCTGAACGATTTTCTTCTGATGCTTAAACATATATAAAGATACTTGTTATTTCTATAAATTGGTGTGGATCTCCTTGAGTTGTGTGTCTCATTTATGGACCACTGTGTGTATTTTCAGATGTCTTGCACTCCTCTGTGTTAAGCCTAAGGCTGCGCGACCACACTACCCCCTATCAGAGCACTTTTTGGATTGCCTTAGCAAGCCCCTGTCCACTCATAAGGAAACACCTGGACTCTTTACACTGTAGATCAGCTTCCTACATATAGTAATGTAAATCACCAATCCGGTAGACTTCAGGAAGTGATCTGTAAGAAGGTGCTGAAATTACTTGAACATCATTTTAAAGTTGGCGTTCCTCTGTCACACAGGTTGCAGTAGCTCGTTGCCAAGTTAGGATGGATCCTCCAAAATCACACAGGAGATCGAGCTGATTAAAGGAGCGTTTATTCAGTGCACCACATGACATCTCTCTCCAAGATGCTCCCAGGACTGTCCAATGACAATCCCTAGAACGCTCTTCAATAGAGGCGAAAACATGGACCCTTGAAATGAACATTCTACTCTAGTAAGGAGATAATTCAGCACCTTGCCCACGCTGAGCATAGCACAGTGTAGACAATGAGTACATAATACTGCTCTGTCCGCATGGGAAACATTTGTACAGCTTCTTGCTTGCTGTCTCCTTGCTCTGTACGCCCTATACTTCCTCTGTAGGAAGGATGCTTGAGCTGACACTACTTGTGCTGTACCTACTCTATGCACAAGCTAGTCTTGCAAGGATTTGTACGTACTGTGCCACTTCAGTAAGACAGCCTTGCACTACCGCTGCAGTACCCGATGTGAAGATGTACAATGCAGCTATTACTGCTTCCTGGTTGCAATACAAGTAACATTTTACAGATATTCACAACATATTTTGAGATTTGAACACAAATCATAGTATATCTGAGTGTGTGAACATCAAAACCACAAAAGGTAATGGGAGAAAAGCTTAAAGTAAGTCTAACCACTGGCAATCACTTTGGGTAGTATTACAACCCATCGTTTTTTTGCCCACCATACATCCCATATTAGACCCACTCATATGCAAATCAGTCTTGGCATTTCTCCAACAGAACAATTGCTAGTGGTTAGACTTATAGCAAGCATTCCTCCCATCACCTTTTGTGTGTTTGATGTAATGCACCAAGTGGTCAAGTGTATGCCCAGACGTGGGTCCCTTGCTAACTGTGCCACTGAAACCAAGCTATATCCGACTGAAGAGACCCAATCAGGCCAAAACTGGTCTTGGGTTGCTTATGTTCTGGATCAGAGAGGACCAAGCTTGGCAGTTCAGGCTGGATTGTTCCTATTGGAGCAGGACCAATGTGGATTTACAAATAGCTCAGTTTAATCGGATGTAGCATGATGGGCAAAAGAACAATGGTTTGGAATGCTATCCAGAGAGATTGCCTGTGGTTAGACTTATTGCAAGCATTCCTCCTATCACGTTTTGTGTGTTCAAAGTAATGCAGTAAGTGCCAATGGTATACCCAGAAATGGGTCCCTTGCTTTTTGTGCAACTGGAACAAAGCGATACCTGACTGATGAGCCGCAATCTGGGCCAAACTGGTCTTGGGTTGCTTGTGTTCCAGTTCAATAATTAAAGTTTGTTAGACCTGGTACCATTGGCGTGAGTCTCCCTTCCATTTTTTCACTGATTGCCTCCTCTGCTTTTGATATGTATTGCTGGTTTAGATGCTTTGGGCACTGTGCCACTGCTATTCAGTGCCACAGTGCAAGTGCTCCCTATTGTAAATTTATGTATGGATTAGTGACTCCATGATTGGATTATTTGATTTACTCCTCAGACCCTAGTATAGTGCACCATGGGTGCCCAGGGCCTTTAAATCAAATGCTGCTGGTGGGCTTGCAGCACTGGCTGTGCCACCCACAGAAGCAGCTTGTAAAGTGTGTCTCAGGCCTGCCATTGCAGAGACTGTGTGCAGTCTAGTACTGCCATGTCGACTTGGTAAGTGCACCCACTTACCAGTCCCTAAACCTTCCCTTTTCTACATGTTAGCCACCCCTAAGGTAGGCCCAAGGGCAGGGTGCATTGTAAGTAAAAGGTAGGACATGCCCTGGTGTGTGTGGCATGTCCTGATAGTGAATTACAGCCAATTTCGTTTTTCACTATTGTGAAGGCTACCTGTCCCCATAGGCCAGAATGGGCAGTTTGATTATAACATCTTATAATCCTAACTGACCCAGGGAACATGGTGGAAAAACGAATTTAGTATGGCTGAACTCAGAATGATAAAATACATCTTTTAGTGAAGTTGGTTTTAACATTCTGTGTTTGAAAATACTACTTTTAGAAAGTAGGTATTTTCTTGCCTAACCATCCAGCTGACTCTGCTAGGTTGTGTATTGCTTGTCTGCTTTGTGAGTGACAGGCGGGTCTTGGCTCCAGCTGTCTGATGAGTTAGGGCTGGGCTGAATAGGACCCACATAGAATAGAGAGTAGGGGGCAGGAGACTTCCTTTCACTCCCCTGAGACCTCATAGAATAGAGAGTAGGGGGAGGAGATTTCCTTTCAGCTACCTGGGCCAGGTCTGCTCTTACACAATGCTGTCTCCACCTCCTGCAGGAAGCTGCACAGAACTGGTTTTGGTCAGGCACAGACACTCTCTGCCTTCAGAGAACAAAGCCTTTTTGGGTATAAATATTGGGGCCCAGACCCCAAGACTTTAGATCACTTCTGGAACAACAAGACGAACCTTTGCCAAGGAGAAAAACCAAGGAAGCTGCAGGAGTTTGGACTGCCCCTCTGCCAGTGTGCGGTTTGCTGGGTTGGCCTCCAGTGGTCTTCATTGCCAAGGAAAGGAGAAGGAACTTTTAAAGAACTTTGATCATCTTGCAGAATATTACTCCAAGAGCTTGAACTAGAGCTTGCCTCCTGCTGAAGTCTCAGGGCTACAAGACTTCACCACCAGCTCCCTCCTGAATTCCCTTGCAGGGGATTCTGTCTGCAGAAGCCTGCGTGTCGCTGGGAGCTGGAAGCGCGACTCAACGAGAAGAAGCGTGTCGCTGTCGCAGCTGTTGCCGTCGCATCGCCGGAGAAGCGTGTCGCCGCTGCATCACCAGAGAAGCGTGTCTTCGTCGCAGCTGCCTGCCGTCGCATCACCGGAGACGCTTGTCTTCGTCGCAGCCGCCTGCCGTCGCATCACCGGAGAAGCATGTCGCCACCGCAAGGGTCGCCGTCGCATCACCGGAGAAGCGTGTCGCCGCTGCCTGCCATCGCATCACCGGAGACATGTGTCGCAGGGCCTGTCGCGGCTCCAAAGTACAGAGTTCGCCGCATGGCCGTCGGGCGTGCACGCATCATCTTCACGCCGTCGCATCGCGGGCGCACTCTCATCGCATCACACCGGATCGTCGCATCGCATCGAGACGCCTGCTCAACGCATCGCCCTCCCGGCGGACCCTTTGTTTGTTTTGCGTTACGCATCCAAGGTACTTTTGTGAGAAACGTGTCGCATTTATCATCAACTTGAACTAAGTTACTTCTACCATCTTTAAGTCTATTTTGAGTACAGTATTGTGGATTTTTGTCGTTTGTGGTCTTGTGTTAAATCTATATAAAGAATACTTATTTTTATAAAACCTGTGTGGTGTCCATCTGTAGTGTTTTCACTGTATTACTGTATGTGTTCACAAATGCTTAACACACTGCCTCTGAGATAAGCCTGTCTGCTCGTGCCAAGCTACCAAGGGGGTGAGCAGGGGTTATCCAGTAGTGTAATCCCCTTTCCCTGGTTAGAAGCAAGGGTCCCTATTTGGTCAAAGGTGTATACCATTGCCAACTAGAGAACCCCAGTTCTAACATTGGTGGTCAGCGGTGAGGATTCTGGACTTGCATTTGTGACTCTCATACAGTGATTGGTGTACACTACTAGTGAGTGCAGACCAAACGCAACCACATACTTTTTTTGGTAGAATTTTTTTTCTCCTTGGACTGTTATTTTTCTGAGAACTGCCAATTCTTACTATCATGAGCCGACCAGCATCTGTTGCATCTATGGATCTAGATTTTGAGGAAGAGAGGTTGGAAACCTACAATGTGAAACAGCTAAAGCGCTTTTGCAAAAAATTTAAAGTTGCTACCCAAGGCCTTGCCAAAAAGGATGAGTACCAAAAGGCGCTGAGGGCCTGGGTGGAAGCAAGAAATACCCCTGATGTGGTGGTGGAGCCAGTTGGGGATGCAGAGGGGCAGCTGAATATACCATTGATTCCAGCCAGGGAAGGGGTACCGTCACCGCCTGGCAGTAGCGTCTCTTCCAAAGGCCCGTCCCCAGGAGAGCTGGAAGACAGGGAAAGAGACAGGGCGTACAAGCTGGAGATGGCCAGGCTCAAAATGGAGGGTCAGAGGGACCTAGAGAATAGCAGGTTGTCCTTGGAGAGAGAGCGAATGAGGTTGGAACATGAGAGAATGTTGAGGGAGTTAGAGCTCAAAGCAAATGCCTTAGAACTCAATCCCTCTGGTGGCAGCGCACCATCTGTGCCTGCAGAAAGCAGAGTCCATATCCTCAAGGATGTCATAAAGGAATTCCACAGACAGGAAGACATTGGGCAGTGGTTTGCAGCCTATGAGATAGCAATGTTGGCCCACCGGGTCCCTGAGAAGGATTGGGGAGCGGGGTTGTGGGGCCGCTTTGTGAGTGATGGGAGGGATACATTGTTAGACCTACCCAGTGAGAATAGGATGTCTTATGCCCACATGAAGGAAGCCCTGATGACAAGGTCTGGTTTGACCCCAGAACTCTGTAGACAGAGGTTCAGGAATTGGAAGAAGCTGGAGGCAACTACCTGGGTGGGGTATCAGTCTTTCTTTTGCAGAGCTATGGATGGTTGGGTGAAGGGTAGCAAAGTGGATACTTTTGAAGCGCTCTATGATTTGTTTGCATGGGAGCACTTGTCTGCTAATTGTTTTCCAGAGCTACGCCAGCACCTTATTGATAGCAAGTTAACTAACCTTAGGAAACTTGCTGAGGAGGCGGACTGCTGGGTAAGCACCCGGGTCCACAAGGGTCATGTGGGAGACTTCGCCAAAGGTGGGCAGGGTCCCCAGCAGAAGAGTGGGGGGGACAAGGGTAAACAGCGGGAGTTCCAGAAAGGGCCCCAAAGTAATTCCCAAGGGAACCAAGGGAAGGGTTCCCAGCCTCCCCCTGAGAAAAAGCAAGAGGCCCCGACAGGTAAACCTGTTCACAGGGGCCCCTCTAAGTGCTTCACGTGTGGTCAAATGGGCCACCGTTGGTATGATGCACAATGTCCCCTGAGGGACTCCCAAGCACCACCACGTGCACCACCCCGTCAGATGGCGAGCGTAGCCCTGGGGGGGGGGGAGGAGGGGGGAGGAGATGGGTGCCCCAGGTGGGTGGGGTCCCGCAGAGATGTCTCTTGTCTCTTTAGGAGACTTTGAGATGGTCCCTTAGACCCAGCTGCCTGATAACACTAAGAAGTACAGGCAGTGGGTGACCGTCAATGGCCATAGGGTGGAAGCTCTCAGAGTCACTGGGGCTAGTGTGACAGCTGTCAATTGCCGGCTGGTGTCCAGAGAGCAGGTTATCCCCCATGCATTCATCCCTGTAGCTGCTGCGGACAACTCAGAGAGCCAGTGTGAGGTGGCTCAGGTTCCCTTTGAGGGGGGGAGGGGGTCTCAGGTACTCTTCAAGTAGCTGTGAGGCCCGCCATGCCTGTTGATTGTCTGTTGGGCAATGATTTAGAGAGCTTTCCTTGGGCTAAGGTGGAGAGAAGGTCTCATTTGGAGATGTTGGGTCTGCCTGATTGGGTGTGTGTGACCACTCGGTCTATGGCAGCCAGTAAGGGTGTTGAAGAGGTTCTGGAGCCTGAAAATATGGCCCAGACCCCTGCCTTAGAGAGAAGAGGTAGGGGGCGCGGGAAACCGGCCCCCATAGTTCCCACGGTCTAGGAGGAGGCAGACCTTGAGGGGGATGCCCTGGAACCTACAGGGGAACAAGTGGCCGAACTGGGGGACCTGCCTGAGCTGACCCATTGGCAGCAGGAAGGAGGCCCCTCCAGGGAGGAATTTTGTGAGGAGCAGAAGAAGTGCCCTTCTCTTGTGGGTTTGCGGCAACAGGCCACAAACCAGGCAGCTGGTGATCAGTCTGGATCACATTGGATCTACTGGGAGAACGACCTCCTGTATAGCGAGCCTAAGGTTGCTGAGCCTGGGTCAGCCCGTGTGCTGGTGGTACCCCAGCGCTTCAGAGCCTTCCTACTGGGTTTGGCTCATGATGTGCCTTTAGCTGGACATCTGTGGCAGAAGAAGACCTTTGAAAGGCTTGTTACCCACTTTTATTGGCCCCAGATGCGCAAGAGTTCAGATACTCATTGTAGGACTTGTCAAACTTGCCAGGCAAGTGGGAGGAAGCACAAGGCTCCTCTCCAACCTTTCCCTGTTGTCAGTACCCCCTTTGAACGGGTGGGCATTGACATTGTGGGGCCACTGGACCCCAAGACAGCCATGGGCAACAGGTTTATCCTGGTCTTGGTGGACCATGCTACCCGGTACCCGGAAGCCATCCCTCTCAGGACAGTGACGGCCCCCGTGGTGGGACGTGCACTGATGGGGATTTTCTCCCATGTGGGGTTCCCCAGAGAGGTGGTGTCAGACCGTGGTACAAACTTCATATCTAACTATATGAAGTCCCTATGGCAGGAGTGCGGTGTTACCTATAAGTTCACCACTCCTTACCACCCCAAGGTAATGGGCTGGTTGAGAGATTCAACCGGACCCTTAAAGGCATGATTATGGGTCTTGAGGAACCTATGAGGCGTAAGTGGGATGTCCTCTTGCCATACCTTCTTTTTGCTTACCGTGAGGTGCCACAGAAGTCCTTAGGGTTTAGTCCCTTTGAACTGCTGTATGGTCACCCGGTAAGAGGACCTTTGAGTCTGGTCAAGGAAGGCTGGGAGCAATCTCCCAGGAAACCTCCCCAGCATGTATACAGTTACATGCTGGCCTTCAGGAACCAGACTCGGCGATTCAGACAGCTCGCTGAGGCGAATCTGGAAGCCAGCCAGGAGGAAATGAAGCGGTGGTATGATCAGAATGCCATTCTGATTGAGCTTCAACCTGGTCAGAAAGTTTGGGTCATGGCCCCTGTAGAGCCCTGTGCGCTCCAGGACAGGTGGACCGGACCATTTGAGGTGGTGGAGCGCAAGAGTGATGTCACCTACCTGGTGAACTTGAGGTTTCCTAGGAACCCTTTGCGGGTCCTGCATGTTAACCGCCTGAAGCCCCACTTCGAGAGGTCCGAAGTGGGCATGCTCCTAGCGACAGATGATGGAATGGAGGAGGAGACCGAGCCTCTTCCTGACCTCCTGTCTGCAACAGAGCAAGATGGGTCAGTGGATGGTGTCAGCCTCTCTGCCACACTGACCCCTGAACAGCAGCAATATTGTCGCCAATTGTTGGGACAATTCTCTGATTTATTCTCCCTGGTTCCTGGTGTCACTGAGTGGTGCGTCCATGACGTGGATACTGGGGACAGTCCTCCTGTGAAGCACAAGGCTTACAGAGTGACTGACCGGGTCAGAGCTCACATCAAGGAGGAGGTCTCCAAGATGTTTGCCTTAGGGGTGATTGAGTCCTCTCACAGCCCGTGGGCCAGCCCAGTGGTCTTGGTCCCAAAAGCTGCCGCGCCTGGTGCCACACCCGAACTCCGGTTCTGTGTTGACTACCGAGGACTCAATTCAGTCACCAGGACTGACGTGCACCCCATCCCCAGAGCTGATGAGCTCATTGATCGGTTGGGGGCTGCCCGGTACCTCAGCACGTTTGATTTAACGTCTGGGTACTGGCAGATCGCCTTAACTGATGGGGCCAAAGAGAGGTCAGCATTCTCCACACCAGATGGGCACTACCAATTCCGGGTTATGCCCTTTGGGATGAAGAATGCCCCTGCCACCTTTCAGAGGTTGGTCAACCAGGTGTTGGCTGGACTGGAGGATTTCAGTGCCGCCTACCTGGATGACATTGCAGTGTTCAGTGCCAGTTGGGAAGAACATCTGCGCCACCTCTGGGAAGTGTTGATGGCACTGCGAAAGGCAGGCCTCACGATCAAGGCAAGTAAGTGCCAGATCGGGCAGGGTTCTGTGGTGTACTTGGGGCGCCAGGTAGGGAGCGGCCATGTGGCGCCCCTACAACCCAAGATTGATACCATACTGGCATGGGAACCCCCCAGGACCCAGACACAGGTGAGAGCCTTTTTAGGACTCACGGGGTACTACAGGAGGTTTGTCAAGGGGTATGGCAACATCGTTGCACCCTTGACTGAGCTGACTTCCAGGAAGCAGCCCACGAAAGTGAACTGGACTTACAGCTGTCAGAAGGCTTTTGACGCCCTGAAGACTGCCATGTGCACAGCACCCGTGCTTCAGGCGCCCAACTTCTCAAAGGAATTCATTGTCCAAACAGACGCTTCAGGGCATGGTGTGGGGGCGGTTCTGTCACAGATTAATGAGGAGGGCCTATACCAACCTGTAGCCTTCATCAGTAGGAGGTTACTTCCACGGGAACAGAGGTGGAGTGCAATTGAGCGTGAGGCATTTGCTGTGGTCTGGGCACTGAAGAAGTTGAGACCATACCTGTTTGGGACTCACTTCTGGGTTCAGACAGACCACAGGCCCCTCAGATGGTTGATGCAGATGAGGGGTGAGAATCCAAAGCTGTTGAGGTGGTCCATTTCCCTACAGGGGATGGACTTCACGGTGGAACACCGCCCTGGTACAGAACACGCCAATGCTGATGGTCTGTCCAGATTTTTCCGCCTTAGTGAAGAGAACTCCCAAGGGGTTGGGTAGTTCTCCCCACATTTCAGCTGGAGGGGACACGTGTTAGACCTGGTACCATTGGCGTGAGTCTCCCTTCCATTTTTTCACTGATTGCCTCCTCTGTTTTTGATATGTATTGCTGGTTTAGATGCTTTGGGCACTGTGCCACTGCTATTCAGTGCCACAGTGCAAGTGCTCCCTATTGTAAATTGATGTATGGATTAGTGACTTCATGATTGGATTATTTGATTTACTTGTCAGACCATAGTATAGTGCACCATAGGTGCTCAGGGCCTGTAAATCAAATGCTGCTGGTGGGCTTGCAGCACTGGTTGTGCCACCCACAGAAGCAGCTTGTAAAGTGTGTCTCAGGCCTGCCATTGCAGAGCATGTGTGCAGTCTAGTACTGCCATGTCGACTTGGTAAGTGCACCCACTTACCAGTCCCTAAACCTTCCCTTTTCTACATGTTAGCCACCCCTAAGGTAGGCCCAAGGGCAGGGTGCATTGTAAGTAAAAGGTAGGACATGCCCTGGTGTGTGTGGCATGTCCTGATAGTGAATTACAGCCAATTTAGTTTTTCACTATTGCAAGGCTACCTGTCCCCATAGGCCAGAATGGGCAGTTTGATTATAACATCTTATAATCCTAACTGACCCAGGGAACATGGTAGAAAAACGAATTTAGTATGCCTGAACTCAGAATTATAAAATACATATTTTAGTGAAGTTGGTTTTAACATTCTGTGTTTCAAAATACTACTTTTAGAAAGTAGGTATTTTCTTGCCTAACCATCCAGCTGCCTCTGCTATGTTGTGTATTGCTTGTCTGCTTTGTGAGTGACAGGGGGGTCTTGGCTACAGCAGTCTGATGAGTCAGGGCTGGGCTGAATAGGACCCACATAGAATAGAGAGTAGGGGGGAGGAGACTTCCTTTCACTGACCTGAGCCCTCATAGAATAGAGAGTAGGGGGCGGGGATTTCCTTTCACTCCCCTGAGACCTCATAGAATAGAGAGTAGGGGGAGGAGATTTCCTTTCAGCTACCTGGGCCAGGTCTGCTCTTACACAATGCTGTCTCCACCTCCTGCCAGGAAGCTGCACAGAACTGGTTTTGGTCCGGCACAGACACTCTCTGCCTTCAGAGAACAAAGACTTTTTGGGTATAAATATTGGGGCCCAGACCCCAAGACTTTAGATCACTTCTGGAACAACAAGACGAACCTTTGCCAAGGAGAAGAACCAAGGAAGCTGCAGGAGTTTGGACTGCCCCTCTGCCAGTGTGTGGTTTGCTGGGTTGGCCTGCAGTGGTCTTCATTGCCAAGGAAAGGAGAAGGAACTTTTAAAGAACTTTCATCATCTTTCAGAATATTACTCCAAGGGCTTGAACTAGAGCTTGCCTCCTGCTGAAGTCTCAGGGCTACAAGACTTCACCACCAGCTCCCTCCTGAATTCCCTTGCTGGGGATTCGGTCTGCAGAAGCCTGCGAGTCGCTGGGAGCTGGAAGCGCGACTCAATGAGAAGAAGCGTGTCGCAGCTGTTGCCGTCGCATCGCCGGAGAAGCGTGTCTTCGTCGCAGCCGCCTGCCGTTGCATCACCGGAGAAGCGCGTCGCCACCGCAAGGGTCGCCGTCGCATCACCGGAGAAGCGTGTCGCCGTTGCCTGCCATCGCATCACCGGAGACGTGTGTCGCAGGGCCTGTCGCGGCTCCAAAGTACAGAGTTCGCCGCATGGCCGTTGGGCGTGCACGCATCATCTTCACATCGTCGCATCAAGGGCGCACTCTCATCGCATCGGATCGTCGCATCGCGACGCCTGCTCAACGCATCGCCCTCCCTGCGGACCCTTTGTTTTGCGTTACGCATCCAAGGTACTTTTGTGAGAAACGTGTCGCATTTATCATCAACTTGAACTAAGTTACTTCTACCATCTTTAAGTCTATTTTGAGTACAGTATTGTGGATTTTTGTCGTTTGTGGTCTGGTGTTAAATCTATATAAAAATACTTATTTTTATAAAACCTGTGTGGTGTCCATCTGTAGTGTTTTCACTGTATTACTGTATGTGTTCACAAATGCTTAACACACTGCCTCTGAGATAAGCCTGTCTGCTCGTGCCAAGCTACCAAGGGGGTGAGCAAGGGTTATCCAGTAGTGTAATCCCCTTTCCCTGGCTAGAAGCAAGGGTCCCTATTTGGTCAAAGGTGTATACCATTGCCAACTAGAGAACCCCAGTTCTAAGAAAGTTCAATGTTACAGTTTGTAAATCCAACAAATCCACAAAAAGACTGACACCCCAACACCTCCAGCCACCTGTTACTACCTAGATTTACTGTAGGTGCTTCAGACAAAAAAAAGAAAATCAGCATACTTACCCTGACTTATCCGGATAGATGTATATAGGTGCCGGCAAACGACTTCTGCCAGTGACAAACCTTAGGAAACGGCTGCGGTCCTCTGAGGGGAAAAAAAGAACAAATGTCAGATAAAGGGAGAAGTTGCATGACCTATCCGGACATGTATTAAAAAATCTTGCCACACTGCAATCCTAGGAAAGAAAAAAAAAACAAAGTGAGGAATCCATAGACGTGTTGGTAGGATTGTGGGAAGGAGCCTTTACAAAGAGGTAAGATGCAGGGGGGACAATAGACAGATGTAAGGGGCATAATGACACCACAGTGCTGATAGAAAGAAACTCACCACCAAAGTAAGAGAAAGGAGAAGGTCTGAATAGACTAAGAATGGTCAGAGATGCTGACGGGGTGATTTGATAGATAGATGTCAATAGCAGCTTGGTACAGGAATGCGTGGAGATACAGCACAGAAAGAGTTGAGCAACACTCACCATTGGTGAAGTTGTTAAGAGCTTCCCAGAAGTACTGAACTCTGGTGTCTGTCGGCTCCAGATCCTCAAATCGAGCTGTTGGATAGAACGTTATAATGATTATAAACAGAGTATGCACGGAAAGCATGCATGTCGTTAAGGAGACCAGAGGTGAGTAAGCTAACAGAAGAGTCAAGAAAGCAAGATCCAATGAGTGAGAAGAAAGTGTAAGACAGAGTGAGCTAAGACTAAGAGGTTTTAATCATCTGAAGGAGTGTTAAAACAAGACTAAATACCTGCAGACGGAATTTATTCTATGCATATTACATAGGACAGCAGACTCATCTGGTAGTACATATAATATTATAACTACATCAAACTTTCAACAGTTACTCTTGGGTTATTTGGGGCATTTTTTTCATTTTCAGGAATATGGTGAGAATCATGGCCATACTCTTGCCCCCTCTTCTGCCCCTTCAGGGCCTCACCCTCTCAATTCTGAATTTTGTAAAATGGTTAGAGGCAACATTGTTGCCATAAGTGAGTGCAAATAGTGGCTAGGAGTTAAGAATATAAAATACCTTACAAAAGCCAAGTTCAGGAAGTAACAGTTTCTTACACTTGCATCTGTTCAGCTGCAGTATCCACCTCTTGGGAAGAAGTTACCAAACAAAGATCTATGGGCCTGATGTGCAAAAGGTTTTTTTCTATTCTGCTCTATGGGAAAATGTGTGACTACATTTGGTCATATGTGCGAACAGATGCCGGGCCAGGTAAAATATTACACAGAGCTGTTTGCAAGCTCAAGACCAAATCCCCCATGCGAGCAATTACATAGTAGTAAAGCATGTGTATTGCCCTTAACCATCAGACTGCTTCATCTATTTCGTAAAAAGTAACATGTTCTGAAAGCACTGAAGCTATCTTTGTGTTGGAGGCATGGGCTGGAGTTCCTGCTTTGATTCAGGCATTTCTGTTTATGTTGATCTTTTCCTGAATTTTATTGTAACTGTGGGCATTATGGTGTATTACTCATATTAGTCTGCAAGACTATCTGTTGTGGTGTGATTTCTTTCTATTTTTGCATCGGCAGAAATTTATCATTATCAACTTCTACATGGAAGGTATATCTCCTCATCCATCATTTCTGTTTGTGCCGGCAAACCACTATTGGAGTGGTCACGTTGGAAGGAATCTTTCGAGGCATATCTCCATGCTGTAGATTGTCACACTTTAACTAATAAGAAAACTAAGGCTCTAGTGAAACATAGCTTATACCCTGATAGCAGATGTGTTTCAAAAAAACACTACCACGTTGGTAGAGGTAAGAATTCCTTCTCATCAGGAAGAGGCCAGAGAACAAGCGACAGCGTATCATGTAGATGAGTATGCTATAGTCTTACAAGCACTTCACAAAGAGTTTTCTCCAAGTAGGAATGTAGTACTAGAAAGACAAATGTTTACAAAGCTCTCAATAACCAGTTGAATCCATTGATGATTTTGTATCAGCTTTGAGTACTTTGGCTATGACCTGTAATTACTGTGATTTGCACAATGAATTTTTTTGTGACCAGCTAATTGAGAGAACATCCAATAGAAAAATTCAGGAGTGTGTACTTTTTATGGACAACACAGATCTGGAAACTGTAATCATCACTGTCAAAGTGAAAGAGAATTTGGATGCTTATTTCAAGCAATTGTCTTCTCCAACTGATCACTTTCAGTGCAATGAGATCACTCGTTTACGTGAGGGGCCAACGAAAGTCATGAGGGTTATGTCAGAAACGAAACCTGAATAAAAACAGGACTGGAAAAGAGTTATTGTATGCGAGAAAAATGTTGTAGTGTGTTTTAAGTGTGGCAGTAACAACCCCACATATAACCAGCCCAGAACTGGCCTGCATCAACACAAGTATGCTTCAACTCAATCAAAGATGTCATTTTGCGAGGGTTTGTCACGTCAGTTGTGTTCAACATAGAGGAAGAAGATAATAGCGAATGATGTTGTACTCAATGTAACTAGTGCTGGGGGTGGAAAATGAAGGTTCTGATGTCAATATTGTTGAAAACAGTGTTGGTGGAAATTGTGTGTGCAACATTAAAAGAAACCGTGCAAGGTGCGTTTAAATGGTGGTAAAGTCAGGTAATGGTGGATTCTGGGTTGACTCTTACTACCATTGGGTTAGAACCATTCAAGAAATTTCAACCTGTGAATTAGCATCCTCTGTAAAGATTTTTACATATGGATGGGCCAAAATCGAGGTTGCGTGGGAGTCTGATGGACAGTTGGAATGTTTATGGTAAGACAACCACATATGTGTGATCTACATAGCGAAGTATGGGTCAGATTTACTGGGGTCTGACGAACAGGGGGAATTAGATACAATTCTGGACCCGAACCACCCTGATCGAGTTATTTCAAAGTACCGTTTAGCTAATATCAGATGTGAGAATTGCATGAATGTGTCCTACTCCAGTGAAGGTTGGCTTGGTTATTTTTCCAGACATATTTAACAAAAAACTGGGCAAGTAGTATGGATTTGAGCACAAGATTATATTGAAGAGTGATACCAAGCCTGTAGTCTGCAAGGTTTCACAAGCTGGCATTGTGTTTGAGAGCTGAATTGGAGACTGAATTGAATCGCTTGTGTGACCCTGATATTACTGAACCTATAGAAGGTGCAGAGTGGTTGTCTCAGATTGTCCTAGCTCTATAAAGTGAATGCACTTTGAGGCTGTGTATGGATTTACGCGATTTGAACCAAAACAGCTCAGTTGATCGCAAACCTTCATCTAACATCAATGAGATGCTGTGCACATTAGAGGGAGGAGTAGTATTTATCACACTTGATATGTCAGCGGCATATTCCCTGGTCATATTGTCTGAGGATTCTAAGCACTTTCTTTATTACTCCCTTAGGAGCCTTTCATTACAAATGCATGCCTTTGTGTTGGTGTCAGCATCCTCAGTTTTTCAGAGACTGAGATTCATGTTCCATGGTCACTAAGGGGTGTTTTATTTCCAGGATGACATTCTGATATTCTGAGGTAATGTAAAGGAACATGCCCATAAGTGTACATTTGACCTAAGTCGAGTGGATTACCTTGGACACCATTTTAGCGCCAAAGGCATCAAACCGAAAATGAAGATTTGGAAAGCCATCAAGGAAACATCTTGCCCTAAGAACAAGGAGCAACTAAAGTCTTATTTGGGCCTGGTGGAATATTATTCTAGACTTGTTCCTTTCTTTGTCCAGAAGACTGCACCTTTAAGGATTTTACCTAAGAAAGGAAGTGCATATGATTGGAATGTAGAATGCCAGCGTGCAGTAGAAACCATCAAATCAGATATTGTTGAGGCTTTGCCTTTAAAACCTTTTTATCCTCGTAATTCCAATATCATCATAGTCACGGATGCCAGTAATGACAGTAATGACAGTTTGGGTGCTTTGTTGTTACAAAAGAGGAGAGATGGCAGGGAAGAGGTGATTGCATTTGCTTCTACAGCACTACGAGGATCTGAATGAACTTATTTCACTATTGAAAAGGAAGCAATGGCGATTTGTTGGGGCACTCAGCATTGTAGAACTTATGTCTGCGGTGTTCTATTTGTGTTACACATTGATCACAAACTGTTGGTGGACTAGTAGAGCAATGTCCAGGGTTGCCAAATGGCAATATCATTTGCTAGAGTATTATTACAAAACAGAGTATGTCCCAGGTAGGAACAATGTGTTGCTGATTACTTGTCCAGAATGCTGCTGATTACTACAGAAGAATGCAAGAAGGAGAATGAAATTGTGGTAGGTTCCATGCATCATAAATTGGAAATAACAAGTGGTGCTATTTCGAAGCAAGAATAGAGGGATGCTCTCAAACGTGATATTGTTTTGCCTCAGGTAAAGAGTTGGCTGAGTGGTGGTTGGCCAGATGCCAAGTGTACTAAATTTGGGCCTTATTTTCAAGTGGCGGATGAATCAACATGTGTAGAAGGTTTTGTGCGAAGGGTTGAATATGTACATATATATTAACCAGCAAAAGCTTCTAATTAAGTTCACTGGGCTGCACACAGGGGAGAAACTTACAGAAAGCTGGAGAGCTACCAGTAGCTCACAAGCTACTCATTCGAGAGGCCTGGTTTAGAGCATACTGATGTTCACCTGAAAGATGGTACAAAGAGCTGGCCTATATACATCAGTGTCAAATTCCTTTGCGTGTTGCTGAGCTTTCAGGAAGGGCCCTATTGGCAATGTACCTAACTTTTGCCCATGTGCTTTCTGGACAGCTGTGATCATGTTTATTACTGTTGGGTCTAGACAAGCATGATGTACTTTCTCCCACAAATGGGGCTTGTCCACTGTATCAAAATCTGCACTAAGGTATATGAAGCAGACAAAAAGAGGATTTCAATTACAGATGTATTTTTCTAGCATGTGTAGGTCATGGTGAAGAAGTGATCAAAGGGGGACTAGCCCCATGTGAATCCTGTTTGGAATATGGGAATGATTAAGGCCTGTTCAGTCCATACGTCTAACAAGGTCAACAAGTGCCCCCAAGGAGTCTCCTTTGAAGTTCCCAGAAGGATACTGGGCTGTAATTTTAGGCTTTGCTCAGTTTCCATTTTTAAAGATTATGAGAATTGGACTTCTCTTCCATGAGGGTTGTAGAATCCTCTAGCTGACATGACCACTTGTGAAGGACCTGCACACGAACACTCCGCACCAGTTTGCTTTGGATTAGATCCACGTCAGGGATGTGGGACTTCACCTAGGAGGGTCATAATGCTTTTTGGAAGCATTGCGGCTTTGGGTGGATGACTTGGCCTGGTATAGGTGTTTGTGTAAAGGAGGGTTTCATTTTCCTAATCTACTGGGAGTCCAGAGATAGTACAGTTAGTTGGGGGGGATTCTTTCAGGTTGTTATGGTATGGTCCATTTAACTAAGGAATAAACAGACGGAAGCATGAACGTCAAGGTTTTCTAGGGTTGTTTGTGTTGTTTGCCAGGGCAGTTTTCACAGTATCCTCCATTTGTTTTTTACTTCAGAAGCTCCAACTAATTTTTTTTGAGGTAGAGTAGAAAGTGCTACGGAAGGCTGGGTTGAAGAATATGTTTGAGGGTTCCGGATCACATAGCTTCACAGAATTACTTTCTATAAACTCTTTTATACCAAATGGCTCCCTTGATCCTGGTCATGCTGCTTGCTGTCATGGAAATTAGCAAACATACTGAGCATCTCTGCCCCTTCTGTGCTTTATATTCGAAACTGAATATTGCAATTAAACATCCTCGCTCCCTCTGGCCAGCGTGCAGCTGAATGGCAAGAAAAGTAGGAATCCCAGGCCCTTCAAGAAGGCAAATAGATTTTCTCTACTTGTTACTACGAGTAGCAAGAGCGAGCATTTGCAAGTAGGTTTCCAGAGGCTTTTTTTATTTTGGGACAATTGGAAGTACATGAGGTGGGAACCTGCCTCCATTCAAGCCCTTTTAGCCATTTCAGAATCAAGATCTTGGCAGTGCGTGGAGGCACAGGGGACCACTGTCCACGCCCCAAAAAACTTTAAAACTTTTTTCCTTAAGCTTGAAGAAAAAAGAGCTGCATTAAAAACATATCTTATTCAAAAAGTGATAACAGACATAGTTGTCTGCTGACACCATGTCTGTGTGATGGCTACCAATCGTAAAGAATACCTTATTTGCAAATGAATGATAAGGTAGGTCAGAATGCGACGCACTACAAATCAAAATTGTGTGAACCTACCTATCTGTATTCACAAATAGAGGGACAACGGGCTTTTATACATAAGGTCCAGCGCTGTTGCCCAAATGCAATATGAAAATTAAAGTTGTGCTGTTCCTGAATGATCTAGAATATAGGAGTATACAAGGGACAGTAGGCTACAGCATCAAAAGAGATGGGAATCCATTTCTTTGGAATGTAATGCCCTCACACACCCAGTTGGGTGTCATGCTTCATCATCGGGCTGCTCCTCGTCTGGCCGGCGCTGCAATGCCTGACGGGCTCCCGATGAGGGGCACTTTGGCAGAGATCTTTTTTCCAAATAGCCATTTGGTACTGTGGGTGTGAGAGATTTAGTGAGTGTAGATGAATAAGTGGTATGTGATGTTTATGTGAGTTAAAACAAGGTTGGGAGTACCAGCAAAAATAACCTTAATTGTGGGGTCTCCTACCCTGATTAAAATAAAAAGGAAGGCGCAATGCTAAGATAATGTCTTAGGTGTGGCGCTCTTCCGTGTGGTTGGTCAACATGTTTCTTCGCAATTCTACAAGTCTAGAGGCGATTCGTCAGGACCTACAGTTAAAAAACTATCTACACTAAGGTGGACTGGAAAACAATAATGAATTAATGTTAGGGATTTAAGCCACCATGACTTACTCTGTCTAATGGCTGGTAGTTCTGGTTCTACCTATTATGGAGAGAAAATCACATATTAATGTATGATGTCAAACAAATATCACAAGTATCAAACACTACTGTCCTATTCCCTGTGTGTCTAAATCACAGCACACAGTGGTGAGGTGTTGCAGGCATATAAACACCAGGTGCCAAATATTGAAGTGGTCACATTATTGCTCATGTGTGTAGTGACCACATCCGTATATTAAAAACCAAAAAACTGCAGAAAGAGCACAAGACTCACCCTAATTGGGATATACTACTGCTTCATCAAACCCCGGCAGGTCAAGATATGAGGAACTTTCCCATTTACTACAGGGGAAACCGACTGGCAGCTCTAGTCAGGGTATCCAGTCAGGGTATCCACTCCAAGATGGCGCCCGCAGTATAGAGAACAACACAATGACTTTCCTCACTCACGCGAGCGGTCCAGCAACAGCTGGTAGCAATCAGGAGTTAACAAGGAGGAGCAGCGGGTATTTAAACCGGGCCTGTTCACTACACCACACCTCCCGGTCCCGGCAGCAGTGGGTAGGTCCTTGGACACATTGCGTACTACGCAAACGTGAGTACTATGTTAACCTTTATGGTCTGCTTAATGTTCCGCACTCCCAACCCCTGTTAAAAGGTTTCCCAGCCAGTTTAAAACGTTCGACTATGTAGATGCACTTTCCCAACCTCCTTTACTCTTTTTTTTGTTTCTTTATCCCGACTTCGGTAACAAACATAAAGCCTGTATTGTTCTACCATAGCTGGGATTACTTTTTAATGATGTGGCCAATTTTAATGAACTACCCCTGAAGGTTGTGCAGATAGCGTGATGTAGGAGTATGTCACTATATGTACTAAGGAGGCCCACATACCCAATCTTTTAGTTTATTCAATAAAAGCGCTATTACCTTCACAAGCTGGCAGCTTTTAACTGTTCCTTTTTATCTGCATACCCCTGTAGTAAATGGGGAAGTTCCTCATATCTTGACCTGCCGGGGATTGATGAAGCAGTGGTATATCCCAATTAGGGTGAGTCTTGTGCTCTTTCTGCAGTTTTCGGTTTTTAATACACGGATTTGGTCACTACACACATGAGCAATAATGTGACCACTTCAATATTTGGCACCTGGTGTTTATATGCCTGAACACCTCACCACTGTGTGCTGTGATTTAGACACACAGGGAATAGGACAGTAGTGTTTGATAGTTGTGATATTTGTTTGACATCATACATTAATATGTGATTTTCTCTCCATAATAGGTAGAACCAGAACTACCAGCCATTAAACAGAGTAAGTCATGGTGGCTTAAATCCCAAACATTAATTTATTTTTGTTTTCCGGTCCACCTTAGTGTAGATAGTTTTTAAACTTTAGGCCCTGACGAATCGCCTCTAGACTTGTAGAATTGCGAAGAAACATGTTGACCAACCACACGGAAGAGCGCCACACCTAAGACATTAACTTAGCATTGCGCCTTCCTTTTTATTTTAATCAGGGTAGGAGACCCCACAATTAAAGTTATTTTTGCTGGTACTCCCAACCTTGTTTTAACTCACATAAACATCACATACTACTTATTCATCTACACTCACTAAATCTCTCACACCCACGGCACCAAATGGCTATTTGGAAAAAGATCTCCGCCAAAGTGCCCCTCATCGGGAGCCCGTCAGGCATTGCAGCGCCGGCCAGACGAGGAGCAGCCCGATGATGAAGCATGACACCCAACTAGGTGTGTGAGGGCATTACATTCCAAAGAAATGGATTCCCATCTCTTTTGACGCTGTAGCCTACTGTCCCTTGTATACTCCTATATTCTAGATCATTCAGGAACAGCACAACTTTAATTTTCAACCTACCTATCTGCACATGGGTCAATTCACAAAATTCCACACTGGTCAGAAAAATACTGGTTGCAATTTGCGACCAGTATTTTGCAACCAGTGTTTCGTACATCTTACCACTAGTGGTTAATAAAATAAGGGCTATTCTTTATTTCATTTAGTTATAATATCAGATAATGGATATACAAATACCTTGAGATATTCATAACTTCAAAAGGTGATAAATGTGGCAGATCGACAGAATTGAGTATATTCTTCATTTTAAGTGGTAAAGAAGAAACAAACCAGTGATTGTTCTGATTACACTCAGCGCCCATGGAAACACATTCTAGGTTTAGCAGTTGATGAAGTTACTCACTTAGTTTCTTTAGGGCCTCCACTGTGATTTCAGGATCACCACAAACTTTCTTTTCCAGCTCTTGCCAGGTCAAAAGATCAAGGACAGCCTGGGGGACAACCTTCAACAGGCCAGCCTGCATCGCTGCAATCTGAGATTCAGGAAAGTCGAAGGTGATACAAGGAATGAGAGGGTGGGGAGAAGGCAAAGAGGGAAGAACAGAGGGAGACAAAGACGAGAAGAAATATCATAATTCAGACGTGTATTGAGAGAATATATTTGTATGAAGCTTGCATGCTGTGCCAAGCTAGAGGTGTGTCTAGGAGGGAGGGCATGACCCTGACTATTAATACTAGCCCATTAGATGACAATGATGTCACATCATGCCTTGATGAAGCAGACAGACATGTCCCCTTTCCTAACTGGGGTGGTTAGCAGGAGGCAGCCTGTGCGTTAGTATATCTGATGAGTGCTTCCGATTGGTCAGGTGGATGTGCTATATGACTGGTCTGGCTGTTCTTCTAAGGAGAAATGGCAGTTTGCAGGTGGGAACTGGAGAGCGCAGACACCCCGGAAGAAGTGTCGCCCTGAAAGAAATCCTACAGGTATAGGGAATGGGTGTGTTCCAAAGGCAAACAAGAGCTGATTGCTGACAGTGAGTCACCTGAAAAACAAAATCACCACCACCTCTCACCAGAATACAAAGCAAGCCATATTCTTGGCTGCTGATGCATTAGTAACTGGGCATCATGAAGGAACTATCACAAAGCTTATACAACAGTGGATGGGCTGGACAATTAGGAGAGGCACCTAGACCCTCCTAGAGGCTGGAGCTAGTCCATGTGAGTTAAGAAGATAGGATTCCTAACTCCCAGGTTTCTCTAAAGGAAGGTCAAATAATGGAAGCCCAAAACCACTTGACCCCCGGAAGAAGAAAGGGGGATAATCCTTTAAGGTTTCTGCAGGTCTGTATTTGTAGTGCGTTCCTCTGTACTAGTAAGGTGGCCCACCTCTTCTAGTGCATAGTGAGTTTCATTCTTAGAGTAAACTGGTCCCAGGGCCCCATCCAGTGCGCTGCCTCAAGGACAATGTGAGCCTGGGCTGTGACAGAGTACTGCATGTAAGATTCACCCTCCCCCCGTCTGATTTAGAGACAGTGACAGTCTATTGTGTAAGTTTCTCCCATATGAACATCATGTAAAAAGCTTGACTCAAACATTAAAATAAGCATATGCTGTAGTCACCATTAAGTATGACCAATATATGTATGTGGTATTTGTATACAGCAAACGTAGCGAAAAGGCAGCGGAGCGCTGAATGGGATAAAAAAAAAGCATAGTCAACAAGATATACAACACGTATGTATGTATGTGATATTTCTACCTCGGCACCAGTAAATTCAAAGGTAACTGCCTTACACAACATAAAAGGGACACATACACTCAGTGCTAGTCGGACACTTCCAAAATCTACTTGATACAGCAATAACCAAGCTACAATGGAATTGGAGAGCCTTACAACAGTCCTTGATAAACAGACTGATGAAAAAGAAACTGCTGTGACCCCAAAAATTACACTCTAAACCACAAAAATATATTCAAATAGGATAATTTATATGGAGCGATCACAGGAACATTGTGACAATGTTCTGCAGTTCATTCTAGCTGCAATCAACAACATTCTAAACATGGAAGATACTTCACCACACCATGACCAGACATCATGAGAAGACCACATTTCCATTAGCTGGTTTTGCTCAAGTCACAAATGAAGGGATCTGAAGCTTCACTAAATGTCTTAAACCCATTGACTTTCATCCATGACGACCCACTCCCCGGACTTCATATTAAAATATAGGAGTTCACCGCGAAGATTCCACAACTGCAGGGGGGTGAAATGCACAGCTCTGTTGAGTATTTCTCGTTGATCACTCTAATCTAAAACAAATCCTACCTCCTTATCAGCTTCAGCTAGTTCTAGCGGCGCTCTTGAATACACCTCCCACACTGCTCAGCATCTACATCCCCCAGTGATGGATGGAATCAGTTCACATGATGGGATCCATTTCACATGTGCACCTGAAGCAGCCAGATCTAGAGGCTTGCATGTTTCTCACGACCATGCCTAAGCAGCTCATCCAGGTCAGATTTTCTTTGCATTCTGTAACTTTTAGTCCTGAAACTATACCAGAATGCAAAGTGAAAAACTCGGACCTGATGAGCTACTCATCCATTGATCTGGGAAATATGATAACTCTGTAAGAACTGGGATTCCAGTCCTGATTTATCCATCTGTTTCTTATGCATCCATCACTGGTTGAATACCAACTACTTTCCTATGATGGATCAAAAACTGAAACTCCACAGCTTAGTTTACAGATAGTTTCAGAATTACTGGGTGTTGTAAGAGTGTAATTTTTGTAAGAGGCCATAGATCTGGGCACTGGGGAGAGGCAAGGAAGCAGTACAACTATCCCCTGCTGGACTTGTGACCTGTCACTAAACCAGAGTACGAACCAAGTTATGGATTTTATCTGTGGAATGTCCCGCTACCCTACCATAGTCGATGGGACACTGTTGCCTGTTGTGAGTGAAGTCCTTAAGGCAGTGCTTAGTTTGTAAAAAAAAACTATGCACCAAGGCCTTCTCAAGAGGCCACTGCAGCTTGTGCCACACATTGTCCCTGCCTGCGCAGAAAAGGGCAGTGTCAACACAATACTAGCCATCATCCCCTACAAGTGTAACAATTCAGACTATTCCAAGCCACCCAAAGCTATAAAAATAGCATGAGCAGCAGGTATTATTCATATCTATTGTATATTGAATTATTGAGCAGCTTCTGGCATGCTTATCTGAAAATTAGACAAACAGCGCCACATGTGGCAGACTGTCATAAGTGGCGAAGGTGAGAATTAAGTGCCGGTATCGAACATCGGAAGCCACCAGCTCAAATTAAGCACTGCCCTGAGGGCGTTTGCGATCGTTCTTGTACCAATCCATACAACGTATGAGGACGCGTCTTGTCACAGCAAGACATTTGTGACTTGTTAGCACCTTATCCGGGGTGTTTTAGTTTCTGAAATGGATTATTGCAGTATCCATCTCATGTCTTCCTGTTTTCTGTTTTCATCCTGAAGTCCTCCACTTATCGTGCTCTGTTCTTAAATCCACTGTGTATATGCCTAGATTTGTAGCCCCTCCCCCCCAGCCCAAGTGTCCTCCTGTCTATATTTAACTGTGCTTTTTATTAATATGAATAGATCTCTAACCATTGGTTTAGAGATATTTTTCAGAGTATCCTGCCTCTATAGAAAACATCTCTGCATTAATGGAACCCGGCATGTGCGGCCTAGCCGTGTAACGAAGTCAATAAGCATCAGAGACCCTGGTGGTTTGGTTGTCCTCATTGTCTGTTTGTCTCCCTTCTGCAACATGCAGGATTACGTCCATCTCCATCTCCAAAGGAATGATCTGTGTTAAAGGGCTCAATGTATCTGAGCCTCTTCAATGTCTTTTCCCCAAACATTCAGGTTCCAATACATCTCAAAGCAAAACCGATTGCATCTGTTCATATATGGAGGCAAATGGAGACCACAGCATTAGTATAAACTCCGATACTCATATCCCTTAATTGAGTACGACCTCAAAAGACATAATAGTAAGAAATAATACTAGCAGTCATAACCAGCTTTACATCAGATCTCCAAACAATGGTAAACGTAAGGGGTGCTAACTTATAGAATCCGTAAGGGTCCTGAACACGGACACCAACTCAGACGATTTATGATCAACCATGTTGGAGGATTGTGATGCTACAGGCCTTTCAATTAATACACTCTGGGGTTAAATAGAAAGAGCATATATGTGACCTTGTACTACACCGTAGGACACCATTGCTATTCATTAGAAAGACATGCCTACCTATCTTGTCTAGTTGTTGGGCTATTCTATGTTTACCATCTTAACATTTGTAATGTCAACTGTTCTCAGTACAAATACATACAGATGTGAGTGCAACATAAGTCAGCAACAGTAGGTTTTGTTCTAACCTACAAACTCCAGAAACAGATCTCAGCTCAGACACTTTTGTAGCTGATACTTCAAACTGAGCACTCTACCCTTCCAGATGATTTGAATTTTTGCTTTATTAGGCTAGCGCTCCTTAACATACAAACGACAATTCATTTGTTTGCAGCTTTTAATCTTGACCCACCATGCCTGAAATCTACTCATCATTTCACCCAGCACTTAGCTTTTCACCCAAGAATAGGTTCCGATTATTTGCCTGGATCATTTTGCAATACCACTGAGCAATGGAGTACTGCAATGCCAGGAGAACATACCAGCCAACTGGCCGATTTGAAAAGCTAAGCTGCTCGTCCTCTGTCCAGGTGCTAGTTCAGTCACTTTAATAATTGAATCCAATATAAAAGTGAGGTACGTTTATATATCTACTATCTACCGGAGGCCTTTATTAAAAGCACTCAGCCTTCATTCTGCTAGTCTGGTCTGCAGCATCTGAAAAGGATAAACGTCCCCTCCTACTCAATCACCATATCCAGGTGGGTGATCAAATCTGTCACTTGCTTGGACAGTTGTGCTTCCAACTCAGCCCCAGTACCAATGATGTGGGATTTACCTCAGAGATCTTTCTGCCACTGATGCTTTTCAGTTATTACACACAGCAATTCTGCCTACCTACAAAGCACTCTTCATGTATGTGGATTACATGTAAATGCTAATTTGAGTCAAAGAAATTACAACAAGATAATATGGATGATGTCAGCAACTTTCCTAGAGTTAAATCCAAACAAAACAGATTACAGTGACAAAAAAGGATTATGCTGTAGATTTACAAGATCTACATATTCCTGCCATCTTATGTTGGGCTTGGACTGTTGCAACTTGTTTTTATTCAAAGAAGTCTTTAGAGTGGCAAGGTCTCTGTGGCTCCTCCTCTGGAAGTGAACACACCTGGGAACAGACTCCACTGTTAGAATGTTTTCTGCACAGCCGGTGAGAGTAGGTATAGAGAAGTGAATAGGATACGATAGTGGCCAGGTGTGTAAGATAAAAAAATTAAGAAAGTTGAAGATATGAGTAGCAAGCACTGGCTTTCGTGGAGGTGGGTGGACCTATGTGAATCTACAGCACTACATGCGACAGACAGCTCCTTACAAGTAACATAATCCGTTCATAGCATGTGTGGCTTTAGATATACATGCTCTGCATCGACTTTAAAGCAGTCCTCCCATAAGCAGTGGCTAGACAGTAGATGGTGCAGAGGTCTGAAACAGAGTCCTTTAGACAGTGTGACCTACTCTAGCCTGTTGTCTTGCCAGAATGTCCACACAGTAATGCTTTGTGAAGGTGTGAGGAGTTGATCATGTGGACAATGTGGTAGCTTTGCATGTGTCCACTATGATTTTAAGAAAGTCCATAGTGTTGCCCTGTTTTGCGGGTGAAGTGGGACCTAGGGGGGGCAGGTAGGCCTACTTTTGGCTTAAAGGTAACAGGTCTGGATAGATTTTAACAATCTACCTGGCTATATCTGCCTTCGATATGGATTGACCTTTATGAGGCTGTGCAAAGGCAATAAAAAGCGGTTATGTTTTAAGGAAGGACTTTGTCCTATCTATGTGATACATGAGTGCACGCTGGACAAAGTGTGTGTAGTGCACGCTCTGCTACCGAGTCAGGCTGTGGGAAGAAACACTAGGAGCTCAAATGTCTGGTTAAGGTGAAATGGGGAGACCAACATGGGGAGGACATTTGGGTTGGTTCCAAGGACAACCGTGTCATTGTGGACCTAGAAAAAAAGGTTCTTGTAGTGTGAGGGCCTGTAGGCCACTAATATGCCTAAGAGATTCTAAGGGACTAAGATGGCGACCTTCCAGGAGAGAAACTGCAACGAGCAAGAATGGTAACATGAGTCTGATCAGGACAACGTTCAGGTTCCAGACTAGGATAGGTTACACCCTAGATGGGGTGACACATTTAAGGACCTCCATAAAAGCTTTAATAACAGGGATCTTGAAGAGTAAGGAGTGTTCCATTTGAGCTGGTAGTGCCGACTACTTACCATGAAGCATAGCTAGCATCGACAGGCTGGGTGTACGGTGATGTGAACATAGGAATTCTTCTAGTGTAGTGTGGCCATGAAGTCGCCTTGCTGTAGGGGAGGAATTACTTCTTGTTAGGTTACCAAATTGAAAGGTATTTGTTCAAAGACCTGCAATCAAGGATTGGGCTGAGTGCAGGCAGTGGCAGCTGCTAGCATGGAAAAGTGGTGGGGCAGCGCAGAAAAAAAAAAAAAAACTTAACTGCCGCCTCGGTGCTCAGCTCCCGATGCACATGCTCTCAGACTCCATTGCGCCAATCCAGACGCTGCTCTCATGCTGGTATTAACCAGCATGAGAGAAGTGCCGGGATTGGGCGGAGCGGGCTGGTTTTACACTCCAGGAAGGACTGGGAGCCTGTGCCTACTGCTCTCCATGCAACAGCATGGAGATAGCTAAGTGCTCATGACGGTTTGGCCGTTTTAAAAGAGCCGGCCAAACCGTCATGAGCACTTGAGGTGCCCGGGGCCCAATACTCCTCCTGCTGCTGTCAGAGAATGGCCCCACCCTCAAGACTCTGCTCCATATTGTAAAATAAAAAGATAAGAAATCAGTTCTATTAATTGCTTTATTATAATTTTATATTACAGGTTTTCATGCAGTGGTGTGTCGCTACTCCGCCGTAACTGAGGAGCCGCAGATGCCTGAGTGAGTCGGCCTTTTTGGGAATGAGGAAATACAGGGAGTAGATGCCCTTGCCCTCGAGTAAACTTAGCTGGATATGGTCTCGGATAAGATGGCTTGCCTCAGTGCCAACCAGATCCCGATGGCTGTGGTGCAAATGGCGGATACGGTGGCATGTGCACGGGGTGGCTGCCCGACCTCCCAGGCACTTCAACATGCGGCCGCTTTTGTCTTGGAAGTCTGGTGGAGTTGACGGTTTGGGTGTTGACTGTAGTCATGCATCCTCACACGGCCTTGATAGGAGGTCCAGAGTCGGAAGTACAGAGGGCGTCCTTGAACGGCTCTTCCTCCTCATGCTTCAAGGAATCTGATCCAATGATCTTGGGCTGAGTTTATGGTCCGGTATGTTGGATGTGTCACCGAATTCCTCCTCTTCACCGCTAAGTGGGATTACTTCACTGAAGATGTCAGATGTCTCTGAGGCTGATCAGTAAATTTTGGTTTGGACCCACTGTGTGTCTCCCCACTGCCAAAGGGTCTTTTTGCTCCTGAATGCCTAGGGAGAATTGCAGAGGGTCTCCTCATGCTCTGGAGAGAAGCAAAGGTTATAGATGAGGAGGTCAGCCCAGGGGTAGTTTGAGTGACACTGAGGGCATTACTGGAAGGGTGTCCGTTCCATTTGTTCACGGCCCGACCTTTCTTGGCGCCCACATAACCCACGAAGAGTTGATCGTCCACCATGAAATCTATACTGCGGTCGAGTAGAAAGACAGTGCACGTTTTGGGTCCAGAAGGTGGAGTCTCTCCTCCTCTTTGGAAGGGTGCAGAGGTGGGAAGAAGGTGGGCAATGTGATGGTCTGACCTATGTGAAAAGCCACTTTGGGCAGAAAAGAGGGCCTAGTGCGAGGGACCACTTTGTCCGGATGAACTGCAAGAAAAGGAGGCTTAGAAGAAACAGCCTGAAGCTCACTCACTCTGCGAGCAGATGTGATGGCAAGCAGGAAAGCGGTCTTCATGGTAAGAAGACGAAGAGGACTCAAAGGAAAGTAAGAACAAGATTCAAGTCCCACTGGGGCATTACGAAAGGAGAGGGAGGAAAGAGGAGTAATGCCCTTTAGAAATCTATTTACAATCGGACACTTGAAAAGAGAAGGCTGATCAGGAAGGCGCAGAAAGGCAGAGATGTCCGAAAGGTAGCCTTTAAGAGTGCACAGAGCAGAGCTATGCTGGGCCAAAGATAGAATGAAGAGGAGAAAGAGGGGCAGAAAGGGGATCCACAGCCTTTGCTGTGCACCATGCCACAAATTTGTTCCATGTACAGGCGTATACCGTTTTAGCGGAGGGACGCCTGGCTGCCAAGATGACATTACAGACTTCGGGAGGAAGGTCGAAAGCTGTCAACTGCTGCCGCTCAATCTCCACGCAAGGACAGGTTCGGGTGGAGGACCGTCCCCTGCTGTTGCGACAGAAGATCCTCCCGAAGAGGCAGACTGATCGGAGGATCGATGGCCATGCTCAAGAGCTCGGGGTACCAGACTCTTCGTACCCAGTCCGGAGCTACAAGAATGACTTGGGCCAGGTCGAGCTTGATCTTCTTCAGCACTCTGGGCAGAAGTGGTACAGGTGGAAAGGCGTATAGGAGGCCACGCGAGTGCCGCCTTGGAAACTCCAACACGCAGAACTGTTGACATTGCACGTTCTCTTCGATGGCGAACAGATCTAACCAAGGCTCTCCCCACTGCTGAAAGAGACCTTGCACCATCTCCGAGTGAAGACGCCATTCATGATCCATCATGCATCGGAGGCTGAGTTTGTCCGCCCTGCCGTTCAGAGAACCTGCCAGGTGTTGCACCACCAGGAATATGCCCTGATATTCCAGCCATGTCCAAAGGCGAAGAGCCTATTGATATAGGGCCCACGACCCCAGCCTGCCATGTTTGTTGCAGTACCACATGGCGGTGGTGTTGTCTGTGAACACCTGCACTACTCTTCCTTTGACAGAAGGAAGGAATGCCTTCAGTGTAAGACGGATCGCCCGGAGCTCCAGAAGGTTGATGTGGAGCCCGGACTCCGCCGGAGACCAGAGACCCCTGATCTCTGCCTCTCCCAGGTGGCCGCCCCATCCCCCATCGAGGCAGACAGGACCTGAGCATTTTGAACTTCTCCTTCCTGATGAAGCGGTTGAGGGCCCGGAGGTCTAAGATAGGACGCAGGCCTTTGTCCTCCTTGGGTACCAGAAAGTAGTGGGAGTAACAACCACAACCTACTTCTGGCACAGGGACCCTTTCGATAGCTCCCTTGGCCAAGAGAGCTGCAACTTCCTGGCGGAGAAGGGCCAAGTGATCCTCCGACATGCGATGGAGTGCTGGTGGCATGGAGGGAGGGTGTCGCTAGGTCCCAAGTCCGTAGCCACGAAGAGGCTGGGTAGCTTGAGCGGCCGTGTGGCCAGATTGGGTGGAACGTGGTGGGGACCCCTTTCATAGCTACGAAAGGGGCGAAAGGCATACTGCATGGGGCGAGAAGTGGCTGCGAGGCCCAAGGATCTGGCTGTAGCCCTGGAAACCTTAAAGAGCTCGAGTGCTGAGTCCAACTTGTCACCGAACAGGCGACGGTCATCAAAGGGCATGTCCAGAAGGGTGGACTGGACATCCCGAGATAAACCAGACGTCCTCAAGCAGACGTAGCACCTCAAGGCTACTGACGTAGAAACCGTTCTGCCCAGAGAGTCGGCGGTATCCAGCCCACACTGAATGGGGGAACTTAGCTGTGTCTCGACCCTCTGCCACTGCGCGGGTGAGAATGGCCCGGGCCTCCTCCGGGCACTGTGGCAGCACTTGCGCAACCGTATCCCACACCGTTTGGGGATAACGATCCAAGAGGCATGCAGTGTTCACCTACCGCAGCACTAAGCTGGCGGAAGGAAACATCTTCCCAAGGTGGTCCTGCTTCTTAGATTCCCTATCTGGGGGAGCAGTAGGGAACGGAGCAAGACGAGGCTTGGACTACCAAGTTCTCGGGGGTAGGGTGTTGGGAGAGGAAAAGTGGGTCGCCCAGGGCCAAGCGGTGGCGTCGGGCAATCATCCTGTCCACAAGAGCCCCTGTGCTAGGCTTAGACCAAGTGCCCAGAAGGATGTCGGGGAGGGCTTCATTAAAAGGCAGCAGGGGCTCCGAAGAGGCCGCTGCCGGTTGAAGTACCTCTGTCAGGAGGGTAGTCCTGACTGCCATCGTAGGAAGCTCCAGGCCCTAGGCCTCAGCCGCCCTATGCAACACCACTGCCTACGTAGCTCCCTCCACCGTAGCCACGGTAGGCGGGGAGAGCATGCCAAGGTCTGGGGAGGTATCCAAACCACTGGCATCACCCAGTTCCTCTCGCCAGTCCAGCTCTTCGAGCTGGTCAGCTAAAGGGTCTACAGACCCCGCCCAGTCCTCCTCACCCTCCTCTAGCTGCCACTCAAGGCGATAGGGAAGGACAGGGACGACAAGCGGTATGAAAGTACCCTCCGGCGCCGGTACGGACGTCCGTCGGGCACCGTTTCCAAGTCGGGGATGAGGCTAGGGTCGATGCCTGTTGGGGGCACAACCGACGTGGTCACTGGAATCGGCGCCGGGGAAGGTACCGTGTGGTCGACCGGCGCCAATCCGGATCCAGCCTGGTTTGCGTGGCCCGAAGAAACGCCGGCGGAGTCGGGCTGCCCAAAAATGCTATAGAGCGCTTCGTAAAAAGCTCGAATCTGGGCAGGGGACGCTCCATCTCCATGAAAGGGAAGGAAGCGCGGAGCTGTCCCAGAAGCGGGCTCCGAAGAGGGAGAGCGACGACGCTCCGGGTCCCGCGTCACATCGGCCGACGGACTGGGAAAAGGCGAAGAGCAACGATGCTTCTTTGCCTTTCTTCTTGTGCTATGACTTACCCGAGGAATGCTAAGACTTAGATGATGAGTGGTGGTGGCTCCGCAACCGGTCCCGAGAACTTCCTCTCGACCGGGACCTCGAACGACGCAGAGCGGGCTGCCGGGCCTCCAAGAGCTTTCGGGACTGCTCCCGCAAAGACTTCGGATTCATGGCCTGGCAGTCGGAGCATGACTTCGGGTATTGGTCGCGCTCCAGCGACCAAAGGCACATGAGGTGCGGATCCGTGACGGACATCAATTTGTGACAGGAGTCACAAGGCTTGAAGCCGGTCCGACGATGGTACATCACTCGTGCTACCAGGAGTCAAATAACTCAAAAAAGACGTTAACAAAAGTAGAAAAAAGTTTAGTTAAAAAATGGCTATGGGGCAAGCTTCTCTCTGGATCTGCGCTGGCTGGCGTGGAAAAAGAAAGAACTGATGTCAGGGTGCAGGGGCGGCTTCTAAGTAGACACTGCAACGTCATCCCGGCGACCACGACGACGGACGCGGATGACCCACGCCACCTACCGACGCGCAGGGGTATTGCTACAGAAAAATTATCCAGATCCAGTCTGACGCCTGGGGGTAATTCTAAAGTAAGGAATCTATAACTAATGGTCTTTTTCAGATAAGATTTGCAACAGACCGACCCCAACTGTATATGGAAGAATTATGTAGAGCATGTATATCTACAGCCACACATGCTACGATTGATTTTTCTTTACAGTCACCAAGCCTTTGAGCAGGTTCCACAGGCCACCTGTTCAGCCCAACTATTTTTTAATTTTTATTTTTTTATGGTTTTAATAATTAAAATAGTATGTCTTCTCATTATAGAACACATTTACAGACCACATTTGACCCAGGAGTTAACGTGAACTAAAAACTGTATAATACCATGTACGCATTCATCAAAACTTGAGTAGTTCTGCCTCACATGGGGTATTAACTTCAATGTGATATTCTTCTCTAATTCCTCGAAATTCCATCGGTCCCCCAAATCTTGACGTGACCTTGGGGCATCCTCTGAATTTATATATGGGAATTTCAAGTGCCATATAGCAATCCAGACCCTTTGCCCACACCCCCAAATCTGGTGGCTTTCTATCTTGCTCATCAATTTTTCTTTTTTAGACAATAAGACAAAGGTGCATTAATGATAACTATACCTACCCATTCACATTTAGGTAACTTATGTGTAAACACGCAAATTTGGGCATACTGTCAATTATTCATATAGTGACTTCCACTAGTGTGTTACATATTTCCTCTCAGAAGGGTTTGATTTGTGGACATGCCCAAATTAATGAAAGGAGGTCTACGTCTTGCAACCCACACCATAGACATCGTAAACAGTTTGGAAATGCAACCCTACCAAAAATCCATAGTTTGTGCTGGGTGATATACGCTAAATCCGTATTTGTAAAGCGCGAACTACTCACCCTTACGGGTCTCAAGGCGCTGGGGGCCGTCGTGGAAATTAAGTGAGCTATTGCCCAGAGTCACATGGTGCTGAGCTGAGCTGCCGCCGGAGCCAGGGATCGAACCGTGAACCCTGTGCTCCGAAGTCAGCTGCCCTGGCCGCTGCACCACACCTCTCCACTCACGCTCTGTGCAGGCATTTGAATTCAATCCTTTGGAATTGGGTGGCAATGATGACCACGTGGCACCATTTTGACGTCTTGCCATTCCTCATTTGTGAGTGCACCAACATCTCTTTCCCACACCTCTTGTAGGTTTATTACACATGCCTGGGCTGTGCATTACTAGCAATTTGTGTTTAACTGAGATCTTCTACCTCTGCATATCACCCATCAGCACTTACAACTCTAGAGGAATGAAGTGAGGTAAACCTGTGAGGTCTTGAATGTGTGGCTGACTGGCATGACTAAGCTGTAAAATATTTGAAGAACTGACCCTAATGCAGATATGAATTCCTTTTGGAGGCTTCGAAAGAACACATATTGACACCGATCAATACGTCTCCCAACTTGGACACTCCAATGCAGTTGTAGAAAGAACGTACCTGGCCAAGCCAACCACTCAATCACTGTTGAGGTGCTCTTGTTAATTTTCAATACCATCCGGCGCCCCACAAGGATCCCAACACAGTTTTAGCACATGACGGCGGCTGGGGGAAAATTCGGGTCAAGCCTCCCACCATAGAGATAGTGCATTGGGTATGTTTATAACATGGGCCACTTTTCAGTCGCATATGCAAGGTCAGAAAGTGTGACATTTAGCCTCGTTACTTATGATTAGATGGGGTATGTGATAATACCCAATTATATCTGTGGCTCCAATTACACCATTGTACTGGGATTTGAAAAATTTTGCTACAATAATTTACAGAGTCTTACCCTCAATTAGAAAAGCCCAAATTATTGAAGTAAGGCGAGTGAAAAATTCTAAAGGGGTTTCAAATGGATAATTTTGTAGTTGCTAAAGTATACGTGGCTGGGACAGCAACGTTTTTAAGAATTTGCAGAGTGAAAATTTTTGTTGCAACGTCTTATGTATAATCTGGTCTTGAACCTTAGAATAATAAGAAAGACAATGTTCCAACAGCCTATACCTGAACTATTTGTTTAAAGCATCACAATGTATTCAAGCATGAATAAAAAAAAAATCAGGTTGTGTGATAATATGAATAAGTACAAAAATGTTCCATAAATAATCTCATATATGAGAACAATTTAACATGAATAGTACAATTTGGTAAGTGATCTATTATTCAACAATAAAGAATGCAATGGCATATATTGGTTTTGCCAACACCTACCTGTTCCTTGCTCTCTTCCAGGCGCGCCTTTTGCACCAAGCGGATGAACTCCTTGCGGTCCTCGTAGCATACGGCCGTGCTGGCACCGTTGGGGATCAGCTCCACCACCTGCTGGTCACTGAGCACCGTGGTGTACGTTAACTCTCCACAGAACTTGAACTCGAAGGTCTCTTTGTCCATCACTTCCATCACCTCCAGCAGTTTCACCTAAGGGACAGAGCAGTCAATACAGGAATCTCTATACAAGCGATGAGGGGATCAGAGTCTGAACTTTCGCACCGGGATCTGGAGATTTCACTTCGTTGGCAGGAACATGGACAGCAGGGAAGATTGGACTGTGAGCACCTTAACTGGGAAACATACATCCTTGTGATCAATCCCTATTTTATAGTAGACGTGGGCTAACTATACAACTTCACAACAAAACACATTCAAAGTCCATTGGTGAGTCGAAATGAGATGCCTTACAACCCTGAAAGATGGTCAGACAATGCATCTTGTTCAGAATTGTACAAGTATAACATTACATGTCATCTCACATGATCATGGAGCAATGAGAAAAATGATAAGGATTATCATGCATGTCAGACTACTATCACAGCAGCTCCATGACTTGCCTATACTTCCGGCCATGGAGCAGCATTATAAATCACGTATTCACGCTTAACATGCAGTACAATTCCCGTGGAAATTATTATTTTCTTTTTATTTGCATTTCCACAATTACAACTTAACATACAGTACATGCTAATTAGTAAATACATGTCGCAGTTCAAGAGCAGTATCATTCTATGCATAGCATCTTCAAATTACGCATATTTCAAATTAAAGCCGTGCACCAATGGTGTTTCTCTGCTAGGACTGTCTAGTGTCTGTGACACGGAATGGTCCGGCATGCTGTCTGAGGCTTCCTGACTGTACTGTGTATGCGTAGGGGGCACCATCCGCAAATTTAACTATGGCTGTTGCATAAGATATATCTTGAGGTTCCCATATGTCTCGGAATCTGGAACTCTACGGTAATAATTCTGCATATGTGCTAAGCTGTTCTCTTCAATATACCAGATCACGCATCCAATCCTTAAATTTAGGGGCTCTGCCCCTTCCCCATCTACATGCCACCCTGGGCTTGGCCATGAGCAGCCCAAGTGCCACAAATCGTTTTGTTGTTATTTCCAATTTATTTGTATAACCTAACAGCCTGATAAGTGGGGTGAGGACTATCTGCGTGCCCCCCCCCCCCATCTTGAACAGGGCCTCTCCCACCTCTCTCCAGTACTTGGAGACAGCTCTGCATGTCCAGGCCAGGTGAAGAAAGTCTGCCCCTCCCCGCACCCATCACAGCTATCAGTATCTTTTAGTTTATACCAATGAAGCCGCGCAGGGGAGTAGTACATTCTGTGTAGGAATTTGAAATGGATAATCCTCAATCTGCTGCTAGCCGTTAACAGTTCAGTCTGCTGACAGCAGTATGCCCACTGTGCATCTTCTATAGTGTGTCCCAACTCGCCCTCCCAGCCCAGTCTGGCTTCGTCCTTGGTAACCGTTTGTGATGCGAGGGCACTTCTGTAGAGTCTTGAGACCGCGTGTGATGGGCCGTCAGTTTGAAGCATATTATGCAATGGGGTTAGTACTGGTGGCACCTCAGGGAAGTTAGGGGTAGTCGTCTTAACGTCCTGTCTTAGCCATATGTACATAAGGATCTCAAGGGGTGTGGGGTTATTTTCCCTGAAAAATTCTTCCCTAGTTCGGAGTCTCCACTCTACATACAGGGCCCCCCAGGTGCACAGATTATGGCGTTATAGCATACGACGGCATTACGCTTCATGCGTTATCGGAAGATTGTATTGGTATTCCAAAGGCAATGCCGGTGAATACACCATAGGTGCCTGTAGCTTTTTTGCAATGCTTTTCCAGGCTTCAATCGTACAAACAATGGTTGATTCCCTCCCTCCAGCTGTCTGTCGGTCCATCCCGAGAAAACCGGAAAGTGGCACAGGTGCCATGTACCCCAGCTCCACTGCCAGGTGTGGCATAAAGGGATGGGGACTGTACCAATATGTTGCGTTTTGTGCTTGTGCACTTAAATAATATAGTTCTGGCTCTGGAGATTCAAACCCCCCTTTAGCAGAGGGTTTCGTGAGGGTATCCCACTTGATTCTGGGTTGCTTGCCCCCCCAGGCCAGACATATCAGTTGGGTTCTCAGGCTCTTGAAGAACTGGCGTCCCGGGGTATGCGGTATGTTTATGAACAGATATAGCAATTGGGGTAAGATAACCATTTTCAGTGCAATGCGCCCGGCCAGGGACAAAGGCATTGCAATCCACCTGATAATGTGGTCCGTAAGGGAGTTCAACACCCTACCATAATAGGCTCTCAGTAATTCCTCCTTATTTCTGGTAACTACTATGCCTAGATATTTAAGTTCCGCTTCACACCACTTCAACGGATATTCTGACTGAAAGGGGGGGGGAGTATTTGAGGTGGGTGGAAAGATTTGAGATTTCTCCCAGTTTATTGTGATTCCCGAGATCCCTCCAAGCCTAATGAATTCACGGATTATTAAGGCTAATATGGGGCTCTCTAAGATATAAAGTAATGTCATCCGCATAGAGTGACACTAATATATGGCGGTATGGGTACCTCAGTGCCCACTCCCTATGATGTTGCCGAAGGATAGCATCCAATGGTTCTACCACAAGGGTGAAAAGGAGGGGAGACAATGGGCATCCCTGCCTGGTCCCCCGGGTTATGTCAAAAGTGGGCGATTTTATACCGTTAATCAACAGCTTCGCCCTCGGTTTGTGATTTAATAGGCGCACCCACGCAATGAATTTTGGGGGGAAGCCCATGTGTCTCAGTACTGCCATCGGGTAGTCCCATTCCAGGGAATCGAAAGCCTCTGTGGCATCAAGAAATACTGCCACGGCATTGAGCTCCAGTTGTATATCTTGAATGATGGTAAACAATGTACTTAAATTGTGCCATGTGGCTCTGCCTGGAATGAAGCCAGACTGGTCTGGGCGTACCAAGCCGTCCACGAGTAGGCCTAGCCTGTTGGCCAGCAGCTATGCAAGTATTTTTACATCGCAATTTATTAAGGAAAGTGGCCAATAGCACTCAGTGCTGTCAGCTGGTTTGCCTGGCTTCGGGAGAGAGATAATGAGGGCCGCTCGTAAGGTGTGCGGCAGAGTTCCGTTCTGCAGTGCCTCCTCATAAACTTGTTTGAGGAAAGGGGCCAATGTGTCAATGTATGCTTTACAGAATTCGTCCGGAAGCCCGTCCGGGCCCGTTGCTTTGCCTGCCCCCATTTGTATGATTGCAGCCCTGATCTCATCTTCCTCAAACTCGGCCGCAAGGAACTCTCGGTGTGTGTCACTTAGCCATCCTAACTCCACTGTGTCTAAGTAAGCATCTACATCTATAGGAGTAGATCGCCCAGTGGTGTATAGTAAAGAATAATATTCCCTAAGGGTCTGCATTATGGCCTCTGTGTCTTTCTGGGGTATCCCTTCTGAATCTTTAACTTCCATAATATAGTTGGAACATCAGGGTAAGGGCGTTAGTTCCGCCAGCGCTTTTCACGGCCTCCCCGTAGCTCCTGGCTCTGTGGTACTGTCTGCAGAAGAGGCTTTCCCTCTCAGCTATGTTTTGGTACTCAGTGAGTGCTTCCCTTTTTCTTGCTTGTTTTGTCCCATCCTTGTCAGCATGAAGGCCACCCTCCAGTTCTCGGAGTTCCCCCCTCTAATGTCTTTTAATATGCCCCCTGTCTTGGCCATATATACACCTCTTATGCAAGGGTGGGCGTAGTTGGCGGAGTACCACTACACGGAATTCTGCGGAATTGAACATAAACTCCGTGTGAACTCCGCTCCGCAACTCCGTTCCGTCTCATCCCAATTAATAAAATAGAAACCTCAGATACTCGACAAAATAAGAGGTAACTCTATCTTTACATGCAAAAATGCAAATAGTCATCTCACAAAAGTGAAAATGAAAATACAGCAAGCAGTGAGGTGAAGATTTTGGGGTCCTCCCTAACCTAGGGAGAGAACCAAGCAGATGCCTTGAACACAAAGAGCACATCACGCTGAACGATTCGGTGGTAGTCCCCTCGTCCTAGGACCACCCCAAGCACAGTTATGGGCAAAAATACAATCCAACCAAAGGCCCTGCAAAGCATTATGGGACGAGATTCTAGAGGGCAGTGAATATTATAGTATCCAATATCAAAACATTCCTCAAGGGGCAGGCTCTTCGGGCTCAGCTTAGAGCTAATACTATAATATTCACTGCGCTCTAGAATCTCACCCCATACTTCTGCATAGTATCGGCCGTGATCTGTCAGCTCTCCAATGACCTCCGCTGTCAGGGATTGCGGAGGCCTCTCCCCCTTTCTCCCTGACAGTTGCTCGGTGCGGCTTCTCAGGATATTTCTGCCACCACCCTTTACTCACGCCGCGGAGGCCACAGCTGCGCCCTTCTCCCGCTCCGCGGCCCCTCGCGCTCGACTGCTGCTGCGGAGGGCCGTCACGTTATCACCCACGTCCAGGCGCCTTCCACGCTTCTCAGTGTATTCGCCGGTGCTTTGCACTGTTTTTCAGGCTTCCACTGCCCCTTTAGGTGCAGGATAATGTTGTTTAGGCGTCCCGGACTGCAGGAGCCTCACACTGTGTGGCCATCTTGCTAGCCTGCCTTCTAGGGCCCCTCACGTGGAAATTAGTTATTCAACTAAATTTGTAACAGTGAACAAAACAAAACAAAAAAACATGGCAGCATCAGGCAGTCAGGTGTTATTCCCCATGGAATCCTTTATAAGAAGGCTGGAACTAGCTATACACTTGGGGCAATCTCCCCTGACTTCTGGTGCAGACCGCCGTCTCACCCAAGTAGAGGGTCAACTGGAATGCAGGCGTGGTGTGTTAGTCTGAATCAGCTCAATCTGCCAATACAGGTATGTAATATATCTAATCCTGAATAATATCCAGCAGGCACACATAGCCCCGACCCATGCAGGTCCCCTGGACTCGAACCTTGGGTCGCTACCTCTCCTACATTCAGAGGTGCCACGAGCCTTGTTCCCAGTACGCATACCCCACATTCACAAACTTCACACAGTGTCAGTCAGACAGTCGAGGGACCAGCCTCCGGTGTCAACATAAGTGAGGTGGAAGTAAGGTGGAGTTCGCTGCCTAAGATGAAACCATTGCCATGTCTTCTGGCCTCTCATCTGACATCAGGTTCTCCAACATATCCCCCAAGCCTCTAGATAGCGTTCTGCATTCTCATCAGTGCGAACTGAGTGCAGACGGTGCTCCTCAACCTCACTAGAGTCAGCCCTCCATTTATCCAACCGGGGAGGGTTGTAGGGTGTGTCCAGTGTATGGCAATGCGGCGTTTAGCCAGCAAGAGTCCCAGGACTGCAAATTTGAATCGCATACGGGTCCCAGTCTTGGGGACCAGGAGAACGCCGATAAGACAATGCTTACCTGATGCCTCAAAGGGACCCTCGTGACTTTCAGCAACACACGCAATACTTCTGTCCAGTATGTGCGGAGTCGGGCACAATCCCAAGTCATGATTAGGAACGCCTCTGACCCCACACCACATCGGGTGCAAGTCGGGGAGTGTGCCGCATTAAATCTTGACATTCGTTGAAGTGCCAGACATGTGCTTAAAGCGCGCATTATTGGCTACCTCCCAGACCTGTACAAACGCTTGTCGCCACTGCCCCTCCCTGAGTGGCACTGACCGGTATTCCAACCATCTATTTTGGATTTTTGATGCATCAACCCTATGGTCCACCTTCAGGGCTTTATATATGCGGGAGATCAGCCCCTTAGAGACAATGCATCTTAATGTAAAAATCAATGGAAAGCATTCATAGAAAAAAAAGGAAGTGATGTATCAGAGAGGATGAGGAAATGCTGAACTCTGCGCAGGTGCATGAGTGACTGCAATGGCTAAAACATTCTGAACGAAGATTAAGGCTACACTTGTGTCAGGTGAGGCAACTAGCTTCCTCAATCAGAGAGTTATTAGTCAAAAAAAAGGTTAGGTTAGAATCATTTTTCCATTGGTGGCAGATAATTTCTTTGAGTGCCATTGATTGGTGTAGAGTTAAACTGGCTAACAAACGTAGTCATTCTACTTGGGATTAAATTGCATTAGAGTGAAAACTAGGGAAAAATCTGCTTAGACCGTGGGAATCCATAAAACACTTCTATAGATGTCCCTTTCACTTGCACACAGATGACACTCAGATCTGTTGTTTTTATTAATAAGGTATAAAAAAATATTTTATATTCAAAACCTTTAAAATGCTTAGTTAAACAATTGCGCTAAAGGACATGTGCTTTAAAGGAATATGCACATCGATTAACCTGTGTAGAACAAGTTACCTATCTTTGGTAATGGTCATTCTGGTAAATACTCTAACTGCAGATTCCTCACCTTTTCAATCTCCTCAGGTACTCCTCAAGTATTTGCTATGCTATTATGCTTAGGCGCTGCTACAAGTTCATTGCGACATGATGGAGCACATTTTCTGACCCTCATGCACAGACCACACTCAAAAACACACTAACAACCATGCACAACAAATGCAGTAGCCTCTTCCTCAACTATCAGAAAGTGTTTTGGGTCTCACAAGGGGTAGGAAAGAGCTATATAAATGCCATTACAATAGAACAGAGTGTATGTATGCAAGCATAAAAGGACACTATTCATTAGCGACGACCTGCAGCAAGTTCAGTTAAATTCAAGCTGAAAGAGTTCAGTTTTCAAGAGTTACTTCAACTTCATGAAAATAGGTTCAGCTCTAAGGTTGGGGTTAAGGGTGTCCCCGGGTATAAACCCTTGACCCTCCCAAGTTATGTACCTCCATGTTTCATCCACTTGAACGATAGATGGTTTATCAGACGGGCAGACAAAAATTGCAAGTCTTTTGTTGGGGAGTAAGGACATCTAAAGATGTCTCACAGAACTAATACCTCTACACCTTTTTGTAGAGGAAAGCAACTGGCTGCTACTGAAGCATTCCCTCACATTTATCACCTATCATCCACTGAAGCCCCGCTAAGTGACTGCTACTTACCAGCACGGAATCCACAGCTGGAAAGTCCTTATTCCAACTAACTGTCTCTCCACTGAGCTGCTTCCATACAAAGCCAGGAAGTGCCAGAACCTGCAGAATGGAGAAAGCAGGAAAGACTCAAATCTTGTACAGTAATTAAGGCACAGAAAGCCCACAGACATGTCAAAAAGGAGAAACTTTGTGATGACAGAGCACAGAAAGATTGCAGATCTGCCCTAGTGAGAAAAACCAGCAAGGAAGGGAGAGAGTATATTTCGAAGGCACGTCTGTTCAGTGGAGTGAGGAAGATACCCAAGAGTCACACAACACATGGATGAACCTAAGATTGCCAAAGGCATCGGGCACAGAGGTGAGTGGAGCCAGGAGCCTGCTTCTGTGAGAATGGAAAGATGAGAAACTTATAGCACTTGGGTAAAGGGCAGGTAACACACATGGGTACATTTAAGAGCAGGGAGAGACCAGAGTTCCACAGCATGGCGACAGAGGTCAGCTAAACATCTGGCCTGCCCTAGGTAGCTGGGCCAGAAGAAAAAAGACTCACAGCATACCAACAAAGGCTGAGAGACATGAGGGACTACTGTAGACAGAATGTCAAAACACTCGCTACATAGGGAAAGAGTCAGGTTTTCCCCAGGAAATGTGGAGAAGCTAGAATGTTATTTAATGGTGAAAGACGTTAGGCCACATGGCAGGAGGGCACATGAGTAAACACAAGTGGGGTCAATGTGGTCTTCAATTCTCTACTTTCAAATGATTAGGCAGGAGGCAGTGATGCAGTGGAAGGAGCCTTAAAAGCACAGGTATGTGCCTCCAAATGTAACATAAGTCAGTCAGCAAGTGCCCAGTAGTTTTTGATGGCCAACTTTAGGTGTAACTTAGATACAGTAGCCATGTTTTAGTGAAAAAGAAAGGCACCTTAACATACTCCTTGGTGGGTCAAGAAGTTCCTGAAGCCAATGCATATTTGGGCTAGAAGTCAGTGTAGATTTTTTCTGTCCAGGTAGATATGATATGACTTCTTTATGTAAAGATAAGGTGAGATGCATAGTTCAGGGCATGTAGGGTCTGGTGGGTCAGTGGACTGTTATTGAGTGCCAACATGCGCAAAGGTTTGAAAGTGTGCTTTACTGATGCATGTTATTTTATGTTGGGTGGGAGCCCAGTTTAAATCCCATTCCAATTCAGATGACAGCTGCTCCTACCAGCATGGTCTTCTGGGGCAGCAGTACAAAGAGAGGCTCCCTCATAAAGCTCTCTAATGGTAAACGAGCAGTTCTGTTACTGTGCTCACTTGTGCCATGAATGAGAGGTTTGCAGCAAACGGTTCTACAAGGTTGTGGACTTGAAGTGCAAGGTGTCGGAGTAGTGGGGGTATGTATGACATAGTGGTCCTTGATCCACAGTCCCAGGAATAAGACTTCCATCGTGCAATAGTTAAAGCATTAGCGACTGCCATGCCTCCTGTCATGTGTGTACAAGAGACAAATTACTCTGAATCCAATGCTATCAATTCTACCTATAATTTTTAGGTCGAGCATCAGCACGCATGCGCTGTCTGCAAGACCTGCAGTAATCACTCGTACTGAGTGTAATCCCGCCTGCCATTTGCCATTGGTTAACTCATGAGTCGCTTTCATTTCCTGGCTAATTAGTGGTAGTTTCTCCCGATGCATCACTTCCGGTTTTAGGCCAGGCACACCGGCCTACTACAGTTTCCTTGCACTGTATGTATATTTGGGAACTACTTATTTACTAATTATTTATTACCATGGCACCCGCTGGTGCTGCTTTACTCGCAGTCAAGCACGTGTTTTATATACATAGGTGCTGCGCTTTATTTCAGCACAACACCTCACGCTCGTTATCGACGCTCCTCTCCTTGCTCCTCCACCCCCCCGCACCTCCCAGGCTGCACGACACCTTACGCTCATTATCGCAGCTCCTCTCCTTGCTCCTCCACCCCCTGCAAACCCCAGGCTGCACGACACCTCACGCTCGTTATCGCCACTCTTCTCCTTGCTCCTCTACCCCCCCCCCTCAGGCTGCCACGGAGCGTGCATGTAGGACAGCCACACTGTGAAACCACCATATGGCCCACAGCCTACCAGTGCCCTGCTGTGTTTTTATGGCGGCCGTGCACATCTCTGAAAGCAAGTTTTCACCGCTCCTCTTCTTGCCTTTCAAATGCTTGTTTTTTAAGCAGCGCAGCAAGCCGCATGCTAAATGCGGCCGCCCTGCCATTTCTTTTCTATTTCTTTAGTTTTGTTACAATCGGGTGCCGTGATTTCATCAAAAGTAAAGAAATAGAAAAACATTTTATTTTCTATTTCGTTACATTTGATGCAGCAATAGGTCTTGCATTTGCATTGTGACAGAACGGAATATTCTCTCCTGCTCTCTCTGTGCACATTCAGCCCTGCTGCCGGGAGCAGAGGTCACGGCGTTAGCCAGGCGGGGTTTATGACATATTTCTTAATGGAAGTTGTATTTAAAAAGTTGTTCCTTGAAGTTACAGTACACTGAAATAGTATGTTTTTTACACATCGTGGTTCGAGGGTATCCATTCTACAGGAGACAGGTGCTACTTCCGCCATTATCTTTTTTTTTTTTTTCAAACATTTTTATTGAGTTTTAGCAAAATGTACATCTCTCGGCAATGCTATCATTTCACCGCTCGCAGGGGGTGATGCAAAATTCAACAAGTCCAAAAACGGCTATAATTACAGAGTGCTCAAAGGTAGTCCAACCTCGATCACATGGAATTGCATTATAGAAGGGTACAGTTTCTCGCATTCTCGGACAGAGCATAAGACTTGGCGAGTGAAAGCATACAGATCAGCCTGCCTCCCATCTTTCTTTTGCGATGGTAAGCATCCTGGATCCCCCCCGCCTGAGGGGAGCATTGGGTGGCAAGTATCGACATATAGAAGCAACCCCCAACCGGGGGGTCGCATAAACAATAAAAAAAAGAAAGCCCCTCCCCTCCCTCCCTCCTCCCCAACCATGGTGGCGGCAAAATCACAACATTCTATTTGACTAGTAGCGTGAGTAGCAGATCAAAATTGAAAGAGGTGGAGAGCTCTGACGGTAGAGGGACAAACAGTAGACGGTAGACCCCTGGAAAGGAAAGTGACTAGAGGGCCCCATTTGAATTCAAAGTTCTTAAAATCGTCTCGAAAGACGTCTGACATTCGCTCCAGACTGAGCAGCTTCCAAAGTCGTGAGTGCCAAAGCGAGACTGCCGGGGCCTCCTCCTTTCCAAGCAGCCGCCAGGGTAATCTTTGCTGCTCCTAGACAGAGCCACATGATCGTCTTATCAGCTCGAGTCTGGTGCTCTAGGGAGGGGTCGCGCAGCCCCAGAAGGACCTCCGCCATAGAAGTCGGGATAGGATACCCCAGTATGTCCTTAATGTGTGCAAGTATTTCTTCCCAATTAGGGGCGAATGGTCGGGCAGTCCCACCATATGTGCTGGAAGTCTCCCAGTAGCCCACACCCCCTCCAGCATCTATCAGAGGTAGCCGGGAAGATTCTCTTAAGTCGGGATGGGTAAAGATACCAGTCTATCATTGTCTTGAGATGGGCTTCCCGTAGCTCCGAGGAGTGATTGAATCGTGTAATGTCCACACATAGGTGCTCCCATTCCTCTTCAGAGATATCTCGTTGTAATATGCCCTCCCACATGGACATGTATCTCGGGCGTGGGGATAGTGTGGTGGTGAGTAGGAACCCATAAATAAATGAAATCGTCCCCCTCATAGCAGTGGTCTTGGTGAGGAAGGATTCAAACTTCGTGAGAGGTCGGGTGGCCGCTTCTCGCACTTGGGGTGTGAGGATCCAATGCATTAACTGGGCATAATGGAATCGCTCTGTGTTCCCGAGGCCATAATCTCGTTGACAGTTGTCAAAGGTGAGAGGATCGAAGTTGTGGAAGAGCCGCCATTATCTTTGCTGGGCTGAACTGACAGTGTGACGAGGGGCAGGGACAGTGTGAGTGGCTCGGTCCCACCATCGCCGTTGGTATTCTTTAGTTCTCTTATGTTGCAATAGTGAGAATGTTGAATATAGAGCTTCGAACCATCCTTCTGCCATTCCTAAGAGCCGCACATAATCAGTGTTACAACTGCTTATTATAAAGGCACTCAGCGTATCGACATCGACAGGATGGAAGGCTTGGTTGGCCTTGCATGAATTTGCGCTTGTGACCTGTAGATCATAGCACAGATCAGGGATGAGTATTTAACTAACTAAACCGTGTTTAAATCACTTGTCCCTGTTGAGAAGGGCACAACCATGCGTTGGCCTCCCACCAACCCTCCCTGTGAGGAAGGAACAACTGAACCAACTTCCTTGGACAGTGCTGAAGAACAAAGACTTCAGTCTGATTATACAATACTTTACCACAGTGATGCTGCTTTGGACCGTTATGCAACATCTAAAATTGGGGGATCCATTTTGGAGGGTCAAACTCAGGCCCTCTGAAAAACCCGAATTATTCGATATGAACATGCATTGAGACAATCATTCACACTGTTGTCCCTCAAGATAAGTCATAACATTCTCAATTTCACCTCACAAGAACTGTCCTGCCCCTGCTAGGCTGCCCTCAAAGGTAGGGGAAAACAAAAACTACAAAAAAGAAGGACTGGTGCTTGAAATCCCAACATTCAGAAAGCAAAACACTCTTAATGAGTCATTCTTGCGGCAGTACCAAATATCTGGAATGACATTCCCCTGACTGGCGGAAGCACTGGTCATATATTACGTTCAAGAGAGAAATGAAAGAGCTCCCATTCCAATGTCAAAATATCTCTGTACCCCACCCCCTCCATGTGCATGCAAGCTTTCCGAATCAGGGGTCTTATGACCCACTTCACCACTTCTCCTCATTCGTTCAGTCAGCCTCTTGCAGAACCTACTATCTATTTTGAACGTGAACATTTTTGTATGCAGGAATTTCGGCTGCACTGAGGTTGAGCCGATTCTCTCTGACAAGTAATACTTTCGGATCAGTGTCAAAATGAAGCACCCTGTTGCCCCTTTTTCTTATGTTTTTGCTAAATTTGCCTGTTTGTGCACATTCTGATGCTCTCTACTCCAGTGTAAATTGCCCTATCAGTGTCTTGATGTGGACCATGATATACAATGCTTCAAATAAATATATGAGTTCGTTTCCAACAACCCAACACATGTAGCTGGGAAATCCTGTTCTGTCATCAGCTGTAAATCTATCTGTAGGTCAACCAAGAAGATCTCCATCACCCCTTTCTACTTCAGATGGACAAGCCAGGTAAACTCAAGCGAGCCTGGGGCCAAAGCTCTGGCTCTAGCCCAGCACTAGTCTCCAAAAAGAGGATGAGCCACAGACAAGCCAGGCCTTCTTTCCCCATCCTTTATGAAGTTGTGTCACAGAAAAATAAGCAAGCAGCGGGCTGCAAATTGAAGGCGATCTGCTGGAACACAGTGCTAGGACAAGTGTAATACACACATGCACATTTCTCCTCTCACTGAACCAGCAGGCTTTTTTTACATGTCATCTTTGAATCTGAGGGCTTGCAAAGCTTAAACCCTTTTTCAAATGTACTAAGCCCATTAATGATTCGCAAAAGATCTTGTGGATCGTTAAATGGGCTTAGGAAACCAAACCTAGTCAGTTTTTAGGTTGAGGCTGGGCAGCGCATGCGCTACCTCTGCGAGGCATGCTGTATTTGAGTATGGACTTGAAGCTCCGCCCACTCTCCGCCCATATTTTTCATTGGCTTGTGTCGTTGTCCTTTGTAAATGCTGGCTTCTGATTCGTTAATAGGTTTGTTAGTCCCTTCTTAGTACCTCCTTGTCTTCATTTGTAATCTCCCATGAGGACTGGCCCTTTTACTTCTGTTGTTACACAGTATGTCTTATTTGCTCTGTAAGCACTATTTTCTTTAATGAGTTTCTCCTATTGCAGGCACGACATGCTTTCCTGCAACATTCGCAAAAGAAACAATTGATGGACGGAATGCTGAACAATGCAAACATTCACCCCAAGTAACAAGGATCTGGGTTTAATCCATCATTCTTTTGCTCACCAAGCCACCCCAGTTTAGACCCAGCCATATGCAAATCAGTCTTGACCCTATTCCTTATGGGTACAGTCCAGTTCGAACTGCCAAGCCTGGTCCTCCCTGGACCGGAAACAAGCATCCTTGGACTGGTTTCGGGGCATCACCCCTCATCAGCCAGGCTAGCTTGAATCCAGTGGCGCAGTGAGCAGGGGACCCACGTCTGGCCATACCCTTCCCACTTAGTGTGACAAATGCAAAAGAAACAATTAATGGACGGAATGCTGAACAATGCAAACATTCACACCCAGTCACAAGGATCTGGGTTTAATCCATCATTCTTTTGCTCACCACGCCACCCCAGTTTGGAACTAGCAATATGCAAATCAGTCTTCACCCTATTCCTTATGGGACAGTCCAGCTCGGGCTGGACTGTTCAAATTGGACACAGGGTCAAGACTGATTTGCATATGGCTGGGTTCAATACTGGAAGGGCATGGGGAGCAAAAAAACGATGGATTTAGGCCCAGATCTCTGTGATGAATGTATGACATTGTTTTGAATTCTGTCCATCAATTGTTCTTTTTGCATTCCTGCAACATTCAGCACGCCATGAGTGCTTTCACTTTCCAAGCAGCCCGGGACAATGGCGGCCGCTTCTTTTAAATGAAATAGGTCTTGCATTTACAAGAGTTTGAGCTATTGGCGTTGTAAATGACAATGCCTTTTATTTAGGTTTTAATTATCAAAACAGATAAATAAAAGGCATTGTCATTTACAATGCCAATAGCTTAAACTCTCGCAAATGCAAGACCTATTGCATTGCAAATACTTGTTTCTACTGACATCACTTTCATCCAAGCACTTGGACTTCGATGTAAAAAGGTAGACAATTGTTTATGATACACATTACTAAAAATAAACATTAATATGTTTATTCAAGGTAAAATATATAGTGTGGTTACAATAAGGTATAGTATTGGCTTAAACTATTAATACTGTGGTGCTAAGATTAGTTTTCCTTTTTATTTGTACTTGTGGTTTTAAAAAGTGGGGGCATAACTTATTCAAGTTTCACAGCCCTCTACAGCATATATATTTAGAGAATACAGCTGATGAGATGTAAATAGTTCTCTTGGATTACTTTTTAAAAAAAAAATAACTGATGCATATACTAAAGTACAATTGGTGGAACTTAGCTATTTAATACATACCACCTGGGGACTTCAAACGCTGCACTAGTCAGACATGTTAGTGCTGAAAATACAAGTAAATCAAAAAATTACACTTTAGGGTCCACATCAGGGTTAAAGTAAGGAATACGAGTAGGATTAGGGCTGCGGTTCGACTATAATAATTTTTATGGTAATGGTTAGCAATTGGATCCACTAATTTAACCACAAAAAACATTTAATAGTAAAGTTTAACTGTATGGGTCTAGTGGGAGGGTATCTTAATCTAGTATTTCACAATGATCTAGACAGATCTGCACAACGCCAGGGCCAAACTGGCGCTCTCTCTCGCAAAGGAATACTTTGGCTGCGCGAGATAGGACTGGTGGATATCTGGCGCACGTTACACCCACATGCGCAACTATACCTTTTTTTAACATGCTAATAACTCTTACACCTGCATAGACCATTTCTTGAGCACAAAAGATCTCCAACACCTGGTCGCGTACTCAGAGATAGAATCTCACTTCCTATCTGACCAAACGGCGGTCTACCTTACATTGATGCTACCACCACTACCGCCGCATCCAAAACCTGGTGTAGGCGTGAAACCCTCCTACAAAGACCTGTGATTGTACAGCAACTTAATAAGGAACTCATAGATTTCTTAGCAATCAATGACACCGCAAATATTTCCATCTCCACACTCTGGGAAACATTGAAGGCGGTGATTAGAGGGAAATTAATAGCCAAATCAGCCGTGGACAAGAGGGAACAATTGACTCGGAAGGTAAATGCACTGGTGCCCCTCGAATTTGGCGCCCGCTCTATTCCAGATAGCGAGAATTGACTTTGATAGGGCAGGGTTCGCTGCTCTTAGACTCCGCCACTCTTTCTATATCGGGGGGGGGGGGGGATAAATGTGGGCATCTTCTCGCCAACAGATTGAGGGGGCAAAGACAAGGAACGGTGTCCACACTATTGTAAAGGATAATGGTACTGAACACGTGGACGATATTGCTATGCTTCCACCTTTCAAGACTTCTATAGGGATCTCTATGCAGAGCAAACCCTTCAAACAGCGAACCCAGATCTCTACCTTCAAAATGCCCGTACATCAAGATTGATGCCCGAACAGGCTACTGAGTTAGATCACCTGATTCTGATAAAGGAGGTTATTTCAGTCACTGCCCGTCAGAAACTTTTAAAATCCCCGGGTCCTGATGGCTTCCCAGAGTCCTTTTACAAAACATTCTGAACAATACTTGCTCCGCTCCCCTTCTCACCAGACTGTTCAAATTCCTCCTTCAAGGGCCCAGATTCAATTCCACCCTCCATGCTAGCAGCCTCCTTTGTGGTGATCCCAAATCCCGGCAAAGATAGGCAGCAATGCGCCCCTTATTGCCTAATTTCCTTTCTCAATGTGGATATAAAGCTCTTCAATGGTATACTAGCGGCATGTTTAAGCCCTCTCTTACCAGGACTCACTAGCCCAGACCAAGCAGGATTTATACAGAATCGTCAATGTAGAGATAATACAAAATGCGCTTTATATGGAGCCCTTTGCCCAGCGGGTCCAAGATAACAATGATATAAAAGGGATCCTATATAGTGGAGAGGAACACACCAGTCTTCATGCAGACGATGTCTTGGTAGCCTTGGAGGAGCCATATACATCACTGCTGGCTTTTCTTGGGAACTCGAGGCCTTCAAACAAGCAGCGAGGTTCTGAGTAAATGTCCACAAATCGTTGGCAATTAATCTTTCCCTCTCGTCGACCATAGAGACAATCGTTAAGGGTAGCTTTCATCCCTTACCTGGGTATTCAATTGGCTCATACAGCTAAGGCGACTGCTTCCCTTAACTATTAGGCCCTGCATCAGCAGACTATGGTTGATCTATCTAGGTGGAGACCATACCGCCTTTCTTGGCTCTGCCCAGTCGTTGCTCAGAAAATGTCAATATTGCCTAAGATTCTGTTTCTTTTTCAGGCTTTGACGATTGACCCACCGACTGGAACTATCCAAGCTTTGCAACAAGATATACACCGCTTTGTATGGGCTGACGGTCGTTCCCGAATGTGGAATGAGCAGAGCTATAGGCCTCCCGGGGAGGGCGGGTTGGGTGTCCCAAACCTCATGCAGTATTGTCACGGGAGGAGTCTGAGAAGCACAGGCTTTTCATGGACAGAGCAGCAGGACAAAACTTGTGGAGAATCCGCTTCTTGCACAAGCGGGCCTGACCGAGAAAGCCTTTATTTGCCGCCGCTCACTAAATCTACCCTTGACATCTGGGATTGAGTAATTGTAGGGAAAAACTTGACAACATTCCCATCTCCATTGACACCAATTGTGGGTAATGTGTATTTTACCGCTAGGCTAAACCAGATAGAGTTCCATTACTGCAACGAGAATGCTGCTGATCTTTAGGCCACCCCTTTGATGAAGAAGGCCCCTTGCCCAGCATAGAATTGGCGCTCCCTAAACCTGAACAAATACATTACCTCCAAATTCGCCAGTGGTTGATGCAGCCTTCTGTTCGCTCCTGAGTGCAGAGGCCACTTACGATATTTGAAAAATGGCTGGTGACCAAGGTGTCGGATAAGCACCTAATCACAGAGTTATAGGGCCTTTTGCACCTCCCCCCCCCACTTTGATTAAATCAACTAGCCAGAAGCGTTGGGCGGTTGATCTGGGACTATAAACTACCAGGCACGACACCACTTGCAACACAGCAAGTATACAAACCGCCACTAAAATAGCTACATACTGGTAACTCACACCAGTACCTCTACATAGGGGCAATCCCAAGCGCTCAGCAGATTGCTGGTGCGGGTGTGGATCCCCGGGGCCTTGCTCCACCTACTTTGAGAATGCCCATCATTTACTGGCTATTGGACACAACTGCTAGACGACATAGACAAACATCTCCACACCCAGTTACCCTGATTGCCGGGGTACATAGTTATGGGACTGCCTAATGAGTTGACTTTTCCCCTTAATCATGCAGAGGGCGGCAGATCGCATTGGCTTTAGGGGTGGCTTTGTAGAATATACTGGCAAATTGGGGATCAGCTAAGCTCCCTACACACTTAGGCTGGCTTCAACACATATGGTCTATATTGAGGATGGCGAGATTGACTAACTCTTACAGCTCAACGTACCTCTTATGCCAAACTGGCAGCCCTTCATCACCTTATTTTCCACTGAATTCCATGAATTAACCTGTCCCAAATATCTTCACCCCTTCACTTAACAGACATTAAAACAAACACCCAACATCCTCACTTGAGCACTCCCTAGAGTCATGGCAGAAGAGGCCCTTACATGCATATTGTTGTTTAACAATGCGGTTCCAGGGGTTAGAGAGGGGGGAGTTAAGGGATTATTGTGTGTTTTTATGCCATTGCCAAGATGATTGAGCGATGTAGGCTCTCAAAAATGCTTTGTTTCTTCACTGTGGTTTTTTTTCCTTTTTGAAACTTAATAGAGATTTGAACCATAAAAGTAAAGTTTACAAATAACAAGGATTAGGAATTGCATTACCTCCATTTTTGTTTAATTAAAATTAATATAATTTAACTAGAATTTTGTTTTTTTTGTTTTAATTAAGGTCAACAAGAAGGGTAGGGTTAACATTACGGGTGATGTTCACTTCAAGGTTACAGACAGGGTTAGAAATGGAGTTAAGTTTAATTTCAAGTTTGATGTACAGGTTGAAGTAATGGTCATATTACAGATAAAGTTGGGAGTTGAAGCAATTGCCGGTACAATTAAAGGAATTGCACCAATGTTAATTGGAAACAATGGTGGTTTTAGAGGTGACAAATACCCTAGTCACTCACTTACCTCTAGATAGAGGGGAAAATAACATACATATGTGGCGTAACAGTCAGAGCCGCCGACTTTGGAACTGGGGAACCAGGTTCGAGTCTTGGCGTTGGCTCAACATCCTCACGAGTCAAATGCAAAAGCATTGAAACCCTTTCATGAAGCTTTTGCATTTGACTCGTGAGGGACATCTAGTAACGACTAGTGGAACTGCAGCTTGATGTAATAATAATTTCAATGCTTTTGCATTTGACTAGTGAGGGACAGCTAGTAACGACTAGTTGAACTGCAGCTCTTTGTAGAATTATTTTGATATTGGATACTATAATATTCACTGCCCACTGCTAATCTCGTCCCATAATGCTTTGCAGGGCCTTCGGTTGGGATTGTATTTTTGCCAATAACTGTGCTTAGGGTGGTCCTAAGAGGATGGGACCACCACCGAATCGTTCAACAAAATGTGCTTTTTGTTTTCAAGGCATCTGCTTGGTTCTCTCCCTAGGTTAGGGAGGATCCCAAAATCATCACCTCTCTCACTGCTTGTTAATTTAATTGATTTCACTTTTGTGAAATGGCTATATGCATTTTAGCATATAAAGGTAAAGATACTTATTTTGTCTTAACTTACACTGTGCAAGATGCCGTTGGCAATTATTGCACAGTGCAGACAAGCACACAGCTACGCACTACGCAATTTGCGTAGCTACATGTAGTTCAAAGTGTACTTCGCGTAGCTACGTGTAGTGCTACTACGCAAACTACGCCCAGGGTTAGTTTGTGCTCACCAGGTCCCCAGTGAAATGAAATGAAAGCATTTGTAAAGCGCACAGCTACCTCCAGAGAGGTGTCCCGGCGCTGGGGGCCGTCGGGAAGATTAAGTGAGCTATTGCCCAGAGTCACATGGTGCTGGACTAACCTGCCGCCGGTGCCGGGGATCGATCCGTGAACGCCGGAGTCCGGCACCCTGGCCGCTGCGCCACACCTCTTCCAAAGAGTGCCAGATCTCTTTCCCCAAAACAGTACAATTGTGTCCCCAACTGGCAATACCTTTAGCACTCTCTGTAAGTCCCTATTAAATGGTGCCCCGGACCATTTACTATGTACTAAAGAAGGTCCCCAAGGGCTGAAGTACGAATTGTGCCAACCTAAGGGACCCCTCACCAAACTAATGCAGGACTGCCATCACAGGCTGCGTGTTTTGGTGCAGACAAAACTGAAAACACGACATGACACACATCCCTGTGTACCATGTCCCCTAACACTGCATGTAATATTTTAAGTCACCCCTAAAGCAAGGCCTTACAGCCCTAAGTCAGGGTGCCTTATATTACAAGTAAGGACATATCTGCAGGTGCAGATATGTCCCGGTGCTGGCCAGGTCCATTGCTGCCAGTACAAGTGATCAGGGAAGCCATTTTAATACATGTGCTGCACACTGGTGAAAACGAGTTCCTCAGTTACATGATGGCTTCACTGAAAATAAAGATGTTTGGTATTAAACATCTAGTATTCACAAACCCACCCTGATTCCAGTGGTGGACTCGTGAGTATATGAACACAGAGGGCACCTTAGAGGTGTCTCCTGAAAACCTACCAGCCTCTGGTGTGTTGGCTGACTTGTCTCTGCCAGTCTGCAACCCAAGACAGATTTCTGACCTCCCAGGGTGAGGGCCTCTGCTCTCAGGAGGTCAGAAAAAAAGCCTGCACAGTAAGAGGGTGTTCACACCCCCTCCCTCAGGATAACCTGCTGATTAGCAATCCAACAAGGCTGGGGAGCTTCAAAGAAGCCCCCACCTTTGAAATGCAAATCTGGCTCCTCTCACAGGAGAGGAAGCCAAACCCCTTTTTGCCCAGAGCCCTTTGGCACCTGGACAGGCGAGAAAATTAGTCAGTCAGGTCGGTGTGTCCACCCCCAAGCTAGTACCACCCCTAAAGGTGGGCTAACTGAAGTGACCACGGCTTTTCAGAGTTAGCCATCTTTGTGATCCCACACTAAAGAATTTTGGGATAGGGTTATGTCCACTTCCCACAGGAAGTGATCATATCGGAGCATAGTGACTCCAAGGGTAAGTTGCCCATTGGCTACTACCCTCCACTCCCTTAACATCCCTTAATTCAGTATTTAGGGGAGCCCTTGGCACCAGAGAAACAGTTCCTGCCGACCTGAAAGAACACGACGGACGTGAAGAGTCGCAAAGAACAAGAACTGAAGCCCCAGCAAATGACTTGGTGCCAACCCGGCCGGCCTACCTGCTGACTTCGATAATCGCGCAAAAAGATGACTTGTCCTGCAGCTGCTGAGACTCCAAAGCCCAGGAGACCTGCCAGCGCTTCACCCAGGAACCAAGACTTCCCTAGAAGTAGCGGACCTGCTTCCCTGCATCCTGCAGGTAACCAAAGACTCCTGAGAGGACTTTGTGACTGCAGAAACCTGATGCCTTAAGACACCACTGCACCCGTCGGTCCAAGTCCAAGCTGAAGTGGGCCAACGGTGTCATCGTGGTCCCCCCAGCCCTCTAGAGACCGAGTCCACTGTGGTTTCGCCCCCAGTGAACTCTCCGGAGTCGCCTGCAGTCTCTGCATGCAGGCCCTCTCTACAGCGACTGCTCCCAGTAAAGAAAAGCCGACGCCCAAGGACCTCTACACCCGTCGCCCCGGGGCCGTGCAGAAGAGGACCAAGGGTGTCCCTACGTTCCCAAGCATCGTGAGGCCTGAGCACCCCTGTTGGTTCAGCCCAACTGGCCTCCCAGTCAAAGCCTACAGCTTCTTTACGTGAAGACCAATCCTCCCAGAGTAACATTGGGCACCCAACGCTGTTTTGCGCCCCTACAAGCGGCCACCCTAGTGCTGCAGGTGGTGTACTGCTGGTGTTGCCTTGGAACTTGCCCACCACTCACCTTAACTGCTGGAGACTGGTCCCGTAAGTCGCTGTACTGTACCGGAATACAACACTTATAGGATTACATTGCAACTTTTGAAAATTGCACTAAGTGTCAACTTTTTAAATGCAAAAGTATTTCTACGAAAAGAAAGTTAAAGCAGAGAGTGGTTGCTTCATCACCTCCAGTCACAGGATACTTGCCAGAAACTCTTTGCCCCTGAGAGATGCACCCATCAGCTGCCCAATCCACTCATATTTGGCAAAGTCACGGCAGGAAGGGTTAGGAACATACATATCCCGGGCTTCACCAGTGCTGTTGCCCTGGAAAGGAAAAAAAGAATCTTCAGTTTATACAGTGCCACTCAGAAACAACAGGACTCAGACCCTGAGACAGACTGAGGTTACCCGCGTGATCGAAAGAGCAATGAAAGGAGTTTGCAGTGTCTCAAGGCAGTGGGAAACAAAGGATCTTGTATTAGAACTCAAAAGGCGATTTTTATCAGTGAAAGAAAGATGGGAATTGAGCAAGGACATTTTTTGCTTGAAAAGAGGGTCAGACCGCAATAGATCACACAAGGGCTACATGAATGAGGTGAAAAATTACACATAGGGTTATTACTAGGCCAACAAATGTGTCAAAAGAGCCTCCTATTCCAAGTGTATTTATGAGACCTCCAACCAGTGGAGCAAAATGTCTAACATCCTAAATGAACTGACCAACCCTGGGACACTAAGAAACACCCCTGACACACACATGCAGATGGGAAAAGATTTACACTTTTTCTTTAAATCCACAAGTTACAAAATCAGAGAAACCATTACCAATAATATTGTAGTACGAGCATTTGTCTTGACACCGCCATTCAACCTTAAAGCAATGCTAAAATATATCAGCAGTCACTGGGCTACAACTTAAGATCAAAGCATCTAACTTTTAGGTGAAAGAGTGTTCTGCTTCCTGAAACAAGGATTTCTCCCTACTCCGGATCACACAGTGTTAGTCTATGCCTCAATTGTTAATTGCGAAGTAGCAGGCCATAGAAAAACGCTATCAACCCACTCCTGAAAGAAACTATGGCAGATCCAAACAGGCAATCCAACCAGAAACCAGTTTAATTTCCAATTCCTGAGTGAGGTCCTGAAATAAGCAACAGGACACCTTCGGATACATGTGAAGGGAAATTGAAACTACCTCCGCAACCCTATGGGATGACCTGCTCATCGCACAGGCCACGGATGATCAGGCTGCACTGATTGTACTCGCTCTTTCAGAAATTTCTGACATGACTGAACACACACTGCTAATCAAATGGCTGGGGGAATAGATGTGGGTTTCTTTAATCGTCAGATTGGAATCAGCGATTTCTATACCATTGCTGTAAACCAATTCGTGATCTGTAGAGTGATCCATACGCAAGGCCACTTGTGGAGTACCATATGGTTCATTCCTGCCCCTGTTATTATTCAATGCTTATACTGGCCTGCTAGAGCAGGTGCCTGAAAGACACAGTCCTAGATTCCAGGTGTCGCTGTTGATACCCAGTTATAACTACACTTGGAGAAGGCATCAAGGAACAGAGTATATTACTATATTGTTAATATATGTACAAATGTACCTTGTGTACATTTTTATTTAAGGGTTAACGCCTGTCAAATCCCTCCTTTTAAAATATTTTTAGCCTTTTGTTTTTTCATGTAGTGTTAACACCTAAACTTTTTGTAACCTTAACCCCAATTATTATTTCCAATGTATTACCTTTTTTAATCTAGCCCAAAGCTAGATACATCAATCAATCAACCAGGATTTCAAGAGCGTGGAAAATCACTATCAATGATAGACAGACATGTCTCCTTACAAGCGATTCATTCACACTGCAATATTCAACTTCCTGTGCAGGTTCCAGCTCCTTGGATGAACCAATTCCCAAACATACATTAACTGTAATATATCAAATTTGTGTTCTTTACTTTGCTTAATTTAATCTTGATATTTATCCAGCCACATCTCTATCCACATCTCTATAAAAGGTTGTAATTAATCATCCAAGGCATGCATTTCCTCTGCTATTGCTTCGTCATTCCATCTTGACATATAATATTATAACCCTCCTGTCAAAGTAAAGTCCCCAACTCTCTCATTTTTCCATCTGTAGCAAAAAGGGTTGTCCTATCTTCATAAGATTAATGCATATCCCCGAAGTGTTTCGCACTGAGTCATTTCAGTATTAATATTTGAAATTGCTCTCAAATGTTCAAAGAAACGTTATAAATGTATAGCTGTAAAGCAGACAAACGTGATGAAATATAATTCAATGCAATATAAAATGTATTACCTATACTACACAGACTCAACTCCACAAGTTGGTAGCACTTAGGATAACTAAAGTGTTAAACTCTACATAAGATTATGTGATCTGTATTTTGATGTGACGATGTTTGAAAAGATGTGCAGGGAGCCCAATACTCCCTGTACAAGAAATGATTTTTATTCCTTGATCACATTAAGTCTCTTTTCTAATTTAACAGAACTGGAGCACTATTTCATCAAAAAGGTGATGGAATCTGCACTTATAGTTAGCAACACTGGCTAGACAAAATTTGTCAACAATGGCTGCCAAGTTGACATTGCAATAAAAGTGAGAGGAAGTTAATTTTAAGTGACGTAAACGAACAAGGTACTTACCTTCGGTAACGCTCTTTCTGGTGGATACTCTATGCGACTCCAGACTCCTCACCTTCTGAATACTCCCAGATGCCAGACTGGATCCACGAAATATTCTAAGCAATTCCCTCACACGTCGATAGGTGGTGTCACGCGGCTTCATGTCGGGGCCGTCCCGCCCCAGAAATGGCGTTAGGGCCCCTAAATAGCCGTCACCTCTGTGCACTGCTGTCAGTGAAGACTGTCTTTTTACTGCCTCCAGGTGTGTTACCTGTGCACATTTGTAATCTGATGTGCTGTTGCGGAGCGTTCATAGACTGCATGTGTGCACTTTGTGTTTTTTTCTAACATTTCCTCCACTTGTAGACCAAAGAGATGTTCTCAATCAAATGATAATCAAAACAGGTTCTTGTACTTTATAACCTAGTATGCACAACTAATCATGTCTTCGATGCATCAGCATCTAGAGCGCAAAACAATTCATGCATTTGAAATTGTTTTTCCATCCTGATAATGTCTGGAGCCTTCTTTTAGGTGGTTCTGGAATATATTGAGGCAAATCTCCAATTTGCTCCAATACATGTCTGCCATTAATGTCTGTCACAACTACTTAATAGTGCTTGTCAACTGGCTGTACAGAAAGGAGGGAAGAGCCATAGTAATCCTTCTAATTGTGTTGTGCCAGCACTACTGCCATATTATTTAATAAAGATTTAATGCATGAGCTGCAAACATCTGGCTCTTGGTGCTACCGTTGCAGCCTCAGGAAGCGAAATCCCTTATTTCAACATATATTGTTCTTGGAGGTGGAGATATTCTCAGTAAATCTCCCTACTTGCATTAAATTTCAGATACCCTGCAGGATAAAGATCAAAGGTAATACTATTTTAGCTACCTTTCCTTTAATCAGCCAAGAATGTACTCTGGATTATTCTCTAAAGTGAAGTCGGGTTCTTCAAAAAGACCCCTGTCCGCCTAGGGTCCTCAAATCTGTTTGATCAGTCATGCCTGGTTCCACACTGTTCTTACTTATTTATTCTTTGTCCCAAGGATGTGTACCTAGATCTTTTAAGGACGCAATTGTAATCCCTCTTCAGAAAAAAACTAGCGAAGATCCTTCAATGTTAAAAAGTTATCGGCCCATCTCGCTGATCTTTTCTGGCACAATTCCTAGAAGCTCATGTAGCACAGTGTCTCTGCTCCCATCTGGAGAAGTCCTGATTCTTAAACCTGTTTCAAGATAGATTCCGACCTGTACATTCCACTGAGGTAGTCATCTTGTCAGTGGTAGACAATGTGCAGCAAGAATGTGATGAAGGCCTCACTTCTGTGTTGATTATTCAGGATCTGTCGGCAACCTTCGACACAGTCGACCACAATATATTGGTGGACCATGTCGAGGCCGCTGGGTTCTGCAGTTCAGCTTTGAACTGAATAAATTATTTCCTGGACATTCGGACACAGTCAGTCTGGCTTGACCCTTTTAGGGAGCAGGAAGTACAACTGGATTGTGGAGTACCACAAGGCTCCTCTATATTCCTGAATCTCTTTAACATCTACATCCATCCTCTCATCCAAGCATTAAGTAACATGAACTGTACAATCTACAACTAGGCAGACAATTTGCAGCTACTTCTCAGACTGGATGGCTCTTTGGCCTGCTAGGAAAATTTCCAAAACGCCATCCATTTCATCCATAATTGGATGAATAGTAATTATCTCAATGCAGATAAAACGGAGATCGCCGTCATGAGCAGTAAAATTTACTTTTGAAATGACTCCTTTTGGCCCATTGGCACGGGGACTACTCCGGCCCCCCCAAGAAATGGGCTAAAAGCCTGGGAGTCATTATTGATCATCAGTTATCCTTAAGACCTCAGCTAGGAGCAGTAATCTCATCCTGTTTCTTAAATCTCCAAAGGATCAAAAAATAGTCAGATTTCTTACTTTTGAAGCCCTGATCCAAGTGGTCATGGTTCTGGTCATCTCCCAGACTGACTATGTCAATTCACTTTTGTAGGAAGCGGTCTCTTTATACAGTATACTAAAAAGAGATATGCTGTGTAAACAGTCCAGGTATCCCTTATGAGTGGACAGGGGCTTGCTCTAGTAATCCTAAGGTGCTCTATCTAGGGTAGTGTGGTTAAGCAGCCTTAGGGTTATTGGAAAGCAGTGGTAAACATTTGCTGCACGCACACAGTCAATTAATGATGCACACATTCAAAAAGGAGATCCACACTAACCCTGGGCATAATAATTTGCTACGCTCACGGAGCATGCAAAGTTTGTGTTATTACGCACTACGCAAATTGCACGTAGCAGAGTAAAAAACTCTGCTAATCGACGTAGCGTAGCAGCAGTATATTAAACATATACAAATGCTTTGTTAAAGCAATTTTCTATGCTAAAAAGCATATAACAAATTCACAAAAGTGAACTTTGACAATGAAAATATCAAGCAATGAGAGAGGTGATGATTTTGGGTTCCCCCCTAACCTAGGGGGGAGGACCAAGCAGATGCCTTGAACACAAAAAGCATATCATGTGAACGATTCAGTGGTGGTCCCTTCCTCCTAGGACCACCCCAAGCACAGTTATGGGCAAAAATACAATCCCAACCAAAGGCCCTGCAAAGCATTATGGGACGAGATTAGCAGTGGGCAGTGAATATTATAGTGTCCAATATCAAAATAATTCTACAAAGAGCTGCAGTTCAACTAGTCGTTACTAGATGTCCCTCATGAGTCAAATGCAAAAGCATTGAAACCCTTTCATGAAGCTTTTGCATTTGACTCGTGATGGACATCTAGTAACGACTAGTGGAACTGCAGCTCTTTGTAGAATTATTTTGATATTGGATACTATAATATTCACTGCCCACTGCTAATCTCGTCCCATAATGCTTTGCAGAGCCTTTGGTTGGGATTGTATTTTTGCCAATAACTGTGCTTGAGGTGGTCCTAAGAGGATGGGACCACCACTGAATTGTTCAAAAGATGTGCTTTTTGTTTTCAAGGCATCTGCTTGGTTCTCTCCTAGGTTAGGGAGGATACCAAAATCATCACCTCTCTCACTGCTTGTTAATTTATCGATTTCACTTTTGTGAAATGCTATGTGCATTTTAGCATATAAAGACAGCGATACTTATTTTATCTTAACTTGCACTGTGCAAGATGCCTTTGGCAATTATTGTACAGTGCAGTCAAGCACACAGCTACGCACTACGCAACTTGAATAGCTACGTGTAGTTCAAAATGTACTTCACGCAGCTACGTTACGCAAGCTACGCCCAGGGTTAATCCACACCAATTTAGAAACATAGCAGGTATTTTTATATATATTTTGAAACCAAGAACTTCGTAAATAGTTAAGTCATTTTTCGGAACAGACTTTTTACAGATTTAGCAATGTTCATCAACAGTGCGTTTTTACGTGTAATGCTTTCCTATTGGAGAAAGAGCATTCACTGCATAGATATACTTGCAAATCTTATCTGTGGGACCCCTTTAAGTCGTGAGGTGGTAGAGGGACAAGGACCAAAGTTCCACCAGCAGATCGATTTTATTTGCCCTGGTGAGTCCGGGTGCTGAGGTGCTGGACAGGTTGGCAGTCTTTCGTGCGACGCTGTGAAAAGGAGGGGAGCCACTTGGAAATAGGTTGCAAAAGGGGACATGGGGACAAGCCTGTGAGCTCCCAATGGGGTTTGGGTCGTAAGGGTCTAAGAGCAGCCAATTTCCTTAGGCCTGGGTCAGGAAGCTCAGGTGCACAGTGTTTGTAGTTGGCTGGTTCTCATGCTTCAAGGCGCTCACTGTTGTCGGTCAGGACCAGTAAGGGGGACAAAAACAGGACAGCTGGCCCACTCTCAGTGCTAGCCTCTGCGGTGGCGATATCCCTCGGGGGATGGTCAATGGTGATGTCCGTGGCGTTCGGACTGAATTTTCAACAAGCTTTGGTCGCGACAAGGGTTTGTACCCCGGGTATTGGTGCAGGAGGGCTCGTGGAGGTCCTGGAGTCTTCAGGCTTGGCATGAAGACAGAATTGACCTATGAGTGTGCTAATGTTCTCCTGGGTGGCTACTTCTCAGTGGACCTAGTGGACAACAGCTTCTTTAAAATGGATGTCGTGGTTGGTGCCTGCAGGTGAGTCGCTAATCTACTCAAATAAGATGCTAGCTACTGGGCGAAGTGCTGGCAAACCTCCGGGGTTTGTGGAGGATGCACTGCTGCAGGACGATTCGGGTCTTTGCAACTGTCAAGTTTCTGTGCGGCAGGCAGGGTTTGGCGGCAAAAGTCAACCGCAGTCTTCAGTTCTTGCAGGGGTCACCTCTTCAGTGTCCTCCTCTTTTTGTAGCCAGTGGAATCTAAAGTTCTGGATTCAGGGAGCCCCCTAAATACTACATTTAGGGACTTTAGGGTTGTGAAGAGGTGTAGCCAATGGTACCCATATATATGACCACTTCCTGTGGGAGGGGAATAACCCGGTTGCAGTTTCCTAAATTCTGCTATCACCAAGATGGCAGAATTTTCCTAGAGTGGGGAACATCAGGCAGCTCACCTTAGGGGTGTGACTGACCTAGGGGTGTTCCCAGTCTACTTTGCATAGCATCTCCAAGGTCTGGGGGATGCAGGGGTCGCATATCAAAAGTGGCAAAGGCTTTGAAGCCTCTGGCCTAGTTATGCTGCTCGCTAGCCATCCTGTTCGGAGGAGGTATAAATATCTCCTGCCAGAGCAAGCATGGTTCCTGACCTTTGAATGTGGGTCTCTCACTTCCTAGGGAGTCCATAGAGCGTCTGTTGTGGCAGGCTGGACTGTACCAGTAAGCCAGCCAACTAGTGGACTAGTAGGTTTCAGGGGGTACCTCTAAGGTAGCCTCCGGGTGCATGTATTAATAAATCCATCACTGGAATCAGTGTGGGTTTATTAATATGAGATGTTTGATAACAAACATTCTTGGTTTCAGTGTAAACATATTGTAGCTGAGGAACTTGTAGTAACCAGTGTCCAGTACATATCCTTAAGATGGCTTCCCTGCTCACTTGCAATGTCTATGAATCGACTTGGACATCACAGGGGCATATCTGTTCATGCAGATATGTTCACACATGTTATTAGGGCTGTAAGGCTGCTCTTGTTTTCACTTTTGTCTGCACCATGTCACACAGCCTGCAATGGCGATTCGAATGAGTGGTCCCTTAGGGTGTCACAATACTTGCTACAGCTGTTAGGGACCCTCTTTAGTACCCATGACCTAGGTACAAGGGGCACCACCTACTAGGGATTTACAAGGGTGCTAAAGGTATTGCCAATTGGGGAACAATTGTACAGTTGTGGGGAACGCGATCTGACACTGGGGACCTGGAACCCAGTGCACTTCTGTGACAATTGCATCAGTTACCAGGCAAGAAGTGGGGGTGACCACCACCGTGACCACCACCACCGTGACCACCACCACCATGACCACCACCACCACCACCACCGTGACCACCACCACCACCACCACCGTGACCACCACCACCGTGACCACCACCACCACCGTGACCACCACCACCACCACCACCGTGACCACCACCACCGTGACCACCACCACCACCACCGTGACCACCACCACCGTGACCACCACCACCGTGACCACCACCACCACCACCACCGTGACCACCACCACCACCACCACCGTGACCACCACCGTGACCACCACCGTGACCACCACCACCGTGACCACCACCACCGTGACCACCACCACCACCACCACCACCACCACCACCACCGTGACCACCACCACCGTGACCACCACCACCGTGACCACCACCACCGTGACCACCACCTACCCTCAGTTGCCGGGGTTCGATCTAAGGTCTAAGGATCTGTTGCGGACTTCGCAACCGATGTGAGGAAGTTCCTCATATTCTGATCTGCCGGGGATTGATGAAGCAAAAACTCATTTTTGATTGGGTAGAACCTACACTACTAGCCACTAGACAGAGTAAGGTACGGTGGTCATGAATTTGTACTTAATATACTATTAGTCTAGGTCCACCATAATGTATATAGTGTAGATAGTCTTGTATTTTTAGAGGTCCTGAAGAATCGCTTCTAAAACTATAGAAAAATGCGAAGAAACATGTTAACCGACTACATGGAAGAGCGGCGTATCTAAGACATTACCTTAGCAGTGCGCCTTTCAATTATTTTTAATCAGGGTAGGAGACCCCACAATTAAAGTAGTTCTTGTTGGTACTCCCAACCCTGTTTTAATTCACACTTCATATCACATATTTTTACATCTACACTCACTAGACCCCTCACCCCCACGGCACCAAACGGCCACTTGGAAAAAAGATCTCCGCCAAAGTGCCCCTCATTGGGAGCCCGTCAGGCATTGTAGCGCCGGCCAGACGAGGAGCAGCCCGATGATGAAGCATGACACCCTGTGGGGTGTGTGAGGGCATTACATTCCAAATAAATGGATTCCCATCTATTTGGATGTAGAAAACTACTGTGACCTGCTTAACCAAATTTCTGGATTGTTTAGGAACAGCACAATATTTCAGTTTTTGAATAGCATTTGGGCATTTGTGCTGGACTTTGAAGAAAAAGCCCTCTTGTCCCCCCTTTTTGTATACATACTTTTATTTGATGCCATGATCGTGAAACAGACCAGTTATGGTCGAAATGTGTCATGCGCCAATTTGCCAAATAAAACTACCTGCACACAGAATAATCTGAGGGCGTGATTTTCCTGTTGGGAATGTTATGTTATTTAAATTTATATCAGGCGCAACAGCTACCCAAAAGGGTTTCCCGGCGCCAGCCAGAGAAGGAACAAGAAAAGAAACTACTGATTGAACAACCAGGTTTTGAGCGTTTTACGAAAGCGCGTATAAATGGTTTCACTCCGGAGTGATAAAGGAAGAGCATTCCACAAAGAGGGGCCTAGGTAGGCAAAGGAGCGACCGCCCATACGGGACAGTCTAATCCTTGCCACCGTAACTTTTGCCTGAGTGGTGGAGCGAAGAGTGCGTGCAGATAGGGTTTAACTAGTTTTTGCAGATACTGGGGAGCCGTACCCTGCTTGACCCTGAACATATAGCTCAGCGCTTTAAACTTGATCCGACTCTCGACTTTGAGCCAGTGTAGGTCTCTCAGGGAACCCGAGATGGAGGCCGCTCTAGGAACTTGGCAAAGCAATCTTGCCGCAGAATTCTGCACCAGCTGCAGCTTGCGTGTCACATCCTTATTGGCTCCTAAATAGAGAATATTACCGTAGTCCAGTCTAGATGTTACCAGTGCCTGGACTACGGTTCTCTGGAGTGGAGCTGGGCAGCATCCATACAATTTTCTTCAGCCATTTCAGGATGGTGAAGCAAGTTGCAGCCACCTTCACGGCTTGTTGACGCATAGATAAAGAGTCGTCAATAATAAAGCCAAGGTTGCGGACATGATGCGAGGGGCGAGGCAAAGCGCCCATTTCTGCAGGCCAATGGTGAGGTCCCCAAAGATCTTTGTTTTTTCCCAAGATAAGGAGCTCAGTTTTATCACCATTAAGTTTAAGAAAATTGGCCTGCATCCAGGATGCAATTTTGCTCAGCCCAGCCCGCAGAACCGATGGTTCCGACTCATTCCCCGCAGAGAAAGAGAAAATAATCTGGGTGTCATCGGCGTAAGAAAATAAGGACAACCCAGCGTCCTCTGCAATCATTGCCAGGGGTTTGACATAGATGTTAAATAATAGGGGACTAAGAATAGACCCCTGAGGAACCCCATAGGGAGAGGAGTGGACACTGGAGGTGGCTACAGAAGAGAAGACCTGAAACGTGCGGTTGGTAAGAAAAGAAATAAGCCATCAGAGTGCCACATCAGCAATCCCCAGAGACTGTAGGGCCCTTATTAGCACGGCGTGAGACACCGTGTCAAAGGCTGCGCTAAGATCGAGTAAAATAAGGGCCACTGTGTCTCCGGCGTCCAAGCGAAGGCGTAACGTTTCAGTGACGCCGAGAAGAGTGGTTTCAGTTGAGAAGCCTACTCTAAAACCAGATTGTGATGGATGGAGGTATTTTTGAGATTCGACGAAGTTAGATAGCTGCCCATTAATGTGCTTTTCTAGGACCTTGGAAAGTACTGGAAGCAAGGAGATAGGCCGATAATTCGAGGAAAGAGTGGGATCGGCATTAGCCTTCTTCAATAAAGGGAGGACCATTGTATGCTTCCAATCAGAAGGAACGATGGCCTCCTTAAGGGAGGAATTAAGAAGCTCCATCATTATTGTGAGAGAAGGTAGTTCAAGCTGCCGTAGAACTGATATAGGAAGAAGATCGCAGGGGAACCTGATTTAATGCTAACTAGGTACTGTCTGAAGGCCATAATATCTAATGGTAACCAAGAATCCAGCTTATTAGCTGGTTCTGTATGGCAGGTGTCTTTACATTGAAACGTACCAACTTCTTGAAAGTTGTTAGATGGCAATAAGATTGGATTGGCTACTCCATTGCCATTCAGTGTTGAGTATATTATTTCTACTTTGTTATTAAAAAATTGCGCAAGATCCTCACATTGCCCTTCACTCAGGCTAGGAGGAACGGGCTGAGTTCCAGAGCCTGATAGTTCCTTCACCATTTTAAACAATGTTTTAGAGCATTTCTGTGCGCCAATGATGGTGGAGGAGACATAGTCAGCACGGGCTGCCCTGCAGAGGGAGTGATAATCTCTCTTAGCTCGTACGTAGGCAAGTTTGGAATCCGGTGCATAGTCCCTCCTCCAACGTCTTTCCATATTTTTACATTTTGTTTTCTCAGTTTTTAATTTATCAGTGAACCAAGGGGCAGGGGAAGATGCGACTTCACTCTCTTAATGTAGGGTGGAAGGCTAACATCAACGGTTTTCCGGATCCACTCCTGAATGGCCACTGAGTCGGACATAAACACTTGATTAAGGGTGGGGACATTAATGGATAAAAGCTTGTTAAAGGCTTCAATGTCCAGCTTTCCCCAGTTCCTAAAGGGTTTTTGAATAGCGGGAGTGGGAACTGGCAAGTTAACTAAAAGCTCTAGCCTGAAGCCGACCGAAAAGTGGTCAGACCAACAGAGTGGAGTTGTATTGGTGCAAACAATATTCCGTAAAGTGGAAAAAATAGGGTCCAATAGATGGCCAGCAGTGTGAGTAGGACCTGAATTACAGAGCAGCATATTCATTGCTGCCAAATCGGAAATAAAGGTATTACTAATTGCACAAGAGGGATCATCCAAATGGAGGTTAAGATCCCCCAATATGGAAAAATTGGCAGAACTAAGAAGGAAGGGAGATACTAGGTCTGGAAAAACTGAAGCCCATTGCCCAGATGACCCTGGTGGGCGATAGACCAGCATCCCCGAAAAGGTAAAATGGGGGGTAAGGGTCAGTTTAAATAAAGCAGCTTCGCAACCAGTAACAGACAGACCTTCAAATTTACAGCTATAAGACTTGTTGTAGATTATAGCAATACCTCCGCCTATTCTGAAATCTCTGTCTTTCCTGACTATGGCGTAATTAGAAGGCAGAGCTGCGGCTACATCAGGGCCAGAGCTAGCATGGAGCCATGTTTCTGTAAGAAAGATAGCATCAGGCTGTTTGTCCATCAAGAAATCAAAGATATCGGCTTGGTGTTTAGGGAAAGAGCGGCAGTTAATGCTAAAAAAAGAAAAGTCTTCAGTGACTGGGACGCCGCATTTCGAGTGCAAGTTTTCATGCAATTTAACAAAAGTTAAGGCGCTACGCTCCCTGCATAATCCTGTATGAAGTGAGAAGTTGCAGCCCAGACAAGAGACAACATCATTCTCAGGGCAGAGTAGCGTGCAATCGATGCGCGGATTTTTGCGGTACTCCAACAGCAGTGCAGAGGAATATCTTATGGGATCCCTGCTAATTAGACCAGGGGTCCTGGCCCCTGGTCCCGCTCGGGCTCGGACGCGCGCAGACGGGCTTGCCTTTGGCGCGCGTCTGCTGCGCGTCCGATCGCGGGCCATTAAATAGGGTGGAGTCAGGGCGTCGTGCAGCGACTAGAGCGCTGACCGGGGGGGAACGTGTGGGGAAAGGAAAATGGCCAACCGTAGCCACGTAAGCCCCGTAATGTGCGAAGAGCAAGTGGCGAAAAGCAGACTCAGTGGAGACTGAGTGCAGGTAATGCCACGAATAAGTTGGAGCTCCGTTGGTACAACGTGCCACCCATGCATGGAGTTGATGTTACATATGGAAAATTTTACTCACCCTGTAAGAATCTTTTTGCGGAATGTAGTGCTGTTAATTCACATGCTGTGCATACTCCTGCCATCTAGTGTTGGGTTCGGATGTGTGCATCTTTTTTTTTATTTATTTGTTTTTTTTAAAGAAGTCTTCGAGTCACAAGGTATAGTGACTCCACCAATTAGTCGTAATGCTCATGGCATCGGCACCATTAAGATTGTTTTTCCGCACGGCAGGTGCGGAAGAAATGGAGCACAGAGATACTTAAGATGTCCATGCAAGAATAAAGGTAAAGATATAAAACCAAAAATGGAAGAAGTGGGAGAGGAGGAAAAGAGTAGGCAATTGTCCCTGACCAGTTCCTCCTTAGTTCATTACCTAGGGATTGCGGGTGTGGGTATCTGGAGATGAAGCTTGGGCATTTTGGGTTTTAGGCGGTGGCAACGAGATCTACTCCGGGACACCCCCAACAGCGGAAATACAGAATTAGGACTGTTTACTGGAGTTCCCACTTGTGGACTTATAGCTGCATCCTGCGGAGCAGGTATGCAAAGCTGTTGTCAACTCCTGGAAGATACTCCGCTAATAGATGGACTCTATGGCGGAGTGCCCAAGGACGAATGTGCTGCCAGCACGGACAACTGTGGTTAGTGAGTCCCACCTTGCTTCTAGCGATAGTACAAGGCAGTCATGTTGTTGGTGCGAATGAGGACTACCTTGTTGTGGATGTGAGAGAGGAAAGCATTGAGTGCTAGTTAGATGGCCAATAACTCATGGTAGTTGATGTGGAGAGACTGTTGGTGGGGCGCCCATAAACCCTGGACAGTGAGCTTGTGCAAAAGCGCCCCCCCCATCCGGAGAGGGAAGAGTCAGTTGTGACGGTCACCTGTGAAACTGGGTTGAGAAAGGGCCATCCCTGCAACAGGTTGCTGGTGTTTCACCACTGCAAGGAGCGATGAGTGTAGCTCGAGAACAACACTAGAGCCTCCCAGTGACCCTCTGCTTGTGACCACTGTGCTGCAAAGCATTCCTGCAACAGATGCATATGTAACCTGATATGAGGGACTATGCCAATGCAAGAGGCCATCATGTCAGGGAGGCACATGACTGTTCTGACTTTTACTCAACGATCTGGCTGAAAGAGAGTGAGCAACGTCAGGAAGGCTTGAACTCTTGCTGGACAGGGGAAAGCTTTCCCAAATAAAGAGTTGAGGACTGGCCCTAAGAAGGTTTGGGCTTGTAGAGGCTGGAGGTGCAATTTTGTGGCATTGATGGTGAACCCTAGACCATGAATGTCTTCTGTGGCCTTGGTGTGAGCTAAGCACCGGAGCTGGGTTGTGCTCTTGTTCAGCCAGTCGTCGAAGTGCAGAAGACGTAGATGCCAGTGTGCCTGAGGTGCGTTTCCAGGACTGCATTTGGTGAATACTCTAGGCGTGGTGGCGACTCCGGAAGGCAGCACTTTGAATTGATAATGCTAACCACTTATCATGAACCGGAGAACTGGGCGGTGACAAGTGTAGGAAGATGTAGGAAGTGGTTATAGATTCCCCAAGAAGTGTACAGGGCTCAATGTAAACCCAAAGTGCTCTATTTGTGGTTGTGTGGGTGAGCAGTCTTAGGTCTAACACAGAGGAGTGTAAGACATTTGTTATACACACAGTGACTAATAAATGACACACGACTCAAAAAGGAGGTCCGCACCAATTTTAGATAAATGAGCTTTTTTCAAGATTTAATTTAAGACCAAGATGTTTGCAAAAAGGTAAGTAAGTTTTTCAGGAAAAATACTTTATAGTTTAAAAAGTGTACACTTAATGCAATTTTCAAGCTTTCCAATGTTAACCTCGGGGAGGAAAACAAGAATGCAGTTTCACAGGTAAGTTCACGAATTACGAATCCAGTCTTCGGGGTTTAAGGTCAGCACCGGGCAAGGTTCAAGTTGGGACCAAAGGTGCACCACCAGCGGCGGCCAGGTGCAGAGGTCACATTCTAATCGGACGCCCAATGTTAACCAATGGAGACTGGGGGTGATTGAAGATGTGCTGCTCCCAGGTGAGCACAGTGATGTCTAGGGTTGATCTCCTCGATTTAAGGTAAGCACAGGGAGGCCCTAAGGAGCACCAAACTTACACCCACAGCGGCACAGGGATGACCGGATGCAGAGTGCCAACACAGCGTCGGGTAAACAAAGCTTTTCAATGGAGATCTGTTTTGAAAAAAGGCTGCAGGCTCAGGCCACAGCTTTCCAGGTAAATAGTGCTAGGGGACGAAGGGACACCGATGGTTGAGGTCCCCAAGGTCCAGAGCCTTCGGGTGCAGGGGTGTCCTTAGGCGTCGGAAATCTCTTACCAGGCAGGTCGCGGTCAGGGGGTGTCTTCAAGTTGAGGCTACAGGCGTCGAGGAGGAGTCCGGCAGGGGTCAGCCCACGGTGGACTCTGGCTCAGAAGCGCTGGGGAACCTTTACATGACCAGTGGGCCACTTGTACTCGGGCCGAGGGCGTCGGGTGCAGAGGTGGATCCAGAGGAGAGTTCATGATTCCTCAGGGCAGAGTTCTTTCTCTCTGCAAATGTTTTCTTCTGGACAGGTCCGCTGTTGACAGGAGACTAGGAGCCTTTCTTGAAGGCAGGCAGTCCTCCCAGGGTTCTGGAGTCGCTGGTCTGCAGGGTGAGTCGTTCTTTTTCAGCAGGGTCTTTGAGGGCTGCCGACAGGCAGGTAGGGCTGTGGCCTAGTCCGCTGGAGTCTTCAGGCTTCGCTGCAGCAAGGCTCTTCTTCGCAGGTTGTCGAAATCTGATCTCGGGGTCTGGGGGAGCCACTTAAATACTAGATTTAGGGGTGTAACAGGGGAGTAAGAGGTAGGGACCAATGGGTTCCTTATCTGGTGTGTCTACACCCACTATTATGCCACCCTCCAGTGGGAGGGGACATAGCCCTAGCCTTGACTGGATAAGTCCCACCATCTTCAAGATGGTGGACACTGAAAAATGTGCCTAACTTCGCCTCCAGCACCTGAGGGGTGGAGTTGACGAAGAAGGGCACACCTCCTATTCTATCTCGGTTTTCCCACAGATTATCCCGCCAAAAGTGAGGGTTTGAACCGAGGGCCGTCATCTGTTGTTAGCAGCTGAGGTTGCATTTCAAAGGCAGCCAGGCCTTTGAAGCACCCCTCTTGAGCACTGTACTCCTATGGGAGGAGGGGTGACACCGCCACCCAGGATACGCTTTGTTTCTGGCCTCAGATAGCAGTGGCTCTCGACCCAGGGGTCCAGAAACATGTCTGGTGGTAGCAGGCTGCTTAAAGCTAGTCAGAGACCACACCAGGGTTGGTAAGATTTCAGGGTGCACCTCTCTGAGGTACATGTTTCAATAAATCCCACACTAGCATCAGTGTGGGTTTATTGAGAGGAGTTGTTTGGAAGCCATCATACTGCTGGGGAACTCGAGTTGTCGAGTTTCCAGCCCATGTACTCTCTATGGCTTCACTGGCACTTACAATATTAAAGAATAGACATATATTGTAGGGGCATATCTGCTCATGCAGATATGCCCACACCAGAGATATAGTGCACCCTGCCTTAGGGCTTGTGAGGCCTGCTAGAGGGGTGACTTACCTAAACCTTGGGCAGTGCTGCTTGGACATGGCACACCGGCAGCATCGACTTTTGTCGTTTGTCTGCACCAAGGCATGCAGGCTGCAATGGCAGTCAGCATGGCCTTGGTGAGGGGTTCCTTGGGGACCCTCTTCAGCCTGCATGTCCTAGGTACCAGGGTACCATTTACTAGGGACTTACAGGGGGGGTATGAAACTGGTACAATTTTAGGGAAAGAACATTGGTACTGGAAACCTGGACAGCAGGGACCCAGTACTCTATAGTCAAAGTTGCACCAAAAGGCAGGCAAAAAGTGGGGGGACTGCAACAGAAAAACACTCTCCCACAAGCAGGGTGAATCAGAATGTGAAAGTAAGCCTCATTCAGGTCTAAGAAGGTCATGAAGTCGCCTTGCTGAAGTAGTGGGATGGCATACTGGAGTGTGACCAAATATATATTTTTTTTTTATAAATTCTTTTTTATTGAAATCAAGGTATGACATAAGATAAAGACAATTTACACATACATTGGCAATAGAGTAATGATACGGGGGATGTTCAGAGCAATATAATTACAACACAACAATTGCAGTTACATTTCTAACATGTTCAGACCTCAGTCGCAGTATCTTCCCTCGTCCTCGGAGGTTCACATATCCCTCCCCTGTGGGTGTTCCATTTTTCCCAAACCTGCGTCCATTTGTTGGGGCACCCCCTGGCTTCGTATATGGTCTTTTCCGTGACCATACACCAGTCCATATCTTTACCCCAGTCCACTATACACGGCGTGATCTGAGCCTTCCACAATCTTGCGATATTTCGCTTTGCCACCATCAACCCCAAAGTTACCCATATTCGCTCCTTGGAGCCAAGGTCGGTGGGGCCCCAGGCATTCAAGATGGCCAGCTTTATGTTGCAATCTATCTTCTGCCCCAACACCCCTTCCATAAGTCTCACTACCGCCTCCCAATACCCCTGGATAACCGTGCATTCCCAAAGTGTGTGAATAAAGGTTCCCTCCTGCCCACATTGCCTTGCACAGCCACCATCTGAACTATATCCCATGCGAACCAGCAATGGCCCAGACAGGTAGGACCTGTGGAGGAGCTTCAGCTGCACTAAGCGAAGCCTGGAGGAGATGGCCACCTCTCGGGGGGAGGCCACTGCTGCCAGCCACTCGTCGTCATCCAATCCTGCTACATCGTGGTCCCATTTAGTCCTCAGCTGGACCAAGGGTTCCGCCATGTTGTTAATCAGTTTTTTATAAATGAGTGTTATGGCCCTCTCATGCAGGTCGCCATCTAAAACTCTATCCTCGAGCAGGGAGGACTCAGGGAGTGTGCTTCCCCTAGGGAGCACAGCCAGCAAAGCATGTCTAATTTGCAGGTACCTAAAGTACTCAGATTGCGCCAGTTCGTATTCCTGCTGCAACTGGGTAAAAGGGATTATATCACCTGATTTCCACAAATCTCCCACCCTGGATATGCCGATGAGATCCCAGCGATTGAATCCTTTCAAGCGGATCAGTCTACCCAGTTGTTCACTATGCCAGAGTGGTGTGGCTTGTGTGATCTTACCCTCCCCTCCTAAGCTTTTGGTAGCAGCCTTCCACACCTGCACCGCATGTCCAGTGGGGCCGGTCAAAGCTGGTTTCAACGAACGCACATACAGAGCCCCTTCAAAACTTCCCCCCGGCAGGAGCCATCTATCAATCTGGAAGGCAGGGTCGCCCTGCGGTTTGTACGTGCATTGGTTGATTGCTGCGAGGTGAGACGCCCAATAATATTTCCTGCTATCTGGTAGTCCAATTTCCCCATCAAACCACCCTAACATGAGCTTGTGTGTTGCAATACGGGGGGGCTTCCCCTCCCACAACAAGTCTCGTAGAAGACAGTCAATTTCTTTGAAGTACGAGGATTCAACATGGTGCGGGGTGTTATGCAAAGCGTATAGGAATCTGGGAAGGGACATTATCTTCAAAAGGGCCGCACGCCCCAAGAGGAACAGGGGGAGCGATTTCCAATGCAGAACATCAGACTTAAGACGCGCCAGGGGCGGCAGGAGATTGCGCTCGTAGAACTTGGACGGGTCCTTAGAGACCCAGATCCCCAGGTATCTAAAGCCATCAGCCGCTTCCACTAGCTGAAATCCCCGAGGGAGCGGAGGCCTCTCTCCACAGAGGACATAGAGCACTGATTTGGTCCAGTTTATTGTATAGCCAGCGTATCTGCCGAACACTCGAAATATGTTCAAGCCCTGTTTAGGGAGAGTGTGACCATATTGAAGTGTTCTGCCAGGATGTACTTGTTGAGGGGCCTGAGGTTGAGTTCAGACCTGAGGGAGCCATCATTCTTGGGAATGAGGAAGGGGAGGGAGTACACTCTTGCCTTGCTGGTGTGTCTGCACAGACTTTACAGCTTCCCTTAAAAGGAGAGAGTCTACTGCGTCTTGAAGGAGGCGCTGGTGTTGAGGGGAGAGGGTGTGCCTGTGGGGTCCGATGTTAGGGGGAGTGGCAGTGAGCTCCAAACAACAACCCTTGTGATTGATGCCGAGGGCCCATTGGTCTGAGGTGATTTCCACCCACCGTGAGGAAAAACCCTGGAGTCTTCCCCCGACAGGTGTGATGTGGTCTGACAGGGAGACACAAGCAAGTCACTGCTTTGCTGGGGCAACTCCTTTGGTGGCACCTCCCTTGCCTGCCCATGGAGTTATTACCCCTGCACCCCCCATGGACGCAGCCACGGGGAGAGGACTATTGAGGTTGTAGCCTCTGGAAAGAGGTCAGGGTGCTCTCTGTTGAAGGTCCGGTTGAGCAAATGCTGCTTCACCTCTGGCCTGAAGCCAGAGACACGCAGCCATGCATATCGACGTATCAGGGCACTAGAGTTGATTCCGGGCACTGCAGTGTCAGCAGCATGAATGGCACACTGAATGGAGGCGTTAGAGATGAGCTTGCCCTCAGAAACGAGATCCTGGCCTCTCTTAAGGTACTAGTGAGGGAGGTGTTGGAGGAGCTCCTCTATTTCATCCCAGTGTACCCTGTGATAACAGGATAGCAAGCCAAACAACTTGGGGATGCGTATCAGTCTTCTTGCTCTCCTTGTCCAGCAGAGGTGCCTCACCTGTCCCCAGAGCGTTTGCACGCTTGCGGGTGGTGTGAAACACAAGTGAATCTGGTTGTAACTGTTGCCTGATGTACGCAAGGTCCAAGCCTTGTACTTCCTATCTACCATCGGGGTGATAACCCTGGCCTTGATCACCTCCTTAAAAATATCCTAAGTGGGCTTCAGCATGCCATTGAGCATGGGGAGATACAGCATGGAGCTTTGGGTGGATGAGAGCATCGCCATGAGGAAATTACCTTCCTCTGGGACCTGGTGCATCTCTACTTTATGGTAGGTGGTCACTCTGTTGAGCCCTGCTGAGCACCTCATGATAAGAGGTGGTGTCGTCAGATAGTGATGGCCGGGCAGGATACAGATCAAGGTCTGTACCTCCAGTCAGAATGTGGTGATCCCTGTGGGGAGTAAGGCAGGGGGTTAAGAGGCAGTAAAGCTAGGCAGGAGGGAGGGTAGGCACAGAAGGAGGAGGAGGCAATAGAGAAGGTAGGAGAGGATGAGGCATGGTGGTGGGCTTGCCATGTCTCCTAATCATATTAGACACCGGCTCTGGTGGCAGGTTGAGGGCTTCCTCAAAGTTGAGTTTCCCCTTTGGAGGAACCGAGTCCTTGAGCTTAGGTGGCGGGTGAGCAAGGATTGACCAGTTTCAGGGTCGGTATGTATCCATTTGTGTCTGGAGTCAAGTTCCTCTTGCAGCCGCTCCAGGAAAGACTGTTCCTGCTCCTCCGAGTCGACAGAAGATGGTGTCCTGGTTGCCAAAAGTTTTGGCACCACAGAGTGTGTGAGCACTTCTGGTGCTGAAGACTTTGGAGCTGAAGAGAGCTTTAAAGGCGTCTTCGATTCCAGCGCCGTGGGTGCAGTCAGCACTGGGGATTCAGTATTTGCTTTGCCGCAAGGAGCTGGATTGGTGCTGGGTCCGAAGCATGGTGTTGGTGCCGACCATGGTCTTGAAGCAGCAGTGGACCGAAAACTCAGTTTCTGGCTTCAGGGCTCCTTGCCTGCCCCCCAAGCCCCCCTCCTCGAGGGCGGTGCTCGGCCTTGGTTCGGTACCATGGTTGAGAATGAAAGAAGGCTTACTGATGGCAGCCATTTTCGATTTGGTGACCAGGTGCGGGCGACAGTTCATCGACCTCTGCGTTAGAGCCCGAGCTGGCCTCGGGCAAGAAGACCTCTGCCACAGCGGCAGATGTCCCCGGCTGGGGATCAGCTTCGCCGTCCTGTTCGCCTTAGAGATTCGGGGTGTCGTCGCCATGTCGTTTCATCATGGAGGCGGAGGCAAGCCGCCTGTCTCGACAGTGGTGAACAGTCTTTTTGCTGCAGAAAACAAGACAGCTTCATAGGCGGACTCCTGGTGCTCCAGGGACATACCAATGTTACACACCTTGTGTAAGTCAACCCATTGGTATTTGGTGCAATACTGTGGGCAGTTTCTGAATGGAGTCCTTTCCATTATGCACAGGGCATTCTTGTGGTTGAACTGCCAGGAAAAAGGTCTCGAGCGGGTCATGGAAGTCAGTCATCGAATCGGACGAGAGGAGCACGATGAACCGAAATGAGAAGGAGAACGCAACAAATGTACAATACTGATGGGGAAAGACGATCTGAATGGGCCCAAAGATCACACCAAAAGCGTCGACCCAGAGCTCGGTGAAACACATCCAAACCTGATGGTGGCAAAAAACACAACATAACAATGGAGCTGATGCCCATGTGCATTACCACTGATATGTGGAGTCACTATACCTTGTGACTCAGAGACTTCTTCGAAGAAAAACAAGTTTCTAACCTCTGAGCCCAACAATAGATGGCAGGAGTATGGACAGTATGTATATCTACAGCTACACATGCTGTGCATTGTAATCCAACCCCTAAGTAAACGTACTAGAAGGAAAATGTTACTTACTCAGTAAGCATCTGTTCTTGGCATGTAGAGCTGTAGATTCACATGCTTTGCATACTCCTGCCATCTAGTGTTGGGTCCGGATGTTTGCAAGTTGTTTTTCTTCGAAGAAGTATTTCCAGTCACGTGGTAGGGGACTCCTCCTTTCGGTGATAGTGCGCATGGGCATCGACTCCATTGTTAGATTGTTTTCCCGCAGAGGGTGAGAATGGAGTTAGTAAAGGTAGAATAGAGATGTCCATGCGTATGTATGTAAGATAAGAAAGAACTGCAACAGGTATAGGTACCCGGGGAGGCGGGTGGGCGCATGTGAATCTAAAGCTCTAAATGCCAAGAACAGATGCTTACTGGGTAAGTAACATTTTCCGTTCGAGGCATGTGAGCTGTAGATCACATGCTTTGCATAGACTATACAGCAGTATTCTCCCAAAGCGGTGGCTAACCTGTAGCTGTTGCAGTTGCTTGAAAAAGTGTTTTAAAGTACTGCCTGGCCTACATTAGCTTGTTGCCTCGCTAACACATCTACACAATAGTGTTTGGTGAAAGTGTGCGGTGTAGACCATGTTGCTGCCTTACAGATGTCAGCTAAGGGAATATTCCCTAAGAAGGCCATAGAAGCCCCTATTTTGTGGGTGGAATGCGCTCTAGGGGGTATTGGCAATGTTCTTTTTGCTTTTGTATAACATGTTTGGATACATTTAACAATCCATCTTGCAATACCCGATTTAGAAATGGGTTTGCCTTTGTGTGGTGGAAAAAAAGCAACAAAGAGCTGCTTCGCTTAAGAAAATCTTTTGTTCTTTCTACATAATATAGTAGAGCTCTTCTAACATCAAGTGTGTGTAGAGCTCGTTCTGCTTGAGGAAAGAACACGGGTAACTCAACCGATTGATTGATGTGAAAAGCAGAAACCACTTTTGGAAGAAATTTGGGATTGGTTCGAAGAACCACCTTGTCTTTGTGAAGTTGAAAGAAAGGCTCTTGTATAGTTAGTGCCTGGAGTTCACCAACTCACCTTAAGGAAGTGATTGCAATAAGAAAAGCAACCTTCCATGAGAGAAATTATAGTTGACACGTGTGCATTGGTTCAAAAGGTGGTCCTATTAGCCTTGTAAGGACTATGTTCAAGTTCCACATTGGTGCAGGTGGAGCTCTTGATGGTATTACTCTTTTTAGTCCTTCCATAAAGGCTTTAATCACTGGTACTCTGAATAGATATGTGTTGTCTGTTTTGTAAGTATGCAGCTACTGCTGCTAAATGCAATCAAATGGATGTTTGAGCTAATCCAGATTGCTTTAAGTGTAAGAGATAACAGATGATGTTTTGTACTGAAGCATCCAGGGGATTGATATTGTTACAATATATAACAAAATGTTTCCACTCTGCTGCATAACATGCCCTAGTAGGTCTCCTAGCCTCCTTTAGGATATTCATACAGTCTGGTGGCAATTGTAAATCACCAACTCTCTGACTTCAGGAGCCAAATCACCAGGTTGAGTTCCTTGGGATTTGGATGCCCGATTTCTCCATGGCTGAGTGAGGAGACTGGAGTTGAGATGCAGCTTTTGGTGTGGAACTACTGACAGCTCCAGCAGGGTGGTGAACCAGGGTTGACGTGCCCATGTGGGAGCTATGAGAATCAGTGTGAGGGATATTTGCCTCAGCTTCGGAACTACCAGCGGAATGAGTGGGAGAGGCGGAAATGCGTAGGCAAATATCCCTGACCAGTTCATTCACAGAGCATTGCCCTTGGAGAGCGGGTGTGGGAACCCGGAGGCGAAGTTTGTGCATTTTGAGCTGTGGCGAACAGGTCTATGTGAGGAAATCCCCATTCCTGAAAGTAGGGAAGAAGAATTTGGGGATGAAGTTCCTAGTCGTGGATTTGCTGTCTCTTTCTGCTGAGAAGGTCTGCAATTTGATTGTTTACTCCTGGAAGGTGTTCTGCTAGGAGATACATTTTGTGATGTATGACCCATTTCCAAATGGCTTGTGCTAGGCGTGACAGTTGGAGAGAGTGTCCCCCCCCTTGTTTTTGTATGTAGTACATAGCCGTCATGTTGTCTGTGTGGACTAAGACAGTTTTGCCTATAAGGTGAGGTTGAAAGGCTTTCAGTGTTAGAAACACTGCTAGTAGCTCTAGGTGATTGATATGTAGGCTCCTGTACTTTAGAGTCCATAATCCTTGGATTGTGTGACTCTGTAGGTGAGCGCCCCAACCAGTGACCCTGCTGTTAGCACTGTCTGTGGAACAGGGTCGAGAAAGGGCCGCCCTTTGGATACATTTCGTGGGTTCCACCACTGCAGAGAGCGATGGGTGCAGCCATCCACCAACACTAGATCGGTCAACTGACCCTGCGACTGGTTCCACTGACTTGCTAAGCATTCTTGAAGGGGACGCATATGAAGTCTTGCGTGGGGAACAATTATAATGCAAGACGCCATCATGCCTAGCAGTTTCATGAAGACTCTTGCTGGCAATGATTGGTTGGGATGAAATTGAGTGAGAAGGGACTGAATACGGTGAATCCTGGCTGTTTTGGGAGAGCTTTGGGAGCGTCTATGGTGGCTCCCAGATAAGTTTGTGTGTTGGAAGGCTGTAGATGAGACTTCAACGCATTCACTGTAAACCTAGTTGGTGAAGTAAGTGAATAGTGATTTGAGTGTGTTGGAGACACATTTGGTAAGGACTGGCTTTGATGAGCCAGTCGTCCAGGTATGGAAAGATATGGATTTGCTGTCTTCTCAGATGTGCTGTGACTACTGCCAGACATTTGGTAAATACCCTGGGAGCAGTGGTGACTCCAAACGGTAGTACTTTGAATTGGTAATGATGACTCGCTATGATGAATCTGAGGTATTTGCGATGAGCGGAATGTGGAAATATGCGTCTTTTAAGTCTAGAGTAGACATAAAATTGCCCTGCTGTAGAAGCGGGAGCACTTGTTGAAGTGCTACCATGTGGAAATGCTCTGACAGTATGTAGAGGTTTCGTTCTCTGAGATCTAGAATAGGTCTCAAGGAGCCGTCCTTTTTGGGGATGAGAAAGTACAGGGAGTATACGCCTGTCCCTTGATGTTGTAACGGCACAGGTTCTATGGCTCCTTTGGAGAGGAGAGACTGGACTTCTTGCTGAAGTAGATGTAAATGTTGTGGTGACATTTTGAGAGAACGTGGTGGCATGTTTGGAGGATTGTTTGTAAGCTCCAGGCAATAACCATGTTGGATAATTCCTAACACCCATTTGTCTGTGGTGATAGATTGCCAAATGGGGAGGAATCGTAGTAGACGTCCCCCGACAAGTGTTAAATGATCGGGGGGAAGTGTAGGCAAGTCACTACTTGTTGGGGGAGGGGGAATTACGCGGTGCAGAACCCTTGCCTCGACCTTTGTTGTTGTTATCTCTATATCCTCCTCTAAAGAAACCCCTTGTAGAGGAAGATTGACTGTTGCCTTTGTACGAGGTGGCAGTATTGTCTGAGGACATGGTTTTCGACCCTCCACAGTAGAAAGAGCGAAGAAAGGAGCCCCGATTAGAGGGAGACTGCAGAGCTCCCATATACTTGGTTACCTCTGTGTCTTTTTTTCATTTTTTCTAATGACTTATCTACTTCGGGCCCGAAGAGATGTTCCTTGTCAAAAGGAGTATTTAAGATAAACTGTTGTACTTCTGGGTTGAAACCAGAAATCCTCAACCATGCATGTCTTCTTAGTAACACACTAGTGTTGATCTCTCTAGCTGCGGTCTCTGCAGCATCTAAAGCGCATCTTATTGAGGAACTGGATATAAGCTTTCCTTCCTAGACTAAATCCTGGGCTTTTGCTTTCTGCTCATCTGGGAGATGTTGTAGCAACTGCTCCATTTCGTCCCAGTGTGCCCTATCATATCTGGCTAGCAGGGCCTGGGTTTTGGCAATGCACCAATGATTTGCTGCTTGGGCGGCTACTCGTTTACCAGAGGCGTCTAATAGTTTTGACTCCTTGTCTGGAGGGGGAGCATCACCTGTAGTCTGCGAATTGGCCGTTTACGGGCATTAGAGACCAGTCTAGTGGTAACTGTCCTTTAATAAAGACTGGATATTTTATATTTTTATCAATCCTGGGGGTAGGAATGCGAGCCCACACTGGACCTTTAAAGATGTCATCAGTATGTCTCATCATGCCTTTAAGCATAGGTAGAGTGTGACTAGCCCTTTGTGTGGTACCGAGCGTTTCAAATAGGAAATCTTCCTCTAAAGATTCCTTGTGTAACTGTACCCCATGATATTCTGCAGCCCTAGCAAGTAATTCTAGATATCCTACATTGTCGGCAGGAGGGGAAGGCTTTGCAGGGTAAAGATCTGGGTCGTTATCTGTAGGTGAATCTGTGTGATAATCCTTCCAGGGGTCTATTGGTAAAATATTGTCTCCCCCCCCCCCCCCCCCATCTCCATCATCATCATCGTCAGGTGGTGGTGGTGGAGAGTTAGTTGGTGTGATCAGTAAATGATGCAAAGGTGGAGAGGTTGGTGTTTGGGAACGTGGTAAAAGAGGAGGGGAAGGGTTAGTACCCACATTCTTCCTCTTGAAAGGAATAAAGAAAGGTGTGTCCTCTGACTCAGGTTTATGTTTCTGAGGTGACTTAGTAAGAACACGTCCTGTATGTGGATTTATATAAAGTTCCTTTTGTTTTGGGTCCGATTTGGGTGTTGGGGCATCGAAAATCGGATTCTGCAGCTTCGGAGGAACACCTTTAGGTTTCGGTGCCGAGGATTTCGGTGCCGGGTAGAATCACTTTTCGGCGCTGAAGGTTTCGGTGCCGAAGGAGGCTTTGTTTTCGGTGTCAACGATTTTGGCTCTGAAGCGGTTTTCAGCTTTGAGCCTGAAGGTTTCGGCTCGGTGTCAGCCTTTGGCCGACTCGATCCCGAGCCGGAAGGCTTAGAGACGTGTTTCGGTGCCGAGCCGAAGGGCGGGGCATCGGAAACATCTTGTCGGTGCCGACCGTGGCCCGAAGGCAGGGGTGGGACCGAAGCCTTTTGTTTCGGCTGAGTTGGAGTGTGGGTTCAGGGGCGTTCGGTACTCACGGTACATTGACCTGACCTTGTGGCAAGTCTTCTTCCAACTCTGAGTCCGATTCTGGAATGGAGACAAGTTCCTCTTGTTCTTCCTCGGACCCTTGTGCGTCGAATTCTTGCTCGGATCCTTCGCCGAAGATGTCCGGCGTGTATTCGACGTTTTGACTCTGCATCTTGCGACGTCGAGCCCGACAATCACAGAGTGTTTTCTTCGATCAGAACGATTTGCACACGTCGCAGTCCTGTTCGTTGTGCTCCGGAGACAAGCACAAGTTGCACACTTTGTGCAAGTCGGTGCGCGTATACTTGGCACAGCACTGAGGGCAGAATTTGAATGGAGTTCGTTCCATCGACTGCGAAGTGGACCAACGCGGTTAGGCCGGACGTCCATTCCAAGATCTTCGATCGAAATAGAGGTTTTCCTCGACAGATACGATACGCGGAGAAGTGGGATACGTGTTCGAAACAATACCGACGTGGGTAGAGTGGATTGCGCACCGATGAGAACCCGAAGAACGGCTGCTAACTGGAGCGCAGCAATACACGTCCGAACCCGATGGCGGAAAAAAACAATCTAACAATGGAGTCGATGGCCATGCGCACTATCACCGAAAGGAGGAGTTGCTACCTCGTGACTGGAAAGACTTCAAAGAAAAACAACTTGCAAACATCCGGACCCAACACTAGATGGAAGGAATATGCAAAGCATGTGATCTACAGCTCACATGCCTCGAACATGTACTGTTCACAAATAACACACCTACCAAGAGTTCTCAACGATAAGGATTTTACTAACATTGGATGCTTTTCAGTCTGTAACTAGAGCTCTGAGTTAACCAGACTGTGACATGGGAAAGTGTTACAAAACTGTAATATATCAATAGAGTCTGCCTGCACAATTACGTTGCATCACTTGGTAAATTGCTATTGAAGGGAAAAGAGTCATGCACCTGGTTTGATGTGTGTACAAAAAAGGGGAGAGGTAATGAGCAGTCGGCTGAGCTGGGACACAGCTCCTCAGAGATGTCTGCCAGGCTATCCCGGAATCCACCACCTGTGAGAGAGGGAGAAGTAAATAGGAGAGTCACATCATCTTAGTTATCATCATACTCACTCTGCAATCCCTCCACCTCCAAGAACATACCCGAGTAAAAAGGGGGATCATTAAAGAAAAGCAAAGCTCTACGTTCCCTTCGGTAACAATCTTTCTTGTGGATACTCCATCTACCTGCACATTTCTGACCTGTTGAATAATTTGGAAAATGTTCATAGATCTCCTATACCATCAGAGGTGCTGCCTCCATCTCTGTGCCGAACGATACGATGGAGTGATGTAACTAAAGTCATACAGTGCCTACGACATCCGAGTTAGCTGCCCAGTTTTTCTGTACCCCTTCGACTTAGAGATGAGGAAATTACAGATCAATCGTGGAAGTGCAATGAAACAGCTAGACTGGAACCTTTTTATGATGTGGTCTATGATCATCCTTCAGAATGAGGAGGAGGGCGGAATCAGTGAAAACTCTCCAGGTTAATGGCATATCTACCAGAAAGATAGTCACAGTAAGTAGCAAACTTGTACTTCTAATGGACACTTCTACATGCACATTCCTCACATATTGAAAATATTCTATAGTAGTATCTCCATGAAGGTGGTGGGCCTGAAGGAATTGTTAGACGTGAAAAGCCTGGAGCACAGAGCGTAAAAAACAGGGACCCCTCTTCACCTCAGAAGCGACGCAACAATGTTTAGAAAAGTGTGAGGTGAAGCTTGTGACCGCTGCATTACGAATCAAGCCACAGAAACACTCCTAGCCAGTGCTACAGCGGAAGACTTTGCTCTGGTGGAATAAGAGTGGATTTTCTCATGCAAATCCTATTTGGCCTAGCACATCTGTATACACAGAATGATCGAGCAAGACAACATCCTCTTCTGGAATGCCTTGCCATTTTTGTGGCCTGCATACCCTACAAAGAGCTGGCCCTCAGATTTGATCTCCCAGATTATAACAACGAACTGTCCTACGGGGTCCCGCGGATGGAGCATCTCCTTTTCCTTGGTGGGATGAGGTGGAGGGTAAAAAGAAGGCAGGGTAATGGACTGCCCCAATTTGAAAGGTGTCCACACATTGGGAAAGTAAGCTGCTTTAGTCCTAATGACCAGTTTGTAAAGGTAGAAGCATGCAAAAGGTGGGCAAAAAATCAGTGCCTGCAACTAACTGACGCATTTCACTGAGGTAATGGACGCAAGGAAACTAGTTTTGAAGGTCAATAAATGTAACGGACAACTAAGAAGGGGCTCAAAGGGGGTACATATCAAAAACAAAAAATCAAAACAAGTTTCAAATCCCATTGGGGCATAAATAGTGTAAGTGGGAACATGTGTGTCAATCAATTCGAGAACCTGATCACTACACAGGGTTTGAAGAGGTATGGCTTATCTAGAAGGTAAATAAATGCAGACACAGGAATGTATCCCCTGACAGAGCCCAATGCACAACCCAATTGTGTAGTGAACAGAACATAACAAAGAACTTTCGACAGCCATGCCTTCATGGGGTCTACATTCGGCTCCACACCCAGATCAACAAGTTTCTCCAATCTTCCAGAATAGACTAATTTTGTGGAGAGGCAACAAGCTGACAATATAACATGGACCGTCTCGGGCATCAACTAGAAGCAGCTTGGGTGCCCTTGCCCAAACTTCAGGCCTGAAGGGTGAGATGCAATACCAGTCCCTACACGTGAGAGGAGGTTTTCCCTGCAAGTCTAGACAGGGAGACTAATTAAGAGACAGAGGGAAAGTTGCATCCTTCTCGACTAGGTCAGATTAACGAAAATGATTTAGGCTCAGTCAGGCGAATCTTCCTCAAGAGTTGAGGAATCAAGGGTATTTGAGGAAACAGGTCCTGAAGTGGAAAAACACCACCTCAACTGAAACTTTCCTCCCAGTTCCCCGAGACACACTGGCAGGAAAAGTACAGTGGGAGGTGAGTGTTCTCTCGAGTGGTCGAAGTCATCCACCTGAGGCGTGCCCCGCTGAGGTTAAATTACTCTCACTTAGTTTGTCAACCCTGGCATTCAGAAAGTCAGCCAGGTGATTGGCGACCAGCCACATTCTATGACTTTACGTGCCCAAGCCAAGAGCCCTGATGATTCACGACAGAGAAGATGAGACCCTCCACTCCTACCTGCTTGTTTACATACCACATTGCGGACATTTTGTCTCTCAAGATCTCGACGGACTGGCCGCAAAGGAAGGCTTTCAGGACCAGTTGTATTACCCTCAGTTCCAGCACGTTGATGGGAAGGGCCTGATCTTCTGGAGACCAAAGCCTCTGATCTCCAGTTTCTTCAAAAGCACTCCCCGCTCAAGGGTGGAGGCATCCATCATTACTGTGGTCACTGTTGAGGGTAAAAGGACATTCCCTGAAACAGTGCTCCTCTTGCGACCACTAGTCCCTGTCCGCAACAGTGTCACAGGAGATTGTGATGGTATCTGATAGACCTCGCCTATGCAGTAACCACTGCCAACGAAAACATCACTGGGGTGGTCTCATGTACAAACAAGAGTATGTTCCTAGAAGAATGCAGGAAGCAAGAGGACATAGCAGACAAAGAATCATCAAGAAGGAATCCAAGCCCCCATCAAGAAACATCAGAATCATAAACTTAATGAACCAGAACCTATGTGGAGGAAAGGCTCTCAAGGATGCTGTGTCTAGTACTATCCCTAGGAACAGGCGGCACTAAGAGGGCTCTAGGTAAGACTCAGGCACATTAATGGAAATCCCCAAGTAGAACAGCAAAGACATGGTTGCCTGCATGTGAAGCAACACTATCTGTCGTGAGCTGGCATGGAGTAACCAGTCATCCAGATACAGGAACTCTGAGATTCAAGAACTTCTAAGATGTGCTGCCACCACGACTATCACCTTGGTGAAGGCACTGGGTGCCAATGTCAGACTGAACGCGAAAACTGAAATCTGGTTGTGAGTGGACCCAACCATGGACAGCAACTGCCACCTGTAAGATGCACGATTAATATGTGGAAATTAAAGTCTTGCAAGTCTAGAGACACCATCAAGTCTTCCACTTTGAGTGCCAGAAGCACCTGAGCCAGGAACAGCATCCTGAACTATTACTTGCACAGGAACACGTCCAAGCTACTGAGGTCTAGGATCGATAAAGACCGCCATAACTTCTTGAGAGCCAGGAAATAACAGTAGCAGTGCCAATAACTCCTCTAAAGAAATGTTTTCCATATTGAACTCCCTCAGAACCCAGGAGATGGGGGAGGAGATACCTGACTCTGTGGAAAACTGTAATAAGGTAGCAGACTTCTTCACAAAAAAAGTGATGAAGATTTATGACACCTTCCCAGATGAAGCGAAACAAGGCACGGGGCTGACAAAGGGTAATCAAATGAATCCTGTAGGGGTGACATTGGATGTCTTTAAGATCCAGGACCTTGAAGAACTCACGTCCATAGCCAAAGGGATTAAATCGGGCTCGCCTTTGGACCCAGCCCATCCAAATATAGTTATGGAAGGAGCTAAGGCAATCATGCCCCGCATTCAGGAGCTCATTTCGTGCTCCTTTCTAACCGGAACAGTCCCTAATAAATGGAAACAGGCAATCGTTAAGCCACTGAAAAAAAATCCATCTGTGGAGTCATCCATTCTAGACAATCTTCGCCCTATTTCTCTGCTACCTTTCGTAGCTAAGATTGCAGAGAAAGTAACCAACATCCAACTGGTAGAACATGTAGAGAGGAATAATATACTGCATCCCTCAGTCAGGTTTTAGAATGGCCCACTCCACTGAGTCGGCCCTTCTTATTGCCACTGAAACTCTAAGGAAATATGCAGATGAAGGTCAAACAGCCGCACTTATCCTGCTTGACCGAAGTGCGGCGTTTGATACTGTCTCCCATAAAATACTTCTGCATAGGCTAGAGAACTGTGGCATCAGGCATAGTGCTCTTGGCTGGATGAAATCGTTTCTCTCAGCACAAAGTTTCCAAGTCAGGCAGCAGTCCTCTGTATCGGAAAGCTTTCCTTTGGCACAGGGTGTGCCACAGGGCTCCATTTTGAGCCCCACCCTGTTCAACCTATATGTGGGGCCGCTTGCAGAACTAGTGGAGAAATATAAAGTATCGATCGTCTCCTATGCTGATGATACGCAGGTAATCGTGATGTTATCACAGGAGAATAATCAGGCCCCCATCCGATTTGCAGAGTGCCTAGATGAGGTCGGGGACTGGATGTCAAATCACTGCCTCAGATTAAATGGGAGCAAAACTGAAGTGTTGGTGGTTGGCAAAACCCCGTCCATATGGTCATCCGCCTGGTGGCCTGAATCCCTAGGCCAATTCCCTACCCCAAAGCCCATAGTCAAGAATCTCGGAGTCTGGATGGATTCAGGACTTACTTTTGACTCCCAAATACGTAAAGTGGCTGGCAAATGCTATGGTGCTATGAGGGTTCTGCGTAAATTCCTGAACCTCCTACCAGCTAACTCAAGGAAGACTATAGTACACGCAGTCATTACCTCCCAATTAGACTACGGAAATGTACTGTACCTTGGAGCTACTAAACAAGGGTTAGCAAAACTACAGAGGGTCCAAAATGCGGCCACCTGTCTGGTACTTAGCCTCCCTAGAAGGTCTAACACTAAGAAAGCACTGGAAGCTTTGCATTGGCTACCAGTGGATAAAAGAGTGTCCTTCAAGGCAATGTGCTACTGCCACCGTATCTTACTAAACAAAGGCCCGAAGTAGCTCCATCCACTAATAACCAAGTACACCCCTGGCCGCAGTCTAAGATCTTCAGAGTTGGCATTGGCTACGGTGCCTAGAATATTCAGAGCCAGAATGGACGAGTGCTCTTTTAGATATAAGGCAGCAAAAATGTGGAACAGTTTGCCTATTGAACTCCGATTAGAGCCATGCGAAAAAAGATTTCGTAGGCAACTGAAAACATGGCTATATGTGAAGTCTGATGGGTCATAGGGGTCGTAGTACCTCTATCACTGTAGTCTGCTTGTCTCACACGCCCCTTCTCTCATATTGAGCTTCTCAGCGCGGGGACACACCGGTGGTGTAACCATGCGCTCTACAAATGCTTAAACTAAGCTAAACTAGCACACCTTCTCAATTTCCTGCACAGGGCCAAACTCCACTGCTGCCAGGATAGGGCATCAAACAGCATGGCCATTACTCCACCCTGCACATCACTGGAGAACCTAGCTGACCTAAGCCACACATATCTTCTTATTCTTCTTAGAATAAGCTAAGAGTCCATGGCCCTGGCCACCAAGGTCACCATGTCCAGGCCCGCCCTCTTGATCTGCCTGGAGGCATCCTGACCATCTTACACCACCTCTGCAAAATGATATGGCAGATTCAACACTACCATGGCCACCATGTGTCACAAAGTGTGGGTATATCTGCTCAAGAGGCAAGAAATTGCAGAGCTAAACTACTGACAGAGAACACCTTTTTGCCCACAAGCCTTCAATTGTTTCCTCGCAAGAAAAAGTTCAGGATGCTGTCCCTGTGTGGTGGAGCTCCAGGGAGAGTGCCAGGGTTCTGCTTAGTGAATGAGGAAGCTTGCATTTCTAGGCTTTCTAGAGATGGAGAGAGAGAGAGGAAATTAGGCTCTCCAGGTGCTGATCAGCACTGTCGACCCATCAGTTGGTTCGCGGCGGATCTCAGATCGGCAGAAATACCTCATTAACTGATAACAAGGGTTTGGATGTCATTTTAGTCTACTACAAGACACCTGTCAGGGTGATGGACAAAGACTCAACCATTGGCAGGGGCAACTCCAGCACATCAGCTGCCTTCCTCCAGACAGCATGGAAGAAAGCTATATGCAGAGGGACTGATTCTGAAGAACACTAAATTTTGGTCTCTGGGATCATGCCCAGCCTGCTTGTATTTTGTAAAACAGCATAGTTAGCAGTACCCGAGACGGAGACAAATATATTTTCCATAGTTTGCCAGTAACCCTGGCATGAAGAGTTGTCAGGGTGACATACTTGCCTATCTGACCTCTTCCACTATCCCCTAGGCCTTCCTCATAAATCTCATTGGAATTGCTTTTGCTTAGAAGGTACTAGCTCCAATGATGGTGCCAGTGTCCGTTCACCGATGGCAGAGGTGGTGCTGGCACTGCAGCAGGGGCAACTGGGTTCAACCGGAGGGAACACATCTACTGTCCCAAACGATCATATGGAACTATGAGGTGTACCAGAGGGGACCGCAACATGCCTAAACATCTCCATCATGGAATGGAGGAAGACTGCCTGGTTGATCCTGGGGTCAGAAATTCTGGATAGGCCAGCAAAGCACCAAGCATGGTAGAGGATGGTGGTGCCACCGGAGGAGTGACATTCACAGACTCCAGCTCCGATAAGGGGACTCTGGGAGGCTGAGTATGTTAAGCTGACCTACATCTCGACTTGGATCAGTGGCAGGCGCAGACCAAAAAAAGTTTGTCCTCATACTATTTGATAGCCCAGGGTGCATGTTGTATGACCTTGAGTCATGCTTTGATACCAAGCATTTGTGGCAGAGTTTGAAGCTGAAGGCTCTTGGCAGTGACATTCTTAAGCAATACACTGAAGAAAAGTTTAAAAAGTTGGGAAAATCCACACTGAATCATGAAGAACTCACAGAAAGCGGCTTTAAATTGGCAGTGAAGGAAAAGAGGACTCGCATCAGTGGGCCGGGGATGCACTGTATGGCTCCTGTGATATCACTATGGCATCACTTCAGATGCCGAGTTGGAGCCAGTGAGCCCTGCTTGCATGGAGGAGGTAAGAAACATTTCCAGATCCAGCTGGCATATTCAACAGGTGAGGAGTCTGCATGTAGAATTATCCATAAGAAATTAAGCTTTCACACATGCCAACTTTCTCAACTTCTCCCTATAATCACTTCTCCCAAATATCACAAAACAACAGTTACACTTACAGCAAGAGTAATGCAATTTTCTTGGTTTACAAATGACAATTTCAACCTTGACCAGAGAGACAGCAAATTAAAAATCTCTACCTTTACAAGGAAGCTCTGGGAGGTTCACAACACCGAGAATTTTAGCATTGTAGGCATTGGAACACATATTGTGAGCTGGACCCTTAAATGGTAGGCGTTTACTCCTGCAGAACTGAATCATGGGCTTAGGTTCCTCACTGAACACGAGAGCTGTGGACTGCTGGTACACAGCAGGTAAGATGGGTTCCTGTGGATAAGCAAACTCTGCCATGTTCATTGGAACAAATATCACACCAGTCAGACTGCAGCCCCCAGTTTCTAGAGAAATTGGTTGCATGCGAGGGTTGAACTCTAGGTTATAGAATGGACTAATTAAGCTTGTACAGTATATTGTGGCCCAGCCTTGATAGTGAAGCGTGCATACTCTTTTGTTCTGCTCTGGTTTCTGGGCACACAAGTATTAGTAGGATGCATGCTAAGGCCCATGAATTTCAGCCTTTAGTTTTAGCAAATATTCCTTTTAGGTGAACTGATAAAATTTAGTTTTACTTCTTTTTCTCTTCGGAGCATATTAGTCACTACTTTTACAAGAAGGGTACATGATTCTCAGACAATCTACCTGTCCGGCGGTGTCTTATTTGGGAGCTGGGATTTCCAAGCAACTAAAAACCACAGGCATATGTGATTCCAAAGGACTTCCTGGAGGAATGAGTGCCTCATTTAAGTCAGTCATTCCCAGACACCAGGAAGCATTGACAGAAGACAGGATTACACAACTGGAGACAAGTCAGAAGGTACAGAAAAACCAGCTCACTGACAAGGCAGGACCTAGACCCAAAAGGGACACTGGATTAGAAGATGAGAAATCGCTGTTCTTCAAAGTCATGAACGTCTTGCTACGCAGCTAACCACTGTGGTTAGTATTTATCTAAACTCATCTCATAACACGTAATTTTCATTGCTGCCTGTCTTGTGTTGACCATTCGGCATCTAAAGACTTAGAGGTCATATTGTTAGGGTCATGAAGTGCAAATAAATAACTCCTTACCTACTGTGATCTTGACAATGAGGTAAATCCTGAGTGTCCGAACAAAACAAACTTCGTAATAGAAGAGCAGTCCTCAAACCAAAATAAGCAGAAGAAGCAGCAATTCTTGACATGATTTTAAGAATGTCGGACTAATGGTATATCACAAATGAACAATTTTCATATGCTCCAAGAAGGCTTTACTACATGAGCTTCAGCCAAAAACACTGCTTTAACCAAAACATTTTTGAGGACAACTGGTTACAACAGATGGCTTAAAGCAATAAGTTTCTCGCTGGGTTCTCGTTTTTGCAGACAAAATGTTGAACACAGATTCTGTTAGCACTAGGCAGTATGAATAAGAGTAGAGGAGCACACATTCGCCCATAACAACCCTGATAACTTCAATAACAATGCATTTTCTACAGGCATGCTCTTGGCATTACAAATATTTTGTTACAAACATAACCTTTTATTCTAACAATTAACTGTACACATCTTCCTTATTGACCAAGGCCCAGTGAAAGAGATTGGGCATGAGTAGTGAAGAAAACTAACAGAGAAATCCACCTCTCCCTCAGCCCCGGGCCCCCAAATTAGGTCAAGGAACCGGAGGAAACAGCCATCAGAATGGCAGTAACAGAGGCCCTAGTAAGTCATTGGGTATGGCTCTATGAAACCAAACCACGTAGTTTTATTAGACTAATAGCAATATCACTTAAAGTACGGAATACTACATTTTCAAGATATCTAAGTTCATTAGTTTGAAACTCCAATTGCCTTTAGTTACAAGAAGGGGAGTTGTGGGACCATGAGTCCTGGGGTTACCAAAATAAAAAGAGATCTTGTTGCTTGCAAACATTTTCTTAGTCAGTAGAAGGGCTAAGCAAATAACTGCACCTTTACCTTCTTCGAAAGACATTTTAATAAATAATCTTCAAGAATATCAAGACATTGGAGAACTAATCTCACACTTGCTATAGGCTGCCGGCTTAAGCAATGCCCAGATGTGGAATCTCCTGGGTGCCCCTATGCTCAATATATGGTGGGGAAAAGTGTGGTCCACATATGCTATGTAGAAGTTGTCTGCAATTCTCCACGATTGCATGCACAAATTTGGGAAGACATGGTGCCAGTTTGCAACCTAAATAAAAAGAGCACACTGAGAAGGCGGCATCCCCATGACAATGTTCAAGACTCTGCGCAGTTCTGGCATCTGCGACACGTCCCACTCCAAAGAAGATAGCCAGCATGAAACTAGCAACCAATGAACATTATCTGTGGTATTTTTTGCCTGTTTGTTGACATTAGACTCTGCAAACCTACAACAATGTAGACTGTAATTTGGCTGAGTCAAGTCCTTTAATGACCTACTATACTCAGTGAAAAATTGTGCACCCCCTACACGTGCATTTCCCTACATATGTTAACCCCCCCAAAAAAAGGTTGTAAATAAGAATATCAAGTTAGCGTAGAGGTGCCTGGTGACTGGTAAAATAGTAAAGAATCACCATAGAAATCTGGATGAGGTAAAACTAGAAAGGACATTCTGGAGATTTTGCTTTACCCAATAAGAGTAATGCACTGTGGTAAAGTTTTTCAACATTAACAAATAATTGCTTCTGGTGTTTGTAGAGCGCAACAGTCACCCACAGACACCCTGGCACCAAGAACAGCATGATGATACATAGCACTTGTTCAGTGAGGATGTAGACAGGTTTTCAGAGCCTTCTTTAATCTAAGGAGGCTGGAGTCAAGGTGAATTGCTGACAGTGGAGCAATCCATCATTTTGATACCGTCACAGAGAAGGCATGTGCACAGACTCGGGTTTTCCCAAAAGATGGTTTACCGAGAAGCGCAAGTCTGCATGATTGTGATTTCCTTACTGTCTGATAAAGCTTAAAATCTAAACTTAATCTGATCAGCTACGGTTGCCAGTGCATTGAGGCTCTGGGGAAACTTTGTCTGAGTGATTTAAATTCAGTAATTTTGGCTTAGCTACAGCTGGAGAATTAGTGCAGTCGAGAGGACATGAAGGAATTCATTAACAGTACGCAGCAGGGTAAAGTAAATAGATGTATTATTCTCATGGCCAGAAGTTATGGGACCAAAGCCAAGTATCGAGTGTTGTTATAAAGAGAACAATTTTAGTTTTGACCCTATTTAACTTGAGCCGACTGAGACACATTCAAGTGTTTTCTGCTTAGAGTTACGCTTGTAATGCAGAGAGGGTAACCTGTATGTTTGAGTCCATTTTAACAATCAGTAGTTACTCTTACATTTGAAGAAAGTAAGATTATTCAAAGAAGATGACAGACTTCTAACTCTGGTGGACTCAGCTATGAAGGAACATCAACAATTTATAGACCTCACAATACTGCTGCCACAACAAAAGCAAGTCATGACAAATGTATTTGCCATGACTGACTTGCCATTAGTTCTTTCAGTGGCAGCACGAGTACTTTTTAGATGTTAAAAGGTCCAGTTAGTGCATTAAGGTAACTCGTCATAGGCTGGAAAAGTACACCAGTAATCGGGGAGAGAGCATGAAGAATTAGTGTTAGTAGAAATTATATTCTGTATAGTAAGAGAAAATTGAAAAAAATAATATTGTAAATAGTTCACAGACACACTGACCCTTTGAGCTATCTACAGTACATTCTCTGATGCACACGCTATTTACATTTTGTACTGCAGTTTAGGAGGAATTTACCTTGGTCAATAATGCCTTCAGCGATGAATTTGCACTCCCACCACTGGTCATAGCGCACGGACCACCTGTAATGGAACAATAGGTTAGTTTAAGTAACATGAGGAGAACGTTGGCAAGCCACTGCAGCATTTACCAATTTGCCCAACAGTATCAGAACCCCTTGAAATAAAATATCATCAGCCCCCACTGCTCTAATAAAACAGAAGAAAAAGTTATTTACCTTCAGTAACGTTCTTTCTGGTGGATACTCTATTTAACCACAGATTCCTCACCTCATGAATACCGCCAGGAGCCAAAATAAATGGATCTGGAGAATTTTCTCAGCAATACTCTCACGGGTTGCCCCACCTTGGAAGGCACACCAGGGCTCCTATAAGGTCACGACTTTCACACGCTGTCAGTTTCTTTCTGATCTCTGTCCGCGCCGGCAGGCATGGAGCCTTTAATAATCCAAGTGTGCCAGCGTGCAGATTGTATATTGGAAGTTTATTAGTATGGACTGGAGGAATCTATGCTACAGAGCAGAGAAGGGGTAGGTCCATGAAGAATCTGGGGTTAAGGAGAATGCTACTTACCACAGTATGGATCCATTCTTGGCATGTAGAGCTGTAGAGTCGCATGCTGTGCATAGCTTGCCATCTGGTGTTGGGTCCGGATGTTTGCACTTTGTTTTTCTTCGAAGAAGTCTTTCCAGTCACGAGGTAGGTGACTACTCCTTTCGGTAATAGTGCGCATGGGCATCAACTCCATCCTTAGATTGTTTTGCCGCAGAGGGTGATGATGGAGTTAGTAAGAGTAGTAAATTGAGATGTCCATGTGTATTATATCCAAGTAAGACAGTACTGCAACAGGTATAGGTACCCGTGGAGGCGGGCGGGCGCATGTGACTCTACAGCTCTACATGCCAAGAACAGATGCATACTGTGGTAAGTAGCATTCTCCGTTCGAGGCATGTGAGCTGTAGATCACATGCTGTGCATAGACTATATAGCAGTTATCTCCCAAAGCGGTGGCTAATCTGTAGCTGTTGCAACTGTTTGAAATAGTGGACGTAAAACTGCTTGGCCCACTCTAGCTTGCTGTCTAGCTAAGAAATCTACACAGTAGTGTTTTGTAAATATGTGTGGTGTAGACCATGTTGCAGCTTTGCAAATGTCATCTATGGCTATATTTCCCAAAAATGCCATAGAAGCCCCTAGTTTGCAAGTGGAGTGCGCTCTAGGGGGGATTGTTAATGTACGTTTCGCTTTAATATAGCATGTTTGAATGCACTTGACTATCCACGTGCAATACCGGATTTTGATATAGGATTGCCTTTATGTGGTGGAGCAAAAGCAACAAATAGTTGCTTGGTTTTACGGAAAGGTTTTGTCCTTTCAATGTAGTAGAGTAATGCCCTTTTCACATCCAAGGTGTGTAGAGCACGTTCTGCCACAGAATCTGGTTGAGGGAAGAACACAGGTAACTCAACAGATTGGTTGATATGAAAGGCAGAAATGACTTTAGGTAGAAACTTTGGGTTGGTTCGAAGGACTACTTTATTTTGGTGTATTTGTAAAAAAGGTTCTTCTATGATTAGTGCCTGAAGCTCACCCACTCTTCTCAGTGATGTGATAGCTATGAGGAAGGCTACCTTCCAAGTGAGAAATGGCAGTTCACACCTATGCAATGGTTCAAAAGGTAGACCCATTAGTCTGGTAAGGACAATATTCAGATTCCACACTGGAGCAGGTGGAAGTCTTGGGGGCATGATTCTTTTAAGTCCTTCCATAAATGCTTTAATAGCAGGCACTCTAAAAAGGGACAGATGTTGTCTGTTCTGTAGATATGCAGCTATTGCAGCGAGATGTAAGCGCATGGATGTATATGCTAAATTGCTACGCTGTAGATGTAATAGATAACAAATGATGTTTTGTATTGAAGCATCAAGTGGGTTGATATGATTGTTATTACAGAATATCACAAACCTCTTCCACTTTGCTGCATAGCATGCTCTTGTGGTAGGGCGCCTAGCCTCTTTGATGATATTCATGCAGTCTGGCGGAAGATTGAGGTAGCCAAACTCTAAGATTTCAGGTGCCAGATCGCAAGGTTGAGATGACTGGGATCTGGATGTCTTATGTCTCCATGGCTCTGAGGGAGGAGATTGGGAGTAAGATGTCGTTTTTGGTGAGGAACTACTGATAACTCCAACAGGGTTGTGAACCAGGGTTGACGGGCACATGTGGGAGCAACTAGGATTAGTGTCAAGGAGTGCTGTTTGAGCTTCTGAACCACTAATGGAATGAGTGGGAGAGGCGGAAAAGCGTAGGCAAATATCTTTGACCAATTCATCCATAGTGCATTGCCTTTGGACAATGGGTGTGGATACCTGGATGCGAAGTTCGGGCATTTTGCGTTTAGGTGTGTGGCGAACAGACCCATCTCTAGGAAGCCCCACATTTGAAAGAATGGGAGGAGAACCTGAGGGTGGAGTTCCCATTCGTGGATCTGGTGTCGTTGACGACTGAGCAGATCAACAATCTGGTTGTTTACTCCTGGAAGGTGTTCTGCAAGGAGATACATTTTGTGACTTATCGCCCATCTCCAGATGGATTGAGCTAGTTGCGACAGCTGGAGAGAGTGTGACACTCCCTGTTTTTGTATGTAGTACACTGCTGTCATGTTGTCTGTACGTATTAGGACAGCTTTGTGTACTAGATAAAGTTGAAACGCTTTGAGCGCTAGAAAAATCGCTAGCAGCTCTAGATGGTTTATGTGGAGCTGCTTTTGTTGCAGAGTCCACATGCCCTGAATGGTATGTTTTTGGAGAGGAGCTCCCCAGCCAGTGAGCGATGCATCTGTTGTTAGTACTATGTGTGGAACCGGGTCGATAAAGGGCCGCCCTTTTGAAAGGTTTTGTGGATTCCACCACTGCAGAGAGCGATGGGCGTGGCCATCCACCAACACCAGATCTGATAACCGACCCTGAGCCTGGTTCCATTGACGTGCTAAACATTCTTGGAGAGGACGCATTTGAAGTCTTGCGTAAGGTACGATTAGGATGCAAGACGCCATCATTCCTAGTAATTGCATGAACACTCGAGCTGGTAATGAGTGTTGGGGCCGAAACTGAGAGATTAGACTCTGCATGTTGCAGATTCTGGCTGGGTTGGGACACGCTAGAGCTTTTTGAGTGTTTATTGTGGCTCCTAGATACTCCTGTATGTTGGATGGTTGTAGATGAGACTTGGTCAGATTTACGGTGAACCCAAGTTCGTGGAGTAGTTGCACTGTTTCAGTGTGGCGTAGGCAGCTTTGTTTCGAGCTGGCTTTTATGAGCCAGTCGTCTAGGTATGGGAAAACGTGAATTTGTTGTCTTCGTAGACGAGCTGCAACTACTGCCAAGCACTTTGTGAAAACCCTGGGTGCGGTAGTTACTCCGAATGGGAGGACCTTGAATTGATAATGCTGACCCTCTACCACAAACCGGAGGTATTTCCGGTGAGCAGGGTGTATGGGAATATGGAAATAGGCGTCCTTTAAGTCCAGAGTGGATAGAAAGTCGCCTTGTTGAAGTAGGGTGAGCACTTGCTGAAGTGTGACTATATGAAAATGGTCCGACTGAATGTATAGATTTAATTCTCTGAGGTCTAGTATCGGCCGGAGAGAACCATCTTTTTTGGGAATTAAGAAGTACAGGGAGTATACCCCGGACCCTTGGTATTGTAAGGGGGCTAGCTCTATAGCATGTTTTTCCAACAGAGAGAGAACCTCCTGTCTGAGGAGGGTGATAGGTTCTTGGGACATTGTATGTGTTCTTGGAGGAATATTTGGGGGAATGTCTGTAAGCTCCAGGCAGTAACTAGATTGGATAGTTTGTAGTACCAACTTATTATGTTATGTTAATATATTTATTAAGCGCACGAATACCCAAAGGTGTCTTGGCGCTGAGGACTGAAGTAGCAAGTTCATATAAGGCACAGGTCACTATTTACTGAACAACCAAGTTTTCAAGGTCTTCCTGAAAGCAAACAGAGTTGGAAGTGTTCTAATGGAAAAAGGAAGTTTATTCCAAAGCTTAGGGGCCGCCACCGTAAAACTTCTGCCACCCCAACTAGCTTTAAAAAAATCTCGGAGTTGCTAGCAATCTAGCTCCTTCTGAGCGCGGTGCCTTTTAGGGACATACAAACATAATAGGCGTGGGGCGGAGCTTGCGAGCTGCAAGATGGCCGCTTGAGCGCTCGGCTCCGTGAAGCCGCCACACTATCCGGCCAATATCCTGATTCTGAGTCGTCGAACACCCCTGCATTCGCACTGCGTCGGGGACCGTCTGGCAGCGAGCGGAGTCAACCGTGGGTCCTCGGCTCCTCTCCTAGAACTGACAGTGTGAGACAGACTGCTGCGACCTACGCACTGCACTGCAGCACCGGCCTGGGGTGAGGAGCGACGGCCGAGCAGAGGTGCAGTTCTCGCGCCTGGATTGCCGCGCCCCCTTTACGATCTGGGGAGCGCCGATCATTGGGAGGCGAGTGACCGCCCACACGCATTGTCCTAGCGAGTCGCCACTACATGTGCGGTGCCCTACTCCACTGCAAAGGGGACGATACTCACGCTGCTGGGTAGCCTACACTGGCGAAGCTGACAGGGTTCGCCGAAGCAGGTTGCTGGTGAGTCACGGAAAGCCTGATGCTGTGAGCTGGCCGAAGCAGCGCTGGTGATTGGCGGCTCACCTAGCCGCAGCGGACTTAACGATCCCTCCCAACATGGCAGGGGGGGGCCAGGCTTGAGCTGAGACCGAGTACGCTTTAATATCGAGCGCCGGCCATTTTGTGCAGCCGCGAGGGGTGAAGGGAGGACCTGTGAAGTCGAACACTGAACAACATGTCCCACTCCCGTATGGTGCTGCGGGGCTAGCAAGAACTAGCCGCGGAAACGGTATTTGGCTGATCTAAGCTGGGAGGTACGGCGATGGGTACAGCTGCTTGATTGGGGAGTGTCTGAGGCGGCCTTGCACCCCGCTCGAGATCTCAAGGTAAAGCGCCAGGCGCCATATTGAGTAGTCAGCCTGTCTTCGGAGCGTGAGCTGGTGCGATCAGTGTCAAGTTGGCCTGGTCACCCCTAATGGAGAGTAGCTTGGACTGATTGGACACTATTGGGAGCCGTAGTGCGCTAAAGCAGGGGGGAGCTGCTGTGGATTCGCCTTTGGCCCTTCTGTGCTGGTAGGCTCGTATAGTGGCCCGGGATTGAACATTCACCGCGACAAAACATGGGCAGAGTTGATAGAAACCAACCCAAAATCACATTTGATCAAAGAAAACCAAAAGGCCGAGACAATGCGGTTGAGGAGGAGGATTCCACACAGGACCCTCCGTCTGAAGAGGTGGAGGGTGACATCCGCTCCATGCTGGTGATGGATAAAACCTCCAGGGTAGTCTGACAGGTTTAGGCAATAAAATTGATGCGCTCTCGTATCGTATGGACAGGATGTCCGAGAGACTAGACAAGCATGCAGAGAGGCTGGATATGGCGGAGCGCAGAATCACTGAAGTGGAGGAGGCGCAAACGTCAATGGATACAGACCACCAAACAATGGGAAAGGTCCTGCAGGTCCTGCAGGACAAGGCTGAAGATTTGGAGGCGCGCTCGCGCCGTAACAATCTACGGATCACGGGGGTTCCCGAATCCACACCAACTGGTAACATGGAGAAGTTCGTTGAGACAATGCTAACCACGCTGCTGGGCAATGAGGTGTTCTCTCCTATCTTCGTGGTGGAGAGAGCGCATCGTTCGTTGGGTCCTCGCCCCCCTCCTGGGGCACCTCCTAGACCTATAATAGCACGGCTGTTGAACTATAGAGACAGGGACTCGGCGATGGCGGCCGCAAGAAACAAGCAGACACTGCAGTATGAGGGGTCCAACATCTCCTTATACCCGGATTTTACGGCTCGTGTGCAAGAAGCGCGCAGACAATTTGCTCCGTTAAAGCGCCAGATGAGGGACCAGAATATAGACTATGCCATGCTATACCCTGCCAGACTACGTGTTAACAGGCATGGCCACTCACGAATTTTCACTGAACCTAAAACTTTGCAAAAAGCTTTGAGGGAGTGGGCCAAGGAGAAGCGACCTAGCCCGGAGAGGGAAGTGCAGGAGGGAGCAGTCGGCGGCACCCCCGGATAAACAAGACTGAGGTTGACATTGCAGAAGTTTCAACAGACAACTCCCATGGTATGGTGTGCCACTTTGACCTGGGAGGGGGGCGGGGGTCTGATCTCTGGGAGACTACGATATTGGGTGGCAGTTTGTAAGTTGATGCCGTCCCGGGCTACGGTCAACAAGTCCTACACTCTATTTGATGTATGTGGGGGGTACTTGAAGGCACTGCTGCATTGAGTGGAGTATTAAGTTGTAGGGGATGTTCCTGCTGCAGAATCAAGACGGTGCTGGCGGCGAATTGGAGTAGGTGATATGTTTCGTTACAGCACATGTTTTTACTTGGTTCGCAAAATCTGCCCTCGTGTGAATCACACTGTTTGTGTTTACTTTGGGGCGAAGGGAAATGGGGTACTGAGTTTAGTCGAATCAACATTGTGTATGTGACATTGTTAATTGTTGGGGTAGAGTGGGCGGGAACTTGTCGTTCAGGCGCAGTTGGGAACAGCCTGGCGTGGGTGGGGGTGGGAAGGTAATGAGACTCACATTGTTTGCTTTTGAAAGTTTTGCATTTCGTGCAGGTGTGTATTCCATTCATATTAGAAGGACGGTATGAGAAGCACTGCAGGTATACGTAACACAACCCCATGACAGAGGCGGATAGATCCCATAGGGACACTGGCCCCGATACGATAAGCGCACTCACATGGAACGTGCGTGGCCTTAATGACCACAGGAAAGTACGTAAGATTTTGAGCTATTTAAACAGGCATGACATAGACATCGCATTATTGCAGGAAACACACCTCCCCCTGGACAGTCCCATGCTACGCACTAGGGGATTACAGGGCAACATCCATGCGGCTGGATTTACCACACACGCACGGGGGTTATAACGTGGGTGAACCCCAAGAAGGCGCTGAGACTGGAGCCTTTAGAGACGGACACGGAGGGCCGGTTTGTCATCACTAGGTGCAGAGGGAAGGGACTGGATTTGCTACTGGTTAATGTTTATGGGCCAAATTATGACAACCCGGACTTTTACAACAAGTTGACCGAAACTGTAGGCCTTCAATTGGGTGGACGACTTCTGTGGGGTGGCGATTTTAACCTTGTCAGAGACCCTAATCTGGACAGATCCGGGGGCCCGGAGAGGCGCACATCGGCGTCGGCTAGAACTATTAATAGCATACTAGTGCGTCTTGACATGTGTGATGTCTGGCGCCAACGGCATCCGACACAAGGGGGATTCACGCACTATTCTGCATACCATGATGTACACACTAGAATAGATTACTGGTTCGTGACTAGGCAGTTGCTCACCAATGTTAGTACATGTAAGATCCTCCCCCGTACGTACTCTGACCATTCCCCCCTGTTGTTGGTGCTCGACACTCCAAAGGCGCGCATACCCCCCTTTACCTGGAGATTTCCGCCTTATTCACTGCTGGACGCGGTTTTCAAGGAAGAAGTTGCCGAGGCTATTGAAATATTTTTTTAAAAGAATGTGGGGTCGGTTGACTCTTTTCAGACTGTGTGGGAAACGTTCAAGGTGTATATAAGGGGAGTAGCTATGTCTAAACACACGGGCGTCCTTAAGTCAATCCGCAAACAGCTTGCCGCTCTGGAACGAAAACTCGAGTCTTTGGAAATGGCCCTACTAGCTGGGCCTGATGAGACGGTCACACAAGAGCTAAAACTCACCCTAGACGAGTATCATACAGAGGCTGATGCAGAGATCAAACACCTGGGCAAGTACGCCACTGCCCGAGTCTACGGAGAAAGGGAACGTCCGGGGGCGGTACTTGCGCAACTACTCAAGCAGCGTAGACAAGTCGGTGGTACCTGAGCTCACAGCTCCAGGTGGGGACACCCTAGTGACAGAGACGGACGTCGCGGAACAATTCCGACAATATTACTCAGATTTATATGCCTCTCGAGGTAGCAGCACAGAAGAGCACATGCTGGAATACCTTGCCTATATTAAATTACCATGGCTAACTAACACCCATCGGGAATTTTTGATGCGGCCCATTGAACAGGAGGAAATACTGCTTGCAATATCCAATATGAGAGCGGGGAGTGCACCAGGTGGGGACGGACTAACAGTGGCCTTTTATAAAGCGTTCCTGGACCTACTACTACCGCATTTGAAAATGCTCTTTGAGGAAATGTGTGTTTCGGGTACGATGCCACCTTCTATGAGGGAAGCGATTATAGTCGCGATCCTCAAACCGGGCAAACCTCCAGAGGACTGTGCATCATATCGCCCTTTATCCCTGATGAACGTGGATACGAAAATATTTGCGAAAATACTTGCGAATCGCTTGATCCCATTGGTGCCCACCTTAGTGGCGCCGGAACAAGCGGGCTTTGTTCCGGGCCGTAACCTGACGTACAATTTACGCACGGTGTTTGCCGCCCTACAGCATACCAGGCCGGAGATACCCGCTCTGGCGGTTTTTTTTAGACATGGAGAAGGCATTCGACTCTGTTGAATGGCCCTTTTTACGACAGGTTCCCCTTAAGATGGGAGTTGGGCCGGTTTTTATTCAGTTGATTGGGGTGCTCTATAATTCTCCTACGGCCCGTATTAAAATAGGCAACTTAGTTACAAATCATATACAAATTACCAGAGGTACGAGATAGGGCTGCCCCCTGTCCCCTATTTTATAAGCCCTTGTGGCCGAACACCTGGCCTGTGCGCTCAGAGAATACCATAGCCACAGAGGCATACGGTTCCCCGGCTATGAACTGATTGTATCCACTTACGCGGACGACACGTTATTGTATGTCCGCAATCCTGCTACCAACCTTTCTCCAATATTACGAGAGGTGGTGCTCTTTGGTACCATGTCGGGCTTGCAAGTTAACTGGAATAAGTCCATTATGTTTCCCCTAACCCCAGCCACAGTGGCGTTTGAACCCGAGTACCCACTGCAGTGGTCTACGGATGCTGTGAGATATTTGGGTGTTAAGTTACACACGGACTCGGAAGTGGTGTTTAGGGAAAATTATGGGGTGGCGATCAACAAGCTTGAGGTGGACATTGCAAGATGGGTCCAGCTACCATTGTCCTTGATGGGTAGAGTGTCCATTATGAAAATGGCTATATTACCACGTTTTCTGTTCCTTTTCACAAATATTCCTATGGTGCTACCGAGGGCGTTCTTTCAGCGACTTATGTCCCTTATGATCCACCTAGCTTGGGCGGGCAAACAGGCACGCGCTAGATGGCAGATCCTCACACTCCCGTATTCTATGGGAGGACTTGGTGCACCTGACTTGGACTTATATTATAGAGCTGCACAGAGTGCGCAGGCATACCATTGGATACATGGGCCGGTTGATATACCACATATCCGTATAGAAACTGTGGTGGCTGCTCCTAAACCCCTTCCGGCGTTGATGTTTACACCCCCGATAGACGAACAGGGATAGTAGACTCACTTAACACAGTCACGCACGCTTGGCAACACCTATTGCAGCTCCAGGCTGGAGCTATTTTGTATTCCCCAGTTGCCCGGCTTGACTGGTGCAGATGGCTAACGCCCTGTACAGATAAAGGGGTAGTGACAGCGCTGAGAGCACTTGGGGCACGGAATATAGGGGACCTTTTTACGGATGGCGTGGCTAGGTGGTGGAGCGACCTGAGTGAAAACGAGGAAACGCCGACTCCGCTCACAAAATTCCAATTTCACAGAGTTAGACATGCACTTAGCGAGATCCTAGGGGAAGACATGTCAGAGCCCCCTGAGCTTCTGGCCTTGACCACCCTCATTACGGCACGAACACCCACCAAGATGGTATCCAGAATTTACCAAGTCTCGATGTCTAATAGAAGGCATAGTTACTCTAAAGCAAGATTAGCCTGGCAACGAGACCTACAGAGAGACGTCACGAACGATGTATGGACATATTGTTGTACGAGCACAAAACGTATATCCCTGAATGGGAGACATAGACTAATACATTTTAAATTCCTCAACCGGGTTTACTATACACCGGAGCGTCTGCACAGGTATGGCTTGCGGGAAGAGTCCACATGCGATAGTTGCAATGCTCAGACTGCTGATTTTTTTCATCTGGCCTGGGCATGTCCGGGGATAGCTCATTTTTGGAGACTGATCTTTGCAGAACTGAACCGGGTGACGGAACTGTCGTTGGCACCAGAGCCGACGCTTGCGTTGCTTGGATACTCCAAGGCTGTACCCAAGGGGAAGCGGAGGTTGATTGATATGGGCTTATTATTAGCAAAGCGGTGTGTGGCGATATGCTGGTCACGAGGCCCCCCTCCTACAATTGCCCAGTGGTCGAGAGACATGTTATATTGTAGTACTCAAACCGAAAACTATAGTGATTTGCTACCACTACGTAATAGACCGAAAAACTTTTGGGCATTGTATAAAACATATGTGGAGAGCAGAGGTGCAGGCGAGGTGGGCCATGAGAAAGGGGTGCGGGAGGCTGCACAACCAGTGATCCAGACGAACGGGTAGAGTTGAAGTAACGATGTCTATGTTATATGCCGCGATTTTAAGCTATGAGGGAGCATTATTAGAGGGTAAGAATGAGCGGCTGATGATACAAAGGACGCAAATGTTATGTGTAACGTATAATACTTTATTCATATATGTACTGTGCAGGAATTTCTATGTACGGAATGCTACTGTGATGATAATGCCAATGTATGAGTCATGTTATGGTTGTATAAAATTAATAAACATATAATAATAAAAAAATAAATTAAAAAAAAAACATAATAGGCGTCTCAGAGTCTTAGGACCAGAGTTGTGGAGTGCTTTGTAGGTAGTGCACAGGACCTTAAAGATAATGCGGGTCTTAACAGGAAGCCAGTGCAGCTTTTGCAAGTGATTCCGAACTGAATGATGCTTAGGAATTCCTAGCAGAAGTCTGGCAGCTGCATTCTGAATCACTTGCAACTTATTGAGTTGTTTCTCGGTCACTTCAAGATAGAGACTATTACAATAGTCTAATTTAGCAAGAATCAGTGAGGTAATCACTGTTTTCCTGCTGTCTATGGGAATAAAAGGTAGTATTTTCTTGACTATTTTAAGCAAGAAGAAACTCGATGAGGAAACGGCATTTACTTGTGCCTCAAAGTTCAATTTATTATCAATGATCACGCCAAGGTTCTTTGCTTTGGCAGCTGGAACTGGTGCCGTCCCTAATTCAGCGGGCCACCAGCTCTGTGACCAATTTGGCAAAAAATTGCCAAAGATGACTACTTCAGTTTTATCTGAGTTCAATCTAAGGCAGTGAGAGCTCATCCAAGAGCTGACCGCTCGCATGCAGTCCTTAAAATTTTGCATCGGTGGTAAAGAATTTTTTGACACAGACAAGACAATTTGTGTATCGTCTGCATAAGACGTCAAAGCCAGTCCGAAGAATCTAATCAGAGTTGCCAACTCAGAAACATAAATATTAAAAAGAGTAGGGCTCAAGGATGAGCCCTGTGGGACTCCACATGGGAGAACAAAGGGGTGGGGGGGGACTCGTAACTGCCCAGGGATACCGACTGTATTCTGCTGAACAGAAAGGAAGAAACCAGTGTAAATGCTTTATCGGAGATACCAATGGAATCCAGACGCTTTAGTAAGAGATTATGATCAACCGTGTCGAAAGCTGCCGACCGGTCGAGCAAAATCAGGGCGGCTGCTCCTCCTGCATCTAGGATTGTTCTGATTTAGTCTGTGGCTTTAACCAGGGCCGATTCTGTACTATGTTCTGCCCTGAAGCCAAACTGTTTCATTCAAAAAGTTGTTAGAATGCAGGTATTGAGTCAGCTGTTCATTCATGATTTTTTTCTACCAACTTTGCAGGGAGAGGGAGACATGAAATCAGTCTGTAGTTATTAGGTTCCATAGGATCAAGATCAGTTTTTTTTAATAATGGCAAAATAGAAGCTTTTTTCCAGATAGTGGGAAATACACCCTGAGCAAACATGGCGTTAAAAATAGTAGTAAGACAAGGACCCAGCGTCTCAGGGGCTAGCTTAAACACAGTGGGGGGAAGAGGATCATGGGGAGAGCCTGATTTAGCCTGCTGAATAAGAATGGTAATCTTCTCATCGGTTATGGGTTCAAATTCGGAGAAAGTTATATCAGCAGAAGAGCCTTCCTTGGCTATAATGTCTTTATCTGTGTGAGTATTGGTATCAAATATAGTATATATTTGCTCCACTTTCTTCAGAAAGTGTTGAGCTAAAGAGTTACAAAACTCTTGCAATGACTCCATAATACCCAATACCAATGGTCCAGATAATTTAGAGACTACTTGAAAGAGTTCCCTAGTGAAATTTTTTGCCCCCTCAATTTGTTTAGAGAAATAAGAGCGCTTCTCTGTCATTATCATGTTTTTATAATCCGCCAGTAAGAGCTTATAAATGGCTTATAAATGGCGAGTTCGTGAACATTATACTTGCTTCTCCAGCGTCTTTCCTGACGCCTACAATCCTGTTTCTTGGCTCTGAGTGTATCCGAAAACCAAGGAGCCGTGGGTGAGTGTCTTTTTATTACTGCTGTTTTAACAGGGGCTATCAGCCATGTGTGAGAGCCAATTGTTAAATTGAAGTGAAGCAACTTCCACGTCCTCCGGAAGTTTAGTTTGAGTATTGGACAGTTGATCATTAAGCATGTTGCTGTTGACCTGTTTCCAATTACGGTAGGGCCTAGTAGGTTGCTTAGAGCCGGTGATCTTGTCCGTGAGAAGATCACACAACTCAAAAATAACAGCTGAGTGATCTGTCCATATTAGAGGCAGAATTTCCTTGATCATGATTAGTTTGTTGTTAGTGAATATGCCGTCAAGGGTATGACCGGCTTGATGTGTTTGAATTCCAGACAGGTAGGAATTGAGAGAGACGTCCCCCGACAGGAGTGGAATGATCGGGGTACCTGAAGGAAGTCACTGTTTGTTTGCAGGGAAAGTGCGTGTGGAGTTACCTCTGCCTCTTCCCTTTCCGTTGTTTCCTCTAAAACCACCTCGAAAATAGCCTCTTGATGAGGGTGATTGGTTATTACCCTTGTAAGAGGTGGAGGGAGTTTCGGTGGATACAGTCTTGGAATCACCCCTGTAAAAGGAGCAACGAAAGGAACCCCTATTTATAGATGACTGCAAAGCCCCCATGGACTTTGCGACCTCTGTGTCTTTTTTAATTTTCTCCGGCAAGGTATCAACTGCTGGGCCAAAGAGATGTTCTTTATCAAATGGTTGATTGAGAATGGAGGTTTGCACCTCAGGCTTGAATCCTGAGATTCTCAACCAAGCATGCCTGCGTAGCAGTACGCTAGTGTTTACTGCACAAGCTGCCGTGTCTGCTGCGTCTAGGGCACATCTGATGGAAGTATTAGTAATGAGTTTGCCTTCCTGGATAAGATCATTAGCCCTAGCCTTATGCTCGTCAGGGAGACATTGCATGAGCTTTTCTAGCTCATCCTAATGAGCCCCATCGTACCGGGCCAACAAAGCTTGTGTATTAGCAATGCCTCAATGATTGGCCGCTTGGGAAGCTACTCTTTTGCCCGAGGCATCAATTAGCTTGGACTCCTTGTCAGGAGGAGGGGCCTCACCTGTGGTCTGTGAATTAGCTCTCTTGCGTGCGTTGGAAACCACAAGAGAGTCGAAGGGCAACTGACCTTTGATGTAAGTGGGGTCAATAGGTGCAGGTTTATACTTTTTCACCACCCTAGGTGTAATTATTGTTGCCCTCACAGGGTCTTTGAATATTTCATCTGCATGCTTTAACATCCCTTTAAGCATTGGCAGTGTATGAGTGGCTTTCTGAGTGGAACTTAGGGTCTCAAATAGAAAGTCCTCTTCTAATGGTTCCTTATGTAGCTCCACCCCGGGATATTGAGCAGCTCTGTTAAGTAGCTCAATATATCCAATGTTATCATCAGGTGGCGAGGGTCTGGACGGATATAGATCAGGGTCATTATCCATGTTTGGGGCAGTGTGATAATTCTCCCAGGGGTCAGTGTCCTGTGGCCTATCTTGATCCTCATCCCCATCCCCGACATCCTGTGGGTCAGGTGATAGTGGTGGTGAATTTGTGGGTGTAATAAGTAAGTTGGGATCAGTAGCGGAAGGAGGTGGAATGTAAGGTGGAGAAGGGCTAGTACCCAGGCTTTTCCTTTTGAGAGGAATGTGGTAATCCTCTAACTGGTCTATTTTTCGTTTTTTTGGAAGGGTGGCATGGATATGTCCTGTTTCTGGGTTTATCACCAGCTTTTTCTGCTTCGGATCTGACGGCAGGGCATCGGGCCGAGGCTCTTTAGACGGAATGTCTTTGTCCATACTCGCCGGTTTTGGCGTCGAAGGTTTCGGCTCCGAAGCTTTCGTGCCGAAGGTGGATTTTTTTATCCCGATGGGATTGGCACCGAGAGATGTTTCGGTTTGGCTTTCGGTGCCGATGGTGTTGGTTGGGCACCGATATGGGGCCGACTCGAGCCCGAGCTAGAAGGCTTTTCTTTGTGTTTCAGTGCCGGGCCCGGGGACGGGCGTCCGAAACTTTTTGTCGGTGCAGACCTTGGCCCAAAGGCAGAGGAGGGACCGGAGCCTTTTTCTTTGTTTGATGAGGGGCCAAGGGGGTATCTTTACTCATTGTACGTTGCGCCGGAGTAACCTGCTCCTCTTGTTCCATGTCGGAGTCGGCTTCGGACACAGAGATATGTTGTTCTTCTTCCTCGGCTCCTTGAGCGTGATGTTCTGTGTTGAAATCTTCACCGAGGATGTCCGGTGCGGAGCCGCTTTGATGTTGCATCTCATGACGTCGAGCCCGACGGTCACGAAGCGTCTTCTTCGATTGAAATGATCGGCACGCGTCGCAGTCTTTCTCGGCGTGTTCTGGGGACAGGCAGAGGTTGCACACTTCATGCAAATCGGTGCGTGGAAATTTAGAACGACACCCGGGGCAGAGTTTGAAAGGGGTCCGTTCCATCGACTACTAGCGCTGTCGGCGCGGGTAGGCCCGACGGCCCGCCACGAGTTTTCCGATCGAAGTTGTCTTGAGTCGAGACAATACGCGAAAAATGGGAAACCGCGATTGATAACAATACTGTCAAGGGTAGTGGATTGCGCGTCAAAGGGGTCCGAGAAACGGTGCCGAACCGGAGCGCAGCAATACACATCCGAACCCGATGGCGGAAAAAAACAATCTAAGGATGGATTCAATGCCCATGCGCACTATCACCGAAAGGAGGAATCACCTACCTCGTGACTGGAAAGAATTCTTTGAAGAAAAACAAAGTGCAAACATCCGGACCCAATACCAGATGACGAGCTATGCACAGCATGTGATCTACAGCTCACATGCCTCGAACATATAGTATTCACCAGAAAGAGTGTTCTCGAAGGAAAGTAACTTGTTCTTCTGATAGATACTTTCAACCGCAGATTTCTCAAATTGTGAATAGATACCAAAGCATTACATCCCCAATTGGTTGGTCCGTGGAATGGCTCAGACCAGGAAATCTTGCAGGACAGATCGGGCAAAGTGCCCATCCTGCCAAACCTGCCTATTCAGGCAGTAGTAAACACAAGGAGATGATGGACGAAGCTCTGAAACTTTTCAGACACTCTCCCCCAGTCACAAATCTGGGTTGAATCCATCATCGTTCTTTAGCTCACTTCGCCACCCCAGTTCAGACCCAGCCATATGCAAATCAGTCTTGACCCTGTGCCTCATGGGAACAGGCTAGTTTGAATCCAGTGGCAAAGTGAGCAAGGGACCCACGTCTGGACATACCCTGCCAACTTAGGGCGAACAAAGCAAACACAAGGAGATGATGGACGGAGCGCTGAAACTTTTCAGACACTCACACCCAGTCACAGATCTGGGTTGAATCCATCATCGTTCTTTAGCTCACTTCGCCACCCCAGTTCAGACCCAGCCATATGCAAATCAGTCTTGACCCTGTGCCTCATGGGAACAGTCCAGACCAAACTGCCAAGCCAGGTCTTCACTAGACCGGAAACAAGCATCCTAGGACCGGTTTCGGGGGTAACACCCCTCATCAGCCAGGCTAGCTTGAATCCAATGGCAAAGTGAGGAAGGGATTCAAAGAAGAGCCTCTGTGAAGGAGTCAGGTGTAACTTTGGCACGTTGATGGAAAACCCAACCGATGTCAGCAGGTTGGATGTCCTCTGGAGGTGGTTCACATCTGTCTGAGGCGAACCAGCTTTTAATAACCAATTGTCGAAGTATGGGAAGCCAGGTGTTCCCAACCTCCATGAAAATGTTGGAATTGGTCACTACCCATCTTCGAACACCCAAGGTGCACTGGTAAGGTCGAAGGAGAGCACTGAGAACTGAAAGTGCTTTTGGCCTATCTGAAACCACAGGTAACATCTATGGGACTGCAAGACGGGAATGTGGAAATAGGCTTTCTGCACATCCAACACCACCATCTAGTCTACTGTGTCCAGGTCAGACAGACCTTGGCTCAGAGTGGACATTTTCAACTAGTCCTTTGTGAGTTCAGGGGGTGAAGACTGAGGATAGGTCGAAGGCCTCAGATCTTCTCCATCACCAAGGGGGCAGAGATTTGGGTAGTTTTTTGCCTCCGGGGGCCTGGATGCTGGAACCCTCTTCTGAAGCTTTGAAAGGGGCGTATTTGCCGAGCAGCCGGGGTAGCTCAAGGCAGCGCTCGGTTGCCGTGCTTTCCTCTAATCGCTCCAAGGCTGAGTCTGCCTCATCTCCAGACGTGTGCCATCAAATGGCATGCCCATCAGGGATTGGTGTATGTCACTAGAAAATCATGTGGTACGGATCCAAGCATAGCGCCAGAGCATCAGACTTGTTTCAATTGAGACTCCTAGTGGTGGGAGTTGTTTTTGGACTTCTGGTTCTCCTTATATTTTGACTTAACTGATAATCGCTATCTCAAAGAACATTGTTTGTGGAATCTGCCTCTGTAATGAGACTGTGTCCGTGACTTTGATCAAGTAAGATCGGGCCTTCCCTGGTTTTTCTTTGATATTCCGAGCCATACAACTTGGCCTTGCGATCCAGCATGGCCATTGGATTCAAACGAGCGCATTTATTGGACGGCGTCAAATTGTGTGAGGAGTTAGACACCAGAGACAGACATTGTGAGGGTCTGTCATGGCATCGGTTTGTGGCAATCCTTACTAGGTTCAAACCCTGCCATTTTTGGAGGAAACTTGCACACTGGAAGCATTTTTGTAAAGTATTGAAAGTATAGTCCGTCGGTCATGATGGAATTTGAGGGAGTGAGCTCCGGACCCGCATCGAAAGGGGCAGAAAGAAAAAAATTGATATCAGTGCGTGGACGTGGTGCCTATGTAGGGGCCCCAACGTCACTTCTGGGGTGGATGGACCAAATGTGTAGCTGCATGATCACCAACCGACACGCAAGGGAAGTGCTGAGAAAAGTCTGCAGTTCCAATCTAGTGTATCGGGGGTATTCACTAGGTGAGGAATCTGCAGTTAGAAGTATCCATCAGAAATGAAAGTACGCAATAATTTATTTAAACTATGTCCAGCTGTAGAATACACCGGAGCACTGCCCTGTACTAGTCCCTGCTAGTCCACTATTAATACTTTATGCAGTGCTTAATTTGTAAAATGAGAGCTGGTGTTCAAAGCTCTGCTCAGAAGCCCACAGCCGTTAAATGTCAGTGCACTGACTACCATGGCTGCACAATCTTCAATCCATCTCCAGCGTCTTTAATCTACTCCCCATTACCAGACCCCACCCTTTATCTCACTCTTGCAGGTTTCTGATTTCACCTTTTGTGATAGTATTTTCACCTTTCTTGTCCTCCTCATTTCTCCTGGGTGTGTTTTCCCCTTGTTTGCTCTCAGTAAATGTCCGATTGGGAAAATAAGTGCTGGTCCCCAAAAATGAGTGCTGGTGGCCTCCACCGGAATCGCTGGCTCAAACTAGGCCCTGACTTTATGCCTATAAAGTGGTCAAAACCTATACTTTATTTATGATTTTTAGGTGTAAGAATTTTTCGGTCTACTCAAGTTCCAAAGTTTCTGATACTGTTAATTGCCTTTTTGCTTGTCTCTGTGAATCACTCTTCTTTGTTTAAAATCCTTTTTCACTTTTGTTTCTTGAATTATATGTGCTGAGCTTCTCATCTCTGTGATGGGTTATCTCCCTAGCTGGCTGTCCTTTTTTGTTTAACTATACGAAAGAAATGAAACAGCCATGTCTGTGTGTTGGAGGAGGTGTATTTCAGTATTTTATTTTGGGTTAGCTCTTTGTACCATTGCTCCCTTTGGTGGGGAGAATGGGAAGGAGACAAGTGTGACATATCTAGGTCTCAAGTTATTATGCAATTTAGCTGCACAATACTTCTCAATGCTGATCTCCATTTACGCTCTTCTAATGCTCATGTCCAGCCGGCTCGGTCAATGTGCCTTTAGCCTGATTTGCATACATCCTGCTTTGCTAAGGACTAGCACAGCTCAGTAAATGTTACTATATCCTGGCCTGCCTCCTCTCTGACTTCGTGAATACCAATTCTCAGCACAGCTCAGACATTGTTACTCAATCCCCATGTGCAACACCTCCTACTGTTGATTAAAAACATTAGCACAACTTGGTCAATACCGCAAAACTAATTTGCATGACATCCAAAATGCTGTCCACAAGCCATATCAAGATCGTTCTTTGTATCCAGTTCGTCAACAAACTCAGTTCCCATCTCCTGACAATAGAATCTTCACTCTGAGAAAGCCTTTTTCATGCTATTAAACCCATGGATAGTTCCAACTTGCCTATATGGAGGAAGAAATACTAACAGTACATGGTATTTTACTGCAAATACCTGTAATCCAGCGGCTTCTCATACTTATCAGATGGCTTCAAACCTTCATATACCTAGGAAACAGAGAGCAGCTTATGGTTAGAGAGCTTTGAAGGCAGCAACCGCACCAAGACTTTGCTATATGGGAGGGTTGAAGGCAGAGTACTTTCACTGGCAAGAGTACATTTTTTAGATGGGGGTAGGAGCTAAACAGTGGTGCGCAATGTATTGAGGCCCTTTCTGTTCAGCCACGAACCTAAGGGCCAGGACGTTCTGACACCGTAAAGCCAAGGTAATTAGCGGGCTAAACAAGTCTGATATTACAAGTCTCCACACCCCGCATAAAAGAAACCACATCGCCAAATGACAGGCTTTCCTATGAGGCTGGATTGATGACATACGTGCTCTACACCGAAAACTCATTTTTGTATTAAGACTTTATTTGCAGGTATTTTTGTTTTATTCTTCCAATGTCCCATTTAGGAACAGGACTAGTAAATAAAGCAGAAAGGAGATTTTTATCCCACCAATCCCCAAAGGCTGTAGAGTTCATAAAACAAGGGGACCCTCCATGTGCAGTAGCCATTATAAGAACTCTTGGTTCTGTCTTCCCCAGGTGCCCAGACTGTGAAGCTTGGAATTTCAAGCTATGTTCCAAAGACTAACAGTGATGTTTCTGCGCTTCCTTCTTCAGTCGCTGTTCATTTATAAGTGAATCAGAACTATTTACCAAACTTTCTCGGTGTGATGTGGCTCTTATATACTATTTTACTTTTACAATGTATGCAGCTGGACTAAATTATCTCCACCAGAAAGTGTGATTAGGAGGACTGGTGGACTTGTATCTTGTGTGCAGAGCTGCCGAACAAGTTACTTACCTTCGGTAACGATATATCTGTAAGAGACATAGATTAGTTATGGATTCCTCAACTTAGAATTACCCTCAGACGTCAGACTGGATCCGGAGAATTTTTTCCTCAGCAGTACCTCTACGCGTCGATAGGTGGCGTCGGTCAACTCCGCGTTCGTCGTTGGCGTCGTGGTCGGCGGAATGACATTGAGGTATCTACTTAGACGCCGCCCTCGCGCGCTGACGTCAGTTCTTTACACGACATTCCACGCCAGAAGCGCGGAGCCATGCAAAACACTGACCACTGGTGCACAAAAACTAGGGCCCTGAAAGGGAAGTCCCTTACCCTAGAAATCAGTTCGCAGAACGCGGAGGACTGGTGGGGCAGTGAGGAATCCATAACTAATCTATGTCTCTTACAGATATATCGTTACCGAAGGTAAGTAACTTGTTCATCTGAAAGAGACAATTAGTTATAGGTTCCTCACCTTAGAATAGATACCCCAGCAATACCAACCCCGGTGGTGGGTTTGCGAACCAAGTTTACACCAGAAAGTCCTGGAGAACTGAACTGTCTCTCCGGACTTGACTGTCCAGGCAATAGTGTTTGGTAAACGTGTGCAGTGAAGCTCATGTAGCTGCCTGGCAGATGTCAAGAAGGGGGACTCCACGTCCCAAAGCAGTAGTGGGTGCCGTCGCCCTGGTGGAATGGGTACGCAATCCCACTGGAGGTTCCTTTTTCGCTAGAGAATAGCAGATGTTGATGCAAAGAACGACCCATCGGGAGATGGTTCGTTTTTGCACGGCCCGACCTTTCTTGGCGCCCACATAACCAACAAAGAGCTGGTCATCCACCCGGAATTGTTTTGTGCGATCCAGATAGAACGAAAGCGCACATTTTGGATCCAGACGGTGGAGCCTCTCTTCCTCTTTAGAAGGATGCGGAGGCGGAAAGAAGGTGGGCAAAGTGATGGTCTGTCCTATATGGAAAGAGGTAACCACTTTGGGAAGGGAAGAAGGCCTAGTGCGGAGGACAACTTTGTCCGGATGAACAGCCAGGAAAGGAGGCTTAGAAGAAAGGGCTTGTAGCTCACTCACCCTGCGAGCAGAGGTGATGGCAACCAGAAAGGCAGTTTTAAGAGTCAGGAGCCTGAGAGGACAGTTATGTAGCCGCTCGAAAGGAGCGCACATAAGATAAGTAAGAACCAGGTTCAAGTCCCAATGGGGCATCACGAAAGGAGTTGGAGGAAACAAGTGAGTAATGCCCTTAAGGAAGAGATTAACAATAGGGGATTTGAAAAGAGAAGGCTGGTCAGGCAGCCGAAGGAAGGCCGAAATGGCCGAAAGATAGCCTTTGAGAGTGCCCAGAGCAGAGCCCTGCTGGGCCAAAGAAAGAATGAAGAGGAGAACCTCTGAAAGGGGGGCAGAAAGGGGATCCACAGCCTTTGCTGCGCACCATGCCACAAACTTGTTCCATCTACAGGCGTATACCATTTTGGTGGAGGGACACCTGGCTGCCAAGATAACATTACAGACTTCGGGAGGAAGGTCGAAAGCGGTCAACTGTCGCCGCTCAATCTCCACACAAGAAGGTGGAGGATGGACAGGTTCGGGTGGAGGACCGTCCCCGGCTGCTGAGACAGAAGATCCTCCCGAAGAGGCAGTCTGATCGGAGGATCGATGGCCATGTGTAATAGCTCGGTAGACCAGACTCTTTGTGCCCAATCCGGGCCACAAGAATGACTTGGGCCCGGGCTCGCTTGATCTTCTTCAGCAGTCTGGGCAGAAGTGGTATAGGCAGAAAGGCGTATAGAAGACCGCAACTCCACTCGCGACGAAAAGCGCCGGCTAGCGAGTGCCGCGTTGGAAATTCCAACGCGCAGAACTGCTGACATTGCACGTTCTCTTCGGTGGTGAATAGATCTAACCAAGGCTCTCCCCACTGCTGAAAGACCTTGCACCACCTCCGAGTGAAGACGCCATTCGTGATCCATCATGCACCTGCAGCTGAGTTCGTCCGCCCTGGCGTTCAGAGAACCTGCCAGGTGTTGAACCACCAGAGATATGCCCTGATGTTCCAGCCATGTCCAAAGGCGGAGAGCCTCCTGACATAGGGTCCACGACCCCACCCTGCCTTGTTTGTTGCAGTACCACATGGCGGTGGTGTTGTCCGTGAACACCTGCACTACTCTTCCCCTGACAGAGGGAAGGAATGCCTTAAGTGCAAGACGAATCGCCCGAAGCTCCAGAAGGTTGATATGGAGCCCGGACTCCGCCGGAGACCAGAGGCCTCTGACCTCCGCCTCTCCCATGTGGCCGCCCCACCCCAGCAGTGATGCATCTGTCACCACTGTGAACTCTGGTTGGGGAAGAGAGAGGGATCGGTTGACCCAATCCCGGTTCGTTAGCCACCACTGCAATTGATGTGCAGTGCCCTCCGAGATCTGGACGCAATCGGAAAGATTCCCCTGATGCTGTGCCCACTGGAACTTCAGGACCCACTGCAGAGCCCGCATATGCCACCTGGCATAGTCCACCAGCAGGATGCAGGAGGCCCAGTAGCCTCAGGGCCATTCTGACCGAAACCTGGGATAGAAGCTGAAAGATCGGAATCATAGCCCGAATATCCCCGACTCACTGCTCGGGAGGATAAGCCCAAAACTGCACTGTGTCCAGAACCGCTCCAATGAAAAGGAGCTTCTGAGAGGGAATCAGATGTGACTTCGGCACATTGATGGTGAACCCCAGCAAATGCAGGCGGTCGGCCGTAGTCTGGAGGTGAGAGACAACAGCCTGGGGCGAGCCCGCCTTCAACAGCCAGTCGTCGAGATAGGGGAAGACTGGAACCCCAAATCTGCGCAGATGAGCTGCGACCACCGCCATCCGAGGGGCGCTGGTAAGGCCGAAGGGGAGCATGGTAAACTGAAAGTGCTCGTGGCCTACCGTGAACCGTAGGTAACGCCGATGGGCCGGCAGGACGGGGATGTGAAAATAAGCGTCTTGCAAGTCCAACACCACCATTCAGTCTCCAGGGTCGAGAGCAGACAGGACCTGAGCCAGTGTCAACATTTTGAACTTCTCCTTCCGGAGGAAGCGGTTTACGTTCCGGAGATCCAAGATAGGACGCAGGCCCTTGTCCTTCTTGGGCACCAGAAAGTAGTGGGAATAACAACCACGACGTGATGTTGAGCCAGTGGGGGAGGTGATGGCGAATCCTGCCGCCCACTGGAAAAAGGTGGCCCTGAAAGGTCGGACTAGGAGGGCTTGGAGGCTTCTGCAGAGGGGGCGCTGGTGGACTGGCCCGCCCGCTGGACCCCAGCCCCACGACGGTGGGTCCCACGTCCCCGGCCACGCAGAGGCTGGACATCTTGCGCAGGCCTGTGGCTCTGGGGGGGGACGTGGTGGGGCATCCCTTCAGTAGCCACAAAAGGGGCGAAAGGCAGACTGCGCTGGGCGGGATGTGGATGCGAGGCCCAAGGACCGGGCCGTAGCCCTGGAGTCCTTAAAGCGCTCAAGCGCCTTGTCTGCCTTGTCGCCAAACAAGCGACGGCCATCAAAGGGCATGTCCAAAAGCGTAGCTTGGACATCACACGAAAAGCCAGTAGACCTCAACCAGGCGTAGCGTCTAAGGGCTACCGACGTGGAAATCGTCCTGCCTAGTGAGTCGGCGGTGTCCAGCCCACATCAGATGGCGAACTTTGCTGCGTCTCTCCCTTCGCCAACTGCACGGGAGAGCACGGCCCGGGCCTCCTCCAGGCACTGTGGCAGCACCTGCGCAACCATATCCCACACCGGGAAGGAGTAACGGCCCAAGAAGACATGTGGTGTTCACCGACCGCAGTCCCAAGTTGGAGGAAGAAAACATCTTCCCAAGGTGGTCCAGCTTCTTGGATTCCCTATCAGGTGGTGAGTTAGGGAATGCGCCTTTGGAGGTTGAGGCTTGGACCACCAAGCTCTCAGGGGTGGGGTAGTGGGAGAGGAAAATGGGAACGCCCGGAGCCGGGCTGTGGTGTCTGGCAATCATCCTCTCCACAGGAGCCCCTGTGTTGGGCTTGTACCACGTGCCCAAAAGGATGTCCGTGAGGGCCTCATTGAATGGCAGCAGGGGCTCCGAAGAGGCCGCTGCCAGCTTAAGCACCTCGGTCAGGAGGTTAGTCCTGACTGCCACCGTAGGATGCTCGAGGTTTAAGGCCTCGGCTGCCCTATGCAACACCACTGCGTAAGATGCACCCTCCCCCGTAGCCACGGTAGGGGGAGAAAGCATGCCAAGGTCTGGGGAGGTGTCCAGACCACTTGCATCGCCCAACTCCTCTCTCCAGTCCGGTTCCTCCAACTGGTCTGCAAGAGGGTCCACAGACCCCACCCAGTCCTCTTCACCCTCTCCTGGTAGCCACTCAGGGCGGTAGGAAACATCAGGAGAGAACAGGGGTACAAAAGTACCGGCCGAAGTCGGACGACGTTGGTCCGGCTCCCTGTCCTCACCGAGGGGGAGGCCGGGGCCGACGCCGGCTGGGGACACACCCGGCGTCGGAGGTGACGGTGGTGTCGTCACTGGATTCAGCGCCAGAGGAGGTGTCACGAGGTCGACCAGCGGCGATCCGGATCCAGGCATAAATCCTTGGGGGCCCTGCGGCGCGGGAGCCGAAGCCGCCGGCATCGAAGGCCAAGAGCCCCCAACCGAGTCCGCGGGGCCCGAGGGCACGCCGGCGGAGTTGGGCTGCCGGAAGATGGAATGTAAGGCTTCGTACAAGTTGCGAAGCTGGGCAGGGGTCACTCTGGCTCCCGGAAAGGGAGTCGACCCAATAGGCTCCGCGGGCAGAGGCCGACGACTCCCTTCCGCTTCCCGCGTCGGGAGACGGACGTGGAGAATGCGAAGAGCGACGATGCTTCTTCGCCTTCTTCTTGTGCTTCGACTTACCCTAAGACAAAGACTTCGATGACGAGTGGTAGTGGCTCCGCGACCGGTCCCGCGACCTCCCTCTCGACCGGGACCTCGAACGGCGCGGAGCGGACTGCCGTGCCTCGAGAAGCTTTCGGGACTACTCCCACAAAGACTTCGGGTTCATGGTCCGGCAGTCGGAGCATGACTTCGGGTCGTGGTCGAGCTCCAAGCACCAAAGGCACACGAGGTGCGGGTCCGTGACCGACATCAATTTGCGACAGGAGTCGCAAGCCTTCAAGCCGGTCCGACGTGACATCCCTCCGTGCACCAGGAGTCGATCGACTCAAAAAAGGTGTTGACAAAAGTCACAAAAACGGAGTCAAAAAGTGACTCGAAGTACCGCTCTCTCCGGATCTGCGCTGGCTGGCGTGAAAAACAAAGAACTGAAGTCAGCGCGCGAGGGCGGCGTCTAAGTAGATACCGCTACGTCATTCCGGCGACCACGACGAACGCGGAGTCGACTGACGCCACCTATCGACACGCAGAGGTACTGCTGAGGAAAAAATTCTCCGGATCCAGTCTGACGCCTGGGGGTAATTCTAAGGTGAGGAATCCATAACTAATTGTCTCTTTCAGATACATGTATACACAGAGACCTGTCAAGCTGGAGAACCTATGCATGAGCACTGCATCCAACTACTCAACAAAGGTAATAAAAAAACTGAGGAGTTCCTTAGATGCAGAGTTCCTTGTCTGTCCCTTTTGCCATAGGTGGATAAAGACAGATCCTGTATTATTGGGGTGCACACCCCAAGTAGGCCACTGAAAGAAGCATCTACCATACCAATCCCAGCCAGGTAAGTAGCTGAACCTGGACTTTTCACTGAGATGGTTAAACGCAAATATGCTTTATACTCGGGTATGACCATCCCAATGACCCTGCTATGTCTTAACCTTATATGGGACCCAATGATGCTTCGAAACGTACAGATATCACAACCCGTCAGCTCTGCACCATACCTCACTGGAGTTCTTGTCTTTGGGGCGCAGCACAAAGATTACCTATGGACAAACAATAAGATTCTGTGCCGCTGCCTCCTCAGAAGCACACATAACTGAAGAGGAGTATTGTCCTTGGGGTTCAGATCAAATGTGGCAAATGCTAACAAAAAGGAACCAATTACATTTGCTATGCCACATACTTGGCTAAAGACAGAGTTCTTGCAGGTAGGGTCCAAGAGGGGGTTATCTCGGTGCTCCATGGCCAGCCTCCGGTTGATGTACAGACGTGGCATCACGTTTGGGCGACTGCTTTCTGATTCTTTTAAGCACTGGTTGATGAGTGGCCCACGGCGTTTGGATAACAACAAGAACTGCTTGATGAACTAAAGGGGAAGAGGAGGAGCAGGGTAACAATCATAAGAGAACAGGAGCCCATATTCCAGTTACCTGAAAACAAATTACAGAAGAATTCAGGGTCTGCTCATGTCTACGTGGACGCAGAGCGCCAATAGCTTTTCATGTGCCTTCAACTAAAAGTACATTCCCTCATGTCCCATGTCTGCTCTACTTCGACATGTAGAACAGCCAGTCTGTGCCCTGTTCATCCATGTCTTTTAAAACAGCCTGTCCTTTTTAGAGCTGACCTCTTCTGGCAAGTGAAGTATGCCCCAACGAATGCGCCCCTTTACCTAAGAGTACATTGTTTCCTAAGGGTCTGCACATCTTCACATGTTAGTAAGATACACTCAGACTAGCTCACCTTTACATTATTCTATGTAACATCCTGCTGCAAGGCCTGCTAGCTTTTGCTTGACAACACAGATTGTACCATGCCCTGCCTACCTTTAACTGACACAACCTCTTGTTCCATGGCATGGTTGCCATCAGTACACTCTCCCTTGGCACTTGCTTACCCTCATCAGACAGAACCCACTGCCCCATTTTTTTGCTGACATTTACCTGACAGAGGCCATCACAGGCCTCTTCATCTTTATCATGCATTACATCCGGGTATGATAATAAGGAAATATAGGATTGGTTACCCCAGCCAAAATGAATTAAAATAAATTATGGTTTTAAATAACTTGGTCTAGATGTGTTGAGTGCTGCATTTATAATTTTATTTAAAATCAGATGAAAGCGCACTTTACAGCGCACCCTGTGACAATGCTGTTCACCTGAACCAGACACTACGACACTCACCAGGACTGACACAACTTACTCAGTAGTACAACCTTCCTCAGGGCCCATTCGGCTTAAGGTTCAATATCGTATCCCACCACACACTCATCAAGAGACTCCACCACATTGGGATCCAGGGAGACGTCCTCAAATGGATCATATCCTTCCTCACAGGACAAACCAAGATAATCCACCTACCACCCTTCACTTCAGAACCCAAAAGCACCATCTGTGGCGTCCCTCAATGTTCATTCCTCAGCCCCACCATGTTCAATATTTACATTACGCCCCTGGCCATCAGAACCTATGACCTCAACATCATATCCTTTCGCAGACAACACCCAGCTCAACCTCCTGCTCTCAGCAGACTCCTCCACTACTAGGACCGATTTCCTCAACTGCATGACGAGTGATGCCGAATGGATGAAGACCAACTGCCTGAAGCGCAACACAGACAAGACGGAAGTGCTGATCTTTGGGAATAACACTTCTCTGTAGAACAACACCTGGTGTCCCTCCGAACTCGGACCCACACCGACAGACCACGCCTGCAACCTTGGCATCATCCTGGACAGCACACTCACCATGAGATGCACGATCAATTCAGTCTCCCCCACCTGCTACCACACCCTTTGCATACTCAGAAAGATCTTCAGGTGGCTACCTGTCAGTACCAGGAAAACCATCACTCAAACCCTAGTCACCAGTCGGCAGGACTACAGCAACACAGGAATCACCACCCAATTCCTGAAGAGACTCCAGACAATACAGAACCCAGCTGCCAGGCTCATCTTCAACCCCCCCCCCCAAATGGACCCAAATCACCACCCACCTCAAGAACCTCCACTGGCTCCCCATCTAGTAACAATGCCAATTCAAGATGCTGATGCACACCTAAAAAGGCCCTCCACAATCAAACACCAGCATACATCAACCAGCGCCTGAACTTCCACCGACCGTCCAGACACCTGCTCTCTGCCTCCCTCGCCCTCCCACACACGCCAAGCAACCGCTGAAGCTACAGTGGAGGACGATACTTCACCTACCTTACCGCCAAGTCCTGGAATGACCTTCCCCTTCACCTCCGAACATCATCCTCTCTTCCGGAATTCAGAAAGGGACTTAAGACCTGGCTTTTCGACTGACCGCAGCAAGAACCTAGCACCTGGATACCCTCGTGGGTGATTAGCCGCAGTCTACAAATCCAAGTTGATTGATTGTAAGCAGATGGTACAGCCTATCAGAAGGCCTCACCTTCTCTGCTTGATAATGCAGCCAGCTTCTCTGGTTGGTTTCATTTTACCCAACACAATATCCTACTACCAACCTGTTCACCTTTAACTGGCAGTACAGTCTGTTCCAGGTCCGGACCCTTTTTATTTTACAATACAGGCTGGCTCATGGCCTACTTTACAGTTTACTTTATGTTCGGTCATGCGTCGGTCAGTAACTGATTTCTTGGTGCCTGCAATATCAGCCCAAATCTAGCCCTACCGTCTTCCCCCGACACATAGGAGTCGGGTCTCTGTTAGGACATGGGTGCAGTGGAGTTCTATACATGGTCACTGTACACAGTCTTCTAACTAACCCACATAAATGTAATCAGTGTAGTCTATGGGGTCCGAGTATTCCCTACAGACACCTTCGTAGGAAAGGAGAATGGTACCAGGTCATCATCAAAAAATTATCCCCATATTGCAACTTGCGCTTCTTGTCTCCATCTTGCTCAGTCCGAGTCTCCCTGCAACTCCATTCAGTGACTGGCCTCTCCTTTAAGGAGCAAAGAGCGATTCTTCTGTGAACGCAGCCAACCCCAGACCCTCCTTTCAACACCCAGCCTCCGGCTGCATGACCTGACTATAGCATTGGTTGCATTGGAGGAAGATAGGGGCTCCCAAATAGCCACCTCGCTAATAGTGAGTCAAATTTATAATGAACATGTAGAGAAAACCGAAAAATCTACATGCAAGTTGTTACCCGAGGGTGAAATGTCTTGTTCCCAAGCTTACATGTATTTATGGTCCAACCTACATCCTCATCCACCTAGTGCTTACTTACCCGATCCATCGTCGAACCCACCCGCTTCCCCCTTAGATTAATCTCTACCAAAATTCTCTACAATGCGACCCATTTAATCCTTTCTTACCCATTTCCCATTGGCTCCATCTACAGAATCTACCTACCTAGTGCCCTCATTACAAGTGGCCCATTAATGAGGCCATAAAACCTGGGACTCAAGGGTTGGGAAAACCATGCAATTACGATTTGGAACCAGAGGACAATTACAGAGCTATTTGAAAAATTAACACCCCTTTCTGTAGAATCCCAAGCTGAAAGCATAGATTTTTAACCCTTCACTGAAGTCCAGTTAACTGCTATAATCAGGCAAAGCTGCACTTCTGGTTCGCGTAATGATTTATGTTCGGCCATGACTTGAACCATATGCATCCAGTTTTCTTCTCAAACTCTTTGACAGTCCTGTTTTATGAGGTAAAGTCACTGACGAATAGAGGCAGGCAGTTGTTAAACCAATTGCGAAAAAACATCACTTAACATGGATGAAGCATTGTAATTTTTTCCCCCTTCTCTTTATTACCTTTTTTAGTAAAAATATTATCAAAGCTTGTATTCCAACAACTTCAGAGATTTGCAGAAGAAAATAAGTTACAGGAAAACTTTCAGGCAGGCATTAGGCCCAGTCATAGCACAGTGTTAGTGGTGCCCTCAGTTACAGAAGACCTTTGAAGATTTGTGGATGATGGTGGTGTCAGCATCCTTATACTTTTGGACTTCGAGACATTCAATACCATAAAACATGTCACTCAATAAAATGTTCAAAGAGACAGGCATCTCAGGCCAAGTATTAAACTGAATTCAACCCGTTCTTACTAGTAGAGTTTAGTTGTCTCACTTCCCCTCTTTAGGTCTAATCACAGGATGGCAAATTGTGGTGTTCGAACCTCTCCCCACTGCTATTCCATCTGTACATGTGCCCACTTGCTATCAATATGGGACACATTCTATATGCATGCAGATGACACAGTTGATCTTCAGCGTCTCATGCAGTCAGAATACTTCTGCATCAAACTCTAACCAAGCCATCATGAACGAATGTCTGGTAACTATTGATGGTGGATATCTTCCAATTTTCTGAACCTGAATTCTCTAAAAGCCAAGGTCCTGCTTACACCCTTAGTATTGATCAACAAAACAAAAGTTCTCGGCCTATGTTAGCGTCATAGGAAATTTAGGGATTCACCAGGACTCTTTGCTGTCACTGGAACTTCAGGCCAATCAGGGAGCAAAAAGCTCCTTCCTTTAGCTCAAAATTCTAAAGGAAATACTCTTTTCTGAAAGTTGACTTCCACGTACTGGTAGTTATTGCATTAATCCAGGCAAATTAGACTACTCTAATTCAGTCTTCTTGTCCTTTTTCTAACAAACAGAGTCAACCTCTTCAAATTGTGCAAAACAAGGAGCTCGCCTTCGGTGGCTGCGGCTGGAGGCACAGTATTACATTCAGCTTAGGATCCCATCAGTGGCTACCTGTATGTCACAGAAATACTTTCAAATCCATGAAGATTTTGCACAAGTCACAATACAAAAGTTTTCCAATGCGTTTTGTTTCCAATTCTTTGTGGCACAACCCCAGAAGAAACATGCATCTCATACCTCCTCTCTATCCCAAGATCAAAATCATACTTGTACGGAGACAATGCATTTTCTATAGCTGCTGCAAAAATGTGAATCTCACTACCTCTATCCCTACATTCTGAAACCTGTATTCTACGTTTCAGGAAATGGTCGAAATTCTGGCTTTTTAATCAATAAATGTCTGTAACCCAAGGTATTGTTACTAGGTTGTGTTCGTTCTACAGGGCTATGGGTCTTCTTCATAAAAGGATTTTCAAATACACCTAAGACGACAACATTTGATCACATCCAATGTCCCCAGTAATTTCTACATTTTGGCCGCATTTTTACAAGAAGATTTCGGCTGCTTTGTGCAGCTGGTGTCACTACAGAAATGTTCAGATCCACAGGTTTACCACATTATCTGTAATACTGATGGGTCTGATAATTTCCGGCACCAGGTCCCTTAGGAATACGAGCAACTTGTAATTGGGGACCGAAGGCTTTATTATGGATGCAGGGGAGTTAATTCAACATCACTGGAGATAAGGAGGAGTCCCATTAAGCCTGGGAGTGTAGAGTTAAGGGGTATTCTGGGATGAACCCAGAGAATCTCCTGAGTAATCAGGAATTACTGGGGGAATCAGTAATTCCCTGTCCGCTTCCCCCAGTAATTCTCCATTGACTCCGGGACAACCATGATAGGTAGAGGGAACTTTAAACCTTATCTTCAGTGGGGCTGGTTACAAGGCTGCTGGAAGCATCAAGATTTATGAGCCTCTTGCAAGGAGGGCTCCTACGGACCTAACCTTAGTCCTGTCCACCTATCCCCATTTGCATGCTGGTCTTCCTTGCCTTTTCACAGAAGGTTTAGTTCATACGCACCTTTAATTGGCTGAAGGTTCCCATGGTGTGATCCCATGCTGGAACGAGGTGGTGCAGGACACTGTCTTGCAGTTTTACAAACCTAAGGAAAAGAAGAAATATTAAAATACTATGGACCTTGGGCATAGTTTAGCACATAGTTCTGGGGCCAGATACTGCTTCTTAAAGTAGACTTCTACTTTAAAAATAGAGCCGGTGGATAAACTGATGCTGTGTGCTTGGAGTGATTTATACTCATGATCCTCTGCACCTCCCCTCCAGTCAGTTACGTCCATTTGCCTCTCACTTCCTGCTTGGCAGCTAGGAGTGAGAGTGTCAGCAGACGGTTATCGGTAGAGCCAGATTTAAAGCAGGCAAGCTAGAGAAACCATGCATTATGTCTGGTAGAAATAATAAGAACATAATACTTAGAGAAAGACTAGTCGTGTCTGAGCTGCAAAGCAACCTTTTTGTGATGTCCGACACCACTGATGCTTGGCACGTAAGAACAGAGGCAGACTATCCTGCAGTACTTAGTCAAAAATAAGGCAAACTTTTTCATTTGCGGAGAGGCAGGAGTCCCTTTCACAATGCAAGGAGTTAAACTGATTCCCAAAATCAACAGATCTGGATGCCATATCAGTGACGTGTTTTGACATTAAAGTACAAGTTACTTACCTTCGGTAATGCCTTATCTGGTAAAGACTCTATCTAGCCGCAGATTCCTTACCTTAGAATTATCCCCACGCAACAGACTGGATCCAGAAATGTTTCACGAGCAGTACCCCTGTGCGCTGGTAGGTGGCATCGATCTGCTCCACGTTTTATCATCGTCGTCGTCCACACCGGGAGTGATGTGAATGATGCCTATATAGGCGCCACTCCAGTGCGCTGAAGTTAGTTTCTTTTTGCGACTTTCCACACCAGAAGCGCAGAGTCACGAAGAACACAGACCACTGGGATGGAAAACTAGGGCCCTGAAAGGGGAACAGCATTATCTCTAGAAATCCGTTCGCAGAGCGGGGAGGATGGGTGGGTAGATAAGGAATCTGTGACTAGATAGTCTCTACCAGATAAGGCGTTACCGAAGGTAAGTAACTTGTTCATCTGGTAGGGACTTCTAGCAGCTGATTCCTTACCTTAGAATAGATACCCAAGCAATACATCTACAGAGGTGGGTCTGCAAAACTATTTCACACCAAAAAGTCCTGCAAGACCGAACAGGCAATGTGCCCGCCCAAACGGACCTGAATGTCCTGGCAGTAGTGCTTTGTGAACGTGTTCAGAGAGACCCATGTTGACCAGGCTTGAAGCTCACCGACCCTCTGGGCAGTTGTTATTGCCACCAGAAAGTCCGTCTTGATATTAAGGAGTCTGAAAGGATAGTTGTGCAAAGTCTCAAAGGGAGCGCACATCAGGAACGTCAGGAATAGATTAAGGTCCCACTGAGGCATGATGAAGGGTGGAGGGGAAAACATACATTACAAACCTTTCAAGAACCTATGTACAATACGGGATTTGAAGAGGAATGGCTGGTCAAGCAACTGCAGAAAGGTTGAAATAGCAGAAAGGTAACCCTTTAAGGTGCCCAGAGCAGAGCCAGCAGGGCAAAGGAAAGAATAAAGAGAAGAGCTTGAGAACCATAGAAAGGGAAGCGGAAAAGGGGTCAATCTGTTTTTCTGCATACCATGCCACAAACCTGCCCCACTGGCAAGTGTATACCGTTCTGGTGGAGGGACGCCTGGCTGACAAAATAACATTGTAGACTTCGGGTGGAAGGTCGAAAGCTGCTCAATCTCCACTCAACAAGGCGGAGCATTGACAGTTTCGGGTGTAGCACCCTCCCCTGTTGATGGGACAGAAGATCCTCCTGAAGAGGCAGTCTGATCGGAGGACCGATGGGCATGCTCAACAGCTCAGGATACCAAACTCTCGGAGCCCAGTCCAAAACCACAAGAATGACTTGGGCCTGGTCGTTCCTGATCTTCTTGAGAACTCTGGGCCGGAGTAGTATGGGCGGAAACGCGTAGAGGAGACCTGAGCTCCACTTAAGAAGAAAAGCATCTCAAAGCGAGAGCTGCCCTGGAAACTACAGCACGCAGAATTGCTGACATTGCGCATTCTTGGTGGTGGTGAACAGATTTAACCAAGGCTCTCCCCACTGCTGAAAGAGACCTTGCAGCACCTCTGGATGGAGATGCTATTCGTGATCTGCTAGGCATCTTCGGGCTGAGCTTGTCCACCCTGGCGTTCAGAGTGCCTGCCAGGTGTTGAACCACCAGGGATATTCCCTGACATTCCCGGCATGTCAAGAGATGCAGAGCCTCTCAAAGGGCCCACAAACCTACCCCGCCCTGTTTTTTGTAGTACCACATGGCGGTGGTTTTGTCCACGAACACCTGCACTAGCCTTCCTTTGATGGAGGGTAGAAAGGCATTTAATGCCAGGCGGATTGCCCAGACCTCCAGAAGGTTGATGTGGAGTCCAGATTCCGCCAGAGAGCACAGGCCTCTGATCTTCAACTCTCCCAGATGGCCGCCCCATCCCAGGAGTGATGCATCTGTCATCACTGTCAGATCTTGTTGCGGAAGGGAAACGGTCTGCCGCCAGCCCAAATGAAATTCATTAGCCACCACTGCAGATCTTGTGCAGTTCCCTCTGAGATCTGGACCATATCGGAGATTTTTCCCTGATGCTGCGCCCACTGGAACTTCAGGTCCCACTGCAGAGCCCACACATGACAGCGGGCATTCGTCACAAGCAGAATGCAGGAGGCCCAGCAGCCTCAGAGTCAGTCTCACCAAAAGCCAGGATACAAGCTGAAACATCGGTTATCATAGCCTGAGTATCCTGGACTCGCCATTCGGGAGGATAAGCCCGAAACTGCACTGGGTTCAGAACAGTTCAGATGAAAGGGAGAGTCTGACAGAGAGTCAGGTGTGATTTTGGCATGTTGATAGTGAACCCCAGAAAATGCAGGAGGTCTGCCATAGTCTGGAGGGGGGAGACAACAGACTCGAGGGCGCCCGCCTTCAACAACCAGTCATCACGACAAGGGAAGACTGGCACCCTTGATCTCCACAGATGAGTTGCAAAAATTGCCATCACCTCGGTGAACACCCTAGGGGCTCTGGTAAGGCCAAAAGGGAGCAGAGAGAACTGAAAGGGCTTGTGGCCCACTGTGAACCGCAGGTAATGTCTGTGGGCAGCAGGACGGGAATGTGGAAGTATGCATACTGCAAGTCCAAAGCTACCATCCAGTCTCCTGGGTCCAGGGCAGACCAGACTTGAGCGAGCGTGAGCATTTTGAACTTCTCCTTCTTGAGGATGAAATTGAGTGAGTGCAGGTCTAGGATTGGACGAAGGCCTCCAACCTTCTTGGGCACCAGTAAGTAGCACCCACAACCTACTTCTGGCGTCCGCACCCTCTCTACGACTCCCTTGGCCAGGAGGGTCATTACTTCCTGGCGGAGCAAGGAAAGATGGTCGTCCATCAGCCTGTCGCAAGCAGATAGCACGGTTGCAGGGGTAGTCACGAAGGGGAGGGAGTATCCCCCCAGGATAAATTGCAAACCCCAACGGTCTGATATGGACCTCCAGTGGGGCAGGTGATGGTGCATCCTGCCTCCCAACTGGGTGCCCATGAGGGTAAGAGGGCAAACTATAAGGGTTTGCAGGGTGCGGCTGCCAGGGGGTCTATTGGCCTGCCATCTGGCTGCCCAACCCACACGGTCTGCAGGTACCACGTCCTCGACCACACAGAGGCTGGGAAGCTTGCGCGCCGCAGGGGCTGAGAGAGTACAGACGTGACTGGAAGCCCCTTCCATGGCCACGAAAGGCAGATTGGGGTTGGCGTGGGGCCATGGAAAGGACAACCTGAAGCGATTCCAGGAAGCGACTGTTCCAATGCTAAATGAATTGGCATCGACGTGGCCCTCTCGTGGTCTGGCACTGACTGGGAAAAATGGGTTCATTTTCTTTGGCTGTCTATAGGATTTTCCGCCAGTCCTGGAGAAGACCCTCTGTGATGTTTTAAAAATAACACATGCATCCCAGGTTGAAACGTCAACGCATTGCCACTTCACGTCTTGAGTCACTCCCCCTGTCTAAACCCGTGTGTAACCAAAATATGGTGGTAGTTGAACTACATTGATTCTAAAAGGACGGAATACTAAGAATTTCGTTTGTTTTTACATGTTGTTATGAGATGTGAATTGTATTGTAATTTTCTCTAAGTCTGTATTGAGTACTGTCACTATCTATGTTGCATTTTCTGTCTGTCAAAATATTTTTTTTGTTGTGAATTTGATTGTATAGCAGCCTTATGTAATACAATACATTCATATAACATATAAATGTTGTATTAAGTATACCGTGTGGTGTATCTCCGATTCATTTGATAGAATTTAAATTACTGATGAGACTATGAATTATCATTACAACTAAGCATTTGAATGACCCAACAGAACTTATTGCAGCACTTACCTACAATACCCAGGTTCTGAGCGATACAGGGTTGCCCCATTCCGCGATTACTCGTAAAGGGTGACCGGGACCATAGACAGCACCTGCGCCACCAAATCCCATAGAGGATGAAAGCAACAGCCCAAAAGGCACACCAGTAGTGTTCACGGATCACAAAGCCAGACTGGTGGAAGAAAACATATTCCCTAAGGTGGCCAGCCTCTTGGATACCCTATCTGGTTGGGCGGTAGGGAATGCGTCAGGATTTACATGGGAGGTAGAGGCTTGGACCACCAAGCTCTCCAGGTTTGGGTGCTGTGTGAGGAAAATGGGTTCCCCTGGGGCGGGCGGTGGCGGCTGGCAAACACCCCGTTCACAGGAGCCCCTGTGCTGGGCTTGGACCAGGTCCCAAGCAGGACAGGAGTATGGGCTTCATTAAATGGGAAAAGGGGTTATAGGGGGTTACTCCCCGCTTGTAGCACTGACTGATTCGAGGGTCCCTAATATATGTGTTGGGTGGATCATTTTCTGCTGCCTAATAAAGTAGAAATGGCTACTTATTAGCTGGAGCACCAAACTAGATCTTATTTCTGCATGCCATTAAATTAGGCTACATAAGATTTTACCACATTTATTACCCCACTTGGAACTCACAGATTTTTAAGAAAGACTTTTGGTCTTGTATCTACTGCATAAATGTTTCAAAGAATGACAGAAAATATGTGTCAAATGCTATCAGGATGACATTTTATTCTAAGGTGAGACAACAAAGGCATGATGAGAGGGCTCATTTAGCGCTGGCAAAATTCAGACTGAAAGACCCAAAAGAATCTACCCAAGTGCAAATTTGCTAGCAAAGAAAACAAATATGTAGGGCATCAAATATCAAGGAATGGTATCAATACAAATGAAGGCCTGGTTAAAGATTTTGACGGGCTTGGGAAGAATTTCAGGACTGTGCCTGGGGAACCTTCTCTGTTCTGATAATTCACAAACCTTTAAGAGGAAAACCCTTACGAAGAAAAACGACTATTTCAACACAATAGTAAATGGACAGTGGTGTTAAAGCATATCAGTTTTGAAGTAAACTACAATAAGATAGCAGAGTGTATGTCAAGAATGGTAATACAAGACACACAAGGAGAGAAGAATGTTGAAGATGGATTTTTGGAAGAAGTAAAGATTTGTGCAGCTAAAGGTGGGGTGATTTCAAACGAAGACCTGATTGAGACAATGAGAAAAATATTATTTTACAAGACAGAGCTCGGAAAATCCACTCACCAGCTCGTATTTGCAAGCCAGATTTTATTAGGACAAGCTATTTTTAGGTCCTACTCACCCTTTCTGGCGACTAGGAAGACAAACTGACTTTTGGCCTATGCCAAATGAGCAATAGATATGCCTTTAAATCTTGTTAACTTGTCACATTTGCTCTGCTTTCAGAGACAGAGGTCAAGTGCATTACAGTTAGGTCGAGTAGATGAACAAGTTACTTATCTTCGGTAACAATATATCTGTAAGAGACATAGATTAGTTATAGATTCCTTAACTTAGAATTACCCCCAGGCGTCAGACTGGATCCGGAGAATTTTTTCGTCAGCAGTACCCCTGTGCGTCGGAAGGTGGCGCCGGTCGACTCCGCCTTCGTCGTTGGCGTCGTGGTCGCCGGGATGACGTCGCGGTAGCTTCTTAGATGCCACCCTCGCGCACTGACGTCAGTTCTTTTACACGACATTCCACACCAGAAGCGCAGAGCCATGCAAGACACTGACCACTGGTGCACAAAACTAGGGCCCTGAAAGGGATTTCCTGACCCTAGAAGTCAGTTTGCAGACCGGGGAGGATAGGTGGGGCGGTAAGGAATCTATAACTAATCTATGTCTCTTACAGATATATCGTTACCGAAGGTAAGTAACTTGTTCATCTGAAAGAGACAATTAGTAATAGATTCCCTTACCTTAGAATAGATACCCCAGCAATACCAACCTCGGAGGTGGGTCTGCCAACCAAGTTTACACCAGAAAGTCCTGGAGAACAGAACGGCCAAAGAAGCCGTCTCTCCGGACTTGGCTGTCCAGGCAGTAGTGTTTTGTGAACGTGTGCAGAGATGCACACGTAGCTGCCTGACAGATGTCATTGAGGGGGACTCCCCGTCCCAAAGCAGTGGTAGCTGCCGTCGCCCTGGTGGAATGGGCGCGCAGTCCCACTGGAGGCTCCTTCTTTGCCAAAGAGTAGCAAGCTTTTATGCACAAAACGACCCACCTGGAGATGGTCCGTTTGTGCATGGCTCAACCTTTTTTGACGCCCGGTCGTCCACCCGGAACTGCTTGGTGCAATTCAAATAAAAGGAAAGCGCACGTTTTGGATCCAGACGGTGGAGCCTCTCTTCCTCCTTAGAAGGATGTGGAGGCGGAAAGAAGGTGGGCAAAGTGATGGTTTGACCAATGTGAAAAGAAGTAACCACCTTGGGAAGAAAGGAAGGTCTGGTTCTGAGTACGACCTTGTCCGGATTAACAGCAAGAAAAGGAGGTTTTGAAGAAAGAGCTTGGAGCTCACTCACCCTGCGAGCAGAGGTGATGGCAACCAGAAAAGCAGTCTTTAGAGTAAGAAGTCTGAGAGGACAGTTATGAAGCGGCTCAAAGGGAGCACACATAACGGCAAAAGATGAGTAATGCCCTTAAGAAAGCGATTTACAACAGGGGACTTGAAAAGAGAAGGCTGATCAGGAAACCTAAGAAAGGCTGAAATGGCTGAGAGGTAGCCCTTAAGAGTGCCCAGAGCAGAGCCCTGCTGGGCCAAAGAAAGGAGGAACAAGAGAACCTCAGAAAGAGGGGCAGAAAGGGGATCCACAGCCTTTGCTGTGCACCATGCCACAAATTTGTTCCATCTGCAGGCGTATACCGTCTTGGTGGAGGGACGCCTGGCTGCCAAGATAACATCACAGACTTCGGGAGGCAGGTCAAAAGACGTCAACTGCCGCCGCTCAATCTCCACGAAAGGAGGTGGAGACTGGACAGGTTTGAGTGGAGGACCGTCCCTTGCTGCTGCGACAGAAGATCCTCCCAAAGAGGCAGTCGGATCGGAGGATCAATGGCCATGTGTAGCAGCTCGGGATACCAGACTCCTCGTGCCCAATCCGGAGCCACAAGAATGACTTGGGCCTGGTCGCGCTTGATCTTCTTCAGCACTCTGGGCAGTAGTGATATAGGCGGAAAGGCGTATAGAAGACCGCAACTCCACTCGCGACAAAAAACGTCGCCTAGCGAGTGCCGCCTTGGAAATTCCAATGCGCAGAATTGCTGACATTGTGCGTTCTCTTCGGTGGGGAATATATCTAACCAAGGCTCCCCCCACTGCTGAAAGAGACCTTGCACCACCTCCGAGTGAAGAAGCCATTCGTGATCCATCATGCACCTGCGGCTGAGTTCTTCCGCCCTGGCGTTCAGTGAACCTGCCAGGTGTTGAACCACCAGGGATATGCCCTGATGTTCCAGCCATGTCCAGAGACGGAGAGCCTCTTGACATAGGGCCCACGACCCCACCCCGCCCTGTTTGTTGCAGTACCACATGTCGGTAGTGTTGTCCGTGAACACCTGCACTACTCTTCCCCGGACAGAGGGAAGGAATGCTTTCAGTGCAAGACGGATCGCCCAAAGCTCCTGAAGGTTGATGTGGAGCCCGGACTCCGCCGGAGACCAGAGGCCTCTGATCTCCGCCTCTCCCATGTGGTCGCCCCACCCCAGCAGTGATGCATCTGTCACCACTGTGAATTCTGGTTGGGGAAGAGGGAAGAGATCTGCCGTTGACCCAATCCTGGTTCGTTAGCCACCACTGCAACTGGCGTGCAGTGCCCTCCGAGATCTGGATGCAATCCGACAGGTTCCCCTGATGCTGTGCCAACTGGAACTTCAGGTCCCACTGCAGAGCCTGCATATGCCATCTGGCATGGTCCACCAGCAGGATGCAGGAGGCCATCAGACCCAGCAGCCGCAGAGTCACTCTGACCGAAACCTGGGACAGAGGCTGAAAGATGGGAATCATAGTCCAAATATCCCGGACTCGCTGCTCGGGAGGATAGACCCGAAACTGCGTCGTGTCCAGAACCGCTCCAATGAAAAGGAGCTTCTGAGAGGGAGTCAGGTGTGACTTCGGCACATTGACAGAAAACTCCAGCGAATGCAGGAGGTCGGCCGTAGTCTGGAGGTGGGAGACGACAGCCTGGGGCGAGCCCGCCTTCAACAGCCAGTCGTCGAGATAGGGGAAGACTGGAACCCCTGATCTGCGCAGATGAGCTGCGACCACCGCCATCACTTTCGTGAACACCCGAGGGGCGCTGGTAAGGCCGAAGGGGAGCACAGTAAACAAAGTGCTCGTGGCCTACCGTGAACCGCAAGTAGCGTCGGTGGGCCGGCAGGACGGGGATGTGAAAGTTAGCGTCCTGCAAGTCCAACGCTACCATCCAGTCGCCTGGGTCGAGAGCAGAAAGGACCTGCGCTAGCGTCACAATTTTGACCTTCTCCTTCCGGAGGAAGCGGTTGACGTTCCTGAGATCCAAGATAGGATGCAGGCCTTTGTCCTTCTTGGGCACCAGAAAGTAGTGGAGCAACCACGACCTACTTCTGGGGCAGGAACTCGCTCGATGGCTCCCTTGGCCAAGAGAGCCGTAACTTCCTGTTGGAGAAGGGCCAGATGATCCTCCGACATGCGATGGTACTGAGGTGGCATGGCTGGGGGGGTAGTCTTGAAGGGGAGGGAGTAGCCCCTTCGGAATATCTGCAAAACCCACCTGTCCAACGTGATGGTGCGCCAGTGGGGGAGGTGATGGCGAATCCTGCCGCCCACTGGCGATTGGTGGCCCTGAAAGGTCAGACCAGGAGGGTTTGGAGGCTGCTGCAGAGGGGGGTGTGGTGGACTGGCCCGCTCGCTGGCCCCCAGAACCACGGCTGTGGTTCCCATGTCCCGGGCCGCGCAGGGGCTGAACAGCTTGCGCCGGCCTGCGGCTCTGGGTGGAACGTGGTGGGGCACCCCTTCCGTTGCCTTGAAAGGGGCGAAAGGCAGACTGCACAGGGCGGGTGGTGGAGATGCCCAAGGACTTGGCCGTAGCCCGAGTCCTTGAAGCGCTCTAGCGCGTTGTCTGCCTTGTTGCCGAACAGGCTACGGCCATCAAAAGGCATGTCTTGGACATTCCTGGAGAAACCAGTCGACCTCAGCCAGGCGTAGCATCGAAGGGCTACCGACGTTGAAATCGTCCTGCCTAGCGAGTCAGCGGTGTCCAGTCCACAGCGAATGGTAAACTTGGCTGCGTCTCTCCCCTCGGCAACCGCACAGGAGAGGACGGCCCGGGCCTCCTCCGGGCACTGGGGCAGCACCTGCGCCACCGTATCCCACACGGCGTGGGTGTAGCGGCCCAACAGACATGCAGTGTTTACCGACCGCAGTCCCAAACTGGAGGAAGAAAACATCTTCTTCCCAAGCTAGTCTAGCTTTTTGGATTCCCTATCAGGTGGTGCGTTAGGGAATGCGCCTTTGGACGTGGAGGCTTGGACCACCAAGCTCTCAGGGATGGGGTGTTGGAAGAGTAAAGTGGGGTCGCCCAGGGCCGGCGTCGGGCAATCATCCTATCTACAGGAGCCCCTGTGTTGGGCCTGGACCAGGTGCCCAAAAGGATGTCGGTTAGGGCTTCATTAAACGGCAGCAGGGGCTCCGAAGAGCTCGCTGCCGGTTGAAGCACCTCTGTCAGGAGGTTAGTACTGACCGCCACCGTAGGGAGCTCGAGGTTGAGAGCCTCGGCCGCCCTACGCAACACCACTGCATAAGACGCTCCCTCCTCCGCAGCCACGGTAGGAGGAGACAACATACCAAGGTCTGGTGAAGTATCCAGACCACTGGCATCCCCCAGTTCCTCTCTCCAGTCCGGTCCGTAACCCAACTGGTCAGTCAAAGGGTCTCCAGACCCCTCCCAGTCCTCCTCACCCTCCTCTGGTTGCCAATCTGGCCTAAAAGAACCAGGGTAGAACAGGGGCACAAAAGTACTCGCCGGCGCCGTGTCTACATCAGGATGGAGGCAGGGGTCGACGCTGGCTGGGGACACAGCCGGCGTCGGCTGCGGACGTGGTGCCGGTGGAGTCGGCGCTGGGGGAGGTGCAGTCAGGTCGACTGGCGCCGATCCGGATCCAGGCCTGGATCCAAGGGGACCCTGCGGTGCCGGGGCCGAAGCCGCCGAAGGCCAGGGCCCCCAGCCGAGTCCGCAGGGCTCGAAGGCGCGCCGGCGGAGTCGGGCTGCCCAAAGATGGCATGCATTGCTTCGTAGAAACTCCAAAGCTGGGCAGGGATCGCACCGGGTCCCGGGAAGGGAGGGAAACCCGGAGTCGACCCACCGGGCTTCGCACGTGGAGCCGCGGGAGGGACACAACCCGCGTCCCTCGTCGCGTCGGCCGACGGACAGGGAGAAGTCGAAGAGCGGCGATGCTTCTTCGACTTCTTCTTGTGCTTCGACTTACCGGAGGAGTGCGAAGTCTTGGAAGAAGATTGGTGGTGGTGGTGGCTCCGCAACCGGTCCCTCGACCTCCCACGCGACCGGGACCTCGAACCACGCGGAGCGGACTGCCGGGCCTCGAGAAGCTTTCCGGACCGTTCTCGCAAAGAGTTCGGATTCATGGTCCGGCAGTCGGAACACGACTTGGAGTCATGGTCGGGTTCCAGACAGAACAGGCACACACTGTGCAGATCCGTCACCAACATCAGCCGTCGGCAGGAACCGCAAGCCTTGAAACCGGGCATCCCTGACGTGCACCGGGAGTTGAAGACTGAAAAAGACGTCGACAAAATTCGGCAAAAAGTCAGTCAAAAAGTGACTGGAGGTACCGCTCTCTCCGGATCTGTGCTGGCTGACGCGGAAAAAGAAAGAACTGACGTCAGCGCGCGAGGGCGGCATCCAAGTAGCTACTGCAACGTCTTCCCGGCGACCACGACGCCAACGACGAACGCGGAGTCGACATACGCCACCTTTCGACGCGCAGGGGTACTGCTGACGAAAAAATTCTCCGGATCCAGTCTGAGGGTAATTCTAAGGTAAGGAATCTATAACTAATTGTCTCTTTCAGATGTTTCAAGTTACCAGACCTGCAGGTCTAGTGAAATTTGTTATGATTATTCAAGCCATTCAAAAACAAGGGATCATTGTGCCCAGTTACCTGGGACTTGCCTGACTCTAAAATGGTGCACAGACTTCAATTTATGTCTATGAGACCCCATCTAAGCGTGGGGCCTGTTTACTCTACCTTCTTGGGCCCCCACAAGGTTTTTCACTCCCACTGCTGATCTGCCAGATCTGACCTTCTTCCCAGCCCCCTGCCCCCCCCTTCCCTCTTCCCTCTCCTTGGGACTTGTTTCTTCTGTCTTGGACTTTTGCAACTCTAACTATTGTAACCATGTGCCATTTACCAAAGCACTCCTTCTCCCCTTGTTGGGGAGGGATCCAACATTTATACCATGGAGTCTCAGAGCCCCCTCTGAGAGAGTCCACAGTGTCAAGGGAGCCACACACAGCGGAGGTGTGGGAATGGCGCCCCTTGCCAAAGCACTCCCTCTCCCCTTGTTGGAGAGGGATCCAGTATGTATACCCTGGAGTCTCAGAGACCCCTCTGAGAGAGTCCACAGCGTAAAGGGAGCCACACACAATGGAGGTGTGGGAATAACACCATTTCCACTGGGATCACAGCACACCGGACATTGGACGCTGTTTTTCCTCGTCTCCCGGTAGTGTTTCACCCTACCCCACCTCTTTCCCGCTTTCATTCTTTATCTACCTCCCCTGCTCTTATCCCCGCTCCCCTGAATCTCTCCCCTTACCTGCTTTTTACCTTACGTATATGTTTTTAACGCATGCAACTACGCTCCAGCAACTTGTAACTCTGAAACTGTGTAACTATGTGACTTGTTAACTATGCTCTGAAACAATGCTTGTCCTCATGTAAAGCGCTCTGATACCTCCAGGTCTAGCCAGCGCTATATAAAACTTTTCAAATAAAAAAAAAAAAAAAAAAAAAAAACAAATAAGCCCTGCAAGAAGTATTAACGCAGTTTAAGGAGGGCTGGAAGGGCAAGTGCAGAAGTGCAGTCCGGAGTTAGACAGTTTTTCGGGTGTCAAGTATGTATTGTAAGTGAGGAATGAGATGCTGTTCAGGAGCATTGGGACAAAACATGAAAGAATAACGCTCAGTAACTATTACCCCGGACTAGATGTCAATGTCAAAAGCATGATACAGGAGTGCACTGATTGTGTCTGCACGTTTCGTGATGATTTACTTTAGGAGACGCACAAAATAACAAGCGCAAATGTAACTGGCCTTAATGCTCATACTAAGAGACTTGCAATGCTCTCATATTTGAGGGGCCCTAAAAGTGACGTATGTGTCCAGCAAGAGATTAATTTCTTGAAGAGGGATTGGGCTTGTATATTTTTGAAATAGTTTCCCAAACAGTTCATGTCATCCGATCATAAGAAAAGTTGTGTTGCCATCCTTCTTTTGAATGTATTTAAAGGTAAAGTCAAAGAAGCTGTAACAGAAACAAATGGGAGGGTCCTTGCCATTAGAGTACCATGGGAAAATAAAACATTTAAGATTACCTCAATTCATACCCCTAAAGAAGGTCAAGAACACTGGAACAATGTGAGACCTTAATATGGTTATAGACAGCAAAGTTGACAGATCCATGAAGCATCTAGGTCAGGCATAGGAGCTCTCAAAATGTAGGGCAAGGCATGACTTAAAGATACGGCTTAACAGAAGTTTGGAGATCTCTGCACCCCGAGTTCTCATTTTTTTCAGTGGCATACAAAACATATGCCACATTAGATAATTTCTTTGGTCTTCCATCTGATAGAGTAGGAGACAGAGTAGGAGAGGCAGAGACTGCGGTGAGAGTGATCTCGGACCACACTCTGATTCACTTAATTCACACACCAGTCATCCATGGGAATGTGGAGATTGAAGGAAAATTCTCTGCTTAACAAAAACAATAGGACTTAAGTCTCAGAAGCCAAGTTTCTTTTCCTCCAAGAGAATGACAGAGGGGACAGGGAAACATCCTCTGGGACACTCTAAATGCGTCTATCGAGGGACACTGATATTGCTTTCAGCTAAGACCAACAAAGGAAAGAAAAGAGCGATGAACTTGAAAACCAGGCCAAAGAATTGGAAGAGGAATACAAAACGACAGGGCCACGATCAATTTGTCTTAAACTCTCTGGAGCACAAACTTAAGGCACTAGAGGTTGAAAGAGCAGAATGTGCACTGCTTAGGTTAAAGCAAGCATACTGTAAGGGTGAAAATAAGGCAGGAAGATTGTAGGCCTGTAAGTTCAGAGCCAAAGTGATAAGAGACAGCGTTACTAATATTAAAATACCAAGTGGGGTAGGGCACATGGAGAAAGAAAATAAGAAGGAATTCTAAGATTTGTATAACAATTTATAATAGCAGAGTACAGAGAGGCAGATGCAATAACAAACTAGTTTCAGAACGAGGCATTAACAAGGCTTACAAGGGCGTATCTTGAGGCGCCAAGATGGCAGCTGCACTTAAGGAGTGCTCCGGACCCCTCCGTCATCGGCCTCCATCACCACCAAACCCCAGCACTATCCGAACTGGCAATGGACCGCAGCGACTCGGTCTAGCAGCCTCCGTCTGCTGGAAGCCATCGCTGCCACGATCATTGCTGCACAACCGTATTGCAGATCGGCGGGAGGCAGCTGCCCACAAGATGGCAGCCCTGAGCGCTTTGACTGCCATGAGACATGAAAGCAGTGGGCTGTGAGGGAACCGACCGCAACGGTGAAGCGAGGGCGGAACACCCCCACCCCCCCCAGTCCTGAAAGGCGACCACAACCCGGCAACCCGCACATCCCTCACAGGTGAGTGTTGTGGCCCCGGTGGAGGTGCATGCACGGGCCCGAGGCAGCGGGGAGGCCTGTGTCGCCCAGGGACGCACCTCACAGGCTCCCATTACCGGCAGAGGGCGAGAGTCGTGCATCAAGCCCTCCTCCCGCCCTTCATTGCAACTAGCGGGTCTGGGAGTGCCGGGCCCGCTGCCTGCAGATCAACGTGAACTAGGCTACTGGGGCGTGGCACTGTCGGCTCCTAAACGGGGCAGCTGATCAGGCATGGTCCAGCCTTGTGACAGCCTGCACGCCAGCGTGCACTTGAACCTGTTCCTCTCCCCGCCTGCACGCCAAAAGCACAGGGTGCCTGCATTGAAGTCACAGCCTTGCTACGGCCTGTAAGAAACCCCCTGTTTTTTGGGGGTTTTATTATTTTTTTTGCGCTCCTACATGCAAATAAAGTTGCTCCTCCTCCACCGGCTCACACAGACAATGCAGTGATTGAACTGACGCCAAGGCACTACTGAGGTCTGGAGTGGATCTCTCCTGCAGTGCCTCCTACTTGGCCAGCCCCAAAGTGACTGATGTGTGGCAGATCCTGGGGGTGGATAAGTGGATTCCCCTTCTCCCACCACTCTCAAATGCCAGAGCTCTGAACTGGATGCACTGACCTAAGGGTGCCCAAGGCTGTGGTCTGGAAGACCCGACTGCCCCCTGCAGACTAGGGCCCTCTTTACTCTCTATTGCCTGGGGAGGCCTACAATCAGGACAAGCTGCACTACAACGACAACACCGTATCGCAGCACGGGGGCCACATGGAGCAACAGGCCGGGCCCTGGTTATTTCAATCGCTCACACGCCTGCTGCAAGGTGGTCGCAAGCTCCTCCTGCTCTAGAGGAACGGACTCGCTGTAGCTCCCCATATCGGTCTTGGTTGAACAAATAGGTAGCTGCCTAGCCCGTGCTACTGTGAGACTTGACTAGCAGGCTGAGTTCTGGACCAGGCCACAGCTCCGCTTCCTGTGAGACATGGGGAAAGACAAGCCTACGTAACCACCCCCCACTCAGCTGCTCATCAGTCAATACCACAACACCAGCGTCCCCAGTTGGTGGAGAAACGACAGATAAATGCACTACCATCGAAGGGGGGTTGGACAAAATTCTTCAGGCCATCCATGCCGCCAAGGCTGTCGTCAAAAACAAGACTGGGAGAGTCTGAGTGGATGTGGCTCTCCTCCGCCAAGATCTCCGCAATGCCACCGGTAACATCACCGAAGCAGAGGGCCACCTATTCGCTGTAGAAAATGAAGTCGTTGACCTTAAAGCTAAAGTGGCCCGCCTCCATACTTGCACAGGAGAACTCCATCACCGTGCATCGATCTAGACACAACTTGCGTTTTGTGGGGTTCCCAGACAATGTCAAGGGCTCAGACCAGGATAAGTTTCTGGAGGAATGGCTTCAGTCCTGGATGCCAAAGGGAAAACTCTCACCATAATTATTCGTGGAGAGGGCACACAGATCACTTGCCCCTAAACTCCCTCTGGGTGCACAGAGACTGCCTATGATAGTGTGATTCCTCAATTTTAAAGACAGACTGCATCCTGAGTGAGGCCAGGGCCCACTAAGACCTCCGCTATCAGACCTCCAAAATATTACTCTTCCCAGACTACACCTGGGAGGTTCAGGCAAAGCGCAGATCTTACGAGGCCGTTAAGCAGCAACTTCGAGAACTTCAGTTGTCCTATATGCTTCTATTCCCTGCCCGGCTCAAAATTCTCCATGAAGGTAGATCTCACTTCTTTGAAACCCCCAAGTCTGCCAGGGACTGGCTGGTGGAGGAGGGGTTGCTGAGCGACCCACAGAGGTCCTCGCCCTCGACCCTCCGCCACTCATTGCCTAATGGGCAGCAGACAGTCCACCGTCGAAAAAGAACCAGCAACCACCTTGCTCTCTCTGCAGTCTGAATATTCTGCAACTCAGCAGCCAGATAGACTGGAACCCTCCGTCAAGGATGGGAAGATCCAGCGGGAGCTGAACCAACCTGAGGAACGCCTGAGCCGCACTCCCTCACCGATCACTTGATTTTGTTTGGCGTCAGTGCGAGGCGCCGCTAGACTGAGGACTTTATGCATTGTTGCTGTGAATTCCAAATTAACTTTACATAGCTATGGGTTTTTTGCTTGCTGCACTGATCCCATTATCTGGAGGGGTCCACCATACTGCGCCTGATCAGAGATGTTTTCTTTAATTTTCCTTCTTCTTTGTTTATTCCCAGTTTGGGTACCTGCTACTGGTCTACAGATGCTCCTCAAGGGGAAGTATGGAGAGGGAGCATTTGGGGGGATTTGAGGGGACAAGGGTTTGCATACTGTGTATGTGCTTGTTACTGTTTTATTGCTTTTTTCTGTCCTTTTTCTTTTTCTAGGTTTTCGCATTGACCTGATATTAGGTGAATGGCAATGGGTCCCATGCATTTTAATGTCCTCTCATGCAAAGCTCAACTTGCTCTGGCACATGTGCCCAATACACTCCCAGCATAAGCACGAACTGTCATCTGAGGCACCGTCATGACCCCATATAGTATTTTTTCATGGAACGTTAATAATCTCTTAGACAAGATCGAGCATTCTGCAGTGTACAATACACCCAACACTTTCTTCCCTCCATCTTAATGCTTCAAGAGACCCACCTCTTAGGGGCCAGCTGTCCGTTTCTTGCACGGATATGACCTGGTCTATCATGCTGGGTTCACTAGGGGGTCCCTGGGTGTGGCCATCTTTTTGAGACGTTCCCTTCCCATGGTGGTGACCCAAATCCAAGTCGACCCCTGGGGCCGGTATCTTGCTCTTACAGGCTCTATAAAGGGCTGTGCACTATATCTCCTATGTATCTACGCTCCTCCAGTTGCGCTGGATTCTTTCCTGTCCATTCTTGTCGAACTGGTGGCTGAGCTCCCACCTGGCCTTACTCTCTAGGTGGGGATTTCAACGCAGTTCTTGATCCTTCCCTGGATTCTACAGGTACCATTTCTGAACACCGAAACACCCAAGCCCGATTACTGCAAAAATGGGTAACTACTTTGGGTATGTGCTATGTATGGAGGGTCTGGAACCTACGTCAGCGATACTATACACACACATCAGCTGCCCACCATACACATGCGCGTATGTAGGAAAGTGGCTCTGTATATACTGCACCAAAGTAAGGTTCAGTGTGCACAGAGTCCCCAGTCCCCAGAGGTTTGGCAGAGGCTAAAGTTAGATATACCTGATGGTTGTCAACACAAGGGAAGTGACACCGACCTGATCCAAATTTGGTTCAAGGTGGGAAGTCCAATTATTGGATTGTAATGCCCTCACACACCCAAAGGGTGTCATGCTTCATCATCTGGGCTGCTCCTCGTCGGGTCGGCGGTGCAATACCCAACGGGCTCCCTATAGTAGGGGCTCTTTATCGGAGATCTTCTTCCAATAGCCGTATGGTGAAGTGGGGGTATGGGGCCAGAATTGTGTAGATGTGTAAAGTTGAATGTGTGATCTAAAATAGAGTTGGGAGTTCCATTAAATGTGATTTATTCAAATGGTCTCCTACCCTAATTAAAAGAGTGATAATGTGATGCTCAAAAGTGAGTATTATGTCTCAAGTAAGGCATCATCATTCTTAAAGGAAGGGGGGAATCAGAGTTTAGAGGTGCTACATGATTACTGATGACTTTGATTGTCCATTGATATGGGATATTTAACCCGGGGCCACAATATCAAGTTACATGTACGATCATAACGTATGAGAATGGATGTTGGTTGTTGAATTGACCACACTTTTCCTTGTTTACATTGATTTACTTTTATTTCAATGGTTTTATCCAGCAATTGAGGAACTCCTCTTGTTTGTATCCCTACCGGGCACTGATGACGCCTGGTTATACTCACTTTATGGGGTGAGTTTACTTGTTTTTATCTGCTGCGCTTCACAGTGCCGCTATGGCCATAGCTCACTATAGTACACTTTGGACATTCACTGTTCGGCACTATAGTTTTCTGCTACTCACATCATAATGAATACAACATTCTGTTAAGAGTCACAAGGGTTACCACACTGTTTATATACCTATATGTGTATATTTATGATTCATGTTCCTTTTTCTCACCAACATAGGTAGGATCAGGGATTGACAGGTATACTTACGTAGGTAATGAATCGGCTGCGGTGAGTATTTGGCCACCGCACCGTGTGTATGTGTAGATAGTCTACCTTTTATAGAGGTCCTGACGAATCGCATGTAGATCTTGACAACAAGCGTGAAACATGTTAAAAGACCTTCCTTTAAGAATGATGATGCCTTACTTGAGACATAATACTCACTTTTGAGCATCACATTATCACTCTTTTAATTAGGGTAGGAGACCATTTGAATAAATCACATTTAATGGAACTCCCAACTCTATTTTAGATCACACATTCAACTTTACACATCTACACAATTCTGGCCCCATACCCCCACTTCACCATACGGCTATTGGAAGAAGATCTCCGATAAAGAGCCCCTACTATAGGGAGCCCGTTGGGTATTGCACCGCCGACCCGACGAGGAGCAGCCCAGATGATGAAGCATGACACCCTTTGGGTGTGTGAGGGCATTACAATCCAATAATTGGACTTCCCACCTTGAACCAAATTTGGATCAGGTCGGTGTCACTTCCCTTGTGTTGACAACCATCAGGAACAGCATATCTGTATACTTTCATTAGTTCACTCAGGGCGTTTATGCTGGACCTTCCTCCATTCCGATAGGAGGAGAAAGCCCGTCGGTCCCCCCTTTTTGTTTCCTTATAAAGTTAGATATAACCTTACTCTCTAAAGTGGTAGCTGGGTCGAGCAGTAAGGCAGTATCAGAGGACAGTGTAAAGCATTTGTTGTACACATCCAGTCAGCAAATGAAGCCACACACTCAAGAACTGAACTCTAGGCCAATGGTTTGTATATAAAAAAATATATGCTTGTTTTATTTTAGAACCAACAATAGGGTCAAAATATACTTTCTCAGTATGAGATGTTCTGGTTAGCCACCTTACAAATAGGCAATAGACTTGTTGGTGGTAATAATCACAGGTGGTGCAAGAGGCAACACAGGGTCAAATACAATGCAACATTGAGCTTAATGGAAAATTGTGATTAATTACAATTAATGACTTTGTAGGTTACGTTTCTAACCACAGGACTGGATCCTGGATTCAGTCCTGGGACACTTCCTGGAAACAGGTAAGAAAAAGCGTTTTGGTTATTGTAGTGATTTTTGAGGAATATTACTGTATTTCAAAAGTCGACACTTAGAAACTTTTCTGGGTAAAATTACCAATGTTATCCTATGGAAGGAAATGCAGTTTGCAAGCAAAGCAGGTTTACGTTACTTTTGTAATCCAGTGCTGGGTTCTCGGGTTCAGCACTGGGGTATCTAGCTAAAACAGGTAAGTAATTACGTTTGTATCATTGGCACGATTTTTAAAGAATATTTGTAAAATGCAGAAATCGACACTTAGAAACTTTTTCAATAAAAGCAGGCAATGATATCCTATGAGAGGAATTTCGAGTTACTGGTAAGTACGGTAAAAATTACTTTTCATGGTTGGTACTAGCCTAAAAGAGGCAGTACTGACGTCTCTCCTGATAGCAGGTGAGTAGTTCGGAATTCGTTACTGTTGTGATTTTTAAACAATATTTTAGTATTTCAAAAGTAGACACTTAGAAGAAATTTCACAGAAAACCAGTGAATGGATCCCTATGGAAGAAAATGGAGTTAGCGGTAAGTAACGTTGGGATTACTTTTAGGGCCAGTGTTGGGCACCCCGGTCCAGCACTGGGGCCTCTTCTAATGCCAGGTGAGTATTTTCGTTTTCGTGACTTGGTTGATTTTAGGTGAATATTTTAAAGTTCCAAAACTCCACACTTAGAAGAAATTCCAGGTGCGAGCCAGTCAGTGTTACCCTATGGAAGGAAAGTGAGTTATCGGTCTTTGGGTAAGTACTCGACTGGCAGAGTTAAGGTTCTGGGCATAGACTCAGGGGTCCCCCAGTATCAGGTAAGTACAGTTGTTACACCCTCAGCGGCACAGGGGCAGCCGGGTGCAGAGTGAGTAGGCCCAATGTAATCCTATGGCAGGCAGGGGGCCTCGGGTTGGTGGCTGCTGGCAAGCAGGCCACGCGGCTGTGGGAGCTGGGCTCCTGGTCACTTGCCCAGGGCAAATGGGGAAGTAGGTTAGGGTAGAGGTTGCACTTCCAGGGGCACTCGGGCAGCTGGGTGCAGGGTGCTTTTGAGCCGTCGGGCGCTCAATGTTAACCAATGGAGATCTTGGACGGTGAAAAAAGGCTGCAGGCTCGGGGACGGTGATTCTTCAGGGGCGACCAACACTTTGGGAGGTAAGTTGGGATCTTGGAGGATAGGTAGACACCCAGGAGTTGGGCACAGGGGGCCGTGGGGCGCCGGGTGCAGGGGTGTCTTTTGAGGTCGGGAAATCTTACCCCCTGCTGGTCGCGGTTGGAGGGGTCCCTTGTCCTGAGGCTGCAGGCGTCGTCTGGGTCGTCGAGGAGGGTCCTTGGGCACTGGATTCCAGGTCAGAATCGCCGGGGGGACGTCCTCAAAGTCTTGGTTCACTCAGGCACAGGCCGGGCTCGGCGGGTGCAGAGGGTGCAGGTTTCGCGGTTCGTGCCAGGGCTGGGCCTTTTGGAGTTTGTTCTTTTGAGCAGTACCACTGCTCGTGGGAGTCCTTGGGTTGAAGGCTGTGGCACAGAAGTCAGGTCCTCCGGGGTTTTTGAGGTTGCTGAGGCCGGGGTTCCGCAGGAGCAGGTTCAAGAGGTCGACAGGCCGGTAGGGCTGGGGCCAAGTCAGTTGTCGTCGCCTCCTTGTTAGCAGCTGCACGGCTGGTCTTCTTGCTTCGTCTTCTCTTCTTGTTTTTGGATTCGGGAACTGAGGAAGGAAGGTTCAGGGAGCCCCTAAATACTAAATTTAGGGGTGGTTACAGGTAGGTAAGGGCAGGGGCCAATGGGTCCCTTCCCTGGGGTGGGTACACCCCCTATTCTGCTCCTCTCTAGTGGGAGGGGGCAGGAGCCTGTCCCTGGTTGGCTGGGTCCGCCCATCCTCAAGATGGCGGGGACTCGAGTTTGGGCTTCACCTCGTCTCCCCCACCTTAGGGGTGGAGTTGGCAGAGGTGGGCACAACCCATTTCCTGCCTCTGGTTTTCCCGCCGGTTCTCCCGCCAGAAGTGGGGGAAGAACCAGTGGGGACCAGTTTGCTGGAAGCAGCAAGTGGTCTGGGGAAGCTCAAAGGCGGCAGGCCTTTGAAGCTCCCCCTGCCCATCCTGGGGGAGGAGGCTTTGGCACCTCGCCCCAGGATGCGCATTCTTTCAGGCCCCTGAGAGCAGAGGCTCTCGACCCAGGGGTCAGAAACATGTCTGGTGGTGGCAGCCTGGGCAGCCACTCAGTCCAGACACTGGAGGTCGGGTTGGTTTCAGGGGGCATCTCTAAGATGCCCTCTGGAGTGCGTTTACATTAAATCCCACACTGGCATCAGTGGGGTTTAATGGGCTAAGAAGTTTGATACTAAACTTCTTAGTTTTCAGTGGGGCCATTATGGTGCTGTGGAGTTCGTAATGACAGACTCCCAGCACCATATACTCTTAATGGCAGCACTGCACTTACAATGCCCAAGAATGGACTTGGGCACTGTAGGGGCACAGGGCTCATGCCTCTATGCCCTCACCACTGGCATAGTGCACCCAGCTAGAGGGTGGCTGACCTAGGCCAGGGCAGTGGCTTGTAGGCATGGCACACAGGGATGTGTGCCATGTCGACTCTTCGCTTTTGTTCTGCACCAAGACACGCAGCCTGCAAAGGCAGTGTGTGTGTGTAAAGGTACAGGGTCCCTAAGGGTGGCACAACAAGTGCTGCAGCCCTTAGGGGCCTTCCCTGGTCACAGTGCCCTGGGTACCCATGGTACCATTTACCAGGGGCTGACCTGTGGCCAGGGATGCCAATTGGGTGTAGGTATCAATGCAGTTTTAGGGAAGGAACACAGGCCCTGGGTACCTGGTTGGCAGGAGCCCAGGGAACACTCAGTCAAAGCACATCAGCATCTCAGCAAAAAGTGGGGGCATACCATGCAAGAAAGATGGCACTTTCTCACAGCGTACCAACATGAATTTTATGCCGACTCCTGACACTCTCCTAGTTTCACACATTCAGATACGCCCTTATGGACTCTCCGACCATGCTCCATTATTAGTTCATATCGGTGACCCTGCCGAACACTGCCGACCAATGTGGCGGCTTAATGCCTGGTATCTCCAGGATACGACGTATGCTCGGGCAGCCCGTCAGTATTTTTAGCTCAATGCTGGGTCAGTGCGGTCAACCGGTATCCTCTGGGAGGCATGTAAGGCTACCGTTCGGGGGTCATGCAAAAAATCTCCTTCGACAATCTGAGCAAAAGTGCAACCTTCGGGTAACAAGACTGGAGTCTGAGGCGCTTCGCCTTGAGGAACCGCTTTCCAGCGATTCAGTTGATGACACCAGTAGACAGCTAGCGCCGATTCTGGAGGAGACTAGACTTCTATCCTTAGAAGCAGCAAAACAAATTTGGCAGGCATCTACATCGCGGGACTACGGCTAGGGGGACAAAAATGGGAAGTTACTCTACTGGCTGGCGTCCCGGCACATAGCAAACAGTGTTTTCCCGGAAATCGACGGGCCGTACTCTTCAGGCCTCTAACATTGCACGAGTGTTCGCAGATTATTACTCGTCCCTCTATGTGGCTAGTCCATGATCGGTGGGTGAGATGGGGCACCTCTTATTGATGAGGTGCCACTGCCTCGCCTTTCGAAGGCTGAACGTATTGCACTAGATGAGCTCATTACATTGGAGGAGGTGGGTGATGCTACTTCTTCGATGGCGGCGGGCAAAACACCCGGATCGAATTCTATGCTAAATATAGTGACATCCTTGCCCCCCCCCGCCTCCTGGACCAATACACAGAAGCAGAGAGCTGGACAGGGCTATGATTTTACTAATATCCAAATCACACCCTCCTTAGGTTTCATGTGCTGATTACCACCCCATATCCCTCATCAATGGGGGAAGTGAAAATCTTCGCTGCGATTCTTGTTTCGTGCCTCAGGCAGGTCCTTTAGTCCCTCATTCACCCTTATCAGTGCGTCTTCATGCCCGAAAGGAGCACGAGGCAGAGTCTCCGGCATCTTAACGTGGCGCTAGAACACCACCACCTCCTACTACTACTACAACCCCTGCTTTTAATAGATTTTGAAAAAGCTTTAGACACAGTCGACTGGGGATATTTGGCCACAGTGCTTGAAAGAGCGGGTTTTGGAGCCCGATTCTTAAGTTTGATCGGGATTCTTTATTCTGACCCCACTGCCAGAGTTCAGGTCGATGGTGCGATATAGGACAAGTTCCCCATACGCCAAGGTTGCCCCATATCCCCCCATCCAATTTGCGCTAGCAATTTAACCACTGGCGAGGCTCATATGATAAGATGCGCGCATTCGGGGGTGGAAATGGAGTTGAGGGCATGAAGACCGCATTGCCCTGTATGCGGACAATGTTCTCTTATATTTAGCAGCCCCGGCCACCAGTGGCCCTTGCTGTGTACAAATCCTGCTTTTTGCGGAGGCCTCAGGACTGTCAATCCGGCCAAATTTTTGTGTACTGCTAAGGGTTTCAAAGAGAAAATCCTCTTCGAGAGACTCTTTGTGGAGCTGCACCCGATGGTAATTAGCTGCCCTACCCAGCAATTCAATGTAGCCTACACTGTCGTCCGGTGGAGAGGGCTTGGTGGGGTATAAGTCAGGATCATTGCCTGTGGGCGAGTTAGTGTTGTAGTCGTCCCATGGGTCTGTAGGTATAGGCTGAATATCATCATCATCCCCATCGCCATCGCCATCATCCTGATTCTCAGGTGTATGTGGTGAATGTTCAGGTGAAGTTGGCACAGGTAGAAACTGAGGAGAAGGGGGTGATGGAAGAGTAGGAGGAAGAGGAGGTGGGGAAGTGTTAGTTCCAACAGTTCTCTTCTTCAAGGGAATGTGATATTCCTCTTCTGCATCAGTCCTTTTTAGAGTCACTTTTGTGGTAATATGTCCAGTTTGAGGATTAATAAACAACACCTTCTGTTTCGGGTCCGGTTTATCGAGCGGATCATCGAAACAGTGCTTTTTTGGTGACTTCGGTGCATCAGTCTGTTTCGGCGCCGAAGGTTTTGATGCCGACATTTTCAGAGTTGGTGTCTTCGGATCCGAAGTATGTTTCGGTGCAAGTGTGATTCGGAGCCGGACTTTGGCTTCGAACCCGAAGGTTTCGGCTCGGTGCCCGATTTAGAGTGGAGCTTTTCGGAGCCGGAAGGCTTTTTTGCAGGCTTCGGTGCCGAGCCCGAAGGCGGGGCATCAGAAGCGTGGTCTCGGGGCCGAGGGCGTGGGTTGGTCCGGAGCCTTCTTTTTTGGTTGAGATGGATGTCGGGCGAGGGAGATTCTGTACTTACAGTACGCTGACCATGCGGGATGTCTTCATCCTGGTCGGAGCCGTACTCTGAAATGGATATTGGTTACTGTTCCTCCTCGGCCCCGATAGCGTTGCCGGCTTCTTCATCCGATTCTGGTCTGGAGAGGTCCTGAATAGAGCTTGTGGGTTAACTCTGCATATTGAGACGTCGAGACCGACGGTCACGAAGCGTCTTTTTGGAGCGGAAAGCCTGGCACGCGTCGCAGTCCTGTTCTCTGTGCTCAGGAGACAAGCACAGGTTACACACTCCGTGTGAGTCGGTGCGCGGGTACTTCGCGTGGCACCGAGGGCAGAATTTGAAGGGAGTTCGTTCCATCGACTGCGAGTCGAACCGACGCGAGTAGGCCCGACGGCCTACCACGAGCTCTCCGATCCAAAGAGGGTTTTTATAATTAAACACGACACGTGAAGAATGGTATACGCGATCGGAAACAATACCGTCGAGGGCGAGTGTCTTGCGCACCAAGGGAAACCGAAGAAACGGCGTCGAACTGGAGCGCAGCAACTAACATCCGAACCCGATGGCGGGAAAAAACAATCTGAAGATGGAGTCGATGCCCATGCGTACTATCACCGAAAGGAGGAGTCACCTATCTCGTGACTGGAAAGACTTCTTCGAAGAAAAACAAAGTGTAAACATCCGGACCCAACACTAGATGGCGATCTATGCACAGCATGTGATCTACAGCTCACATGCCTCGAACAAGTAGTTATTCTGTTTTCAGTGCGTTCAGCTTGAGGTTGTTTAAAGCTAGCCAGGACTGAGTTTTGACCAGAGTGTTATTTAGTTGGATGATATCCTCAAATGAGGATATTTTTAAGTATAATTGTGAATAGTCTGCGTACATGTGGTATAAAAGGTTCGAATGTTTAAAGATTTCCGTTAGTTGCTCCCTATATAGGTTAAACTGTGTGGGGGAAATGGTCGACCCTTGTGGGACTCCGCATCACATTGGTGTGGAACCCGAGAATGAGTTTCCTAGTTTGATTCGTTGTGAGAGGTTCTGCAGGAAGGATGCGAACCATGAGAGCACTTTCCCAGGCAGCCTCATTCTGTTCTCTAGCAGTTTTAGTAGGTTGTTGTGATTAACTGTGTCAAAAGCTGATGAGAGGTCTAGTAGAATGAGTAGGCATGAGTCGTAGTTGTCTAGCATCTTAAGGGTGCCATCTATTATGTGAACAATGTCCAATTCTGTGCGGTGCTGTGCTCTGGTCTAACTCCTGACTGGAATTTGTGGAGTAAGTCGAATTGATCAATGTGCGACTCAATTGGCTACGTACAAATTTTTCCAGCAATTTGGCCAGAAAGGGAATATTCAAAACTGGGCAAAAGTTACTAAGGGTTGTAGGGTCTGCTGACACTTTTTCAGGGGGTGTCACTTGCCCAGTCTTCAGGCAGTCTAGGATAATGCATGAATTTATGATCTACGTTAGTATGGATGAGAAAAGTTGGCTGAGTTCCTTTAGTGTTGTGGAGGGGGATAGGGTCGTTGAAATGTGAAGTTGATTTCACGGATAATAAGGTCTTGTGGACCTCCTCCTTAGTTAGTGTTTTGAACTCACTCCAGACAGTTTGATTTTGGGTTTTGGATGGGTGAGTCTTCATCTGTTCCACCACTGGGTATGGAGATACAACATAAGAATTGTGTTCATTTTCTGTATTTGCTCTTAGCCTTTTTTTGTCTGATGCAATTTCTTTTTCGATGTCTTAGATTTTTCTATTGAAAAATGAAGAGAAAGCTTCACAGTTTTCCACTGAGTTATTGTTGATCTTGGTTACATTGAATGCCATAGTTTGTTGTTTGACAATTTTAAGTATGATGCTTTTGTGTTCCAGATGTGTTTTTGTAGCTGTTCCGTTAACCATGTAGCTTGGTTAGGAGCAATGTCGAGGGTTCCTGTCTCCACTTTCCTTCTGTTAGTCCAAGACTCCTCCTTTGCTCATTTAGACTTTGATTATATGAAGGGTGGGAGGGTTTGTTTTATTATCTTTTGAGGCTCAGTGGACCTACTGACTCCAACATTTCTCCTAATGTTTTGTTGTAATGCTCAGTTAATTCGAGAACATTCTGAGTTCCTGTAGGGGGAATGAGGTTTTTCTTGCAAAGTATTGTCAGTTCGGCCCCGTGTGTTTTTGGTGTCTCTAACCTAGCGTTTGTTTGGTTTCTTGCCCTTTAGGTCTCTGAATGTGCGTACTTAGGTGGAAAAGGATCGAGTGATGATCAGTCAAGTCACAGGGTGTGATCGAGTCAATTGTCAACGTTCCTTCTCTGGTTACGATTAGGTACAGCATTGATCCTTTGATAGGAGTTGGGCTTAAGAATGATTAGGTCAAGTTTTGATCTGAGAAGAATTGTTTTAGAGTGGATACCTGCTGATTTTACTCATTGTTCCAATGAACGTTGAAGTCTCCGAGAAAAATGGCATTGGGGTGTAGTATGGAGTGTATTGTGATCGTTTCCATTATATGTTTAATGAATAGTTAGTTGTTTCCTGAAGGGTGGTAAATGAGGTGTACTTTGGCTAGTGATATCTTTGCTGTGAAGATTTCTGCACCCACATATTCACAGGATGTGAGACTGTCTACTGGCAAAGTCTTGACTTGTACGGATTACTCATGAATGATAGCGATCCCTCCTCCCTGTCGTTGCGGCCGGTCAACGTGTTGTATGCTGTAGCTAGGAGGCACGATGATGTCAAGCATGTGTGTTCACAAGGACCTAATCATACGTCTGCAATAGATGCAATTTATTCTCAAGAAGTCAAAATCAATTGTTAAAGACATCACAATTGTCTATCCACTTAAGAGAATGGTGCTCAGAGTGGAAGAAAGGTAAAGTGCTCAGGATGAAAGTGTGTTTGTGAGGGTTGGGAGAAAAGGAAAGGTAATGTGCCATATATACATTATATTTACATATTGAAAACCTGTCCAGCCTACAGAAGGCAAATCATTTATGACAAAAACATAGCAATCTATGGACGCTAAAAACAAATCTCAGTCGTGTATGCTTGTTATTGAAAGTAACAGAAGTCAACGTTTCGACCCCTTCCGAAAATCAAGGTTGTTGAATCCTTAGCATGGGGTTTTCATCAGGACAGAAAGATAGAGCACCAAGTCAGAACACAGCAAGGAAACTAAGGCTGGATAAAATTGTTGGAGGGCTCCTTAAAGCTCTCGGACCATAGGCAAAGGTGCAAAGAATTTCCTTAGCGCAACCGTCCAAACGACCAAAAGGTGAAGTGTGAACAATTCACAAGATTTCACATTTAGAAGCCTTTGAGGATGCAGTCAGTCACCTGGCCATCAAGGCACACAAAGGAAAGTGGGTCGGAGGATCCCACCGTCTCTAGGATCAAACCTTATAGGCGACGTGATGAATCTCCGTTCCCCGACAGTGTGAAGAGGGACTGGTGCGTTCACTCGCCGTCCGTGTCAAGAAGGACTAGTCCTTCATGGCCAGGTGACTGACTGCATCCTCAAAGGCTTCTAAATGTGAAATCTTATGACTAGTCCTTCTTGACACGGACGGTTCCAAGAGCTTTAAGGAGCCCTCCAACCATTTTATCCAGCCTGAGTTTCCTTGCTGTGTTTTGACTTGGTGCTCTTTTTGTCCTGATGAAGACCCCATGCTAAGGATTCAACAACCTTGATTTTGGGAAGGGGTCGAAACGTTGACTTCTGTTACTTTCAATAACAAGCATACACGACAGAGATTTGTTTTCAGCGTCCATAGATTGCTATTTTTTTGTTATAAATGATTTGCCTTCTGTAGGCTGGACAGGTTTTCATTATGTAAATATAATGTATATATGGCACATTACCTTTCCTTTTCTCCCAACCCTCACAAACGTACTTTCATCCTGAGCACTTTACCTTTCTTCCACCGTGAGCACCATTCTCTCAAGTGGATAGACAATTGTGATGTCTTTAACAATTGCTTTTGACTTCTTGAGAATAAATTGCATCTATTGCAGACGTATGATTAGGTCCTTGTAAATGCTTTCATTTATTTTTTATGTTTACCTTGAAGTTTTGATTGCTATTGTGACCAATTTCTTACTGTACTGCTGTTATTACCCGGGTCTGCTAGCATTACAGGTTACCCCATTGACACTTAACTCCCCTAGGCTCAAGGGGCAGTAGATATCATTTGAGGGGATGGAACCTTAGACTGGCTAAAAGCAATAACATTGGATTCTATGTTTCTCAATCAGTATACAGTGCTGCTCGTGGAAATGGGTATGTGGAGGGAAATGGAGTGGTATTTGTACTATATGATGGATTTGATTAAGATGTTTTATTTTATGTAGTTTGCCCTATTGCTAGGCTTTTTCAGGTTATGTGTATTTCTCCTTCTGTCCTCGAGCACTCTCAGAATGTTAGACTCTTCTAGGGAGCTAGGTTCATGTTGTAGAGAGAGTCTCTCTCTCTGTCTCTCTGTCTGTCTGTCTGTCTGTCTGTCTCTGTGTCTGTCTGTCTGTCTGTCTGTCGTACCTCTAGTCCCTAGGGTACTAAAGAGTGTCTCTAAGGGCTGCAGCACAAATGAGACCCTAAGGGACCCTTCACCAAGCACATGAGCGACTGCCATTGCAAGCTGCGTGTCTTGGTGCAGACAAAAGTGAAAACGCGACATGTCACTGTCCCCTAACACTGCATGTAATATTTGTAAGTCACCCCTACAGCAGCCCTAAGGCAGGGTGCTGAATAGTACATGTGAGGGCACACCTGCATAAGAAGATATGCCCCAAGGCTGGACAGTCCTATTAATGCCAGTACAAGTGACCAGGGAAGCCATTTAAAAAACATGTGCTGGACACTGGTAAAAACGAGTTCCCCATCTACATGATGGCTGCACTGAGGATAGTGATGTTTGATATCAAACATCTTGTATTGGTAAGCCCACACTGATTCCAGTGTTGGATTTACCAATCCATGCACACAGACTGCACCTTAGAGGTGCCCCCTGAAAACCTAGAAGTCTCTGGTGTACTCGCTGACAGGTCTCTGCCACCCGAGACACTGTTCTCAACTCCTATGGCAAGAGGCTTTTGCTCTCAGGAGGTCAGAAACAAAGCGTGTCTGGGAAGAGGGTTTCACACCCCCTCCTACAGGATGGCCTACTGATGATTAGCCTTCCTAGGCCAGCAAGCTTCAAAGAGCCACCACCTTTGAAATGCGAATCTGGCTCCCCTTTTTCCAGAACCCCTTTGGCACCTACACAGGTGGGAAAATGAACTAGTCAGGTAGGTGTGCACCCCCAGGCTATTACCACCCCTAAGGTGGGCTAAACTGAGGTGGACACGACTTTTCAGAAGTAGCCAACTTTCTGATGGCATACTTAGGAATTCTGAAAAAAGGTTATGTCTGCTACCCACAGGAAGCGGTCATATAGGGGGCATAATGACCCCAAGAGTCAGTAGCCGATTGGTTACTACCCTTCACTCCCCTAACGCCCCTAAATTCAGTACGTAGGGGAGACCCTGGCACCAGACAGACATATCCTGATGACCTAAAAAGAGAGAAGACACAAAGGAGCCGCAAAAGCAGAGAGGGGAGAATAAGCAGATGATCTGGTACCAACCCTGCCAGCCTGTCTGCATCCCTCATTTAAAACTGCACCAAAGTCGACTCGTCCTGCATCTTTTGAATCCAGAACCCTGGGAGGACTGACTGCCTTCGATAAAGACTCAAGACTCCCCGTGAACAGCAGACCTGCTCTCCTGCACCCTGCAGGAACTCCGAAGCAAAGATTCTGAGGCCTCCTGAAACAACAAAACCACTGCACCCGTCGCCCCGGCCCGATTTGAAGTCAGCCAATGGTGACAACAAGGTCCTCCCGCCCTCGAGTCCATCGTGGTTTCACCCCTCGTGGACTCCCAGACGCCGCCTGCAGCCTCTGCAAGCAGGCCCCCTTTACAGCGACCGCTCCCGGTAAGAAAACCAGATGCCTAAAGTCACCTCTGCATCCATCACCCCCGGGCTATGGAGAAGAAGACCCCATGTGTCCCTAAGTCCCCAAGCATCGCATGACTTGAACTCCCCCTGTTGGTTTAACCCGACTGGCCTTCCAGCCAGAGCCTGCAGCCTCTTTTCGCAGTGACCACTCTCCATAGAAATCTATTGGGCTCCCAACACTCATTTGCTCCCTACACCCCGTCACTCCCGTGCCTCTGGTGGTGTACTGCTGGTGCTGCCTTAGACCTTGTTCACCACTCACCTTAACTCCTGGAGATTGGTCCCGTAAGTCCTTGTACTGTACCTCTTTGCAGAACCTTCTCTTCCTTCCATAGGATAACATTGTGGAACTCAAAAATTGCAGAGTCCACTTTTTGAACTGAAAATAATTTATATTTGAAAACGTACTTACCTGAACTATTTTTCTCTGATACCTAAACATACATAAAGAGACTTGCTATTTTTATAAATGGGTGTGCATCTCCTTCTTGAGTCATGTGTGTCATTTATGGATCATTGTGTGCATTTGCAGATGTCTTGCACTCCTATCGGTTAAGGCTACGGCTGCTCAACCACACTACCACTAACAGAGCACCTTGGGATTGGTAGAGCAAGCCCCTTTCCACATATAAGGGAACCCCTGGACTCTTTACACAGTATATCAGATTACTGATATATCACATAAAGAGCCAACTTACTACAACTCCGTAAAACACTAAAGTGACAGCTGAAGAGTGCTGCCTAAACTGGATGTGGCTGAGGTGCTACAGATTACAGTTTGACCTATCTTCATCCAGAGCCTTGTGGTTACTCCTCTCTTCATATCCTTCGTAGTATTTTGAGAGAGTTACTCACTTCACAAATACTAACTGAATGGAGTCATTTTTGTTATGTTATTCAGTTGTAAAGCACATATGAAACCCTGAAGCTGGTTCAAAGTGCTGCTTTTCAAAGGAGTGCAAAAGAAAGGAAAGGAAAAAACAAAATAGATATCCAATATGTGCATGATGTATGCTGCATAGCGAATGTCTGATTGAACAGGTGCTTTCCAAACTCTTTCCTAAGTTGGAGTCTTTGGTAAGAAAAAGATCTGCCTTGCTTTCAAAGATGTAGGCTATTTTTGATTTTGTTTGGTAAGAATTGCAAACTGGAAGTGGTGCTTATCTGAGAATCACTTTACGTTTTAATGAAGACCATTTTCCACCCCTCTTAGAGAATCGAGCTCTTACAATCTCGTAAGGGCCAATGGTACAAAAATGTTCAGCTCTGCCTGGGCACTTAGAACGCAAAGGTTCAAGAATCTGCTTATGTGACTAACTGACCAAATAAAGTGTGAAAGGATTTTATGTATAGGGCAATCATATTTCATTGTTCATTTAAAGTTTTGAGTTTTGCTTTTGAATTGACTCAACAGTCAAACTGTTATACTGCACGATTTCTTTCTTCTTGATAGTCTAAAACCCACTCTACATATTTACACCCAACCACAAACTGATTTCAAGATACCACAAGACAAGTCTTCCTGCCAGGTTTGGTGCAAATCTACTCAGTAGTTTTTGATATGTGCCTCGGCAAACATTCCTATGGACCTTTTAGTCAGAGACACAGCTTTTAGAATCAACCCACAATTTTGGCCCTATAACCAATCTGCCTAAAATTTGGCACAACAATTCAGGGGTGAAAGGACTTGGTTCTTACACTTTTGTGCAGTTCTAATGAATGGGGCCAAAGGTATTAGCTCTTCCTACTGAAAGCGCACATCATCCATAACTAAATTATCGCTATTGTCAACTTATTAACCTGTGTTTGTGTATTTAGGAAAATGTGCACACACATATACACACTTACTTGCCCCACTGTCCAAGTAACATGACCCTCAATCAAGAGGTATTAAAAACAATCCAGAGCAACTGACGATAACACTAAACAGAGGGTACATGCCACCAGTAAAGATGCAGACAACAGGTAAGACTTTGTTGAGATGTTAAAGGCGATTTCCATGTGCTCCATATTCGGTGGAGCTGCACTACAAAGGTTCCCTTTAAAAAGATCTACTTTGGGTTCTAAAAGACAAAACTGCAGTGGTTAACAAACTTTAATCAGCCTCCAAACATGCAATTATAGCTCTTTGGAAGAATCCAACAAAGATCCATACCGTCTTGTCTTGGTACTCTTCTCTAGATTGCATGGCCAACTGTGCATATGTTATTTTACCCAGATTTGTGCACAGTGACACATAAGCTAAACCTTCACCACGTTGGATTTTGCAGATTCACAAATGGGACTGCTGATATCCTTACGTTCTCATCGGCATTGTGGGAAGGATTTTTGAGTTGTGTGGGTTTGATATGTTGCACCTTTCTTTGCCCTGGTTTCAATTCCTTCAATGTCCTAATGCTGGTGTGTTACATAACTTTGAACAGTAATGCTACAGGGGCATCAGCCACTTTGTGAACTCTGAAAGTATGGACAACTAGCGGACTGCCAGTTCCAAACCCCATAATTTCTCTGAGAGATCAGGCTTGTGAGAGAACAGGGATAATCCGTGTTTAAGACAGAGGCCCTAACTGTGATGTTGTAGGATAGGCCATGGCCTTCTCTGATCACCAAGTGGCTCTGCCAAGGCTCTCTAGATCCGACATTAAGCTATTGTTGAGGCTGCGCTGGAAAGGTTCCATTTGTCTTAAGTCGGACAAGGGCTGTGGAGGAACTGGAGACATTGAAGATTGCCCGATTCACTGCAGAAATTCGAAGAGGAAAGAAGCAAGCAGCCAAGGTGAAGAGCTAGGGGAACAGATGCATACATGAACACACATGGCCCCTTGCACTGTGTGTCAGGCCTGTAGTAAATGGAATGTACATTTCTAGTAAACGCAATATTCATATATAGCCAATCACTTGACTTAAATGTAAATATGAAAATTATTCCACTGATACGGGGGACATAGGGAAGACAGATAGTGGGGGTCAATATGTTTAAGGGAGGAACACAAGACTGTGGGATGCAGACATGAAAATGAAAGGAAAGTGTAAGAAAGACAATTATAAATTATGCGATAAAAGAAAATGAGAATCAGGCGAGACAGGAAACAGAAATTACAGTTTAGTATCAGCAAAGGTGGTGTATGGAAGCTCAGGAACACAACTTCAAAATCATGCAGCAAGAGACAGAGTGGAAACAAAACAAAACAAAAAAGAATTCATGATATCTAATCGCGACTAAACAGCAGGGTCTCCGCCTACACCCTGCACAGCATTGGATACCTCAAAAGCTGACAGCGTTCAGAGTACTTCGGCATCAGCAGGCAGGCATACCTCTGTAGGACAACGGCCCGCCGATACAGGATTTCAGGATCCGTGCCCTCCAGTCGAGGGTAGCGCACCAGGTCCACTGGCTGAAACATGTCCACACTGAGCCCCAAGTCCAGCTCTTGGGAAGACTTGATTTTGATACCCCTTATACGGACGTCAATGCCTCCATCTGGGAAGAAAAAAAAGAGAGAGAGGAGGTGAGAGGCTGAGGTGCACCTTAGTCCCCAACTTAAGTGAGAATCTGCAAGCCCCATTTTCCTTAGTCAACAGCTATCCTGATGCTCTACATAGTGATTAGATGTTCTTGGCAGCTTCCTTGTATAGTGTCATTTCATATAGTTAAGTTCTCCTTCCTAAAGAAGTTCAAAGTCTTCCAACTCTGGGGCCTATACAGAAAGGCATTTTGGAATACATAAAGTAGCACCCCTCTAGTACTATTTTACATACGCTTACGTGCCTTTGCGAATTGGCCTCAAAACTTCTAAAATGGCAACAAAATGGAAATATTCAGGGACTATTCATAAACATGTAGGTCAAACAGAAAGGACTGTGCCATAGTTGCGCGTTTACTAATAGGATGTTTCAGGGCTGATTCAGTAATATATGAGTGCGCAAAAGAGTACTCGAGTAATACTACTTGCCATACTCCGATGCCTTTGTGAATTGGCCCCTTTACCCTTATACTTGCTGAATATTCTTTTTCCGCCTATGCCTCACCAACTAGTTTCAGCAAACCTCACAAATTTACTTCAAGCCATTCTTAAAAACTGTGAAGGAAAAGTTACTTATCTTCAGTCATGACCTTTCTATCCATCTCCAGACTGCTCACCTTTATATATTTCAAGTGCAGACTGCATCTGGGAACTTTTGTAACAGCTCTCCGGCGCCAGTAAGTGGCGATGCCTCATTCTCGTTGATGAAAGTGGAGTCACTGTGACATCACTGGAGCTGTAAAGTGGCTACTTTGGAACCTCCTTGTCAGTTCTCATCTGTTTTTTCAACTGCATATTTTTAAAGCGGGGACGAGAACAATACCAGTTTTGTATAGATGCATTGCAAGAGCTAACTTGGAAGATTACTATATTTATGTAAATAAATATATATGCAAAGGTAAATAGTCAGAAGTGTATATATACGGACACGGAAAGGATTGACAGATTGATAGCTCTTTCTCGATTCTGTGGGTGGTGGTGCATGGCCGTTCTTAGTTGGTGGAGCGATTTGTCTGGTTAATTCCGATAACGAACAAGACTCCTCCATGTTAACTAGTTACGCGACCCCCAGCACATTTTCACGACTTTCACTCAAGTGATTGCCAACATCTAAAATACTGTGGGATCAAAATTGTGAAACCTAAAGAAAGAGGTGGAGATAGAATTCTTGATTTACGAAAAGCAGAGTCAAGATTAATTTTAGCAATTGGCACTGAAAAACCGTATGGCCATAATTTGGATGCGGAATTGCACATTAATCTGCAATAATAACAAGAATTAATCAAAGTAGAAAAAAAGGATGAAGAAAATAAGACTCTCTAAAAAGAAAAAGAAAAATAATCATGGGTTGACCCAGAAGATGTATGGGAAGATTAACAAAGCTATACCTCATAGACATTGGAGTCATTGGCAGCTGCATCATCGTGGTACTATTAAGAGAGAGAGAAGAAGAGAACAGTTGGGACATTGCAATTCCCCAATGGAATATTAATGCATGAGTGTTTCCAAGATCGATTGCAGAGATCATGTTACCTTTTTAATAATGAAAACATGAGTAATACATGCAGTAAGAACCAAGATGGAATAGTGGTCACTTAGCAGAATGTACTTTACAATTTATTGTCCTCAAATGAGAACATTATAATATATGCACTAGCCACTTTAGTAATAGAAATAGATTTTTCTTTTTAAACTACCATGTTGGAAAGATTATTTTAAACAATTTTTTAAGAAAGAAACAAGTCCCTCAAAGAGTTATTTTAAAACATCTTCCTTGGTTCTTTTGAGAAACAATGTACTTTACATTTCACGTAATGTACCTTAATTACTCTGTACTTATTTTGGAAAAGAGATCTCTCACTTATATGTGGAGAACTAACCGATGTATTATACTAGCAATCTGGGTATTGCAGTGATAAAGTCCTCCACATATAATGGAAACTCTTGGCAACATGAAATTGACGATCTTTGCGATGTCCTCAACTCATGATAACTTGCATTCTCTCTTTTTAAACTCCTGCTCTTTTGCATACCACCTCATGAATTCGTATGTAATTGTTTCAGCCAATTTGAGACTGTTTGTAAATAAAATGTATTTCTAGTCAGGATTGACGAAAGCCTAGTCTTTCTTCTAATAGAAAGAAATGTGGGAAATTGCACTGAGCACTTTAAATGAGACATTCTAGGCTCTGGGACTCTATGGGCCCTGGGAGCCGAAACGCGTAGACCGTCCTCTACCGTTTGTAATTGCACTATGGTTTATTAAAAGCACTTTATGGAGTACCTTCTGAGCGTGGTGCTGTGATCCTTCACCGAATCCGACTGTGGAACGAAGGAACGGAGGAATTTTGAACATATATATATATATATATATATATGCTATTATGTGTATGAATGTGGCCTTCCTTTAGACAGGGAGGAGGAAGGGTCGGTGAGCAATATGCAGTTAGATCGAGTATCCACTAGAAAGATACTTACCGAATGTATGTAACTTTTCCCTCTGATGGATACTTCTAACTGCAGATTCCTCACCTTTGAATAGATCTCCAAGCCTTACTAGATAGGCAGCAGGTATCAAAAGAAGGTTATACAAGGAAATCTTGTAGCATTGAACGGACAAAATGTCCATCCCTCTTCACCTCAGAATCCAAACAGTAGTGTTTGGTGAAACTGTGCAGGTGCCTTATGTCCATCACCAGCATTCCGCTCACCTGGGCTGCTGTGGTAGATTTTGCTCCGGTAGAGTGCGCGCATACCTTTGGGCAGCTTCTTCTTCCGTGCCAGAGCATAGCAGATCTTTATGCACAATAATCCAAAAAGAGCGAGTTCTCTACTGAAATGCCTTACCCTTCCTTTTGCCTGGGTATCCTACAAAGAGCTGATATTCTGACCTGATCTTATTTGTGCAGTCAATGTAACAACTGACCACATTTCTTGGGTCCAGACTGTGCAGCTGCTACTTACTACTCCTTTTTTGGATGTGACCGGGGTAAACAGTGGGTAGGGGATGGACTGGCTGAGATCAATATGAGACACCTTAGTTCACCCAATTAGCTTGCCAGAGAAGAAGCATATAATAGGTAGTCAGCCACTCAAGGCCCACAGTTCGTGTTCGGAGGTAACAGCAACTATTAATACTATTGTGAAGGTTAAGACCCATAATTGGCAACTATGTAAATGCTCAAACTGAGCCCTATCAAGAATGTTAGAGCCATGTTATAGTCAGACAGAGGAACAACAAAAGGGATTGGTGGAAATAAATCAGTCAGTCCCTTCACAAAGCGAATGCCCACCAGAGATCTGAATAAGGATGGTTGATCTGGCGGGCACAAAAAGGGTGATAAGGCTGCTATGACTGTGCCAACGGCACAATCCTGTTGAACTAAGGGTAATAAGAACTGCAGCATATTGGCTAAGCTTGCTTTCAGAGGTTCAATACTATTTATTAGCACATCCTGAAACAAAATTACTACATCAGCCAGAATAGACTTAGTCAATGGTCGACAAACTGAGCACACAGCACACAGAAAGAGGTGCAGAAGGGGGGTGTACCACACCCTTATCTGCCACTTTGGTTTGATGAGAATGGCTTAGGCTTGGCTGAATCTTCCTCAGAACCTGATGGATCAAGGGCACAGGAGAAAACATGTAGTGAAGTGGAAACTTCAACATTAAGTGGGCAATCTTGCTAGGGAAAGGGGTCCACCTGAGTTGAACCTCAATGGGATAATAGATTCTGACCTACCTTTGGGTGGAGACGTCACTCGTGATCCTCGAGACGCCATCGGCTGAAGTGTCAGCCACGTGAATTGCAACCCTACACAGACCCTGCTGGTATTGCCCATGAAAATAAATGAAGATAAGATTTATAAAGCGCACTCCATATCCGAGGGTGACTAAGCACTAGTCTCTAGAAGGAAACTGCTGAGAAGAGATGAAACATCAACTAACACTTGAATAACCAGGTTTTAAGTGATTTCCTGAAGGCTAGAAATTTGGTTTCCATTTTCAATTCTGAAGGGAGGGTGTTCCAAAGTCTGGCTGTCCCAACGATGAAGCTTCTGCCCCACCAGTTGGCCTTTTCGAATTTAGGAACAATAATATTGTGGGCTAAGGCAGACCAAAGGTGTCTGGGAGGAGTGTACCGCTGAAGGTTTTTCATAAAGAACTCAGGGCATGTGGCATGGAGTGCTTTGAAGGCAATGCACAATGCCTTGAAGCCGATACGCTTCTTAACCGGAAGCCAGTGCAGGCGATTTAATGATGAAGAAACACATTGGGATTTGGGAATTCTTAGAAGAAGGCAGGCGGCTGCATTTTGAAGGACTTGAATTATATTCAAGCACTTTTTACGGATATTGAGGAAAAGGGTATTGCTATAATCGATCTTAGAAAGTACCAAGGCTGAGATAACAGTTTTTTGCAGATGAGAGGGGATAAAAGTAAAGATTTTTCTAAGAAGCTTCAGCGTGAAGAACATGAATGAAGTGATGGCATCAACATGGCCCTCAATAAAAAGTTTGTCGTCAAAGGCAACACCTGGGTTTTCACCTTATTGGTCGGATTTGGAGGAGAGCCTCGTTCTTGCGGCCACCATTGTGGAGACCAGAAGGTAGTGTTTCTACCAAAGAGCAAGACTTCAATTTTATTAGAGTTGAGCTTTAAATAGTTTGAAGACATCCAATTGTTGACATGGAGCAAACAGTCATGAAAACGAGTGGCGACCTCATCCGGATTGCTGGCTATCGATATAACAATTGGGGTGTCATCAGCGTAGGAAACCACTGAGAACCCAAAAGATCTGATCAAATTGGAAAGAGGGGTGACATACACATTAAAGAGGGTGGGACTTAAGGATGAGCCCTGAGGGACCCCAAAGGGCAGAGTGAAGATGGAGGAGTTGAAATTTTCAACCAATCTTTGACCAGAGTTTCTGTGCTTCTCAAGAAAGGTTGATCCCACTCCTCCCTGATTGTTGGTGTACCACATCGTGGTTCTTATGTCAGTCAGGCTCTGGACTGACTGCAATGGGATGCGAAGAAAACCTTGAGCACTAGCCGACTTACCCCTAGCAGGCTGATGTGTAATCTCTGCTCCCCTGGAGACCAAAGGACTATCATCTCCAGATCTCAAAGATGTGCTCCCCACCCGAAGGTAGACACGTCTGTTAACATTGTGGCCACTGCCCTAGGGGGAGAAAACTACCCCTCATGCAAGAGGCTGTCTTCCACGAGGCCACATCCGCTGTAGTGTCCCGGGAGATCAAAATGGAGACTGCCAGATCTCACTGGTGTTGGAACTATTGCCTTTAGAGGCACCACTGGACAGCTCTCATGTGACAGCATGCATAAGTGACCAAGAGGCGGGAGAATGGCAATAGACTGAGCAGTTGCAGAACCATCAAGGCTGGAATCCAAGCTCCCAGGTAAAATATCAGATTCATGTTCTGAATCCTCTGTGGAGGAGGGAACGCTCGGAGTACGGGGGCATCCAGTACTGCCCCTATGAGCAGAAGGTTAGAAGGCCTCCAAGTGAGACTGACGGAAAATTCCAAGTCAAACAACAGAGATGCTGTCTTTTGCAGGTGGCACAAAACATCTGTAGCGAACCAGCTTTCGAGAGCCAGTTGTCAAGGTATGGGAACACACTTCCTGCCCTCCTGAGAGGAGCTGCCACCATCACCAAGCCAAGGTCTGCAAACTGGTACGGAGTGGGACCGCCCCCCCCTAACAAATTGCAGACACTTCCTGTGTGGCTGCAGGTTTGGGATGGGAATAAAGGCACCCTGCAAGTCAAGAACCATCATCCAGTCTTCTGCATTCAGAGACAAAAGGACCTGAGCCAGAAACAGCATCTTGAGCTTTTCCCTGGGTAAGAAAAATAATCGGACTAAGACTACAGTCCTTCTTGGGGATCACAACGTACCAAGAGTAGCACCCCTGCCCTTTGTCCTGTCTGGCACCAACTCTTCGATTGAAGGGACTGCCAGGGAGGGATGTTGAGGGGTTGAGGTTAAAAGGATAGGGTAAACCCCCTTTTCCACTATTTGTAAGACCCATTGGTCTGAATGAATAGCCATCCAGGCCTGTAAATGGAAGGTTACCCATCTCACCCCTGTCCAATCATGGTCCTTCGCTGTTAAGCTACAGTGGCTTACCTGCTAGTGCCAACGAGGAGGAATTAAACTGTTTTATTCGTCCTTTTCCTCTGCCCTGGGAGGTCGATGAAAATTGGAACTGCCTGTAGGAATAGCCTACATTGTCTAAAAAAAGAGACGTATGGACATAGCTGTAACTAAACCTTCTTTGAATCTATCTAAAGTGGCGTCCACTTTTTGACCAAAAAGTTTCTCCCGATCAAAAGAAAGGTCCATTAGAGCATTCTGGATGCCCCGGGAAAAGCTAATGAATGGAGTAAGGCATGCCTCCTCAGAGAGACCGAAGAGCTCATCAAAAGAACAATGGATTCAGCTAAGTCTAATTATACTTTTACTATGTAATAGGCTGCATCTCATTTATCACAGACTACCAAATCAAAGTGGGAACTGAGTCTGAAAATGCCAGGTAGGCTGTGAACTACCATAGCAGCCATATCCCATTGGGCATGCATGTAGAGGGAAAGAAGGCATGCTGAATTAAGGGATCGTAGACCTAAACTTCCAGAGGAAAAAACACTTTCTTGACTACTCCCTCAAGTTTAATGAACTCCATGTCTGAAGGGTGAGTGGCAAAGACACTACAGTTTCATTTAGTAGGGAATCTGGCTTGAATAAATAAGCTTTCAGGAGAAGAATGAAGAGGAAAAAGCCAGATCACTAGCAGGTGGCCTACCTCAATGCGCAATCGCTCAGTGAAATGCTGGAGCAGTCAATGGACACAGCTAAGGTTCCCTCACTGCCATTATTAAGGCTTTGTTCAAAGAAAGACTAGGCTCATTCAATAGAGTGGGCATTTGTAGAAGATGTCAAGATGTTGGGACGATGTTCTACTGAGGGAAGAGGGGGTTCTCAGGTCCCTGCAGCCTTTTTCAGCGCTAAACAAAAAAGAAGGCATTTCTGCAGAACTGGAGCAGGTACCACATCTATATCTACCTCAGAAGTATCCAGCCTACTGGCTTCCTGAAAAGCTGTGAGGTCTGTGGAGCCAGTTGAAAGGAAGGTCATAAGAGGCTCTTCTGTTTGTGCTGGGGTCTGATTTTGATGAGTTAGACTAAAGTAGGTTGTAAATTGGCTCCAAATACACTTTGAGTGTCATCTTCTCTGTATTACTCCTCTTCAAGATGTCCTTGCGTCGCCCTTCTTGACCTTACATTTTTGACTGTGTGTGGAGGTGACTTAAGTGATGTTAGTATCAGACTTAGCATAAATGGCGCAAATGCTGTGGACGAACTCGGTGCTGGTCCTGGCATTGCTTTTGGCGCCGGAATAGTTGAATGGAAAGGAGCAAGCATTGGAATAACGCATGCCTGCACCAGTGGAGCCCATAGCGACAATGGAATATTTAGCGTCAGAAGGGAAGTGAATAGAGTTCCACCCACACGGACCCCTGGGGCCAGGTGGAGCGCCAGAGAGGACATCTGCCTATTGAAATATTTCCAGCATTGTTTATAGAAAGAATGCCGGATCTGTTCCCGGTGTCAGAAATTCAGGGTATGCCGGCATCGGTATTGAGAAAGGAGGAGGCAGTGGAGGCTTAATCATTGACACTAGAGTCAGTGGCGACGGCGATACTGGGTGTGGGGACAGTTCAACTAGCGGAAGTTCAGGAGAAGACTGGGAAGAAGACCTAAGAGAAGTCTTAATTTGTGATTGGATATCCTCACAGCAGAACAGTTTTGTTTCTTCTTTTTGTGGCATCCTCTATTCTCCCTTGAAGATTTAGATGAGGGAGAGGAGCTGGAGAGGACCTCTATTTTGTTCTGGCCCTAGAACGAGATCTAGCGTGACAACGGTTTCTGCGAGTTTGGCTTCTCACTCCTTTATTGCCTTAGAGTTCATTCTAAGGCATAGATAATACCTTGACGAGTCATATCTTGAGCCGTGGCAGCATAGACAATCGTCGAGTGGATCCGAGCATCACATTTTCAACAGAGCTCAAAACCCCAATTTCTTAGAGAGTGACGTTATCACCTGCATAGCACCAAATTGATTTCGTAATGGGAGGTGAATGAGAAGCTGTATCTGCACCAAAATGCAGAGAATAAAGGGATCTGAGATCAAGGTGGCCGCTTCATGGCTCCAGGGACCTCCAAGTGACTGGTTTCGAGATAGAGCTACTTACCGGCACTGGACAGCTATTGCAAAAGTTTCTTGATCCAGTCTGCACCAGGGATATTCAAAGTTGAGGAATCTGCAGTTAGAAATATCCATCAGAAATATTTAATTTGAAAGTTTGGTTTACCACCAGGGCAGAGGAGGCTATGACCTCCGGTCCCCTAGCAGAGGACAGCCTGCTAACCTTAGTGATCCCTGTCAGGCAGAGAGAGATTATCTATGTTCAATGAAGCTACCAGTACAGGGGCTCAACTGAAGGCCCTAATGCTTTGCTGAATGAGTGCCATGTTTGATGCTCCCACTTGGCAAAGTTATTTGTTTACAAGAAACAAACCAGCCCTAATCCGTCGGAAGCCTCCTCTCTCTGCACGGGGACCACCAAACGATTTCCCTGCCTTGGACCAGCCAGTCTCGCCTGGCTGTCCAGTACAATGAAATCCAGTGATAGGCACCCCACCCTAAACAGAGAGGGTTGAATGTCATTTGAATATGATAGATGAGTGGCCAACAAGCTGTCAGGTCAAACGTTTACGCTGGTGGAACCAGTGGAGCTTTGCCTGTGTAGACCCAGCACTTCCCAGACTCAAAATAGAGCGGGGGACCATGCGTTTGGTGGACCGGGAGCACCACCTATTTACGATGGCCAAATAATGAATGGCCTCTTTAGCCTTAAAAAATAACAAAAAGAAATTCGAAGAAGGATTTTAACGACCTTTTTTATAGAAAACAAATTGAGACATCAACTAGGTCATACTTTAAACATAGCCGCTGTACTGTCTGGCCATTGCTTAAACTTGGGAGATTTAAGGTCTGAAAGAAGTAGGCCAAAAAAGGCCAGGTATTTACTCCAATCATTAAATCTTATTTCATGAGAACAAGTTCTGGAGTAGCATCTCTACTTGAATCTGCTCACCTGCTTTATTTTTACAGCCTTGGCTCTGTCATAACTAATGTCCAAAGTCCCTGTCAGACCCTCTGTCAGTACAACTACTCACCGCCCTCTCATGGTATCAGCAGCTTAGGTGGAAAGGGGGTGGCTAATTGCATAAATCACAGGTGAGGCATCTCTCAGAGTACTAACTAAGCTTGGAATGCCACAAGTCCAGCAGGATCAAAAACACTAAATATACTGGATGGGACAAAGTTTAGGATAGTGCAGGCAAGCATTAGACATTAACCAAGAGAGCTGCAAATCTACAATGTGGTCTAATGTGGTTTAATCTGAATAAAGCAGGTATTCAGATTAAAGTAAAGGTGCAACTCCAGAACTTATGTTCATGAAATAAGATTTATGGATTTGGGGAGGCTCAGAAACCTGACAGAGGAAAGTTCTTTACAACAAGAGTGGTAGATTCGTGGAGCCTTTTTTCTGCAGCAATGTCAGGAGTAAACTTGGAAAAAGAATGAAAAAAAGCATCAAGCATCATCAAATTGTAACCATAATGCAACAACACAAAGGTTGGCTCAAGGTTGTTGCCATAGGCCTGACAATGGAGAAACTACATGAGGCTAGCATTCCTTCTCCGACATCATTATGTATGTATGTAGGCATACGTAATGTATAGATGTATGGTCTCTTGTGCGTTTGGTGGCTTTGCCTATGGCATGAATGTCTGTTAAATGTCTTAATCTCCTACTTATCACAACCTTTAGCCCCTATATGCATAGACAGGTGAAATCCCTCTTTCAGAAATACAGACAAATAATGCGGATATGCAAATAGTGCACCACTGTTGCCTCAGACATATGTATGTAGGAAGCTGAATTAACACAAAACTATAATAATAATTGTGTCAGAAGGGCACCGGCGGTCAAATAGAGCCCTTCCAATTTGGGATTCACAGTATGGCAGCACACACTTCCCCAGAAGTGTTTTTCTTTATTGAAGTACAACCTCGACACTCCACGATTCGGATCTCAATGACCGGGAGGTGAGTCGTCATGTCTTCCAGGACGCAGACATCCCCGATAAGACTACTGCAAAGAGAAAAGCACAAAGGTAGCAAGAGGTCAAGATTTTCAGTTAATGAGCAGGAGCGGTAGAAGTGGCATGAAATATCTGCTGAGTTATTGAAGAGATCTGGTGTGAGACATATCCACTTAGTTACTGAGCAGATGCAGTGTGAGATGTGTCTGCCGAATTACAGAACAGTGGAGGCATTGGACATATCCACAGTAACTGAACAGAGTTTAAATGAGGCATGAATTCTAGCTGCTGAGGTACTGAGCAGAGCCAACAGGTGGAAAAACATCAAGCCAGGAAGCTACTTCGCAGTTTTGAGAGGTAAATTGTTACACTCCTTCACTCACAAATAACACGTAGACTCTAGGATGAGAGCAGATTGTAATTTAACCCAGTAAATGGGAAGTAAGGAGATCACCTCACATCTCATCCTTGCGGCAACTGTCAAACTTAAATCCCCACTAGCTTAGGTTCTTATGCTGTAGTTGGGTTCAGTGAGCAGCGACACGTGCAGGGCATAAGGTTCTAACACCATCATTGGCAGCATGTAAGTGATAACATAGGAGACTTGTTGATGAGTTTTGAGCAGAGGTGCAAGGTCATAATAAATGCACCCACAGGCTTACTAATCAGAAGTGAAATGTGGTGCGAGATCTCCCCACTGAGTTATCAAGCAGAGTGGGAGGTGGGGCAAGATCTGCCTGTCGAATTGTAGGTTCCAGAATATACATGGATTCTACTATCTGCAAAAAGTGACTTCTAAAGTGGTCATGCCCTCACTTTTATGTATTGTAAGTACCAGAGTGTGCAGAGGTTATAACAAAAATAGAAAATACCTTCACACAGTATGCTAAACTAATGGCAGCCCTAAAATCCAGCTGTTCAAATACTGACAAACTGTCTGATTTCTAAGTTGTATTTCTCTTTGTAGTGTTTTCCTATGAGCGGCCTCAAAATCCCTACATGTATCCAAACTGTACTCTCACTGGAGAAACTACAGTGGTCAAGAGGGAGGACTCTTGCTCCCTACAAGACCCAAGCCAGTAGGGTGACACTAACCAATGGCACATGCTCAAAGTGTAACACTACTAGGGATGCAGCGATCAGTATGAACAAGTTCACAGTGTATAAGACAGGGAATGCGCATAGGGAAGATTCATCTGCATGGCTAAACATAAAAGTATTACAAAAGCTTTCGGTGCACTGTATTTTTCACATATTCAGGAGACATAATGAGATGTATTGTTTATTTGTTTCATTTTATTAACATTTTCCTCTCTTAAAAATAGACCACAAATCTATGAAGGATTTGAGGAGATGTAATACAAAATGTTAAAAAAAAGAAAAACAAAAGAAAAACAAAATAAGTAAAACTAACATTCCAAAATTTACAGTGTCCACCAAGCCAGTCACCAGAACATGGGAAGAATCAATTATCATGACAAAAAACTTTAAATCATTCTGTACTAGTTAACTAAATGACCAATACGCTGTCTAGCCTGACTAGAGAAGTGTTAACATTACAGCAGTCGGGTGCATTTACCGAGTCTTACCAATATTTCACAACTTTCTTACTAAGAAACGAAGCGAGAGAACTATCCTTCAAATGTAATGAGTGGAATAACAGCTGTGCCAACACCGCTCACTAAATTCCGTTAAGCCCATGACACCACTCACATCCAGGACGGGTAGCATTGCCAATTGGAAAAACATAAAAGTGTTATCTTCCAACTCAGAGAGAAAGCCTTCATTTGGGCTGAATTCCCCCAAGTTCAAATAATTGATGATCCAGATTGAAGACACTTCAACTGGCCAAAAGAAAAAAAAAGTTACTTACCTGCGGTATTTCGGGTACATACAGAATACCCACCTTATGAATATTCCATCTCGACTTCAAACTGATCAGGGAAACTTTTTCACAGCACTGACTGTCAAGCGGATGCCAGATGGTGTCACACAGCTCCAGGCCACATTAGGTGCGGACAGGTACCCTGATGTCAGTTCCAGAAATTGTTTCCCCACCTTCATGAGATGTGTGGAGAGAAACCAAGAGAGCCACAACAGTTAAAAATACAGCACCATTAAGTCAGTATAACTTGGGATCCTATTAATCATGGCACTATCTCATAGGGGAGGAGGGAAAGTAGTGGGGAAATTTCGGAAAGATTATTGTATCCATCAGGAATATCGGAGGTAAGTAACTATTTCTTCAGGTTGATGCATCTTCCCACCAAGTCGTCACCTTGTGAATGAGTCCAAAGCATTATCTTCATAGTAGGTTGGTATGAGTAGCACCAGTAAACTAAGGAATTAATGCAACATAACTCAGGCAAAGTACTTGTTGCGGTCTGTCTGAGAAGTGAGGCAGTAATGCTATGCAAAATTATGCAAGGCGAGCATGTAGCCGCATAGTAAATGCTGGCAACCAGGAGATCCCTGGAAAAAGCCATGGGCACATCCGTGGCCCTGGCGGAATGAGCACAAATTACTTCCAGGGGGTCTTTAGCCAGGGCACAGCAGATTTTTATACAACAGATGAACCAACACAAAACAGTGCATTTGGTCACCATATTGTCCTTCTTGGCTCCTGCAAAGTCAACAAAGAGCTGATCATCCACTCTTTTCTGTGGAGTGTGTTCACTATAGTAGGACACTGCATGCTTGGACTCCAGACTATGCAATCGCTCTTCCTTCTTAGGGAAGGAAGATGGAAAGGAGAATGTTTGGGTCAATAAAAGACTGAAACATCCTTGAGTACAAAAGATGGACAGGTGCAACAAACCAACTTAACTGGATAGAAAACTGTGAAGGATTGGCAAACTGAAAATGTCTTAATCAATCCTACCAGCAGATGTAATCGCCACCAACAGAACTGTTTTTCGAATTAAAACCCGAGCTGCACCGGCTGAAATGCAGATGCTATCAAGAAAGTCAAAACTAGGTTAAAATTCCACTGAGACAATAAATGGAAAGAGAGGTAACAAGCAAAGCAAACGTTTTAGAAAAAGCATTGCTAGTAGAGATTTAAACAGGAAAGGGCTGTTAGATAGCCTTCAACCATAGCCGCTGCCAGACCCTGTCTGCGCGGGACAAACCTGAAGATGTCGGATAGGCAAGAGTTAAAATAGTCAATGGATTCTGATTCACATCATTTAGGAAGCTGGCTGTTTATACAGTATACTAAAAAGCGGTATGCTGTGTAAAGAGTCCAGGCATCCCTTATGAGTGGACAGGGGTTTGCTCTAGCAATCCCAAGGTGCTCTATCTAGAATAGTGTGGTTGAGCAGCCTTAGGCTTATCAGAGAGTAGTGTTAGATATTTGTTGGACACACACAGTCAATAAATGATGCACACACTCAAAAAGGAGATCCACACAAATTTAGAAAATAACAGGTCTTATTTTTTCATATATTTTGAACTTCGTAATCAGGTAAGTACTTTTTCGTAATAGACTTTTTACAGTTTTAGCAATGTTAACCAACAGCGCATTTTCACACGGAATGCTTTCCTATGGGAGAAAGACCATTCACTGCATACATATACTTGCAATGCGTTTCCGTGGGACCCCTTTCGGTTGTGAGGTGGTAGAGGGACAAGGACCAAAGTTCCACCAGTAGATCGGTCTTGTCTGCCCTGGTGAGTCTGGCTGCAGAGGTCCTGGACAGGTTGGTAGCCTTGAGCGCTAAGTGGTAGAAAGGAAGGGGGCCACTGGGAAATAGGCTGCAAAGGGTGACTTGGGAACAAGTCCGAGAGCACCCAATGAGGGTCTTGGGTCATGAGGGTCTTGGGAGCACGGGGGTAGTCTGTTTCCTTAGGCTTGGGCCGGGAAGGTTGGGTGGAGTGTGTCTATAGTCGGCTGGCTCTCATGAATCAAGGCGCTCATTGGTATCAGTCAGGATCTGCCAGGGGGACAAAAACAGGACAGCTGGGTCACTCTCGGTGCTGGCCTCTGTGGTGCTGACATCCCTCATCGGCTGGTCGTCGGTGAGGTCGTTGGAGTCCGGGCTGGACTTTCAACAAGCTGTGGTCACGGCAAGGGTCTGGTACCCCAGGTGTTGGTACAGGAGGGCTTGTGGAAGTTCTTGCGTCTTCAGGCTTGGCAGGAAGACGGATCTGGCCTCCTTGTGTACGTTGACCTTCTCCTGGGCAGCTACTACTCAGTGGACAGCAGCTTCTTTAAACCAGACGTCGCTGTCAGTACCTGTACTGCAGGGGAGCTTCTACTTCAAGAGAGATGCTGGCTGCTTGGCGAGATGCTGGCAACCTTCCAAGGCGTATGGAGGATGCACACTGTAGGACGAGGTGGGTATTTGCAATTGTCGAGTTTCTGTGCGACAGCCAGGTTTTGGTGCCAAAAGTCCACGGCAGTCTTCTGTTCTTGCGGGGATCGGCTCTTCACTGTACTCTTCTTCTTTGTAGTCAGTGAAATTTAAAGTTCTGTATTCAGAGAACTCCCCAAATACTACGTTTAGGGGCATTAGGAGAGTGGAGAGTAGTAGCCAATGGGCTATTTACCTTTGGGGTCACTACGCCCCCTATATGACCACTTCCTGTGGGAAGTGGGAATAACCCTGTCCCAGTTTCCTAAATTGTGCCATCACCAAGATGGTGGAATTTTCATAGAGTTGGGCACATCAGGCAGCTCACACCTTAGGGGTGTGACTGACCCGAGTGTGCTCCACACCTACTTCGCATACTAATTTCCCACCTGTCCTGGTGCCAAATGGGCCTTAGGGCAGGGGGTGGCATCTCCCAGGACTGGGGGATGCACAGGTCGCATATCAAAGGCTGCATGGCTTTGAAGCCTCCGGCCTTGGTATGCTGATTCCTAGCCATCCTGTTGGGAGGAGTTGTAAACCCCTCCAGCCAGAGCAGGCATTGTTCCTGACCTCTGAGAGCGGGACTCTCACCTCCTTAGGGGGTCAGAAGCGTGTCTGTGGTGGCAGACTGGACTGGACCAGTCAGCCAGCATACTAGTAGACTGGTAGGTTTTCAGGGGTTAAATCTAAGGTACACTCTGGGTGCATACATTAATAAATCCATCACTGGAATCAGTGTGAGTTTATTAACACGAGACGTTTGATACCAAACATCTTTGATTTCAGTAAAGCCATCATGTAAGCCGGGGAACTCTTAAACACCAGTGTCCAGTACATACATTCAAGATGGCTTCCCTGTTCACTGCCAATGTCCAAGAATCGGCTTGGACATCACAGGGGCATAACTGCTCATGCAGATACGACCTCACATATAATATAATGCAACCTGCCTTTCGGGCTGCAAGGTCTGCTCTAGGGGTGACTTACATATACTGCATGCAGCGTCTGCAGGCATGGCACACAGGAGGTGTGCCATGTTGTGTTTTCACTTTCGTCTGCACCATGGAAAGCACCCTACAATGGCAGTTTGCGCGATTATGCTGAGGGGTCCCTTAGAGTGGCACAATACATGCTACAGCCCTTAAGGACCCTCTTTAGTAACCATGCCCTGGGTACAAGGGCTACCTTTTTCTAGGGACTTACAGGTGTGCTAAAGGTAGTGCCAATTGGGGGACCAATTGCAGTTTTAGGGAAAGAGATCTGGCACTGGAGACCTGGATAGCAGGAACCCAGTGTACTTCTATCAAAATTGCATCAATTACCAGCCAAAAAGGGAATGTGACCATGTCAAAAGGGGCATTTTCCTACACAACCCCGCCCCCAAACTAAAGAGAATGAGACTAACCTTTCCCAAGAGAGTCCTCATCATCGAAGTGGAAAAGGCCATCTGCATTGGCGTGGTCAGTCCCAGGTCTAAGCTCCACTGTAAAGTCCGTTCCCTGTAGAGATATGGACGACCTCAACAGTTTGGGTGCAGGAAGCTGGCTCTGTATATAGTATACAAAAGTGAGGTATAGTGTGCACAGAGTCCAGTGGAACCAAAAAGGTAGGCAGAGGTTAAGTAGATAGCACCTCACTCTCTATTTGTGGTAGTGTGGTCAAGCAGTAAGGCTTTATCAGAGGACAGTGTTAAGCATTTGTTGTACAAACTCAGTCAGCAAATGAATTCACACACTCAAAGACTGAACTTCAGACCAATTGTTTTTGTATAAAGATATTATTGTAGTTATTTTATTTTCTAGAACCAAGCAAGCCTGGCATCGGTAAGCAATAAATACTTTAGAGTAGTAATGCAGTTTGTAAATAGTTTGAATTGAAATTGTAAATGTACTTTGATTTGATTACAGTAGTGTTACTGATAATGCAATGCTTTTCAGAATACAGTACATATACTTTGTATAGGATTTTTTAGTAAAATTCCAGGTAAGTTACTTTTGAGATTAGTTTTCTTACACAGTGCAGTATGCCTGAATACTGCAGTGGGACATTTCCTGTAAACAGGTAAGTAAAAGCGTTTTTGTTAGTTAGTACAATTTTAAAGAATTTCTTTAGGTTTTCCAACTACACACTTAGAAACTTTCCATAGAAAACAGTCAATGTTATCCTATGGAGAAAAATAGTGTTATCGGTTTTAAGGTAAGTACTTTGTTGTGGGAGTTGGTATTCTGGGGTTAGACTCAGGGGTCTCCCAGGGTCAAGGATGCACTCTGGTTACAGCCTCAGCGGCACTAGGGCGGCAGAGTGCTGAGGCCCAATGTTATCCAATGGGGGATAGGGGGCCTCCGGTTGGTGGCTGCGGACGAGTAAGCCACCGGGTTGTGGGAGCAAAGCTCCCGGACTTAAGCTCAGGGCAATGGGGGTTTAGGCCAGCACAAAAGATGCACCCTCAGCATCACTGGGGCGGCCGGGTGCAGAGTGCTGTTTTGGCGTCGGAAGCCCTGTAGCTTTCAATGGGGAGTCTCCGGTTTGAAAAAGCACTGCAGGCTCGGGAGGAAGGTCTTCTGGGTGCGACCACCACTTGGAGAGATAAGCGCGGGAACCGCCAAACCTGCTGCCTGTTTGGAGGACCGGGGGAGCGCCAGGAATCTTCGCGGCGCACAACTCAGCGCCCACGTCATCGCGCTAGCGCCAGGAGGTGCTACAAATCTGGCCGTGGGCTCCCGCGGCGCGGGAACCGCCAAACCTGCTGCCTGTTTGGAGGACCGGGGGAGCGCCAGGAATCTTCACGGCGCACAACTCAGCGCCCACGTCATCGCGCTAGCGTCAGGAGGTGCTACAAATCCGGCCGCGGGCTCCCGCAGCGCGGGTTGCGCGCGGACGTGCCCGGGCCAAGGGCGGGTCCGCCTGCGCCCGTCAGCGGCCGACAGAGGCCGGGCTGGGCTACCCCTCTTTCTTGTTTGCCAACTGGGACGTTCACCGAGGTGAGTGCTATCAGTTGGAAAGTCATTGTTGCAACAAGCCTCCAAAATGGGGAAACGAATAGGGACACTTCCCCCTAGACCAGTCATCACAAGTATAGATAGTATGCTAGAAAGGGCAGTCAACATAGTTGCTAGTGAAATAGAATTAACTGAGAGGTGACTGTCCATTGGTATTGAAGCATCACAGGGTGGCCTCATGTCAGGGGCGGCCCTAGTTGACACAGTTGTTCCCTTCTCGCCCTGCAATGTGCAGACCTCAAATCCAAGTAATACACCATGCCCGAGCCTCAGCCTTAGCAATGATGGCCTCTCTATTGCGACTTCAAATGTTGACATTATTGCCCCACCTGCATCAAATGAGGATCCTTCTTCAATTACTGTGGCCTTAGGGGCTAAGCACAAAAGGAAGACGACCAAACCTATCTCCACAAAGAGGAAACAACCGCCCGCACTAGCTCATCTCGCACTGTTATGAGCTCCTGGTTACAGGCATCTTCAAACACTCAGATTCCCGAGACTGTAGAACCTATTTCCTATGGGGAATCAAGGAGTTCCATCGGCACCCAGACTGGCGCTACACCTTCCTATTTTCCCTGCAGTAGCCTTGGAGATACCTTCATTGACACCCTAGTGGACACTGTCTTCGGTCGTATTAAAGATTTAATTGATATGAACTTTACTGCTTTGTGGAAACGGCTAGACAGATTGGACACCCTGTCAAATAGATTATGTTCACAACTAAAAAGTGCCAAGCCTGTTACTTCCGAGGGGTCTGATCTAAACTGGATTACTGATGGCACTTCCTGCCACCCACATGTTTCTGCCCCAACATCCCTCCCGATGCTCGGGCCTGTAGTACCTGTGTTAAAGTTAAAGAATGTTTTTCATCAAAGGATACCGCTGCTCAGGGAGATCCATTTAATGTTGGTGGTAATAGTGGCTTGCCTGTTACAGCCCCATGCATGCCTTTAAACACTAGCAGAATGACGTGTGATAACCAGGACAGACTAAATTCGGGGGGTGGTAAAACATGTGTGGGGGCCTTTGATCATGAGAGAATTGGAACCCCTCAAGCTAGTAAAGATATACTGAGCCTACCACCGGCCTCTTGTCCCTTTGTCTTAGTCCTTGCAGGGGTACCTCCCCTCAGGAAAAACCAAACAGAGACATGGCACCAATTGCACAATAAAAGCGTTGATTGGCTGTCAAAACACAAGGGGTTTAGGGTGGCAGACACAAACAACATTATCATGGTTCGTAGGGTAAGCTGGGTAGGGCCAGCCTCAAAAAATATTGAGGGGGATTGTATTGTCGTTAACTTTCGAAACCCGGCAATGGTTAGATCCTTATTGATGGTGCAGGAAGAAATATCCACTGGCTTAAGCAATATTTGGTCACTGCCATTAGGATATTTTTATAAACCAGTTTTGGGATTAAAAAGAAACGACGTCCCGTCTCCAACACTGCATAATAGGTTCCTACCACTGTCCTCCCTAGACACTCAAGATTGACTCCTACCAGCTCAGATACCTAACAAGAGCATTCCTGCATTTAAGGAGTATACGTCTTGTGGGACTTACACCCCAACTAGGACTGACACTGACCGGAATTTAAACATATTAAGTTGGAATGTCGCCGGCCTGGCATCTAAAATAAATTTACCTGACTGGATTGAAATAGTCCAAAACCAGGACATCCTGATGATGCAGGAAACTTGGGCCACACAGGACTTTTATTTGGAAGGGTTCCAATGCTTTAATATTGTGGTCCTGGCCCCTAAGGCAGGCCGCCCTTCTGGTGGGCTCTCAATCTGGGTTAACATCTCGACAGGAGGCACTGTAAAGGTTCTTGATACAAAAAATGATAAGTCACAGGCCCCGATTTACACAAGGGGTGTTTCTATCTGTCTAATTAATTTTTATAATAATGATTTTCACACTGTACCTAATATTAATTTTATTAATTTGTTTAATTTTATCGTAACTCTACAAAACCTCAATGCTTTTGCTAATGTAGTCGGTATTTGCTTGGGGGGGGGATTTTAACGCTAGGATTTTTAGGGGGAACAAATTAACGACGTATTCATTTACCAACGCGCCCCTATGTGATAGGGGGATAGAATTGTTGGACCATTTATGTAACCATAACTTAGTTAACGCTATGGAAATTGCTGCAGCACCCGACGAGGACAATCGTATTGAACCGACATTTAGAGGCAGGGGTTGCGCCTCCACCATTGATTATATTTTTATCTCCTCTACCTTAGAAGATTGTTTGTTAAAAGCTAAGGTTATGCCGACCGTTCACGGTGACCACAATCCTATCAAAATATCACTAAGAATTGCCCCTAAGCCCACGTACACCAAGGAGTGTGGTGCAAGGAACTTATCACCCTCCACTGACAATTTAAGATTAATTTGGCGGGGTATTGATAATAACAATTTGTTTCTTAAAATGGTAAGCGAATATTCGCCACTTATTGATATTTGTCTGACACTAAAAGATCATAATCCTGAGGTAATTGGTGCCTTTGTTCAACTGTGTGAGGGTATCAAACACTTGCTATCTAGGCCCACGCTGGATGTTCAATCTGGACACCGATAGTTTAATAGAGATTGTTCCTTAGCCAATAGAGAGCTTCGTAAGGCACTTTCAATGACGCCCAGAGATTTGGTACTCAACAAATCTTTGAGGCACCAATACAAGTCAGTCATTAGGCTAAGAAAGGACGAAATCTTAAAAGAGCGGTGGGATAACCTTGCATGTGCAGCTGCTTTAAAAAACGGGAATGGCTTCTGGGTTGCAGTTAAAAACATCAGGTCAATGGGACATTCATTGACCCCCATAAGCTGTAATATAACCAGCGACTCTTGGGAGGCACATTTCTCTAAAATCTATTCAGCCTCAACTGTAAATGAGGATTTTTATGAATATCATGCTCCCACCAGGATTGAAATAACCCTGTCAGAAGTGGAGGGCGCAATTCAAAAGAGCTTGGGAAACAAAGCTCCCGGTCCCGACGGGCTGCCCATTGACCTTATTAAAAATAAACCTGATTTATGGGCGCCCCTTTTATTAAATATTTTTAATAATTTAACTATCACCACGATCCCGAGTACATGGTCTACTAGTGTCATTGTACCTATTTTTAAAAAGGGCGACCGATCTAACCCTAGTTGTTATAGACCAATCTCCCTGATTGATAACACACTGAAAATCTTAGGGAGGATTCTCTATAATAAGATAAGGTCATGGGCTGAGGAAGATCATATTTTACAGCCTTGTCAATTAGGGTTCAGAAGCAAAGTAGGTACAGTTGAACAGTGCCTGAACCTTAATTTGATCATTGGCAAGTATACTTTAGCTAAAAAATCTCCTATTTATCTTGCCTTTATGGACCTCACCTCGGCCTTTGACTATGTCAACAGGTCACACTTATGGTCCATCCTCTTAAAATACGCCTGGACGAGGTTTTAGTCCACTTCTTAGCTTATTTGCACAGGGATTTGCATGCCCGGGTGAGGATCAGTAAGGACGGGGAGGTATCAGGAGATATTAAAATTGAAACAGGTGTTAGACAGGGGTGCATTCTCGCACCCCTTGATTTTATTTTATACATTAATGACCTACACATCTCACTAGCAAAACTTACTAATGATGTTCCTAGAATAAATGGTAACATACTCCCCGCCCTACTGTATGCCGATGACGCGGTTTTAATGGCCTGCACACCCAACGCACTTTAGTACGAGGTTTTGTAGATTTTGTGGCTGTTTTAGATTTAAGGACTAATTTAAAAAAATCATTTTTAATGGCCTGTAGCCCACGAAAGTATTCTATTAATACTATCACTGTGAATTCTGAAAGTTTACATAGCACTTGCACTTTCCCCTATCTTGGGCTGGTATATGCAGCAAATGGCTCTTGACCTGACCATGTGGCACATAGTAGAAGTAAGTTTTCAAGAAGTATTAACAGAATCCTTTGTCTACCTCAACCTAAACGGACAGAAGTGGTTTTAGCTATTAAGAAAATCTTTAAATTACAGTGTATCCCCACCGCAACATATGGCGCTGAAGTTTGGGGCTTCACAAAATGTAATAGTATCCAGGGTGAAGAAAACAGATTTTGTAGGAAACTCCTGGGAGCCCCGATCTCTTCGTCTGTGTATGTCTGTCACAAAGAATTGAAATTGCCCTATGTTGAAGACTATATTAGGGCTCGCCCGGCCCTATTCTGGCTCGCTATCTGGAAAAACTCTGCAGCAACTAACCCTGGGCATAATACTTTGCTACGCTCACGGAGCATGCAAAGTTTGTGTTACTACGCACTACGCAAATTGCACGGAGCAGAGTAAAAAACTGTGCTAATTGACGTAGCGTAGCAGCAGTATATTTAACACATACAAATGATTTGTTAAAGCAATTTTCTATGCTAAAAAGCATATAACAAATTCACAAAAGTGAACTTTGACAATGAAAATATCAAGCAATGAGAGAGGTGATGATTTTGGGTTCCCCCCTAACCTAGGGGGAGGACCAAGCAGATGCCTTGAACAGAAAAAGCATATCATGTGAACGATTCAGTGGTGGTCCCTTCCTCCTAGGACCACCCCAAGCACAGTTATGGGCAAAAATACATTCCCAACCAAAGGCCCTGCAAAGCATTATGGGACGAGATTAGCAGTGGGCAGTGAATATTATAGTGTTCAATATCAAAATAATTCTACAAAGAGCTGCAGTTCAACTAGTCGTTACTAGATGTCCCTCACGAGTCAAATGCAAAAGCATTGAAACCCTTTCATGAAGCTTTTGCATTTGACTCGTGAGGGACATCTAGTAACGACTAGTGGAACTGCAGCTCTTTGTAGAATTATTTTGATATTGGATACTATAATATCCACTGCCCACTACTAATCTCGTCCCATAATGCTTTGCAGGGCCTTTGGTTGGGATTGTATTTTTGCCAATAACTGTGCTTGGAGTGGTCCTAAGAGGATGGGACCACCACTGAATCATTCAAAAGATGTGCTTTTTGTTTTCAAGGCATCTGCTTGGTTCTCTCCCTAGGTTAGGGAGAATACCAAAATCATCACCTCTCTCACTGCTTGTTAAATTATTTCTTTCACTTTTGTGAAATGCTATATGCATTTTAGCATATAAAGACAGAGATACTTATTGTATCTTAACTTGCACTGTGCAAGATGCCTTTGGCAATTATTGTACAGTGCAGTCAAGCACACAGCTACGCACTATGCAATTTGCATAGCTACGTGTAGTTCAAAATGTACTTCACGTAGCTACGTGAAGTGCTACTACGCAAACTACGCCCAGGGTTAGCAGCAACCCTTACTAGAGACATAATAATTGATTGCCTAAAATGTGAGAAGGGGGGGATATACCGTGGCTCGCTGCTGTAAGAGAGAGCTTAAAAAGCGTGAACCTTTTGCATATTTTCTTAAATCCAACTGACTCTGAGGCTATAAACAAAAAAGTGTTACAAGAGGCTCTGTACGAACAGTACAGTGACGCACGACATGGGAAAGAGGCTCTGAAAACCTCAGGTATATGTCTATTGAGGACACATCCCATCTGCCAGTCCGATATCTTTTAAAACCAATAGGACGCTGGGAGAGAGGATTGTTATTCCGCCTAAGGGCTGGCACTCTGAAATTTTTATTATGTTTTCCTTTAGGATATAATGCTAATCTCGATGAATTGCCCTGCCCTTGCGATGAACGAAGCAATCAAACATCGCTACACTTTTTATTCTTTTGTAGTTTTTATTCTAAATTTACAAAAGGATTCTTGATGCCATTTTTTAATAAAACGTGCTATTATTGATCACAAAGTAGCCTACATGGAAATCCTTAAACTAGAAGACGATGAACTAATTTTCCGTGTCGGATCATTTTTGAAAGCAGCAGTATGCACACGCAGAACTATGTGTACTCCATGAAGGCCAATTGTATTGTATATTAATTGTATTGATGCTAACTGTTTTTAACATTCGTACCTTTGTTTTATCTTGGTCTATATTAGAAATTGTTCTTAAAGATATTGCACTATTTCTTATTGATCATGTACGTCTATGCTGCTACTGTTTGATCTTATCTGTGCTTTTATGGATATAACCTATCCAAATAAAGATTTTTGATTGATTGATTGAGATAAGTTGGGATCTTGGGGGTTGGTTAGGCACCGTCGTTAGGGACGCCCAAGGCCGTGGGGCATCAGGTGCAGGGGTGCTTTTTAGGGTCGGATCTTCATACCAGCTCCTGGTCGCGGTTGGGGGGACCTTCCGGTTTGAGGCTGCAGGCGTCGGATGGAGGCTTAAGGCAGGTCAGGGGTCGCCGGATCTCGGGTCAGGATCGCCAGGGGGACCTCCTCTTGGTGTTGGGCCACTCGAACTCGGGCCGTGGGCGTCGGGTGCAGAGTGGTGCAGACCCGCGGATCCTTGCGGAACTGGAGTCTGTTGTTTGAACAAATCTGCTGTTCACAGGTGACAGAGTCTTTGGGATTGAAGGCAGGCAGGTCCTCAGGGTTTGTCGGGGTTGCTGGCTGCAGGACACACCGGGATTTCGCTGGAGCAGGTTCGAGGTGGGGACAGGCCGGTAGGGCAGGGGCCAAGTCAGTCTCCTTGCAGGTTCTGGTCTGAGGAAGCAAGGTTCAGGGGTCCCCCTAAATACTAGATTTAGGGGCGTTACAGGTAGGTAAAAAGGTTGGGACCAATGGGTCCCTGGGATGGGTACACCCCCTATTATGTCACCCTCCAGTGGGAGGGGGGCATAAGCCTTTCCCTGGTTGGCTGGGTCCCCCCATCTGCAAGATGGCGGGGACTGAGAGTTGTGCTTCATCTCGCCTCCCCCACCTGAGGGGTGGAGTTGGCAGAGGTTCTCCCGCCCAAAGTGGATGTCAGAACCAGTGGGGACCAGCTGCTGAAAGCAGCAAGTGGCTTGGGGAAGCTCACAAAGGCGGCAAGCCTTTGAAGTTTCCCCTTCGTGAACCCTGCCCATCCTGGGGGAGGAGGCTTGGCACCTCGTCCCAGGATGTGCATTGTTTCAGGCCCCCGAGAGCAGCAGGCTCTCGACCCAGGGGTCCAGAAACATGTCTGGTGGTGGCAGCTAAAAGCAGCCACTCAGCCTGGACACTAGTGGTAGGTCGTTTTTCAGGGGGCATCTCTAAGATGCCCTCTGTGTGCATTTTTCATTAAATCTCACACTGGCATCAGTGTGGGTTTAATGTGCTGAGAAGTTTGATACCAAACTTCTCAGTTTCAGTGCAGCCATTATAGTGCTAAGGAGTTTGTAATGACAAACTCCCAGCACCATATACTCTTAATGGCAGCACTGCACTTACAATGTCTAAGAATGGACTTAGACACTGTAGGGGTACAGGGCTCATGCATCTGTACCCTCACCACTGGTATAGTGCACCCAGCTAGAGGGGTGACTGATCTATGCCAGGGCAGTGGGATGTAGGCATGGTACACAGGGATGTGTGCCATGTCGACTCTTCACTTTGTTCTGCACCAAAACACGCAGCCTGCAAAGGCAGTGTGTGAGTGTAATGGTAAAGGGCCTCTAAGGGTGGCACAATAAGTGCTGCATCCCTTAGAGGTCTTCCCTGGTCACAGTGCCCTGGGTACCTGTGGTACCATTTACAAGGGGCTGACCTGTGGCCAGAGATGCCAATTGGGTTTTGTTTTTAATGCAGGTTGAGGGAAAGAACATAGGCCCTGGGCACCAGATTGGCAGGAGCCCAGGGCACACTCAGTCAAAGCACATCAGCAGTTCAGCAAAAAGTGGGGGCTACCATACAGAAAGAGGGCACTTTCTCACATTGGGGTTTTCACCTTTCACCTTTTGCATCAGCCATCTGAGAGGCCTGTGGTCAGTTTGAACAAGGATGTGAGTACCAAACAAGTATGGTCTCAACTTCTTCAGGGACCAAAGCAAAGGCTTCCCTCTCAATGGCACTGCCAACATTGATCTCTGGGGAGTAATCTCCTGCTAATGAAAGCAACAGGCTGGTCATGGCCATCATCATTGGTTTGGGATAGGACCGCTCATATCCAATGTTCAGAGGCATCAGTCTGCACTGTGAACTGCTTAGTAAAATCTGGAGCTTTGAGAATGGGTGCTGAGCACATTGCTTCCTTCAGAGTGCCAAAAGACAGCTCACTGTCCAATTTACCTTCTTTGGCATCCTCTTGGAGGTTAGTTCTGTGAGGGGAGCCACAATGGTACCATACCCCTTTACAAACCTCCTGTAGTGCCAAGTCAAGCAAAGGAATGGCCCGACTTGATTCTGGGTGGTTAGAGCTACCCAGTCCACAATTGTCTGGATCTTGGGTTGTAAAGGTTGAACCTGGCCTCCACCTACAAGGTAGCCCAAGTATACAACAAAGCCCTGCCCTATCTTGCACCTGCTTGCCTTGATAGTGAGGCCTGCCCTCTGCAGAGCCCGAAGGACCTTTCTAAGATGGATCAGGTGATCCTGCCAAGTGGAGCTAAAGAGTGCAATATCATCTATATATGCTGCACTAAAAGCTTCCAACCCAGAAATAACTTTGTTCACCAACCTTTGGAAGGTAGCACAGCATTCTTTAGTCCAAATGGCATTACTGTAAATTGGTAATGTCCATCTAGCGTCGTGAATGCTGACTTTTCTCTTGCTCCAGGGGTCAGACCATTCTGCCAGTACCCTGATGTTAAATCAAAAGTACTGAGAAACTTGGCTGCCCACAGCTTGTCAATAAGTTCATCTGCTCTTGTGATAGGGTGTGCCTCTGTCTTAGTGACAGCATTGAGGCCTCTATAGTCCACACAAAACCTCATTTCTGGTTTACCCCCTTTGGAATGGGGCTTGGGGACTAAGACCACTGGGCTGGCCCAGGGACTCTCAGCAGGTTCAATCACCCCTAACTCCAGGATCTTGCTGACTTCAGCCCCGATGCTTTCCTTCACTTGGTCATACTGTTTGCATATTTTATTTTTGACATGCAGGCTACCACCAGTGTCCACATCATGGGCACACCAGCTAGTCTGACCAGGGGTGAGGGAAAACAGCTAGGTTTTATGCTGGAAGAATAAGGCCAACGACTTATACAAGGCACAATTAACTTTAGCCAACAGGGTATAAGACAGGGCACTGTATCTACAGCTACAGCACAAAGTCTTGAAGGATTTTCGACTGATGTCTGGTACTGAAGTTAAATGTCTTCCAAGATATAGACCTATTGGATTTGGCACTTTTTCTATTCGTGGTTGATTTCACAGGGAGGTGTGACTGGTGGTGCACAGTGCCCAAAGAGGGTCTTCTTTAACACATTCATAACAGATTTAATAACAACCAGTGACGCTGAGAAAGCAGTGCTCATATGGGAGACACTGAAGAAAAGACATTGCAAACAGGAGCACTACAGAGCATGCTCATAGTGGAAAGACTACTCTCGCACAGCAGCACTACAGTGTGCTCACAGGATAGTATAAGGACCCACTGGGCAGGGTTGGACAGTACAGGGGTGACAGCGCTCTTGGGGAGAGATACATAGGGGACACGCTGAAAACCAGGAAATGATGAGAGCAGGAAACAGCATTAGTAAGGGAGACAGTGATTAGCAGGACACTGAGAAGGTGACAGTTTAAAGTCCTCACTGGAAAGGCAGTGATCACCAGGGTACATTAAGATCGTAACATTAAAATGCACTGCAAATAATACTGAACAGCAGAGGATCCTCAGTAGCATTATAGCAGGCAAACCCAGAAACCATTGATCAGTAGTACTTTCTCAAAGAGATCATGTCAGACCTACCAGAGTCTCAGGGGCCACAATAGAGCATGAGTTCGCTGAAGGAAAGTACCTTTTTTCTAGGCTCAGACTTTCAGAGGGTATAGCAAAGTAGAGGCTTCCTCTTGAAGGGTGATGACGTGTGACATAATAACAGAGATGTAGCTCTCAATAATTGTATTATCTGTTAGGTATGTTTTTAAGAGGTAACACTAACCGATTCAACAGTTTAGTGATAATGTGTTACCTTCACAGTGAAACATGTATAGTATGGCTAATGCACCATGTATCAAGTTTGTTATAAAAGTCTCAGTGCATGCTGCAAGTGCTCAGGTTCTTATAGACAAGTTACTTACCTTTGGTAACGCCTTATCTGGTAGAGCCATGATCTATCCGCAGATTCCTTACCTTAGAACTTCCAGGCGTCAGGCTGGAAACGGAAGATTTTTGATGGCAGTACCTCTGCGCGCTGATAGGTAGTGTCGGTCGACTCCGCGTGACGTCTTAAGCGTCGGGTTCGTCGTCGCGACGTCTGAGTCGTCTATACAGGTGCCACCTCGGCACGCTGACTTCAGTACTTTTCATGCCTTTCCACACTAGAAGCGCAGAGCAATGAAGTGAACTGGTCATGGTGTGTTAAAAACTGGGGCCTGAAGGCCATCAGCCCCGACACTAAAAACTGATCCGCGGTGCGGGGAGGATCGGTAAGGAATCTGCGGCTAGATCATGTCTTTACCAGATAAGGCTTTACTGAAGGTAAGTAACTTGTCCATCTGACAGCGATATCTAGCCGCAGATTCCTTACCTTAGAACAGATACCCAAGCAATACCATCCCCGTAGGAGGGACTGCGGAAAAGAGTTAGCCCAGAAGGTCCTGTAGGACCGAACGGTTGAAGAGGCCTTCCCTACGGAACTGATTATCCAGGCAATAATGTTGGGCAAACATGTGCAGTGATGCCCACGTAGCTGCCTGGCAGATGTAGAGGACTGGAACACCACGCTGAAGAGCTGTGGTGGCTATCTTAGCTCTGGTTGAAAGAGCTCCAAGGCCTTCCGGAGGCTGTTTCTTTGCCAAAGCGTAACAGATTTTTATGCAGAGGATAACACAACGAGAGATGGTCCTCTTCTGCACAGCACGACCCTTCTTTGCTCCAATGAACACTACAAAGAGTTGGTCATCAACCTGGAACTCTTTAGTACGATCACGGTAGAACGAGAACACTCTTTTTGGGTCCAGACGGTGGAGACTATTCTTCCTTAGAAGGATGCGGAGGAGCATAGATGGTGGGCATGGTGACAGATTGTCCTAGATGGAAAGGTGTCACCACCTTATGTAAAAGAGAAGCCCTAGTGCGGAAGACGGTAAGGTAAGGGGGCTGAGAGGATAGAGCCTGCAATTCACTCGCACTCCTGGCAGAAGTTATTGCCAATAAGAAGGCTGTTTTGATAGTAAGCAGCCGGAGGGGGCAATTGTGCAGAGGCTTGATAGGTGCACACATCAAATAGGTGAGAACCAGGTTAAGGTCCTACTGGGGCATGATAAATGGTGAGGGGGGGGAAACAAATGTGTAAGCCCCTTCAAGAATTTATGTACAAGGAGATTTAAAAAGTGACGGTTGATCTGAAAACTGTAGAAAAGCAGAAACGGCCGAAAGGTAACCCTTCAGAGTGCCTGCTGGGCCAAAGAAAGAATTAAAAGAAGAATGTCAGAGAGGGAGGCAGACAGGGAGTCAACAGACCGTTCTGTACAATATTTACAAAATATTGCCATCGGCAGGCATATACTGACTTGGTAGAGGGACGCCGGGCTGCCAGAATAACTTCACAAACTGCAGGAGGAAGGTCAAAAGCTGTCAACTGTCGCCGCTCAATCTCCATAAGGAGGCGGAGGGTGGACAGGTTCGGGTGGAAGACCCTCTCCTGCTGCAGCGACAGAAGATCCTCCCGAAGGGCCAGCCTGATCGGATAATTGATGCTCATTTGCAGAAGCTCAGGATACCAGACTCTCTGTGCCCAGTCCGGAGCCACAAGGAAGACTTGGGCCTGGTCTCTCTTGATCTTCTTGAGCACTCTGAAAAGGAGTGTTATGGGCGGAAAGGCATACAGGACGCCTGTGCTCCACTAGAGAGACGAAAAGAGTCGCAGAGTGAGAGCCGCCTTGGAAACTCCAATGGGCAAAACTGCCGACATTGCACATTCTCCCCTCGGACGCAAACAGATCTAACCAAGGATCTCCCCGCTGCTGAAAGAGACCTTGCACCACATCTGGATGGAGACGCCATTCGTGATCCGCTAGGCACCGACGGCTGAGTTCGCCCACCATGGCGTTCAGGGAACAAGCCAGGTGTTGAACCACCAGGGATATGCCCTGTTGTTCCAGCCAAGTCCAGAGGCATAGGGCCTCCTGACAGAGGGTCCACGACCCCACCCCGCCGTGTTTGTTACAGTACCACATGGCGGTGGTGTTGTCTGTGAACATCTAAACTAACCTTTCCTTGAGAGATGGTAAGAAGGCTTTCAGTGCCAAACGAATCGCTCGAATGATCTCCACCTCTCCCAGGTGACCGCTCCATTCCAGAAGTGACGCATCAGTCAGCACTGTGAGATCTGGTTGGAGAGGGGTCTGCTGCTGACCCAATCGCTGTTCGTAAACCACCACTGCAGATCTTTCGCAGTGCCCTCCGAGATCTGGACTAGGTCCACGAGATTCCCCTGATGCTGCCCCATTAGAAGTTCCGGTCCCACTGCACAGCCCGCATATGCCATCTGGCATGATCTACCTGCAGGATGTAGGAGGTAATGAGGCCCAGCAGCCTCAGAGTCAGTTTCACCGATATCCAGGATAGAGGCTGAAACATTGGTATCATAGCCTTAACATCCTGGACTCGCCGCTCGGGAGGATAGGCCCGAAACTGCACCGTGTCCAGAACGGCTCCAATGAAGGGGAGCGTCTGACAGGGAGTCAGGTGTGACTTCGGCACACTGATAGTGAACCCCAGAGAATGCAGGCGGTTCATCGTAGTCTGGAGGTGGGAAAAGACTGCTTGGGGCGAGCCCACCTTCAACAACCAGTTGTTGAGATAGGGGAAGACGAACGCCTGATCTCCGCAGATATGCAGCGACCATCGCCATCACCTTGGTGAACACCTATGGGGCACTGGCGAGGCCGAAGGGGAGCACGGTAAACTGAAAGTGCTCATGGCCCACCGTAAACGGCAGGTAGCGCCGATGGCAGGACAGGGATATGGAAATAGGCATCCTGCAAGCCCAACGCTACCATCCAGTCTCCCGGGTCCCAGGCAGAGAGACCTAAGCAAGAGTGAGCATCTTGCACTTTTCTTTTTGAGGAAGTAGTTGAGTGCTCAGAGGTTAAGGATAGGACAAAGGCCTCCGTCCTTCTTTGGAACCAGAAAATAGTGGGAATAGCAATCACAGTCTGGCCAAAAGAGTTTTGACTTCCTCACGAAGTAAGACAAGGTGATCCACCAGACGATCGTAAGTTGGAGGCATGGAAGTAGGGGTTGTGTCGAAGGGGAGGAAATAGCCCCTTTAGACTATTTGCAAAACCCACCTGTCCGAGGTGATGTCCCACCAGTGGTGGAACTGATCGCCCATGAACTGGGAGGATCGAACTAGAAAGGTTTGGAGGCGTAAGGGGAGGGGTTTGTGGCCTGACCTGACTTTTGGCCTCCCGACTTGCAGGGTTGGGGTGAACTGTGCACATGGCCATGCAAGGTTGCTGAACTTGCACGGTCCACTGGCTTGGTTAGGGTTGGAAGCCCCTTCCGCAGCCACGAAAGGAGCAAAAGGCAGATGCAGGCCGGGATGACACAGAGGCCCAAGGACTTGGCTGTAGCCCACAACTCCTTAAAGTGCTCTAGCGCCGTGTCCGACCTGTCCCCGAAGAGACGAGAGCCATTAAAGGGCATGTACATAAGTTTGGCTTGGACATCCCCCGAAAAGCCAGATGTTCTCAGCCAGGCATGGCGCCTTACTGCCCCAGTCGAGGAAATCGCTCTGCCCAGCGAGTCTGTCTTGTCCAGAACACAGCATATGGCAAACTTTGCTGCATCTCTCCCGACTGCCATAGCTTGGGAGAGGACAGCCCGGACCTCCTCCGGGACTTGTGGCAGCACTTGCACAAGCTTTTCCCATAGCAAATGGGAGTAACAGCCCAGAAGGCATGCAGTGTTTACCGACCACAGTGTGAGGCTGGTGGAAGAGAAGATCTTCTTACCAAAGCTGTCCAGCCTTTTGGATTCCTTATTAGGGGGTGCAGAAGGGAACACGGCACAGGAAGTAGAGGCTTGGACAAGCTCTAGGGGTCAGGTGAGAAGAGAGGAGAAGAAAGCTGGGTCGCTCGGTGCAGGGCGATGGCAGCAGGCGATAGTTCTGTTCACAGGAACCCCTGTGCAGGGTTTGGACCAGGTGCCCAGTAGAACATCTGTCAAGGCTGCGTTGAATGGCAGCAAGGGTTCTGGGGCGGAGACACCAGGCTGCAGGACCTCCATCAAGACATTTGTCTTGACCACCAACGTAGGAAGCTGCAGGTCCAAGACCCCCGTAGCCCTATGCACCACCATTGCGAATGAAGCCCCCCCTCTTCTGTAGCCAGGTTAGGGGGAGACATCATGCCAGGCTCTGGGGAGGTGTCCAAACCGCTGGCATCACCCAGGTCCTCGTACCCGTCCATTTCTTCATTGGAAAGCGGGATTTCTAAGGGATCCTGCTGCCCCTCCCAAACCTCATCCAATCCTAGCTCCTCAGAATAAGGCACAGGATACGGCATGGAGCCCAACGGCTCTGGTCTTGGCGTCGGTGGACGACCAACCAGCTCTGTGTCGGCTGGAAAAAGGATGGGGAAAGCGGCGCCAGTGGGCACTTGCGACGTGGAGGGTCTCGACGCCAGGGAAGGTCGAGGTGGTGCGAACGGCGCCGGTCCGAATCCAGGAAAGGATCCAAGAGGAGTCACGGGCGCCGGAACCAGAGCAGACGGCGTGAAACCCAGGGGAGCTCCTTCCGCCCGCAGAGCCCGAAGGCCTGCCGGCAGGTTCAGACAGCCCAAATATGGCACACATGGCGTCATAAAAGGTTTCAACTGAGCGGGGGTCGCTCCTGGCCCCTGAAAGGGAGGGAAACACAGAGGGGGTAGCTCTCTTCGACGGAGTTGCGCTGGCTAGCTTGAAAAGAAAAGCACGGACGTCAGCGCGCCTATATAGACGACGCAGACATCACGACGATGAACCGGACGCCTACGACGTTACGAGGAGTAGAACGACGCCACCTATCGGCATGCAAGGGTACTGCTATAAAAAAAATTCAGGATCCAGCCTGACGCCTGAAAGTTCTAAGGTAAGGAATCTGCGGTTAGATGTCTCTATCAAATATGTCATTTTAGTGATGAATTCAGGCATCAAATAGATAAAGGACTCAGCAGAGGTGGGTCCTGTCAGCTTCTCAGAATAGGTGGGGCCAGGGAGGAGACAGCACAGAGTACAGAGTACTTTTCTCCGCAGAGAATACAGGCACGCTGCATTTTACCCTCGTTGGGGGAGGGGGCCAAGACATTCTGCACCTTCCCTCGCTGGGGTCAAGTAACGCCGCATTTTCCAGCTGCAGCCCGTGGGGAGGACTACGACACCCACAAGCCTTAGCGCCAAGAGGCGCTATCGTCATACTTTTGCGCCCGGAGGCGCAATAATTCGGCCCAGGGCTCCCGCGGCGTGGGACGCCCTTACAGCACAGAGTACTTTTCTCCGCAGAGAATACAGGCACGCTGCATTTTACCCTCGTTGGGGGGGGGGCCCAAGACATTCTACACCTTCCCTCGCTGGGGGCCAAGTAACGCCGCATTGTTCAGCTGCAGCCCGTGGGGAGGACTATGACACCCACAAGCCTTAGCGCCAGGAGGCGCCATCGTCATACTTTTGCACCCGGAGGCGCAAAAATTCGGCCCAGGGCTCCCGCGGCGCGGGACGCCCTTACAGCACAGAGCACAGAGTACTTTTCTCCGCAGAGAATACAGGCACGCTGCATTTTACCCTCGTTGGGGGGGGGGGCAAGACATTCTACACCTTCCCTCGCTGGGGGCCAAGTAACGCCGCATTGTCCAGCTGCAGCCCGTGGGGAGGACTATGACACCCACAAGCCTTAGCGCCAGGAGGTGCCATTGTCATACTTTTGCACCCGGAGGCGCAAAAATTCGGCCCAGGGCTCCCGCGGTGCGGGACGCCCTTACAGCACAGAGTACTTTTCTCCGCAGAGAATACAGGCACGCTGAATTTTACCCTCGTTGGGGGGGGGGGGGGGCCAAGACATTCTGCACCTTCCCTCGCTGGGGGCCAAGTAACGCCGCATTTTCCAGCTGCAGCCCGTGGGGAGGACTACGACACCCACAAGCCTTAGCGCCAGGAGGCGCGATCGTCATACTTTTGCGCCCGGAGGCGCATAAATTCGGCTCAGGGCTCCCGCGGCGCGGGACGCGCGCGGCCGTGCCCGGGCCGCGCCCGGGCCAAGGGCGGGCCCGTTTGCGCCCGTCCGCGGCCGGAAGAGGCAGGGCAGGGCCATTCCCTTTGGTGGCTCTGAAATTAAACCGTCAATTTTGGTAAGAGAAATATATTTAAAATTAGTTTGCTTCCTTATTTAACTCAATTTCTAAAGAGTAATATACAATCCAATTATGGGCAAAAGGAAATTACCAGTACAATAGGGGAAAGCGTCCACAAAGAGTGCGCCCATCACTAAATATCTGATAAACGCTGTTGGCCTTATTAACAGTGAAATTGTCCATGTGGAGGAGCAATTAGCAGCAACAAAAACAGCACTCGATGCCGCCATAAAAGAGACTGTATTAGAAGGCGGGAAAGATCCCTCAACATCTGTAACGAATATGAGAAGTTTGGGAGAGGAGATAGAGCTACCTGTGGTAAATGCAACTATGGTTGAAAATGCTCATAGAAAATCTAAACCATGTGTACTAACTACACCCTTGGAGATCTCAGGGTCAACAGACGATATGTCTCCGATATCCCCCCCTGCAAAAAAAAAGAAACAACCTTTGCGAACTACCAATAGCCCCGTGGAGAAGCAATCAACTAACACCAGAACTAAACTAAAACAAAAAAAGGGCGGAAATAATCCAGGGGTGAATAGAGGGGACTGCAACTTCATAAATCAAAAACCGCATGAACTTGAGTTACTATTCAAGAAATGACATGGTAAATTGGACAGTATTGAAAGACGCTTAATGACAGAAATTAAATTGATACAGAAAGACATGGCCTTGCTAACAGACAGTCACTGACATATTACCCTCTAGATCTATGAATAAGGCAATCGGTCCCTTAAGCCAGTGTACAATTTAACGGAAAGTGTAACAGATAATAGGGGCCCAGTTAGTATTAGTAGTGTTATAAAACAAAGACAGATTATCCCTGCCGTGACCCCAAAAGATGTTTTGATACCGCAAATTGCACCAGAAACAAGGCCATACAATAAAAGAAGATGCTCTCCACCCTATAAGGGCGCCCCGAAATTTGCAAGTGGCAAGACAAACAGTACCATGCAAGATGATAATACCACTGGGGGATCACTAAATCTCCCACCACAGGTGACCCCTTATGTTATTATTTTAACCAATGTCCCAAAACTAGTTGAAAATCAGAGGGAAACGTTTGAGTCTTTGAAGAATCAGGTGGTCCACTGGATTTCTGTAAACACCAATGTTGGGGCGAATATATTGCATCAAGGTATTATTATGCTAAGGAGAGTTAACTGGGTGGGCAAATCCAGAAAATCATGTCATGGTGATTGTGTGGTGGTTAACTTCTGTAGTATTGATTTGGTGGGTGATCTGCTGAATATCTTTTTGAACATTGAAAATGGGTACTGCTTAGAAAATGTTGATTATATAAAGGCCGTCCCATTAGGATATTTTTATAGGCCAAGTTATAGCAATTTCCATGCAAATCCGAGATACCATCAACTACCCCACATACAACACATACCATTGTATAACAGATATGCACCACTGAGAAGAACCGGTGAAATAGATTGACAGAGAAAGGTTATGGTCAAGACAACGTATACTAAAATGGACCATCCTATAAACTATAGTGCGCTAGACGTTGACCTGACCCCACAAATAGAGGAAAATGCTATTGAGGAGATCTTGTGTAGTAAGAAGGATGAAGTCTATAATTGTAATCTAACTATGAATTTAGAAAATGTGGATCTAACTGTTTCAGCTCAGAAAGTTGATTTAATTGTACAATCTAGGAAAAATGATCTGGTTAAGTCCAGGATTGGTAATGTCGAACAAATTCCTGATGGTAACCAGAGGAAAGCGGGCTCTAGTATACATCTAAGTGAGATTTTAAATATCATGACGTGGAATGTTGCAGGGATCAAAAATAAGATTAGCGATGAGGATTGGCTGAAAACGATAGATGGGCATGCTCTAGTTCTAATCCAAGAAACTTGGTCCACCGAGCCTTTTTTTGTAAATGGTTATCAAACTATTTGTACAAATGCTAGCCCATCTAGGATGGGAAGAGCAAAAGGTGGTTTAGCCACACTAATTGCAGTTACATCGCCACTGATTTTAAAGAAAACGCTGACCTCATCACAATATTATCAATTCTTGTATTTTTATTCAAAAGGAAAGCAGGTCATTATAGTAATACATTTTTATAATATTTTTGATAACTCTAAAAGCAAGGTTATTACGCAACTAGAAAATGACTTGGACCATTTTTTAGAGGGAGTAGGAGGAGATTATGTTTTAGTTTGGGCGGGTGCTTTTAATTGTGCTAAATGTGTTTTTGAAACTGGAGAACCTTGTGGATATTGCGATGTTTTTGGTGATAGGATTTCCCATTTCTCACATGACTTATATGGAGAAACAATTAATAATGTTGTGCATAAATATGACCTAGTCATTTTAGAACCTACCACAATGGATGGGGAAACAAACATTCAAACATTTGTAGGAGCAAGGTCGTCCTCAAATATAGACCACTTTATCGTATCAGCTAACTGTAGTGAACTGGTGGAACAAGTGCTGGTTAATACCAGTTTCTTTAGTGACCACCATCACATAACAGTGTCATTGAGATTAAACTGGATACAAAAAGAACAGGAAAAGATAGCTGACAACGATATTACTACACAGGGGTTTAATTGAGTCTCTATAAAATGGTCTGGAGTGAATCCATTGTCATTCATGGAAAATCTTAAAGGGAAAAACAAAGAAACTTAGAAATCTGCCAGGATAGTTCTTCCCCGAACACGGCAATAATAACAGCTTTCTGTAACATCACATCTGAAATTGCTGGTGATTTAACAACTAAAAAGGAGGAAGAAGATATGTGATCTTAATCCTAGATGGTTTAACCACGAATGTTCAAAATTGAATGGGGATCTGAAATTGGCTCTTAAACAAAAGCCAAGAGATAGTGCTTGGATTAGCACTTTGAGGAGAACCTACAAAAACACCCTAAAAGAAAGAAGAAGGGAGATCCGTGAGGGGGCTTGGGAGAAATAATACAGGCAGCAGAGCTGAAAGACTCAGTCCTCTTTTGGAAAACTATTAATCACCCCTTTTTTAAAGAGAATAAAGGAATAAATATCGATATTGTTGTATCGCCGGAAGACTGGGTATCACATTTTGAGGGTATTTTTAATCCGGATGCTGTAAAATTAAGCGAGAGCAAAAAAGGAAATTTTATACTGGTGGAACCAGTCAAAACATCACCTATAACGCCAGAAGAGATTAAAATAGCTTTGCAAAAAAGCGCGAATGGTAAAGCCGCTGGCTCGGACGGGGCATCCATCGATGTTTTTAAGTATAAAACGGATTTCTGGATACCAATTTTATTAAACGTTTTTAATGCTACCCTCGGGGGCATTTTACATGCAAATTGGGTTGAAAGGATCATAGTCCAATTTTTAAAAAAGGGGATAGAGGGAAGGTTAACTGCTAACGCCCAATATCTCTTCTGGATTCCACGTCGAAACTAATGGGCCGAATATTGCTGGAAAGACTTGAAAATTGGGCCAGTGAGAACAAAATTTTAACTGATGCCCAGTATGGTTTCAGAAGAGGTATTGGGACGGTAGAACAAGGTCTTAACCTAGAGTTATTAATAGGGAAATATACTTTAGCAAAGGAAGGTGCGTTGCACCTTTGTTTTGTTGACCTCACTAGCGCTTTCGATTTAGTTAATCACTGTAAATTATGGGAAACATTGAAGGAGCTAAGGGCCCCTATTGACATAACATATTTATCCCAGATTTATACTTTTTAACATCTAGGGTACGGTTTGGAAAAATGGGGGAATGCACACCTGATTTTAGGGTTATGTGTGGCATTAGACAGGGTTGTGTATTAGCGCCCCTTTTATTTTCCCTCTATATAAACAATGTAGACCCCTTTTTACAAAAATTTACTGTTGACGCCCCGAAAATTGGAAACGCCCCACGCCAGTATTACTATATGCAGATGATGCTGTCCTAATATCCAGGACAGCAAATGGCCTACAGAGTTTAATAGAAAACTTTGCCATGTTCATGAACGAAAAAGACCTTAAACTAAATTTAAAGAAAACATTTGTTATGACATGTGGGAGCAATAGGCTTAAGAACAAACAACATTATGTGGGCGGGGTTGTTATAGAGTCATCTTTTTCTTATTTGGGGATGCTTTTTAATAGGAACGGTACATGGAACACCCATATTGAATTATGTAACATGAAATTTTTAAGAATTAGAGAGAGTATTTTTTGATTTTCTGTGAAAATAGGCAACAAACCCATCCGAGAAATTCTAGCTCTGTATCGGAGCAAATGTATTGCAAGGGTCTGCTTTGGGGCTGCAATTTGGGGGAGAGCTAACACCGCCTCCCTACAAATCCAAAAAAATAAGTTTCTAAAAAGATTGCTGGCAGTCCCTAGCGCAACAGCAAATTATATAGTACATAAAGAACTATCAGTTTCGTACTTAAGCGACGCAATAAATATGGCTGGCCTTACCTTTTGGCAAGGAGTTTGGGCTAAAGACGAAACTAAATTTACAAAATAATTAATTATGGACTGCCTAGCCCTTGACCTTAGTAGGAAAATACCATGGCTGGAGTACATCTTTAACCTCCTAATAATATGTGAAGTCGACATTGACAGGAAGAACCCGATACTTATACAGGAGATTAGTAAAAATGTTTTAAAGTCGAGATATTTAAATGCCATGGAAAATGAAAGAGAAAGGATCGCCAGTCAAAAACATAGTGTTGCTTCCTACTGCGAACGACCTCTTATGAGGGGTTTACAGCCTTATCTAATAATGGTGAAAAATGTACAACAGAGATTTTATTTAACTAGGCTAAGGATGGGTACATTACATTATTTAGTTGCTTTTCCTAGAACGGAAAAGTGGTATCATAAATTACCAAATTGCCCATGTGATGGAAAATCCATACAATCTACGCTACATTTTATTCTTTTCTGTAGTTTTTATAAGGATATCCGGAAATCAGTTTTAAAACCGTTGTTCTTATCAAATAGGCTTTTTAATTATAAATATGCGTTTAATTTTGTATGTAGTATGGAAAATGCCAGAATTATAACTGTTGTTTTTCGATTCGTACAACTCGCAATCAGGAAAAGAAAAGATTATTCACATTTGGATGTCTTGCAATATGAAAATCTAGAGGATTTTTCATCGCCCTGTTCTAAATTAGGCACCTTGTCATGTTGTGGCATTTTGCAGTGTATGTAATATTATGCACTTTTATGCATTAGCACTTTACACCATAAATATATATGTATGGCATTTTGTAATATCTGAAATGTATAACTGATCCGCCTCTAATCCCCTGAGATTTCTCAAAAATGGCACCTTGCACTTTGAATTTGAATTTGTATTAGTATTAGTATTTTGTTTATTTTTGCATATGATGTAATGTAGAAATGTTTTTATAATTAGTATGCTTTTATGGTGGTATTTGTTGCACCGAATAAAGCAGATTTTGACTTTGACAGCACCATACCAAACAATCTCATCTCTAAGATTTACATGTCCTTTTTCTATTCTGCTAGCCTGGATTGCTGACTGCTTGGAGAACTTTGAGAGTGGAAATGAGGGGATGGCAAAGGTGCTTTCGCTCCCAGAGTACATCTGCATCAGGCTTTGTTCTTGATGCTCAAGCAGCCTGTCAGTCTTGGACAAGTCATTTTTGGCAGGTAGCATCTACCTGGGCCAGTCACGCAATAAGCCGCAATGGGGTTTAATGCTTGTGTCACTTACCAAGAGGCATCCAGTTGTACACAGCCACTTCTGGCAGCCTACATGTGGGGGGTTGGGGGGGGTCAAGGAGAGGCCCCTAAGAAGGGATCCATTCACCAGTACAGATATGTTGCACTGACTAAAAGGTCTGTAACTGAGCCAAGAGGCTCCCATGATGCTGCAACCACTGCCTTTTCAGACACTACTGGAGAGCCATCCTCCATCATCTAGAGTGAGGCAAGATCTTACGATGCTGAGCAGGTACTTTCCTTCCTTCAGGTTCATCTGTATGTAGGCTCCAGGCAAGCCACTATCAACTGTCCTCCAGACTCTAATGGAGTACTAACATTGTCTAAAAAGGCCATCATTCATAGCCTGCAGTAGCGACATTAGGTGATCTTTTGTGTACCTGGGAAGGCCACGGTATTGATTTTGATGAGCAACTGGTAGCAGGTCATGATCACAAACTTTAGCAGTAGCACCTGCTGCTCTGCACCTCCTGTGATTACCTGCAAGATATCCCCAGCCAGGAAAAACTGCTGGGTGTCTGATGCCCTAATGATTGTTTTTACCTTTGTTGCCGAAGGGAAGGTGGCGGTTTCTCCTGGAGCTTTAGATGAGTGGTGTGTGTGAGCAAACCTGTTTGAGGCACGTGCAAGGAGTTGAGGTGCCTCTCCTGCCTCATCTTACTAATCCTCTGTTACCATGTGTGACCATTGGGGTGGGAGGACGGGGGAGAGACAAAGAATGAGAGGGGAGAGAGCGAGGGAGAGAGAACCAGAGAGAATGAGAGATCTCCCCCAACATTCACACCATGTACTTCCACTTATTTTCAACCTGATACCAACTCACATCTTGCTCAGGGTTGAGGGGTGGTCTTTTCCATTAAGGCCCTTCTTCTCCCCTCTACTCTTTCATACACCAGGAACATTACTTTGTTATAAAAAAAACCTTCCCTTTCCTTTGCCTTCTGACACTTGCTGGGACTGGAGCATAATGAAGTTGGATGTAATGTGGATACAAAGATGCCACACGGAGAATGGTAGGAATGGATGCAGCAGACCACAGATGTGTGCAATTACCATTGTATCACAAAGTATCTCTCACACCCTCTTAGCACTTACTCATCAACAGGCACTTCACTGAACTTCTTCAGGTTATCTGCCTCTCCCCCGTACACAGCCACCCTCCTTGGCATGTAGTTCTCATCGGTGGCATTGACCGTCAGGATAAGTTTTCTGTCAGTGATAAAGAAAATGTGTCAGAGGAAAAACTGGTATTTTGATCACATTATCCTACTTTGTATTTTACATAGCAATACAGTTTTACCATTGGGTAGTACTTGACTGCATATAGCGAACAGCCTGCTGATGAACTAACATTTTAGATAGAAAGACATGGATATATAAATGAAACACTACATATAGCAGTCCTTTAAACATTATTTATGTGCATTATCATTGACTCCACAAGGTCTCTTGGACCTTGAGTATGCAGGAGCACATCAGCTCAGCCACCAAAGGAGCTAACTTCCACATGAGTATCCCAAGAAAGATAAAAACCTTCCTCTCCCCGGACGAATTCAAGTCTGCTGTTCAAGCGCTAGTAATTTCGAGGTAGGAGTATGGTAGACCAACACTCTGTAGGCTGCCAAGCTACAAGTTGGCATCGCTCATGGCATCCCTGAATTCGGCTGCAAGGCTTATCACGGAATCCAGAATACCCATATTGCACCGGACCTGAAATCTCTGGCTACCTTCTGAGGCTAGCATTTATCTTAAAATTGCTTGCATGACACTCAAGGCCCTTCACCATAACACCCCTTTGTACCTAGCTCAAAAACTGGAACTCTCTGGTGGTAGCAGTTCTTCTAGGAGTTTCAGCACCCTGCTGCGAAAACCTAAAAAAATTCCAAAGAAAGAAAACCTATAATCAATCGTTCTCTGGTATTGCCCTGAGAATCTGGAACTCCTTGCCTCAGGAAATCAGACTGATTCCCTCAACAGCATCTTTCAAAAAAGTGAAAGCTCTACTGATGAATACCCTCTGATCTGAATGGTACTTACTCCCACTAGGTACCATTTGTTGTTGGTTCCTCTACAAGCGGGTTTTGCTCCTCCAGTACGGACTGCCTCGCCCGGAGTGGCGCTGCTACAATGTGTTTCGCACTTGATCCTATGACTATGACCTATGACTGTTCTCAACATCGATATTTGTCTTTTGTTCATATATGCTCATCTCTATCCTTTTGCAATGTCACAATACTTTGTTCCTCTTTTCACACCAGTATCTTGCTTATCACTGTTGCTGTTACTGACCCACTGGCTTAACTCTTTGTCCTTGATCTGTAAAGCGCTCTGATACCTGCCTGGGTCATGTCCGCCCTATATAAAACTATATATTAATAAATAAATGTAACTCTTTACACAAACTCACAAAGCAAAATAAAGTGTTATGCCATAATAAAAACACACACATATACAACATCACAGTTCTACAGGGGAACAGGTTTGTACATGTGTAATAAAAAGCAAAAATACACCAAAACTGGGTAACAGTTTTAAGGATGACAGCTGCTGTAATGAAGCATTTTTGCACTATTGTATTGTGCTATCACATTTGTATAACACCTCATTTCCTTGCAAAGGGCTGAAAGTGATTCCAAGTGGTTGAGTAAGAGGCTACTCTGTAGTGTATATGGGCGTGCTTATATTAGGATGTCACAAACGTGTTGTACAGAACTTGTGGCTGTGTTTAAGCGTGGAGTGAAGTAAGGAGAAGTAAAAGACAGTCATGTTTGCATGTACTTACCACCTCTGGAGGGTTGGGAAAAAGCAGGGTCACTGGAATTATGCAGCCGCTGCGTCTTTTGCATAATTATGGATTTGCTGTGTTTGCCACATAATCCATCATCTGCTGCATTATCTGCAGAATTTACCCCAAAACATTGTTGCTAGCTCAAACTGATCAAACATTACTAAAAGTGTGGCAACATGCATCCCTGCAGGGTGAAAAGTTCTTCAGACAGACTAACTGGTCATCTTTCAACTGCTTATTGCTGTATTTGTGTGCTAAATTGGTAGCAACAGGGTGAAATCTTTGTCCAGGCAGTGTTACCATGTGTAACAAGCATTGGCATAGCCAATAGGTCTCGCCTTTGGGACCTTATAAGTATTTAGTTATGCAGCACAATATCCTTGGTGCAACAACATTAACTGTTGCATGGCTAAACACTTATAAGGTCCTAAAGGCGAGACCTATTGGCTATGCCAATGCTTGTTTTCTGTAGTTTTAGATAGCGCAAACTCGACCCTAATGTATTGAAGCGCTTTACATTAGCACCAATTATATTACACAAGGGCATATTCGTTGTTGGTAGGCGCGGGGACATGAAGTGATTTGCCCAGAATCACAGTATGTTGAGCGGGCGCCGAGACTGGAACCTGCTTCTCCAACTAAAAAGTCGGCAGCTCTGGCCGTTACGCCACATCCTCTCCCCTCATGGGAGGAATAGCGCTTATACCGACAAAATGACACTTCGAAGCACCGAGAGGCAGCAGGTGTTGAAGGAGGGAACATGACAGGGAACGAGGAGACGGAGGAGCAAGGAATGGACTGTAGAAGTTAGAAGCGGAGGGAAGAAAAAACGGAAAAGGGAAGAAGGGAACAGGAGAAAGAAGAGGGAGAAGAAAGAGAAGGAAGGAACTGTTGATGGGGAAAGGGGTATGTGAGAGTGAAAACGGGAGAATGTGAGACGAAAAGAGAGACCAGGACATGCATAAAGGGAATGGGAGGCACAGGAGAGAGGAAAGGAGGGAATGTTAGAGCCAAGGAGGGAGGACAGAAGGCATGAGGGATCAAGAGAGACTAGGGAGGAACAGAAGATAGAGCAATGGACAAAAGATGCAAGATGGAATAGGACAGGCAAGGAGGGAACAGAATGGAAAGAGAGAACAGTGGCAGAACAGAGGAACGAGAGAACAAAAGGAATGACCAGTAGAGGAAATAAAGGAGGAGGAAATAGGATAGTCAGGGACTGAGGACAGGGAAGGCATTAACTGGAGTGGGAAAGATGGTGGGAGGGTAGAAGGGAACAGGAGAGGGATTAATGGAACAGAAGAGGGGGCTGGGGAACCGGAGAGAAGGAGGAGGGATCAGGAAAGAGGGTAGGAGGGAAGAGGATTGGTATGGTCATGGCAGATGGGAGGGATTAGGAAACATAATGGAAGTATGCGTGAAGGAGGGAACATAAAACAGAAGGAGGGAGATAAACGAGGGAACAAGTGAGCGAGGGAGGGCAAAATTATCCAAATCTGGTGTTCAGGTGAATGATTACTTTTCTAGGCATTGCCCATCCTTTAGATGTGGTAACGTGTTTTCATGCTGTCGTGTTTTTATTGCCACCTAACACAGCAAGGAAGGTACGCCTTACATGCAGAGCCAGTGGCATAAAATCTGTAGTGAAAGAGACCCTTTCCAAAGCTGCATCCTGCACGCTGCTTAGTAAAGCAGTCACGGGCTCTTCTACTGAAATATGGCTGCAGTTCGGAGATCCAGAAACGGCTCAAATACCTTTGGGTCGAGTTCGAGCACTATAAAACCGCAAAAAAAATGTCAAGAGGGCTCGCCTGCCATGGGGTAATTTGTCAGTTATGATAGTAATCTAATCTTTGAAGGTGTTGTTATAGTTTCAGACAAATGGGGGTGGGGAGGAAGTAGTCGGTACGAGAATTATGAATGAGCGCACTGCCCATGAGGCTTTGATAACGCATGCTTTCCAGTCATTCATTTATGAGTGCGCACAAGGCACGTTGCACGTTTTTGACAGGAAATTCCAAAGATGTCAACTTATATTCAATTATAAAACACGTCAAGAGTGCCGTGATTTTGAAATCTAATGTTGTATACCCAAACTTTCACAAAAAAATTAATCAATGTTATGATACAATTACCAAGGTAATAGTGCAGCTGTGACCGAGAAGTTCTGAGGGGAAAGGTGACCTTCCCGCCATTCGGATAAAGCATGCTCCAATATAACCATGTTTGACTGCTCGTTTGAATCTTAATTACAATACTGGGCTAAAAAAAAACCAGACATTAGCAGGGACACTAACTCTTTGGAATTTCCCTGAGTGTTTACTTTCTATGACGCACACTGATGCTCGAGGCATCCTTGCAGAAAACGCCTTTACTCCCGACTTGAGTGTCAACCCCAAGTTTCCCCAAGACACGCTCCACTCTTGCAGAAAAGCTTTGTGGATTTTCACAATAGAGTTTTGCTCAGGATCACACATGGATATGGGGGTTCCAACCTTAACCGGGTTTCAGTTTCTACGCTGTACAGTTTAGAAATCTGGACACACCGTCTACCTTGGACGAAGTCGATATTTATCATGTATTCATATTACATAAGTGTCGGCTCCCGTTTGAGTATATGTGCTGCCGAAGCGATCACACCCAAGTGTCAGCTGGAAGAGAAAATGTGAGTTCTGGTGCTCTTTTTCAATTCTCACCTCGTAGACAAACGCACTAACACTGCGCGGCGAAGCACACTAGATATTGGGGCGCGCCACAACATTGATGTCTTCTCTGTTTGCATTTATGGACCATCTCGTCGTAATTTACTTAAGTTTGTCTTGAACTCTGCAAAATAAGGGCATGACATATGTATATTGCAATCTAGATATACAGAATAAGTTGTGTGTGCTCATTGTGAGATTAAATCACATTGTTAAAATGAATGCTATAATCATACGTAGATGTTTCCTAGGGTAAACTGCCCCGTCTCCCCCCCCCTCAGGGGCTGCCACAAATGGGGGGGCATTAGTGATTCACTCGCATTGTCACTCCTGTCCCTGGATGGTTTCGGCTTCCCCGAGTGCTGAGGGCCCCTCGCACGCCAGGGTTGGAGGGCAGTGTTTGTTGAGAGTCGGTTTTCACCTACGTGAGAGATCCGGGTGGTAAGAGATAGCACGGACTCCGCAGAGCCAGCTCCCATCCCTGACCGCCCCCAACCCCGGTCTGAGTGCAGCCAGAGCGTTGCAGGTAGTGGTAGGAAGGGCAACACAGCGCCTGAGACATCTTGAGAGGGCTGGGGTGCGCAATTATGTAATGGCATGTGGGAGGCACATCTTAAACTACACATCGCAGTAGTTTCTTTTTCTGAAATTATTTACTCGGTATATCACGTACTGACAAATTCCAAACAGGGCAGTCTTCGTAATTGCATTCATATAGTGCTAAATACCCCTGACGAGGCGTTGAAGCGCTGGACGAGATACACCAAAGTAATTACAACTCCCTGGCAACCTCAGAAACTCTGACAGGGCTGCCAACCAGACCCTTTTTTGGTAGTTCTGCATGTCTAACTGCAGAAGCCAAACTTCAAGTCCCAGAAGAAACGAGTGCGCCCCTTCCAACTGCCCTGAGTCACGTGCACATCTGGGCAGCGAGCGAGGCGTTGCGTGACCCGGGTCTGTGAAACACCTCGCGTGCCAGCGCGCGGAGAGCTGCTGTGGTGCAGAGCGGGTTAACGTGTGACCCAGTGCGGGGAGGTGGCCTTGTGGCTCTTTTCATGCGTGCGTGTGTGTGTGTTGAGAAAGAGAAGCGTGCATGTGAGCATGAAAGGATGGGTGTGTTCGGGAGACAGAGTGATACTGTGCAGAGCAGGGCTGGGTGTCGCGGGTGCGTGACCTCGGGCTTCTGCGTGCTCTGGACACAAATCACTTTGGGGAGCAGCGCGGCTGTGATTTCTGCAGAGCATGCCTCTGAAAGTGAGGCTTCAGTGAAGGGTGGGGGGAGTGCGGCCGAGAGCACAAACAGCGTTTCCCTTGCAAGAGCGAGCAGGGGCACCATCTGCAAGTTAATTACAAACAGATGTCGCCAAAGCTCGCTCCCGCAAGGGAACCGCCAAACGTGCACGCGTTGCCAGTGAAAGCAATGCAATGCGTGCACGTTTTTGGCCTAAAAAGCGAATCGATTTCAAGAGGTCCCCTCCTATGCAGCGCATGCGCTGCGTGGGCAAGACCTAAAAATGACAAAATATTGAAGTAAAACTTTCACAAAATGCAGCAAATTATGCAGCATAATTTGCATTTTCTTGCTGCATAATTTAGTCAACCCTGCGTAAGAGCTAATAAGTTACTTGTGTTTGGTTGCCAAGGTGTGTTGTCTTGGATGTCGTTCTGGAGCTTCCCGAAAGTGAAGCGGATCATGAGTGTGCCTATATATTGCATGCAGTGTGGCACCAGAGGCTTAGATGACTTAGGGCAAACCTATAAGTATCATTCTCATGTAAGATTACCTCATCACAGAGCAGTCGTCTGTTTGGAATCAGACAGGCCTTTCCCACCTTCCTAGATTCTAGGTGGTCATGGATGACCCTTAGCAATGCTGAAAGCAAGTTCCAGAGCTTGAGGCTCTGCATAAAGATGGAAGTACCTGTGGAGCAGATCAGGGTGGTTAGGAGTGGAGCCACTGTGGAACACAATATTCTTCATGATCATATACCTATCATTTTAGTTGAAGGAAGGTGAGTCCGATCATGTGGACCGCTTGATCGGCAAAACAAAGAATGAATGAGCTGCGTCTGGCTATGGGCAATCAGTATGATTGTCTGGTCTAGAAAGCACTTTTGATCACTTGATTTACTTGTGATGAAAGTGAAGGTCTGGAGTCTTTGATCACACCTAAATTTCTCAGTAATGTCAATTCCTCATTGCTGTCAAAGTGATTGATAGGTGTCTGAATAGCTGTAGCCAATGGTAAACACCACAGCTGAGAATTATTTTTCAGGAGTTGAGATGCCAAGTAGCATTCCAGTTCAATTGCTTGCGGACACTGGTTTCCCAGCTTAAGATGACTTTGGTGACATCCACATAGTTGTAGTAGGTTAGAATCATTGATGTAAATCGGTCAGGCAGTCAGCCACGGGATGCATTAAAGAGGAAGTAATTTATGATGGAACCTAGAGGAACACCTGTGCTGGAGTGGAACGGAGCCCAAAAAAAGCCAGAAGAAAAAGATGTTAAATCATTCTGAGAGGTAGGTGGAATCCAGAGGTCGATGTAATTCTATTTTTTTGTTTAAGCTCAGTTTCACCGAGGTCTTTTTGTAGGGTGTTCAAAATTTGATGGTTAGGACTCTGGTCGGCAAGGAAGCAGAAATGGTGAAGAGAATGTTCTTGAATATCTATGTTGATCACGTGTCTGATGGAGAGCTGGTGGTACTGCTGGCCTAGAGAAGTTCCTGAAATAAATGGCAGAGATTAGGTTAAAGATAGATTGCATAAATTGTAAGATGGAGATCAATTTCTTTTTTGCGGGCACTGTGATTGGAGTTCATAGGCCTTCTTGCTTATGTGGTAAACTTACAGGCTCTTGGCACTGAAGATGTAGTAGTCTGTTACTCAGTCACAGAGGACTTGCATTTGGTGATCTCACAAGTCTATTCTGAATAAGAAATTTAGTAATGATTTTGTGAAGTTATATAGATAGCATTCATACTTTGGAGATGTGATGTCACAAATAGAGTATTTTTGTTTTCTTGTTCCACTTGTGTATACTTGAATGTCGCTGGGATTTCACCTTGTTTTTTTTTCTTCCATCTGTCTTTGAAGATTCCAATATATCTTGCTAAAACAAAGCGTTCTTCAGGTCAACGCTAAGGGAGTGAGAAGACTAGAAGGGGAGACATTCATGAAAGACACAGTTAGAACTTTGACCTTCCATTATAAGGTTGCTGGTAATGTGTCTACCAGTTATGATTGAAGAACATTGAGATGAAGTTTCTTTCATGTTCTGTATTGGTCTTGTTGGTAGTGTTGTAGAAGTTGCAAAAGGGAGGATAACTCTGTTGTGAATGCGAAGAATGCTCTAGATAAGTGATACTCAAAGTACAGCCCAGGGGCCGCTTGCGGCCCTCTTGACCATTACATGTGGCCCCTTGGTGAACAGCAGCACAAGCTGCTGTTTAGTTGTTGAGCACTAATATTCAGAACAAAAAGTTAAATAAACGAGCAAGCATTTATTAACCTGCAAATAAATGCTTGCCATTTATTTAACATTTGTTTAGACCTCTTTACGCATTCCCTGACCCACCCAGACCCCTTACCACCACCCTGCTGGCATCAGTGCGGCCCTCGGTCACACCCTAGACCGTACTTTGCGGCCCCTGGGCAAACGTTTGCGAGTACCCATGCTCTAGAAAATGGGCAGATTTGCTGCCACGTTGATATGTCATGGATGTTCGAAGATTGCATTGATAGTAAGTGTAACAAGTTACTAATCACTTAATGCAAAAGATTTTGTAATTAAGTGCCTAGGACCATAGACCAACTGGAGGAAGTTCTGTCCACTTGAGATGGAACAGCTAGGTTCTGTTTTGCTGGGTTAAATATTCAAACCACCCAAAATGCAGAGACTTGACAATGGAAGATGTCAGAGATGGCTTTTGGGAGTGCATTTGAGGGTAGGTGGATGGTGGTCTGCACTTGGGTTCCTCTTTGCTTGGTTTTTATTATTTTTGTGGTCTTTGTCAAGCGGGCCTGTCTTATCTCTTATTTTCTGTAGTTTTAAACTAAAAGCACCAAGAAGCATACTCTAATGGTCATACCACCTTGCTTCACAAATCTCCTAATAGGTTTGTGTGCCACTCCGAGAAGTTAAAGGGCAGCAGTGCAAGGCCGTAGTAAAAGGTCAGCAATGAGAGGTAATTATTTACCAAATCTGAAATTTGCTTGCGCTTCAGCAAGAGTCGCAGCATGGAATTCTAGCATCTAAAGTGTGTGATCTGGGGACACACAGGAGCTTGATTCCCAGGCAGGGAGTAAGCTTGACCCATTTTGTTAGCCAGCACTTCAGTTGTGCATGTTTACTGAATGTGACGTGTTAGAAATGGGGGTCTCTAGTTGGCAGAGGTATGCACCTTTGTCCAAGTAGGGACCCTTCCTTCTAGTCCGGATAAGGGAGTTACACACTTTAGATAACCCCTGCTCACCCCCTTAATAGCTTGGTACGAGCAGACAGGCTTATCCCAAAGGCAATGTGTAAAGTATGTGCACCCAGATACACAGTAACAGTGAAAGCACTACAAATGGACACCACACCAGTTTACAAAAATAAAGTATCTTTATCTAAACCAAACAAGACCAAAATGACAAAAATCCAACATACACAATTCAAAATATGACTTTTAAAAGGTTTCAAGCAATTCTGTCCACAGAAAACTATAGTTGCATGCTTTTTTACACAAAGTACCTCGAATATGTCAAAATCCACAAGGCGAAACAGCAGCAGAGAAGGAAAGCATCGGAAAACACAGCAATTAGTTAGTTCTTGAGTCCTTGGGGAGGCAATGGGACAGTTCTGCTGCACGCAGGAGTAGTGATGCATCGAATCTGGACTGTAGGGGGAAGTGATTCATCGATTCCAAGATGGTTCTGGTCTATGGGTGATGCTTTGGAAAACTTTGTGCACAGGGGCGAGGCATGGAAACCTTGACGCAGTGGAGTTCGATGTAGTGGCAGCATAAGGGCGCTGCGTCGATTTCTTCAGTTGCGGTCCCACGATGCGTCGATTCTTTTAGCCGTACAACAGGGTCTGTTTCGGAACCGGTGCGGGGATCTCGGACTTCGGAGATCGGTGCACAGAACTCTGTGTGCAGAGGCCCAGAACTGGAACAGGCATCTCCTGGCAGGTCAGAACTCCCAGCACTGGAGTTCAAGGGAGCTGGTGGTGAAGTCTTTGGGTCCCTGAGACTTCAGAACAGTAGGCAAGCACACACAAGCCCTTGGAGATTCTTCACAAGCAAGTTCACAGCAAAGCTCAGCCTTTTTCCTGTCCTTGGCAGAAGCAACAACTGTAGGCCAACCCATAAAAGCAAAACAAAAGAGGGTCTCTTTCGTGTTATATATTCTAATGATATATACAACATTCACTTCCCCCAAGACCCCGGTTTTACAAGGGGTCCCACAAGGCTCCGCAATCAGCCCAGTACTTTTTAACATCTATCTGCGTCCGCTTATACCGATAATAAAGTCCTTTGGCATTGACCTGATTAATTATGCCGACGATACGCAATTGGTGTTTTCCCTAGAAGGAGCCCAGGCAGTATCAATGGATCAATTTCAGGAATGTATGCAGAGTACCACAAATTGGCTCAGACACAACTCCCTGCAATTTAACGGAGGAAAGACAGAGCTGATAGTCTGTTCCACTGCCAAAGTTGCTCGCCCACTTCATTCGGAATTTAGGCTCTCTCCCACTGATAAACCCCTGACACCAAACAAAACAGTGCGTAATTTGGGAATCATGTTGGATGAGGACCTTCAGTTGGAGACTCAGGTTAATAAGCTAGTGGGCACCTGTCTCTCCCTGATCAGAGCATTACGCACAATCCTTCCACTTCTTCCTACTAACACTAGGTCAGAGGTGGTGAGAGCAGTGATACTGAGTAGATTGGATTACTGTAACTCTCTCTACTTGGGGGCCCCAAACTCACTGATTTTGAAGATCCAGAGGATCCAAACTATAGCTGCCAAACTGGCTCTCAATAAGCATCGTAGGTCATCTACATCGAGGGCTTTGAAGGACCTTCACTGGTTACCAATTGGCCAGAGGATTAAGTTTAAATCACTATGTATAGTTTTTAAGGCAATCCATGGGTTAGGCCCGAAACCTCTGCAAGATAAATTTAAATGGTACGCCCCAAAAGGAATCTCCGGTCAGCAAACACCAATTTGGTGATTATGACGAGATACAAAAAAACAAGAACTGGCGGGAGAGCCTTTAGCGTTGCGGCGGCAAAGCTCTGGAACGACCTCCCTGTAGACATTAGACAAACTCAGGAACTACTACCATTCAGGAAAAAGCTGAAGACATGGCTTTTCCCAAGGGAGGACTAATTCTGAGCTATCACTCATTGCAGGCTGGGCTATCTGTCCGTTCGTTCTGCATTCATACATCTTCTGGTCAGTCTCAGCGCCAGGATACCCTTGGGGTGACAGCTGCGCGGTATAAATATTTTTTACATTACATTACATTACAACAGGATGAGGTTTTATACTTTCATACCCACACTCCAATATCTACAACTGAACTGTATTATATGTAAAAATGTCTCATTTATTGTAGTATAGAAAATGTATTCATTAAAATCATTATAATATTATCCTAAAACGACACATACATTGCTTTATGTTTGTCACAAATAGAATATCTTTAAATGAAGATCTGATCTATATACCATCACAGTGTGGGTATGAGAGTGTACTTGCACTTTGGCACTGATCAGCAGTGGCAAAGTGACCAGAGTACCTAAACCAGCAAAAACAAAATCTAGCACACTGTCCAAAAATACAGGTGGTAAAGCCAAAAAATGACAGTTGAAACCACGCCAAGGATGCCAGGTCTAACACGTGTCCCCTCCAGCTGAAAGTAGAGAGAACTACCCGCTGGGATTGCTCATCACTAAGGTGGAAGAATCTGGACAGACCATCAGCATTGGGGTGTTCAGTACCAGGGCGGTGTTCCACCGTAAAGTCCATTCCTTGTAGGGAGATGGACCACCTCAACAGTTTTGGGTTCTCACCCCTCATCTGCATAAACCATCTGAGGGGCCTGTGGTCTGTCTAAACCCAGAAGTGAGCCCCAAACAAGGAGGGTCTTAACTTCTTCAGCACCAGACCACAACAAATGCTTCTCGCTCAACTGCGCTCCACCTCTTATCCCGGAGAAGTATCCTTCTACTGATTAAGGCTATAGGTTGGTCTAGGCTCTCATCGTTTAGCTGTGCTAGAACTGCCCCCACACCAAGCTCTGAAGCGTTTTTCTGCACAACAAATTCCTTGGAGAAGTCAGGCGCCGTGTGTAAGAAACTGGCTCTATATATACTACACCAAAATGAGGTATAGTGTGTATAGGGTCCAGGTGACTCCAAAGGTAGGTAGAGGTTAAAGTTAGATAGAACCTTACTCTCTACTTGTGGTAGCTTGGTCGAGCAGTAAGGCAGTATCAGAGGACAGTGTTAAGCATTTGATGTACACACTCAGTCAGCAAATGAATCCACACACTCAAGAACTAAACTCTAGGCCAATTGTTTTGTATAAAAAAAAAAAATATACTGTTGTTTTATTTTAGAACCAAGCAGGCTTGGCACAGGTAAGCATGAAATACTTTACAGTGATAAGATGCTGTATGTTGAACAGTTTTAAAAAGCAATAGAAATTGTACTTGATTTGATTTACAGGGGATGCAGTAGGTTGCAACACTTAGCAAATGCAGTACATTGAAATGAATAGGATTTTTCTGTAAATTGCAGGTAAGTTACTTTTCAAGTTACTTTTCTAACTCCGTGCTGGATACCTAGATTCAGCACTGGGACATTTCCTGCAAACAGGTAAGTAGTTACGTTTTGGTTACATGTATGATTTTTAAAGAATATCTTTAGTTTTCAAAACTCCACACTTAGTCGTTTTTTTGGAAGAAAAAGTGTCAATGTTATCCTATGGAGGAAAAGTAGGTTATCGGTTCATAGGTAAGTTATCGACTGTGGGAGTTAAGGTTCTGGGGTTAGACTCAGGGGTCCCCCAGGGTCAGTGAAGCACTTTTGTTACACCCTCAGCGGCACTAGGGCGGCCGGGTGCAGAGTGTTGAGGCCCAATGTTATCCTATGGGGGATAGGGGGCCTCCGGTTGGTGGCTGCTGGCGAGCAGGCCACAAGGTTGTGGGAGGCAAGCTCCTGGTGTTAGGCTCAGGGCAAAAGGGGATCCTGTTTAGCACAAAAAGTGCACCCGCAGCGGCGGCTGGGTGCAGGGTGCTGGTTTGGCGTCGGGTGCCCTGTTGTTTTCAATGGGGATTTTCGGTTTTGGTTTTCAGCTGCAGGCTCGGTCCAGGAAGACTTCCAGGAGGAACCAACAGCTGGGCAGGTAAGTTGGAGGGCTCGGGACGTAGGTGCACCTCGGGTTCCTTTCTCCAGGGCGCAGGGCGGCTGGATGCAGGGGTGTCTTTTGAGGTCGGATTTCACCTTACCGGGCCACTCGCGGTTGGGACGGGTCTCCGTGCAGAGGCTGCAGGCGACGTCGGGGAGTCCTGGAGGGGTCAACCCACGGTGGACTCGGACTCTGGAGCGCTGGGGGACCTCGCTGGGACCGGTGGGCCACTTGAACTCGGGCTGTAGGCGACGGGTGCAGTGGTGGTTCCAGGCGTCAGGTTTCTTTTTCCTCAGCAGGCTCGGAGGCTTTGTTTGGTGTTTCTTTTGAACAGAGCTGCTGTTCACAGGAGATCCGGTCTTTGTTGAAGGCAGTCAGTCCTCCCCGGAGTTCTGGAGGTCGCTGGCTGCAGGACAAGACTATTTTTGACGCAGGATCTCTGGAAACTGCAGACGGGCCGGTAGGGCTGGGGCCAAGTCAGTTGTTCTCTGCAGTCTCCTCTGCTGGGCGTCTTCTTTCGACCTTTTTCTTCTTAGGTTGCGGGAATCTGCGTTCTTGGTTCAGGGCTGCCCCCTAAATACTGTATTTAGGGGGCGTTTTAGGGGTCTTGAGGTCAGTAGCCAATGGGCTACTGACCTTAGGGTGACTACACCCTTGGTGTGCTCACCCCACGTGGGGGAGTGAGCACAATCCCTAGTCCTGATTGGGGAGTGCCTGCCATCTGCAAGATGGCGAGCACCGGAGAGTGGGCTTCACCTCGCCTCCCCCACCTGAGGGGTGGAGTTGGCAGAGGTGGGCACACCTCCTGGGCTGGCTAGTTTTTCCTGCCTGTCTTCCCGCCGAAAGAGAGGGGAGACAGGAAGGGGGCCTGCTCCTGGTAGGAGAGGCTGGGGGTCGCATTACAAAGGCTGCCAGGCCTTTGAAGCTCCCCTGCCACAGATGGCTCTTCCTGGCCTGGGGGAGGTGTGAACACCTCCGCCCAGGAAAGGCTTTGTTTCTGGGCTCAGGGAGCGTAGGCTCCCACCCTAGGGGTCCAGAAACATGTCTCGTGGTGGCAGGCTGGTGTGTACCAGTCAGGGAACCCACTAGAGGCTGGTCGTTTTTCAGGGGGCATCTCAAAGATGCCCTCTCTGTGCATTTTTCATTAAATCCCACACTGGCATCAGTGTGGGTTTAATGTGCTGAGAAGTTTGATATCAAACTTCTCAGTTTTCAGTGCAGCCATTATGGTGCTGTGGAGTTCGTAATGACAAACTCCCAGCACCATATACTCTTAATGGCAGCACTGCACTTACAATGTCTAAGAATGGACTTAGACACTGTAAGGGTACAGGGCTCATGCACCTGTACCCTCACCACTGGTATAGTGCACCCAGCTAGAGGGGTGACTGACCTATGCCAGGGCAGTGGGTTGTAGACATGGCACACAGAGGTGTGTGCCATGTCGACTCTTCACTTTGTTCTGCACCAAAACATGCAGCCTGCAAAGGCAGTGTGTGTGTGTAAAGGTACAGGGCCTCTAAGGGTGGCACAATAAGTGCTGCAGCCCTTAGAGGTCTTCCCTGGTCACAGTGCCCTGGGTACCTGTGGTACCATTTAACAGGGGCTGACCTGTGGCCAGAGATGCCAATTGGGTACAGTTTTGGGGAAAGAACACAGGCCCTGGGAACCTGATTGGCAGGGACACAGGACACATCAAGTCAAAGGGCATCAGTAGTCTGGCAAAATGTGTGGGGGGGGGGTTACTGCAACAGAAACCCACTTCCTTACACCGTGCACATGGCAGTCAGTCTTCAGGGCATCAAAAAGTGGTCTGACCAGCCTCAGTCCAGTTCACTTTCCTGGGCTGTGTCACAGAAGTCAGCTCAGTCAAGGAAACAACAATGGTGCCATTCCCCTTGACAAATCTCCCGTAATATCCTGTGAGACCTAAGATGGCCCTCACCTCAGTCTGGGTCTTGGGGGGCTCCCAAGCCAGAATGGTGTCAATCTTGGGTTGTAGGGGCGCCACCTGGATGCTGCCTATTTGGTGTCCCAAGTACACCACAGACCCCCGCCCTATGTGGCACTTACAGGCCTAAATAGTGATGCTTGCCTTCTGCAGGACTTTCAACATTTTCCAGAGGTGTTGCATGTGTTCCTCCCAGCTAAAGCTGAACACCGCAATGTCATTTAGGTAGGAGACTCTGAAACCCTCCAGCCCAGCCAACACCTGATTGACCAACCTCTGAAAGGTATTAGGAGCATTCTTCAACCCAAAGGGCATCACCGGGAACTGGTAGTGCCCCTCTGGTGTTGAAAACGCAGACCTCTCGTTGGCCCCATCGGTCAATGCAATCTGCCAGTACCCAGACGTTAAGGCAAATGTGCTGAGGAACTGGGCAGCTCCCAACCGATCAATGAGCTCATCACCTCTGGGGATGGGGTGCGCATCAGTCCAGGCGACGGCGTTGAGCACACGGTAGTTAACACAAAAGTTCTAGTGTGGCACCGAGTGCAGCAGCCTTTGGGACCAAGACCACTGGGCTGGCCCAAGGGCTTTTGGAGGGCTCTATCACCCCGAATGCTAGCATTATGGAGACCTCTTCCTTGATGCTGGCTTTGACCTTGTTAGTCAGCCTATAAATATTGTATTTTACAGGTAGACTATCCCCAGTATCCACATCGTGGGTTCACCAGTGGGTGACTCCTGGGGTCAAGGAGAACAGGAAGGCAAACTGTCCCAGCAACTGGTGACAGCCCCTCTGCTGCTTTGGGGTCAGTGATGGGAGAGGTACACACCTTCCACTGACCTATCTTGCTCCTGGGCAGACAGGAGGTCAGGAAGAGGCTCACTTTCCTCCTACATTCCATCATCTGTTGCCAGGAGCATGGTCACTTCAGACCTCTCAACTGAGGTTAGGTTCCCATGCAGGACCCTCAAAGGGTTCCTCGGAGATTGCAAGATCACGAGATAGGTGACATTACTCTTGCGCTCCACCGCCTCAAAAGGCCCAGTCCACTTGTTCTGGAGAGCACAAGACTCTACTGGGGCCATGACCCACATTCTGGCCACGTTGAAACTCAACCAGAGTGGAATTCTGGTCAAACCAATGTTTCATCTCTTCCAGGCTGGCTTCTAGGTTCACCTGAGCGAGCTTTCTGAAGCGCGCAGTCTGGTTTCTAAAGGCCAGCATGTAGCTAAATTCATTCTGGGGGGACGGGGGCCTCCCTGGGAGCTTTCTCCCAGCCTTCTTTCACTAGACTAAGAGGTCCTCTTAATTGGTGCTCATACAGTAGCTCAAAGGGACTGAACCCCAAGGCCTTCTGTGGTACCTCCCGGTAAGCAAAGAGAGGGCATGGCAAGAGGGCATCCCACTTACACCCCGGGGAGTCTGACAGACCCCCAATCATGCCCTCAGGATTCAGTTGAATCTCTCAACTAGCCCATTACATTGAGGGTGGTAAGGTGTGGTCAACTTGTATGTTACAGCACACTGTTCCCACAGAGATGTCATATAAAAATACATGAAGTTGGCACCCCAGTCGGACACCACCTCTTTGGGGAAACCCATGCGGGAAAGATGCCCATCAATTCCCGGCCCACTACAGGTGTGGTGATTGTCCTTAGAGGTATAGCCTCTGGGTACGTGGTGGCATGGTCCACCAAGACCAGGATAAACCTGTTGCCTAAGGCTGTCTTGGGGTCCAGTGGCCCCACAAAGTCAATACCCGCCCTATCAAAGGGCGTGCTGACAACAGGGAAAGGCTGGAGACAAACCTTACATCTGCCTGGCAAGTTCTATAATGGGTTGCAGATCCTCTGCACATTTGGGGCCACCAGAAGTGGGTGACAAGCCGTTCAAAGGTCTCGTCCTGCCCCAAATGTCATGCCAAAGGCACATCATGAGCTAGACCCAGTAGGAAGGCTCTGAAGCGCTGGGGTGCCCATGGGATGACCCAGGCTCAGCAAACCTAGGCTCCCTATACAGGAGATCATTCTCCCAGGAAATCCAGAAAGATCCAGACTAAAGACCTGCTGCCTGGTCTGCGGCCTGCCGCCGCAGACCCCCAAGGAAGGGCACTCCTGGTCTCTGCAGAACTCCTCCCTGGTGGGACTCCCTTCTCGCTGCCAATAAGTCAGCTCAGGTAAGTCTCCCAGTTCGGCCACTTGCGCCCCCTGTAAGTTCCATAGCAACCAACTCAGGTTCTGCCTCCTCCTGGACCGTGGGAACCTCTGGGGCTGGTTTCTCATGCCCCCTGCCCCTCCTCTTTCTGGCAGGGATGTGGGCCACTGTTTCAGGCTCCAGGTCCTTCTGATCACCTTGTCTGTCTGCCATCGACCGACTGGTCACACACGCCCACTCAGGCAGATCACCATCTACAGGTGTGCCTGGTGTTCCACCTCATGCCAAGGGGAATCCTCAAGGTCATTCCCTAGCAGGCAGTCAGCAGGCATAGTGGGGTTCACAGCCACCCTCAAGAAACCCGAGACCCCCACCAACCCCCACTCAAAGGGAGCCTGTGCCACCTTGTACTGGTGCTCGGATTTGTCCACAGCAACTACATGGTGAAACACATTGGGGACCATCTGCTCTTCAGACACCAGGTGACACTTTACCATAGTCACACTTGCTCCTGTGTCTCTCAAAGCCGCCACCATCTGTCCATTGATGGTCACCCACAGCCCGTACTTCTTAGTGTTCTCAGGCACGGGGGGCGGGGTTATCTGGACCATCTCACTGTCCCCTAGTGAGACAAGGTTCATGCCAGCTGGCTCCCACCTTACCCCTGGGACCAACTCCTCCCCAAGCATCATCAAAGACTAAAGCTAGCGAACGCAAGGAAAAAAATTTCAACAGAGGGATGATGTAATTTTTTTTCTCTGTTGCATAAAAAGGACAGTAGAACAAAATGTTCAAAATGATTCGACTTACCACATGGACAAAAGGGTAGGTGACTTATTGAGAATATGTTCATTGGGTACCCCAGCATTAGCGGAATGTAATTTAAACGAAATCTGGTCAGAATGTATCGGTGCTGTGTGTTCTCCACAAATGTGAGGTAGGAGCGAGCACCTTGGAGCAACTGAGGTAGCCCTTGATAAGCCATTACAGATTTTTTCCGTCTACATCTTTCCCACCTGTCTGATGCTGCTTTCATGTTAAAAAGATCTTTTAATCTTGATTTGGGAAAGCATTAGCAGAGGGTTGGGGTATCATTAGGCTGTCCGGAAATCGGTAAAAACCGACTGTGCCAGACAGTACCCTACCGGATGAAAATCAGCTGACCCGGTTTAAACCGAGTGTCACTGATTTTTATAGTTGTTGCGCCACTTGATGGAGCCAAAGCATTACAAACCATTGGCCTGCCTGTGGTGGCCTGGCACGGAGGTGTCAGGGGAAAACATTGCTTCTGCACATTGGGAGCCGAGGTGTGAATGGCCCAAGGGCCAGAGCAACACCAGGTCCCCTGCCTGGCTCACGTGGGGGGGAGAGGAGCTGTTGTGGTCTGCCGTCTGTTTTACTGCGGCCGCACCCGAGTACTTCACAGGTCTTTAAAAAGACCATTTACTTAACGAGGCTTTGTTGTTAATAAAGGAGTGGGCGATGGGGAAAGAGGTGGCACGCTCAAGTTTCTTGCTTGTTTTTTAAATGTGCGCGATTCCCCGTCTTCATTGAACTGCCACTCAAACTATGCAGCTGATGTTTACCAAGTCCTTAATCAGGGTTGCTAGGCTACCAGAAACGTGCGTAAGAAGCAGACACTGCACTAGTCAGGTGACCATGTCCTTCGTGGAGTGCTAGCTTAATTAATTATTTACAAGGATATTCAAGTGCTTTCTAAGTAGCAAAGTGCTTACCTTACATGGCGTCTGCCCATCGTCCAAACCTCCATCCATGTTTCGAATGAACATTACTTGTGTGCCCGGATCACATGTAGATCATTGGTGTGAGTTTCTGTTGCAGAGATCACATTGTGGATGGGGGCTGTCCTCCCATCTTTGTTACTAGGCTGGAGATGTCATCCACAAGACTACCGATCGCAGAAAGTGGGAGCCCCATGATATCCTTGAACGAGCGGAAAAAAGAAAGTTCCAAGACAATAGTAGTCTTCCACTGAACAGGCAGTCTCAACCTTTCAAAGTGGTTTTAAAGACAGACTGTGAGGGCACCAACCCTGGAGTGAAAAATAAGACTCCTCGCACAGGCAAAATGGAAACCCAAAGAATTATTTTGGGCCTAAAGACAACCTTGCCGCTTGCCAGCCTGCTTCGTAGTACGCCCTGCAATAAGGCATGGTGTTTTGAACATCAGGTGGGTCCCCAAGGACTCCTATTGGATCGCTCTCATTCAGCTTTCCAATGTGGTCAGCAGGAAAGGGTATTACCCAAATACATATTCAAACTCTAGCCAGGGCCCTAGCGAGATCTTCCTGATCTTTCATCCAGCAGCTGTGACGGGGAGAACATTGGAGTGCAGCGAGTTGGTTGTTCCGTATGTGGTGAAAGTGAAGGCCCATTTGGACTGCACCAAGGAAATGTGGCTGGCTGTGTCTGCCTGGCAGTGTGACTGGCACCTTAAGCCCAGGGAGGCAAGACATCATATATGGTATATCTCTTCTGCCTTTTATTTAAAAAATAATAATAATTGTAGTTAACATAAATAAAGACAGGTACATTTCTACTGCCACATTTCCTAAAGAAAACCTTATTTCAAAAATTAATTGCAATGCTCGGTTACAGCACCATTTCAATCAATTAAAACCTGTGCCAACTAGAGACTTTACATGATAGAATACACCGTTACGGCTAGGTGCTGTTGCTCAGAGCAATAGAGAGCCATTAAAGTTTCTAATATAGTTCTTATGCTCTAAAGGCGACCACACCAGCCTTCAATCACCAAGTCAATATGGGCAGAGGTAATATCTTGAAAGTGAATGGGAAAATGCAGGCTCTAGGAAATGGGAACGTATGTGTCCGACCGAGAGGCAGAAGAAATATTAATGTGACCCAAGCCATAATAATAACTTATTGACATGTATACTGCATGACCACGTACGGATGGTAGATTTAGAAAAGCGAGATTCAATAATAACATATCGTCCGGTTTTAAGCCGGGGGTCACACATGGCAGCGCCTGCTGAAAACATGTGCGAGAGGCGTGTCACCGGTGTTCAAGGAAGGTTCTACTTCCATGCAGGTCTGACTTTCATGTTTACTTTCTCTGTTTTCAAAGTATAGAGAGTCCGATCTTATACGCACAACACAGTCAAGTCTCATACAAACAGCACATCCATTCCCGGGGTGGGATCTCTCTGGGGGACTAGCGCCTATGCACACTGGGCTCATGAGCGGAACTGTCTCTTCTTCAGAGGGTGTAAGTAAGGTGAACCTCTCTTCCAAGTATCAATTCACTTTAATAACAATACAAATGGTAGCTTGTTTTATGTGGCACGTCATACCGCACTTCTGCCGTTTCTAAGCGCTGTACAGCACAGGGCTTTAATTGAAGTACACTTGTATTTCAGACACCTCGCAGTCGCAATAGACCTCACGCTCCATTCACTTCAGCAGCCACGGCAGTATTATATAGCGGGAACTCGACCCGAAGGTATTGGAGCTATATGTGAGCTGGGGGGCACCATATTTAGATATTGGCTCCTATGGCACAGGCGGCCAATGGTACCCACGCATAAACAACGCAGAAAATGCAATATATGCGCAGTCAGCCATTCCTTCGAAAGACACCAAATGAAGTGCCAAACAGCGCTTCGCGCACACAACACGTGTGAGGGCGCTATATCGATGATACAATGCAATGCAACACTCTCTGAGCAGGAGAGGGGTAGCGACTCTGGAACACAGACTGTAACTTCCAACTTGCTGAGTGACCAATTCACGCTTTCATTTAAAACAAGCATTTGCAATGCAATAGGTCTCGCATTTACGCGAGTTTGAGCTATTGACATTGCAAATAACAATGCCTTTTATTTTTGTTTTTAAAACATAAATAAAAGGCTTTGTCATTTACAATGCCAATAGCTTAAACTCGCATAAATGCGAGACCTATTGCCTTACAAATGCTTGTTAAATCTGAGCTGCAGAATCAAAGGACAATGGAAAGTATTTCATGACTGTATTAAGCTTCTGAAATGTAGAGCAGTATACAATTTCTGAAGAAAAATGGAAAAAGCAATAATAAAAGCAAAGCGTTCCATAAACACCGGTAAAACACTGTTTCAGTTGTTTTTTAATGCGCGAAAATGAGTAACCACTGAAAAGCACTGTTTTTTGAGGCATTGAAATCACTGGAAAACACTGAAAAAAACACCACCAGAATTTACCAAAAATAGAAACTGAAAACCGGAAAGCCTAGGTATCATATAGGTGTGCTAGCCCCAAAGATGTGAGGGTTTGTTGGACGTAGGATATCCAGGGGATTTTATGAACATGATCTGAATTCATGATGTCTTTTAAAATCCTTTGATTCAGGTCTACGGTGCTCCTTTTCCACAGCCACAGGGATAACGTGGGCAATTTAATGACATCACTGATATAGGGCAAGCATGCTTCCTTATGTGCATTGAAATTATTACAAGCTAGCGGGACAGACAAATTTGTCTTCTATGACTTGGAGTACCTCCACGTCCATTGTCCCCCAGATTGATGCCCCATAAGTGGCAAATGAAGACTTTTTGGCCAAATAGATTTGAATAATTTCCTGTGTTGGCTTACAGCCCAATTATTTTGAGAATCTGAAAATTGCGGTGATACTTTTGCCCATGTGATTCGCTCTATTCTGTACCATCTCCTTCCAGCTTTAAGATCAAAGACAACGCCCAAGTAGTTAAAACATTGAACTTGTTCTATTTTTTCCCCAGCTAGATAGAATCTCATCGGGTTCTTTTTGGCCCCACCCACCGCCAAATAAGAGTTTTCTTTTTGTTTACATGGAGGTCCAAATCGGACATAAAGGCTGAGCATTCTACAATGAGATTTTGGAGGGCCAAAGGAGTTCTTGCCAGCAAGACTGCATCGTCTGCATAACGCAGGATTAGGAGGGGAGTCGACTGTACTTGAGAGGCATCTTTCAATTTATTAGTTTGTTCATATAGAGGGCGAATAAGAACTGGGCCATGACGCACCCCTTTCAATTTTAAATGAGTTTGTACATTCGCCTTTCCTCCCATAGCGAACCATAGCAGTGGCATCAGTATATAGCTCTCTTATAAAATTATTTATCGCTGCCTCCTCTCCCATTTCCTCCATGATATTCCACAGTTTTCTGGGTACCACACAATCAAAGGCTTTGGACAGGTCCATAAAGGCTATATATAATTGGCCTTTTTTTTTTACTGTAGAGTACTTTCCCGCTATTGGTGTCAGGTTGAGGCACTGATCAATAGTGATCCTACCCTGCCTAAAACCGTACTGTACTTTGGCAAGAATCTTCTTATCCGCTACCCAGGTTTCAAATTTGTTTAGCAGTAGCCTGCCCATAAATTTAGCGGTACTATCAAGTAATGAAATGGGGCGATAAGTTGGCTGGGTTTGAGGCGTCCCCTTTTTTGTGAATCGGAATGATCACAGATTGTTTCCAAGATGGTAAGGGTCCAGACCTGGCTATCGAATGAAGAACAACAGTCAGTAAGGGGGACCAGAATGGATTATTTGTAAGAAAGATGTCCATAGGGACCCCATCAGGCCCTGCTGCTTTCAGGGTTGGTGACTGGGACAGGGTAAGTTGTAGTTCCTCAAGATCGAAAGAGAAGTAAGTTTTGTCCTTGATGTAAAGACAGACAACTGATGAGTGTGACTTGCCTGGCTTTTGGAATATGTCCTGGAAGTACATTATCCATGAATCTTCATCTATTTGTACATCCAGAGAGGGCCCGCCCTTATCTGTCAAGAAGGATGAATTAATCACCTTCCAAAAGGCTTTGCTATCGTGGAGAGAGGATGCTTGCTTTAAAATTTTCCCACGCCTCGGATTTAAGCTGCCTCAGCCTTCTTTCCCTCGCTAATTTATAGAGGTTCCTCAAGGTACGGACATGATCTTTGTCTCTGGGTAAGGTTTTTAGGGCTTTTTCGAAGGTTTGATGAGGCTACTGAGCAGTTCTTTTCGAACCAGCGATGCTGGGGGGCGATGCATGTAACGGGCGAGTTAGTTGTGATTTGATATTAGTTAGGATGTTACCAAACGCTTCAATCACCTGAATATTATTTGGCTGTGGATCTAGACACAGAACGATGTCCTTATAGTTTGACACTGAGGTTTGTGAGAAGCTTGGTCTCATCTATTTTATCCCATTTTCGAGTGAAGCAATTTTTTCTAGCTAAAATCAGTTTTGGTGCTAGATTGCCATTTCTTTGTCTAGGTTCGTTCTAGGATAAGGCACATGACAGCATTGCATGATCACTAAATTCTGAGAATTTAACCTTCATCTGGGTAAAACTAGTTTTTAGAATATCAGAGGTGATTATATAAATCGATCGTAGAGCTACGTTCTGTATTTTGAAAAGTGGGAAATAATTGCCCAGTGTCAGGATCGACTTCATTACGGAGCTCAAGTTGCCATGTCATCAATAAGCAATTTAGAGCGTTACCCTGAGTATTATGGTGAAAGTGGGTGATAGGATCTTCCTTATGGTCTACTATCCCACATAGCTTTGCTTCGCTTCTTGGGCATGCTTTTGAATTAAAATCTCCCATCCAGATAAATCGAAAAGGATTTGGGTGATGCTCAACTAGGTCCTCTATAGTGTTGCCTAGGTGCTCAACTACCACCTCAGGGTGTATAAAATTGTTATAATAATTTATTAACATTAAGTCCCAGGTATCATAGTCTTTGATACATTTTTGGGATCTCCCAGGTTTCTTGGGCGCAAATAATCTGGAATTCTGCCTCACTTTATGCCACTCTTCGTTGTTCCTACTATGTTCCAGGAGGGTAGGATATAGTTTAAGTTATTTCCTCCGAAGATGGAATCCCTTACATCATTGTGGAGTAATCCTAAAGGGTGGGTACCGGTACACCTGCCCTGCCCTGCCCTGCTTCCCCGTTGGTCTCGTTTGAAGCACTATTTTCCTCACTTTCATTGCGCTCTTGCTGGATTGTTGTCTGACATCTGAGAGTCGTTCTCGAGTCAATCGCAAGAATCCAGATATAATAGTGGGGCGAACCTATTGGAAGTGAGAAGACCCATAGTTTCATTCATCAGTGGTCTACTACCACCTATGAGGGGTTCCATAACGTTGTTTGATGCCTTGTCTCGTGGGGAACTAAGCAGATTATAAAAGAAACCCAGCGGTACTGGGAAGATCTAGGTCGCTGCCGTGTGCTAATGATGGTTGGAATAATAAGTCACCCACGATCCGGGGGCTATCAAAGTTTAAGACGATATAATCACCCTTGTAAGCCTTTAGAGTTGGACCTACCCAAGAGGTTCTCCTAGCCATGATGACATTGTTCTGAGCTAGGTGCCCTGATCTAGTGTGGTTAATGAGCCAGTGACGTGATTTGTCCATGAGCTGAGTAGTGGATTCTTTTTGTCTTGTTCTTAACATTGGAGCATTTACCAAGATTAGAACAAAGGGGCAGGCCGCAGGAGGGAGGTTGTGGGTTAGGTGATCAGTTTCCTTCTGGTGCTGTATAGTTTCTCTCAGTGGTCCAGCCTCCTCCGGGCGTGGACGGGCCAGCCCTTGGCCCGGGCTTCAACCGGGCGCTGGGCTGCGTCGCGCTTTTCAGCGCAGGTGAGGCCAAGAGGATCCTGGTACTGGTAGTCCCCAGCGGTGACCAGCACAACCCCCTCTTCCCAGCAGTGTCAGGCAGATGCAGTGGCGGCTACACCACTCAACAATGCGAACTTTAGGTAGGAGGCTGTACTATGTGAAACCTCCTGCTTTATGTTTAGCAGAAATGAATAGAGCACTTTTGTATGGTACTGTGGCAGATGTAGAACAGGTTTGTGATGATGTGCATTTTTGTTTCTTTGGTCCTCAGCAGGATTCTGATCGAAAGTCGAAGTACAAACAGCTCCAGTAAAGTTGATTCTATTAGCAGAGTCTGATCATCCTTTGTGAGGGCTGGAAAGCCAGGAATTTTTTCAGCCAAACTCCTGGACACATCGATAGAAATAGTCAAAGGTTATAATATTGTTAAATGTGTTCTGAATCTGCGCCTGCCGCAACGTCGTCAGTATCACAGAACTGGCTACAGGGGCCTGTGATACCCTTAATTCCAGTGCCAAAAGGTTTTAGAGTGATGCATGTGGAAAAGTTTGTCACAACAAGCAGGTTTTCTTAGGAGTACCGTGCGGAAGGCACTGCTGATCGTGTCTCGCCAAAAACCTCCTCCCCAAGCACTACACTGGTCAACCCCGTGACTGCGCACCAGTGAGTGTCGGTGCCCACTTAGGATTCCCCTTTATGGGGCCCTTCTGACCACATGCATAACATTTGTGGGAACCCCCTCTGTAGGCTTTCCTGCAGAGATCCATGGCTTTTTCCCAACTGGTTACCCTGGGAACTAGTTTGGGGCCCTTTAGAGAACTCCTTCTGGTTACCCTTGTTCCTTCTCACTGTTCTGCTGGGGACCCTGCCAACCTTTGACCGAGTTCCCCCCATATCCCTTGTACTTGTCCAGCGGTCCACCTCCTGAGTAAGCTTCCTGGGATCAGTTAGCTTGCTATCCATCAGATGCTGTCGCAACTCTGGCAAACAAAGACTATACAAGTGCTCCAGTGCAAAAAAATCAATGCAATTCAATTCTCCGTTATTCAATCTTAGAGAAAGATCATAAAAGTACAGAATAAAGGAGATACATTAAAATATACATACAAAATTATCACAGTGTTACAATCTCAAATGCTACATTTCATGATCCTAAAAACAACAAAATTAATATTTCATCTGATCTCCATAGATTTTCTGCTTCAAATTGCCATTTTATGGTTTAATTCTTTTTTATTAAGAGCTGCAAAAGATAAGTGCACCTTATGAGAGTCACGCAGACCCGGCTGGAGTGGAAAGCAACATAACAGTATCTCAAAGTAAACAATTAACGCACGCCCCCCACCCACCACCCGAAGAAATGAAAGGAGGAAAGGAAAAGAAAAAGTGTAAGCCACCCCCCACGGTCCAGATTGGTGAGAGCGCGCCAGGCCGTGTGTCAGTCCTGGTGTTCGCGCAGTTAGGAGGCGGATTGTGGTGCTGTTGCACAAGTTACTAACTTGTGTAACGATATATCTGTAAGAGACAGTAGTTAGTGACAGATTCCTTACCTTAGAATATCCCCAGGCGTCAGGCTGGATCCGGAAAGTTTTTGCGTAGCAGTACCCTTGCGCGTCGGTAGGCGGCGTCGTGCGGCTCCGTGTCCGTCGTCGGCGTCGTGATCGCCGGGATGACGTCGCGGGCAGTACTTAAACGCCGCCCCTGCGCGCTGACGTCAGTTCTGTACACGACTTTCCGCGCCAGGAACGCAGAGCCATGCAAGAAGCTGACATAGGTGTCTGAAAAATACTAGGGCCCTGAAAGGGATGTCCTTAACCCTAGAAATCAGTTCGCAGAACGGGGAGGATGGGTGGGGCGGTAAGGAATCTGTCACTAACTACTGTCTCTTACAGATATATCGTTACACAAGTTAGTAACTTGTGCATCTGAAAGAGACACGTTAGTGACAGATTCCTTACCTTAGAATAGATACCCCAGCAAAACCAACCCCGGTGGTGGGTCTGCGAACAAAGATCAGACAAGGAAGTCCTGGAGGACAGAACGGCCAAAGAAGCCGTCCCTCCGGACCGGACTGTCAAGGCAGTAATGCTTTGTAAACGTGTGCAGCGAGGCCCACGTAGCTGTCTGACAGATAACCGGCAGCGGAACACCGCGGCCCAAGGCCGTGGTAGCAGCCGTTGCCCTGGTGGAATGGGCACGCAGCCCAAAAGGAGGCTCCTTCTTAGCCAAAGAATAGCAGGTCTTGATGCACAAGGTAACCCAGCGGGAGATGGTTCTCTTGTGCACCGCCCGACCTTTTTGGCGCCCACGTAGCCAACAAAGAGCTGGTCATCCACCCGGAAGTGTTTTGTGCGGTCGATATAGAAGGAGAGCGCACGTTTTGGGTCCAGACGGTGGAGCCTCTCTTCCTCTCTGGAAGGATGCGGAGGCGGAAAGAAGGTAGGCAAAGTGATGGTCTGCCCAATGTGGAAGGCAGTAACCACCTTTGGCAAGAAGGACGGGCGCGTCCGAAGAACAACCTTGTCTGGATGAACAGACAGAAAGGGAGGTTTGCAAGATAGAGCCTGGAGCTCACTCACCCGCCGAGCGGAGGTGATGGCCACCAGAAAGGCTGTCTTCAGAGTCAGAAGACGAAGAGAACAGTTATGAAGAGGCTCAAAGGGAGGTAAGAACCAAGTTCAAGTCCCACTGAGGCATCACAAACGGAACAGGAGGGAAGAGGTGTGTAATGCCTTTTAAGAACCTGTTAACAACAGGGGACTTGAAAAGGGAGGGCTGATCAGGGAGCCTGAGGAAGGCCGAGATAGCACAAAGATAACCCTTGATGGTACCCAGGGCAGAACCCTGTTGGGCCAGAGAAAGAAGGAACAGAAGGACCTCAGAAAGAGGGGCAGAAAGGGGATTCACAGCCTTTGCTGTGCACCATGCCACAAATTTGTTCCACCTGCAGGCGTATACCACCTTAGTGGAGGGACGCCTGGCTGCCAGAATCACATCACAAACTTCGAGAGGCAAGTCGAAAGGAATCAACTGCCGCCGCTCAATCTCCACGCAAGCAGGTGTAGACTGGACAGGTTCGGGTGGAGGACCGTCCCCTGCTGCTGCGACAGAAGATCCTCCCGAAGAGGCAGACGGATCGGGGGATCTACGCTCATACGGAGTAGCTCGGGATACCAAACTCTTCAAGCCCAGTCCGGAGCCACAAGAATGACTTGGGCCCGGTCGTGCCGAATCTTCTTCAGCACTCTGGGTAGAAGTGGTATAGGCGGAAAGGCGTACAATAGACCGCAACTCCACTCGTGACGAAAAGCGTCGCCGAGCGAGTGCCGCCTTGGAAATTCCAACGCGCAGAACTGATGACATTGCGCGTTCTCTTCGGTGGCGAATAGATCTAACCAAGGCTCTCCCCACTGTAGAAAGAGTCCTTGCGCCACTTCCGAGTGAAGACGCCATTCGTGATCCATCATGCACCTGCGGCTGAGTTCGTCCGCCCTGGCGTTCAGGGAACCTGCCAGGTGTTGAACCATCAGGAACATGCCCAGATGTTCCAGCCATGTCCAGAGGCGCAGAGCCTCCTGACAGAGGGTCCACGACCCACCCCGCCCTGTTTGTTGCAGTACCACATGGCGGTGGTGTTGTCGGTGAACACCTGCACTACCTTCCCTTTGACAGAGGGAAGGAATGCCTTGAGTGCAAGTCGGATCGCCCGGAGCTCCAGAAGGTTGATATGGAGCCGGGACTCCGCCAGAGACCAGAGGCCTCTGATCTCCGCCTCTCCCATGTGACCGCCCCATCCCAGAAGGGACGCGTCCGTCACAACTGTGTGCTCTGGCTGGGGAAGGGAGAGGGATCTGCCCATGACCCATTGCCGGTTCGAGAGCCACCACTGCAACTGTTTTGCAGTCCCCTCCGAGATCTGGACGTGATCGGACAGGTTGCCCTGGTGCTGCGCCCACTGGAACTTCAGGTCCCACTGCAGAGCCCGCATATGCCATCTGGCATGATTGACCAGCAGGATGCAGGAGGCCATGAGGCCCAGCAGCCTCAGGGTCATCCGTACCGAAACCCAGGATAAAGGCTGAAAGATCGGAATCATAGCCTGAATATCCCGGACTCGCCGTTCGGGAGGATAGGCCCGAAACTGCGTCGTGTCCAGAACTGCTCCGATGAAAAGGAGCTGTGGAGAAGGAATCAGATGTGACTTCGGCACATTGATGGAGAACCCCAGCGAGTGCAGGAGTTCGGCCGTAGTCTGGAGGTGGGAGATGACTGCCTGGGACGAGCCCGCCTTCAGCAGCCAGTCGTCGAGGTAGGGGAAGACTGAAACCCCTGCCCGGCGCAGATGAGCTGCGACCACCGCCATCACTTTCGTGAACACCCGAGGGGCACTGGTAAGGCCAAAGGGAGCACGGTGAACTGAAAATGCTCGAGGCCTACCGTGAACCGAAGGTAACGCCGGTGGGCCGGCAGGACGAGGATGTGGAAATAGGCGTCCTGCAAGTCCAACGCTACCAACCAGTCTCCAGGGTCTAGGGCAGTCAAGACCTGAGCTAGGGTGAGCATCTTGAACTTCTCCTTCCGGAGGAAGCGATTGACGTTCCGGAGGTCCAAGATAGGACGCATGTCCTCCTTGTCCCTTTTGGGCACCAGAAAGTAGTGGGAGTAGCAACCACGCCCTACTTCTGGGGTCGGAACATGCTCGATGGCCCTCTTGGCCAAGAGGGCCGTGACTTCCTTCTGTAGAAGCACCAAGTGATCGCCTGACATGCGGTGGAATTGAGGTGGCATGGCTGGGGGGGTGGTCTCGAAGGGGAGGGAGTAGCCCCTTCGGACAATGTCCAAGACCCACCTGTCCGAGGTGATGGGACGCCAGTGGTGAAGGTGATGGCGGACCCTGCCCCCTACTGGCGTGCTGTGCACCTGAAAGGATGGACTAGGAGGGCTTGGAGGCCGCGGACGGGTTGGAGGTGGTGGCCTGACCCGCACGCTGGTTGCCCGAACCGCCACGGCGGTATCCACGTCCTCGGCCACGCGAAGACGCCTGCTGCGCGGGCCGGTGGCTGGGCTGCTGGCGTGACTGGGCGCCCCTTCCGTGGCCACGATAGGGGCGAAAAGCAGAAGGTAGCGGAGGGCATGTAGCAGAAAGGCCCAGGGACTTGGCAGTAGCCCGTGAGTCCTTAAAGCGCTCCAACGCATGGTCTGCTTTGGAACCAAAAAGACCGACTCCATCAAAGGGCATGTCCATGAGAGTATTCTGGACATCCCCTGAAAAACCAGTGGTTCTCAGCCAGGCGTGGCGACGCAGCGCCACCGTCGTTGCAATAGATCTGCCCAGCGAGTCGGCGGTATCAAGGCCACATCGTATGGTGTATTTGGCCGCATCCCTTCCTTCCGCAATGGCGCGGGAAAGCAGTGTCTGGACCTCCTCAGAACACTGGGGCAAAACAGTCGCCACCGAATCCCACAAGGAGTGGGTATATCGGCCCAAAAGACAAGCGGTGTTGATGGACCGCAAGCCAGCACTGGAGGAAGAAAAACCCTTCTTCCCAAATTGATCCAGGCGTTTGGATTCCCTATCCGGAGGGGCGGTAGGGAAGGCGGTTTGGGAAGCGGAGGCTTGGACAACCAAGCTCTCAGGGGTGGGGTGGACAGAGAGAAACAAGGGGTCGCCCGGAGCTGGGCGATGGCGTCGGGACACGTTCCTATCCACAGGAGCCCCTGTGTTGGGCTTGGACCAGGCGCCCAAAAGAACGTCAGTAAGTGCATCGTTAAACGGCAGCACAGTCTCCAAGGAGGAGGCCGCCGGCTGAAGCACTTCTGTCAAGAGATTAGTCTTGACCGTCACCGTAGGGAGTCGGAGATGTAAGGCTCCAGCTGCCCTACGCAACACCGTTGCAAAATTGGCTCCCTCCTCCGTAGCCACGGGAGGAGACCGGCGCCGATGGTGGTTGCGGTACCACCGGAGCCGGGATCGAGGCCGGGGCCGAAGCCGGGATCGAGGCTGGAGGCACGAGCGACGCCGGGACCGGAGTCGGCGGCGACGCCGGGGCAACCCCATCAGGGCCCGCGGGGCCCGAAGGCGCACCGGAGGGACCTTGAGGCCCGAAGAGGCGGGCCATGGCCGACAGAAATTCCTGTATTTGGGCCGGATCCGCCCCCGAACCCGGGAAGGACGGGTATTGCGGGGGCGACTCCACAGGCATGTCCGGGGCCGCGGGGGCGGGGATGGTGCCGGGAGGGGCCTCAGCCGAGTCGCGAGACCGGCGAGGCGAAGTCCTAGAGCGATGATGCTTTTTGGACTTCTTGTGCTTAGACTTACCGGACGACGAAGACTTGGATCCCGACGACCGGTGAGGACTCCGCGACCGACCCCTCGACCTCTCACGCGACCGGGGCTTGGAATGGCGCGGAGCCGACTGCCGGGCCTCGAGGAGCTTTCGAGACCGCTCTCGCAAAGCTTTCGGGTTGAGGGCCCGGCAGTCGGAACACGACTTCGTGTCGTGGCCTCGGCAGAAGAGACACTCCAGATGCGGGTCTGTGATGGACATCATCCGAGCACAGGCGTCGCATCGTTTAAAGCCGGGCATCCCTACGACACCTTGGAGTCGATTCGAAGAAACAGTGAAAAAATTCACCAAAAAAGTTAGTCAAAAAATGACTAGGGCACTGCTCTTCCCGGATCTGCGCTTGCTGGCGCGGAAAAAGAAGAACTGACGTCAGCGCGCAGGGGCGGCGTCTAAGTACTGCCCGCGACGTCATCCCGGCGATCACGACGCCGACGACGGACGCGGAGCCGCACGACGCCGCCTACCGACGCGCAAGGGTACTGCTATGCAAAAACTTTTCGGATCCAGCCTGACGCCTGGGGATATTCTAAGGTAAGGAATCTGTCACTAACGTGTCTCTTTCAGATAAGCGCAAGAGACGTAGATATCTCGGGCATGCCAGCTCCCGGAATTCTTGTGCGAGCAAAGTGAGAAAGGGCTGCCACAGGTCGCTAAAGGAGGAGCCTTTCCCGGCCAGAGTAAGAGACAACTTTTCCATTCCCAAGACATGCCATAGTCGTTGGTACCACCCCGTGTGTGCCGGGGTGCGGGAGGTCTTCCAGTGAATCAATATATTTTGGACAGCTGTGCCTAGAGCTATAGCTATCTGTTTCCCTCGTCTAGATTTTAGGGGATAGGTAAGGGGGTTGGGCACCCCTAGGAGGACATATGCGGGGAGTCTAGGGAGTTCTGTATCAAGGTGTTTGTCCACTTCGTCCAGTATGTGTGTCCAGTAGGTCCGGAGGTGTGCACACTCCCAAAGCAGGAGGACCAGTGTGCCCCTCTCTCCACATCCCCTCCAGCAGTCCGGACTCTGTGTTGCATCAGCTTGGTGGAGTCTCTCTGGGGTGTAGTACCAGTGATAGACTAATTTGGTGAATGTTTCGGTGAGACCTACGTGTGTTGCTGTGTGGCGTGCCCTATAGCATGCCCCTTCCCATTCCTCGGGAGTGAGTTTGCGCCCTAATTCCCGTTCCCAACGGGCCCGCCCCGCATGATAAGTGTGGGTGTATCTGGATTGTAGCATCTTATAGAGATCCGAAATCAGTTTCTTGTCCGAGGTCCGTGTTATGAGCCAACGCTCGTATGGCGTAAGGAGTCTCGCCGCCTGTGTACGGTTGGCGGGGTGCATGGCCCAGTGTTGGACCTGGAGGTAGCGCATGCGTTCCGTCTCTGGGAGACCATAGTCGGCCCGAAGCTGCGGAAAGGAAATGATGTTTCCCTTGGCAAATAAGAGACCTAACGCGCGACATCCGGCCTCTCGCCACGAGTGAAAGGATTGGGAGGCTGTCCCGGGGCAAAAGTCGGGGTTATCCAAAATCGGCATAAGCGGCGAAGGGAAGGTCGTGAGGTCGTGGCGTATGTTCGTCTGGTCCCAGACCGTTAGGATTGTACGTGTCACCTGCGAGGCATAGAGATTGGGGGGGCGATGGGCCTTCAAGAGAAAGGGAACCTTCATGAGAGAGGTGCCAGCAACAGCTCGGTCCTGGAAAAGCCAGTTTTTCTCAGATTCGGCCCGGCTCCATTCGACCAGATATCTAAGCTGTGTAGCCTTGTAATAGAGCGTGAGGTCCGGGATCCCGAGTCCCCCTTCGTGAGGTGGGAGAAAGCTGACTGCTCGTTTAAGTCGTGGTTTACGTCCCTGCCAGATGAAAAGGGAGAGGTCCGATTGCACCTTCTGGAGCCAGCCGGTGGGAGGTGGCAGGGGAAGTGTTTGAAACAAATAGAGGATTTTAGGAAGCACTGTCATCTTTATCGCGGCGACGCGCCCCAGCCAGGAGATCTGGTGATGCCTCCACCTCCGAAGCTCAGAGCGGATGGGAGTGTGGAGGAGCGAGAAATTAGCTAGTCTCATGTCCTGTAGGGTTGGGGCCAGATATATACCCAGATATGGGACGGTGTCATCATACCACCGCAGGGGATAGTGGGCCTGCAAGTCAGCCCTCTCCTGTGGTAGTAGTGAGAGGTTAGGGCTATCGATTTAGTCAGACTGACCTTGAACCCCGAGGCTCCGGCGAAGGTATCTAGTTCCTCCAGGAAAGCACCCAGTGCTCTCTCAGGATTCGCTAGAGTGACCAGTACATCGTCCACGTACAAGCTGATGGTGTGGTTATCCCCCCCCAAAGCGGATGCCTGTGATCTGAGTGTGGTCTCTGACCCTCTGCGCCATGGGCTCCATATAGAGAGCAAAAAGTAGGGGAGATAGAGGGCAACCCTGTCTCGTTCCCCTATGAATTGGGAAGGGAGCGGAGGTGTGCCAGTTAATTCTTACCGTCGCCGTGGGAGACCCGTAGCAATTAAAAATATGGGTTCGCATTTTCTCCCCCAAGCCTATGCGGGCCAATACCTGCTCAAGATATGGCCAATGGACCCGATCGAAGGCCTTCTCCGCATCGATCGTGAGAAGCATGTACTTCCCCGGTATGCGGGAGGCTTTTTCAATGAGGTGAGTGACCCGTTTCGTATTGTCGCTTGTCTGCCGTTGCGGTATAAACCCGGCTTGATCGGGGTCCACTAGCCCCTGCATATAGGGGGCGAGCCGGCTCGCTAGAATGCTGGTGTAGAGCTTCAAGTCTATGTTCAGGAGTGAGATAGGCCAATATGAGCCGCATTCTGCTTTCTTTTTCCCAGGCTTGGGGAGGACGACTATCGCCGCCTCCAGCATGGAGGAAGGGATGGCCCCCGGCTCCGCAAAAGAATTAAAAATCCGGGTGAGCAAGGGAGCAAGTATTGCGCAAAATTGTTTATAGAAGGCCGCTGTGTAGCCATCAGGGCCGGGAGATTTACCCAATTGCAGGCGAGCAATGGCGGAGATAACCTCCTCCGGCCTGATCTCTCTTTCGATATGGGCTGCCTGGTCCGATGTCAAGGTGGGGAGGTGGGCCTCAGTTAGGTAAGAATCGATGTCCGCCTCGTCCAGAGGCTGGTCATCGTAGAGTTGAGCATAAAACTTGCGGAAGGCGTCGACAATAGCCACGTCATTGGAGCATGCATTACCCGTGCCGTCTCTGATTTCTTGGATGCCCTCCCGTAAGCGGACCTCACGGAGCTTGTGCGCAAGGAGGCGGCCACATTTATCCCCGCCCGTGTAGAAGGAGTGTTGTAGCCGCATTGCAGCATATTCTGCCTTATCCCGGTCTAAAGCCGTCAGTTGCTTCCGAGTGACCGCAAGCTGTCGCCAAATACGGGGGGCTCCGGCTCGCTGGTGCATCTGCTCCAGTTCCCGCACCTTTTGTGTCAGCTCCTCCCGTTTTGCCTTGCGATCCGCATTATCCACGGAAGCGATAGCGATGACCTTACCCCTAATGACCGCTTTAAGGGCCTCCCAGCGCATGGAGAGAGCAGTGTCTGGGGTGTCATTGTGCGAGAGGTAATCCTCTATTGCGCGTTTTATCTGGGTGACCGTGGCTGGTCTGTGCAAGAGAGCGTCGCGAAAGCGCCAGTGTCTGGCCAGTCATCGGATCTGTGGGAGCGCCATCGTGATTTCCGCCGGGTTGTGATCAGACAGGGAAGCCATTAGTATGTCGATTGAGAGTGTGGCCTCGTGGAGAGTTTTTGTACCAAGAAAATAATCAAGTCTCGCGTAGGTTTTATGGGTGTTGGAGTAGTACGAGAATGCCCGCGAGTGAGGGTGTTGGTGTCTCCAGAGATCTTTGAGGTCTAGGTCGTGCAGTCTTGTGAGACATGTGGCGGAAAGAGCACCCACCTGGCTCGTGCGCTGTGCCGACCTGTCAAGGTCATTGTCAAATACTATGTTGAGGTGCCCCCCTAGTAATATGTGGCGCTCCTGAGTTGCAGTGGCAGCTGTAAGAGCATCGTGCAGAAAGCGTTCCTGTCCCTCGTTAGGAGCGTAAACCGAGCCCACAACCACAGTGTGACCCCCGTATAGTAAAGTGATAGGTGAGAAGTATGCCCTTGATCTCGACTCCCTTCTGGGTCGCCTTCCCCTGGAAGATGTGGAAGAGAAGAATTGGGTAGGGAAAGCGCGGGACCGAAACCGGTGGCAGTCCTTAGAAAGGAGGTGGGTCTCCTGAAGTAGGCAGATGTCTGCCCGCGTACTCTCTAGGTATGAGAGAAGTGCCCTGCGCTTGATGGGATTGTTGAGTCCTCTCACATTGAAAGTGAGAACCTTAAGTGAGGGTGGCGGCATCTTACACAGAGATATGGGTTAACATCAAGCAGGAGCAGCAGAACTACCAGGGCTCCTTAACGCTAGCGCGAAAATAAAGGCCTCGTGGTGCACCATGGACCGGGCCCTCCCCCCCCCGAAGCAAAGGACAGCGAAGAGGGATAGGTAAAGTGAAGAAAAGAATAAAGACCCATGAGACTTGAAAGAGAAAAAATGAGGCACAACTGGCGCCAAAAGGGAGAAATAAAGAGTCCGTGAGTACAATCGTTAGTCCGTCATCCCAGGATGAACAGGAAAAAGGTCTTTGGGGTCGAATGGGGGCCAATGGGAACTCCCCCCCCCCCCCCTCCCTCCGCCCCCCGAACATCAGTGAAAGACAACATCATGGCAGCTGGAGTCAGTTACTTGCTATTTATGTTGGCCAGAGCTCCCGGCAACGCTGCTAGGGCAGCCTGCTGTTCCTTCTTGGCCTCCTGCGGGTCCGGTCGCAGGGACGGCGACGCTGCTGCCGCCTCCACCCCGGGCGGCCGTCGCTGGAGTCCTGATCCGAGCGCTCTCCATCGTCAGCGTCCCCTTGAAGAGGGATCCCCAGAAGTTTACTCGCCTCAGACAGGGAGCGTAGTTGGAACAACTTCCCCTCATGGCAAAATACAAGGCGGAACGGATGCCCCCAGGAATAGGAGATGTGTCTTTGGCGCAGGGCCTCCGTGATGGGCCGAAAAGTCCGGCGTTTTTGGAGAGTGATGGCGGCGAGGTCTTGATAGAGGGCCAGTGGTTGGTTATGGAAAGTGATTGGTTGCAGCGAGTGGGCTTTACGGAGGATGTCTTCCTTGGTGCGGTATTCTTGAACGCAAACCAGAATGTTCGCTGGAGGAGCTGTCGGTGCCCTGGGGGGGCCTACCCTGTGCGCCCTGTCCAGTTTAAGATCAAAGTCTGGAGGATTGCCCAGGACAAAGTTGAAGAGTTCTCGAACATAGCCGAAAATATCGCCTGCCTCCTCGTCGGTGCCCACTCCCCTAATACGAATGTTGTGTCGGCGGGAGCGGTTCTCGAGGTCCTCCAAGTGAGATTGGACATCCACCTGTTGCTCATGGATCCGCAGGACCTCCTGTTGCATGGCTGCAAGTTCGGTGTCTCGGGTGTCACTTTTGGTCTCCAGAGCCGCCACTCTTTCCCCTATATCGTCCACATCCTTGCGGATGTCCTTGATCTCCGCCGTGAGATCGCGCTTCACCGTCTGGAGGTCGTCCCGCAGGGCGGCGAACAGTGATACCAGGAAGGCCCAGGTCACTGGCGCCTCCGTGGTGGTGGCCATGAGTGCCTTCGCTCCCTCTCGGCCGGGCTCCGCCGGCCCCGCGCTCTGGCAAAGAGATCCTTGAGTGAGTTCTCCTTCGGAACTTGCTTGTCCTTCCTGCCCCGGGTGGATGTCATATTCGGCCGAGTTTGCGGCGTTGTCCCTTACGGCCACGGGTCAGGACCCGCGAGCCGCCTCCGCCGGCCCCAACTGCGCCTATCCGCGGAGTCTAGGACAGATGCAGGCGTGCTCACTCTGCCGTTCACAAGAGCCAACGGCGCGGGGTGTCCACCGGCGGTCTGCGCCGCTTCCTCCGGTGTGAAGCTCGGCCAACACCCCTCGGGTCCGCAAAAGGAACAAGCAGGATGTGCTTGGGGACAAGGGCGAGGGACAACAGCAGCCCACCGAGACGAAGCGTCTCTCAGTGCGTAAGGCCAAGGACGGCGGGCCCGGCGCGGAGGTCGGCAGTGCGTTGCTTACAGGGCCCCGTTGCCTCGTTGAGTCACGTAGACCCACCGCCCAGAACAGGTCCAAGGCGCCCCAGGGAGTCCGGCCGACCAAGGCCAAGGAGCCCCAATGTTCTGTCCAGTAGGCCTGCCAGCCGCGGAAGGCAGCTCAGGTGGCACCGCCGGGGCCGGACAACAGGGATTGCTACGAGGGTGGGGCGTGCAGCAAGACTCACCGGCGAATGTCACTGAGGTGCTTCTCTGCGTGGAGGCCTGGGACGCCCCAGGAGGGCCCGGTCCGCTCGTGACAGGCTCCCGTACTCTCAGGGCTCACCGCGCTCTTAGTCTGCCCCCAGAGGGCCCTCACTCACGTCCCGTAGGCCTCAGGAGCAGGCCCGTAGATTGCAGCAGGAAAGGCCGGGGCGGCCGGGCCCGCCGCCGCAGGGCACCGTGTTGCTGTCTCGTGCTGTGGGCCGAACTACCCCCCGATGGCCACCTCCCCTACCGCTGGCCCCAGAGACGTACAGGTGATGTCGCCTCCTGCGGCCGCACTTTCGCGGGCGGCGACCCCCACCGCGGCGAGCGGCAGCCGCAGTGACGGGGCGCGGCACGCTGGGTCCTGCAGCAATAGATCACCGAGCTGCTGAAGCGTGGTTGGATCAGGGCACTCCAGACGGGCCGCCACCGCCAGCTCTAGGTTGCTCTGGGCCTACCTCCTCCCGGGCACAGGCCGCCGAGTCCTCCACTCCCAGTCCAGAAATGGCGGGCGCCGTGTCTCCAGGTGCTCGCGTCCGCCGTGCACTGGGCCTGAGCGGAGAGAAGAGGTCCCGGGGGGCAATCACAGTGCCCGCGAGCGCCGCAGCCCCTCGCGGGTGGCCGCCGGCAGAACGATCCCCTCAGCTGCAGCAGCGCTGCCGTCCGCAGCGCGTCGGCGTCCCCCGTCCAGGCCGGCCCTCATCAGTAGCCAGTCACAGCACCACCGGGGTCCCGGTAATGTCAGCAGTCGGGTCGCCGGGAGACTCAGGACACCCCCCCCAACCTCAGGTCAGTGCCATGTGATGGGCTCCGGTGCCGGAATTTATGCTCATTTGTCGGCAGGCGGAGGAGAGGAGAGAAGGCACGTCCTAACTCTCCGCCATCTTGGCCACGCCCCCTCAAACTGCCATTTTAAGGAAACAGGAAACGTTACACAGATTCCTGGGCTATTTGACAATTAAAGATAAATTAATGACGTCCTGCAATGTCGAAAAGCAGGCTTAATCAATAGAGGTTTAAGACATAATTGAAAAACTTGAGATAAAATCCACAAAAGAACATAAAGTGCAATAAAGACAGTTCTGGCTGGTCATAGCAGGGACTGGGGAGGGGCGAGGACTGTACTCCACATGCCTTGAGTTTCATAAAAACAAGCTAGGCGCCAAAGCATCCCAGACCTAAATCTAAATAAAAGGGACCTTTCCCAACGGGTTAACTCTAGTGTTAAATACAAGGCAATGTCGTGTGTTGCAAACATAGTATAGTAATAGCAGATAGTATGCTTACTGGCAGCCTCCTGAATCCTCAATGTAGTGACATACTCCAAGAAGCTATGCTTAACCAATTTTTGGTACAATTGGTGATCAGATCAGGGGCCCTAAACACTTCTGGTATGCCAATATCACCCATAGTTTAACATATATATCTCAGCCAAGGTATGGTAGAGCCCCTATCCAATTTCAGACAGTCCTCAATAACTGCCCTGTTTAGGCTAGCCTCCTTATTACTCCAAACACTAACCCATAACAAATGGGGAGCTAATTTGTTGCAATCTGTTATGTACTCTAATTTTAGTTCGGAGTGCAAAATAAAATTAGCACTTGAGTGCGGAAGATTTAGCATTTTCCTACAAATTCTGCTCTCTTCCACCTGCACAGGTGCTGTGTTATGAAACCCCCAAATTCCGGCTCCATAGGTGGCAGTAGGTACACATTGCATTTGATAAACTGTAAGAAAGGGGGAAATAGTAGCCCTACCATCCCTCATAGCAAGATTAAAAATGGAGCCTGCTGCCCTCCCAAGAGTCCGACGTGCTGTGTTTACTTGCATCTGCCAGGAATTGCTAGCATTAAAAGCCAGCCCTAGGTAACAAAAGTTATTAACTGCACTTAGCTGCTTATCACCCAGATTTAATACTGGCACAACTTTCTTGCCCGTGCCATACGCCATAATATATGACTTTGCAAAATTGGTTTTCAAGTCTAGGGTTTTCATAAAAAAGATAAAAGATTCCACCAAATTGCAGAGGGCTCCGGCTTCTGGCCAGCAACACAGTATCATCGGCATTTAGTAAAGCCGGCACAGCTGAATTAGAGGTTGTTGGAACATCCTTGGTCGAACCTAATAAGAGTACGTTCAAATCATTAATATATAAACTATATAAAATGAAAAGTAACGGTGCTAACACACACCCCTGGCATACTCCTCTGTACAAGGGAAAGGTATCAGAGAGTTCGCCTAATTGACCATTTCAGACTTTTACACTCAAATTTTCATGCTGCCATTTAAAAATTTAGCAAGTCAATATCCACCCCCAACTTAATTAGTATCAGCCATAGTTTGGGTTCCATTTACACAGTCAAAAGCGGTGGAGAGATCTATGAAGGCTAGGTACAGTGGACAGTACCTGGCGACAGTATACTTACTTACTTACTATCAGGTGTAAATTCAGGCACTGATACACTGTACTCGACCCCGGGCGGAAACCGTATTGACAGTTAGTTAAAATACTATTATCTACAGCCCATGTCTGCTATCTGGTTAAAAATAACTCTTTCCAGTATATTTATGGAGCTATCCACCAAAGAGATAGGTCTATAACAATTTGGTGACCCCCTATCACCTTTTTTAAAGATAGGTACTATTACGGATAAGGACCACGACTCGTGGATAATACAACTCAATGGGTTATTAAAACGGTTTGTAAGTAGTGGCCCTCCGAGTTTGGGATTACATTTAAAAAGATCCATGGGGATCCCATCAGGACCCCGTGCTTTACTACCAGCACTTGCTTGTATAGCATCTTCAACTTCACCGATGGTAAACTGTAATAAAATAGGGTCAGAAGAAGAGATAAAGAGCCATTTTAATAAGGTAAAAACTAAAAAAACTTCTAATATCTTTAATTAACAGAGCCTGAAATGCCGGGCTTCCCATATTTATTATGGATATTATAAGACATAAATTAAGCTTCACCCAGATGGCAAAGCCTCCTTTAGCTCTCCCATAAGGGGAGGCAGTAGCAGGGCAAGAGAAGCATGAGAAACCATTACAAGTTATGGGTTCTAAAGCCCAGGTCTCTTGGAGAGCAATGAAATCATAATGATTTATAAAAGCAAGCCAGTCCGGGTTAGAGATCTTACTTCTGAGCTCAGCCACATTCCAGCTAATCAAAGCAAAACTATTGGGTGCACTTAATTCTTCTCCCTGCATCACTACTACCGAAGATATAGAATTGTCAATTGAACTAGTAATGATTTAATTAACCACTATATCTGCGACAGGAACAATTTCGTTATTACTTGTTTCCAAAGCAACCATTCCATTATATCCAAAGGATGATTCAAAGGTATTGACCCAAATGGCCTTGCGTTGAGTACTAATACCATTAACCGTAAAATCCAGGGCAAAAGCAAAGCCATCATTACTCTTATGCAAAGCAATCTTTTCATTAGTGCCATTAGGTGATTTACAGTAATTGACCCCAGAGGTCTCTATCTGAAAATTATTTGCATTGGCCCAAATGTCAGAAACAGGGATGGTTTCAACACTGCTATTTTGCAGCGCAGAAATCCTTATTAATTCCAAAGATGGTTTACCAGCATTGGGACAGGGGGTCCGAACTGGGGATCTATAAAACGTCAATCCTGGTCATCCAAATTTACTAAGGGAGCAGAACGATTAGTGCACCCAATATTAAAATTATTAGTAAGTGCGACGAAGGACCCTTGAACAGCTCAAAGTGTGACTTGGAAAGGCGTGGTCTGTAAAAGAAAATAAAAACAAGTGGGAGAGTGGGAAGGTCACTGTTTGCACCAAAAGGCTACGAATGCCAGGACAGAATTCTCTCCGCAATCATTGGGTATCTAAAATTCACAATAATACAGTCCCTGTAAATACTCTTAAGGGAAGAACCGACCCATGCGACATGACGTGTCATTAAGATGTTATTATGATCCTGCACACTAAGGTTTGAGTTTTCACCAACCAATAACATAACTTATAATGGAGCTCAGTAGGACACGCATAGGAAAGTTTTGAGGCAGGGGGTACACCCGCTAGGACAATGACATATGGACAGCATGCAGGAGGCAGGTTAATCACCGATAATTGGTGGTGCTTTATCATAGGATGTGAGCCCCTGGTTGTGTTAGTCGATACTTGGATAGGGGCAACAGAGCCTAGAGTACTCGAGACTGGAGCTGGTGTTTCCAGGGCTTATTATACTGCATATTAGGCTGTGTACGCCGTAGTAATCTATGACAAACATTAGGCTTTATTGCTGCCTACGAACTATCACTTACTGAAACGGGAAGAAGTTCTGAACTGACACATCAGCTGTATTAACACGTTTATACAAGGCCTGGGACCCTTTCTGGGAGGCCTTTTGTTGCTCCAGGCTAAATGATACAAATTTTCCATAGTGGACTCCAAACTATCCAATCTATCTCTTCTAGGCTTCAAACAGTTGTTTAAAAATACAGTAAATTTACACAACATAATTTCCCACATTTAGTCCTGCGTATCTCCCATATGGTGTGCAACGTCAGAACTTGACTTTGGGGTGGGAGATAATGATATCCACTCTGCCAGACGCCTGGATTTATGCTTGCGCTTAACAGCCGGTGGATTTGTAGGTGACGAGATAACCAAAGGAGCCACATTAGTCTTGGTTACGTCAGTTCTGCCGGAGTGATTAAAAAAAAAAAAAAAAGTGATTTCAAATTGGGGGGATCCCCCTTCCCCCCAGTGACAAACGCCTCTCAGTTAAATCAATCTCCTTAGAGACTACGCTTACCGTTCTTGCCAAGAAAGAGTCAATTGTGTTCGGATTGCTTCTTATATTCACCTTGGTGTTAATGTCCCTCTTTTTGCCTATTTTTCACGCAATAGGATATGAGTTATTAAAAAATATTGAGCTTACCCCAAGTCTCTGCTTATTTCCTTGTAAGCTCCTCGGATGCGAAACGTTTCAAACTAAGGATTCACAAGGAATTGTTGCACTTACTCCCTTTAGAAATCTCCTTATATCCTCAATCGCGTGCCACTTGAAAAACCAAGGTCGGGGGCCCAGCCCAGCCTCGTCCGGCTGCAGACGGGCACAGATGGGACCGCTCTTGGCCCGGACCACGGGATGCCTCTCGAGATTATATGGCGCTCCGGCACCCAAGAACAACATCACGGCCTCCAGGCTGGGCTGAGAATGCTGGGGGTGTAGTCTCTTTTTCCCCCCAGCAACAAAACGAGTGGCAGCAGAAGAGTGAGGGTCCCAAGCTGCAGGACGTCTCTCAAGATTATATTGCGCTCTGGCGCCCAAGAAAAATGTAGCGGCCTCCGGGCCAGGCTGAGAATGCTGGGGGGTGTAGTCTCTTCCTTCCCCACAGCAACACAACGAGTGGCTGATAGTCAGTTACCTTGCTGCCCTTTATCCAACCATCCAGTGACCTGCAAAAAAGTTTCACACATTCAACCCACATGTTAGACTCAACCTTTCTAAAAGATCTGAACTTCTCCCTATACTGCTCAGGGGTGAGCCCATACTGAAAACAAAGCTTCTTTCATGTTGAGATAAGTAAGGGTACCCGCCTTCTCCAGGGGTGTCAGGATGTTCCTACCATTGGCCTCAAAGTGTTTCCACAAGCCCGCTCCCCAGTGCTTCTCTGGGACTTCATTCATGCAAAGTGCTGCCTCGTAAGCTGCAAACCAAACATAGAAGTCCTTTCCTTTCTGGAAATTCTGTAGCAGATTCTTTGGAATGTGTACCTTCCCCACAGACTGCACCGGCTGCACGCTGCCACCATTTGAACTGGACTCTGCCTGCTTGGTCTTAATATCCAGTTCCTTCAAACTGAACTCATGGGCCAACAACAGTTTTCTCTCTTCTAAATCCCATATTTTGTAAAGCACAACTTGTCACCTCGAAGGGTACCCAGGCGCTGGGGGCCGTCGGGGAGATTAAGTGAGCTATTGGCCAGTCACATGATGCTGAGCTGCCGCCAGAGATCGAACCGTGAGCCCCGTGCTCCGGAACCAGCCGCTCCGGCTGCTGCTCCAAACCTCTCCCCGAGCTCTTCCAGGGGAAGGGGCTTCTCTTTCACCTGCTGTTGGAGCTCCATTTCAAACTTTTTGCTCTCAAATTTGAGCTTCTCCAGCTCTCTGATGCTCCCTCTCCTGTCGCCTGTCCTCCAGCTCCTCTGGGGACAGGCCTCTAGAAGACACAACTGCCAGGAATGGAGGGCCCTCCCCCACTGGCAGATCTTGAGCTCCAAACTCCCCTTGCTGGTTCTGTGCATCCAGATCCACATTCTCATCCTGAGTCTCCCCAGCCTCTCTTGCTGCCCCACAAGGACCTCACAGCCTCCTGCAGCTCCTCCTTCCTGGCGGAGCTTTTCATTGGGCATTCAAAATCTTTGCAATACTGTTTGAGTTGATTCACTTTGTAAGACTGCAACTTCTCAATCTCAAGCACACATTTTGCAATACCACTTGCTGGCTCACTGGAGAGAGATGGTATGTGGATACTTCAAGGGTTATCACAAAAATAGGACCAAAAGTCAAAAAGCTGTATGTGGTTGTATATTACACTGCACTCAGTAGTAGGGTACACTAATCACTATATGTCAAGTGCAAATACAAGCCCAAATCCTCACTGCTGACCACCAATGTTAGAAATGGGGGTCTCTAGTCGGCAGAGGTATGCACCTTTGTCCAAGTAGGGACCCTTCCTTCTAGTCAGGATAAGGGAGTTACACACTTTAGATAACCCCTGCTCACCCCCTTGATAGCTTGGCACGAGCAGACAGGCTTATCCCAGAGGCAATGTGTAAAGTGTTTGCACCCACACACAGAGTAACACAGTGAAAACACAACAAATGGACACCACACCAGTTTCGAAAAATAAAGGCTCTTTGCTACGAACCATGACCAAAACAAAAAAAAATCCAACATACACAATTCAAAATATGACTTTTAAAAGGTTTCAAGCAATTTTGTCCATAAAAAACTATGGATGTGTGACTTTTACACAAAGTACTTCAAATGGGTCAAAATCCACAAGGCAAAACAGCCGCAGAGGAGGCAAGCGTCACAAAACACAGCAATGCATCTGTTCCCGAGTCCTTGGGGAGGGGACGCAACAGTTCTGTTGTATGCAGGAGAAGTGATCCGTCGAATCCGGACTTTAGGGGGGGAAGTGATGCGTGGATTCCAAGACGGTTCTGGTCTACGGGTGATGCTTTAGAAAACTTGCTGCACAGGGGCGATACGTGGAAAGCTGGACACACTGAAGTTGATGCGGCGGCAAACAGACGCTCCGTCGATTTCTTTAGCTGCGCTCCCACGATGCGTCGATTCAGGGCCTGCGTCGGAGCCAGTGCAAGGATCTCGTACTTTGGAGATCGGAGCACAGGACTCGGCGTGCAGCGGTTCTTCAGGCTGCTAGCAGGCGCTGCGTCGATTTCTTTGGCTGCACGGTGGCAGTGCGCAAAAATTTCCTCCGCTCGGCGGTGCGGCATCGGAAAAACAGGAGCTAGAAGGGCAATGTGTTGATTTTCTTGGTTTCTTCAAGCTTTTTCAGCTCCCAGCACCAGGAACAACCTCCAGAGGCCCTGAACTGGAACAGGCACCTCCTGGCAGGTCAGAACTCCCAGCGGTGGATTTCAAGGGAGCTGGTGGTGAAGTCTTTGTGTCCCTGAGACTTCAGAACAAGAGGCAAGCCCTTGGAGATTCTTCACAAGCAGGCTCACAGTAGAGCTCCAGTCTTTGCCCTCTCCTTGGCAGAAGCAGCAACTGCAGGCCAACTCAGCTCAGCAACAAATAACAAAGGGGCAGTCTCCTCTTCACAGCTCTGCTTCCTTGGCAGAGGTTCCTCTTGATTCTAAAAGTACTCTAAAGTTCTGGGGGTTTATGTCTAATATTTATACCCCATTTTCTCTTTGTAGTCTTTCTGGTAAGAGTCTCTGAGCTCAGTAAAAATCAGTTATGTCCTCCCTGGTCCAGCTTCACTACAGGAGGTGGAGACAGCATTGTGCAAAGCATACACAGCCTATTCAAGTGCTAGTGAAAACTTCTCCCACCACTCTATATGCAGAAAGGTCTATTAAGCCTGGCTATGAGTTACCCAGGGAAGGCAGGACACACCTGAACCCCCCCTTGTGACTGTGTAGAGTGAATGCACATCCCCAGCTCCTGTCACTCCAGAACCAGAACGTGAATAAACAAACAAGCAGAGGCACACAGGATGGTTAAACAAGAAAATGCCCACTTCCTAAAAGTGGCATTTTCAAACATGCAATTTAAAAACCGCCTTTACTAAAAGGTGCATTATTAAATTCAGAGTTAAGAGAGCCTAAACTCAGAATCTCTAGCTGTTCCCAACTGAAAGTTACACTTGTAAAATGTTACAGTGCAGCTCCATGGTTAGCCTATAGGAGAGCTACTTCTAGCACTAGTGAAAAACGAAATACAGTATTTCATTATCAGGAAATGCAAAACACACCAGTGCATGTCCTACCTTTAATATACACTGCACCCTGCCCATGGGGGTACCTTGGGCCTGCTTTGGGGGTGACTTACATGTAAGAAAAGGGAAAGTTAGGGCCTGGCAAGTGGTTGCACTTGCCAGGTCAACGTGGCAGTTAAAAACTGTGCGCAGACACTGCAGTGGCAGGTCCGAGACACATTTGAAAGGCTACTGGCGTGGGTGGCACAATCAGTGCTGCAGGCCCACTAGTAGCATTTGATTTACAGGCCCTAGGCACACACAATTCACTTTACTAGGGGCTTACCAGCAATTCATATATGCCAATCATGGGTAACCAATTAGAATCACAATTTACCCAGGGAGCACTTGCATTTATCAGCAGTGGCAAAGTGCTAAGAGTACCTAAACTAGCAAAACGAAATCCAGCACACAGTCCAAAAATATAGGAGGTAGAGTCAAAAAAAGACAGGGGAAGGCACAAGCCAAGGATGCCAGATCTAACAACATGAACTTACTGTTCAAGTATACATCAGTCCTTTGGTGTGAGCAGTAAGACCCACTGTGCGCGATAAGCAAACATCCAATTTGTGCATACACCTGCTACACACACTGTTCTCCCACGGGGGCTTAACACCCATAAATGTGCAGCGGGACATACAGCTTTTGAGCGGGAAAAGGGAAGGGTGTTTAAAAAACAAACAACGGTGAGAGGTGCGAAGCACAGGGACTGCAGAGACATGCACTCAACAGTAAGAGTGCATGTTGAAAAGTAAAAGATAAAAAAAAAAAAGGCAATTTCTTTTTTCAAAAAGAGTGCCTGCAGTGGAAGGACACTGGCCACCGGAAGCAGTACTTGGTCCATGCTCCATTGCATGACGAAGATGGAGGTGAGGGGCAGGTGCTGACCGATTAGGAAGCAAGGGAACGAAAGTGCCTTTGGAGCCGGCCACAAGTAATTAAAGTGACATTGAAGCCAGCCAATGGTAATTAAAGGGAAGTAATGGGCAAGCTTTATGCCCCTTTTAAGATGTGTTTTTTTTGTTTTGTTTTTTAAACAAGAGGTTTCGCAAGCACAGCGTTAGCGTTGTGCAGGCGAAACCTAAAAATTAGCACAAGCAGATTGTAGCAGTTGAGCAGCAAATGTTATACGAGTACCCTCAACAGCAGAAAAATCTTGGAAGCTGATTTTTGGTAAGACGATCCTGAAGACGACAGCTGCTCCTCCATAGTTCTTCTTAGTTGGACTTTTTTTTAATTTTTTTTAAAGCATTTGATAGCCAAGGGACTAGACTGATGACCAAGTTTCAGAGATGATGATGATAAGGTCTAGGCCAATGTCAGAGATCAGATAATGAATGTTCAGGCAGCAATCATTAATTGATCTTGCATTGATGGGGCATCACAATAGATTGTGATTTACGGATTGCACCGCATGAAGTAAACAAATATTTAGGAATGTGGCATTGACAGACACACAAAACTAATCATTATAATCGTAGAGATGTCAAAAAAACCTAGAAGGAGCTGGAGGACTGTGATGAAAAATGAGTGGAGAGACCAGACATTATGGCAGGGCTATGCAAGGGACAAAGAGAATAAAGAAACCAGGCCACATTTTTACAAGTCAAGTATTACTGTATAAGCTCAAACAGATTACAGGGCTGTATGAGACAGCAAAGGCAGTTCAGACAGTGCTACAAAGCAGTAAGATGGCATAGACCCATAGGATGGTGGATAATATGCAGCAGGTGCATTAGAAGAGAGAGAAGAGAGAGAAGAGAGAGAAGAGAGAGAAGAGAGAGAAGAGAGAGAAGAGAGAGAAGAGAGAGAAGAGAGAGAGAAGAGAGAGAGAAGAGAGAGAGAAGAGAGAGGAGAGAGGAGAGAGAAGAGAGAGAGAAGAGAGAGGAGAGAGAAGAGAGAGGAGAGAGAAGAGAGGAGAGAGAGAGAGAGGTGTGTGTTTGTGTGTGTCTCGCTCTCAAACTGTGGTAAAGAGCTGTAGGTGTGGAAGGTCAAGACCATTAAAAAACGGAGTAGAGTTTAGGAACTTGGTGAAAACAATGATGAAAAGTGAGCCATATGAATAAAGAGGTTGAAAAAAAAGTTGAAGGGAGCCATGGTGGGAGGACAGAGTAGTGAAGTGAGCAGAAAAGTGCCCTTGGTCACAGACAGCAACTAGTGGTGATGGGATCAGATCATACAGCTCAACCAGAGATGGCTGCCTACGATGGTTCCACGTTTACTAGTGGTGGCATGGACATTGACAGAAATCGATGAAGAGTGCGAAGAAGTGGAAAGACGTGATGTGCAATGGGGGAGTATATGAAAGTCAAAATTAGAGTGAGAACTGTAGATTTTGTAATTTTACTGGTTATTCTGTTTGCACCTTCTTGCAGCTTTGCCATTCTATTGCTGTTGAGTTGCTCCTCTCGTCAGTGTTTTGCCCAATTTGAGTTGTCCGGACTTTTGGTCGGACTTTGCACTGCGTGTTTGCTTAGCACCTCCACACATTGAAAATCAGTAATCCCTCTCCTTCAGAGTTATTGTTTTCCTGTCATTTGTTTTTCCTTTCACCATCATCTTAACCTTTGTCTAACCTCTGAATCAATTCAGCAATAAGCAGTTGAAAGACGACCAGTCAACCTTTATGAAACACTTTTCATTAACTGCAAGAATAAGTCCACCTCAGGCATCCTGCTTGCTAAAATAGCCCAAACAGCACAATGCTGCTTTTTGTGTGTCTCTAGCTGAATATCGAATGGTACAGCTATCACTTCACTCACTCTTGAAATCTGTGGATATAAAGGATGCAAGTTAATGGAAGCCACAGCGACTTTAACATGGGATGACATCAAACAGCCTTGGATTAAATGTTTTTGTAATACTTCTGTTACTAGACCTCTCTTTTGCTTTTGACCCTATTCATCACCTTCATTGCTGCAGATACAGAGGGGGACAAGGCACATCCCTGAGATACATTATCTCATTCCTTTCTAACAGATCCCTCATCCCATCACTACCTCCTTTGCACTACGTACCACTCCGCAGACCAAGTCTCTTCATTAACGAGCATCTTAGGCCTCTCCTCGAGTTCATCGCCTCTTTCAAATGCTACATTTATGCAGATGACAAGCAAATCATCTCAAAAGTTGAAATTCAAGCGGATGTTTGTTCCTGTTCCATAGAAAAATTCTTCCAGATGGTTGACCACTGCGCGCTAAATTCGCACCTCAGGATATACATGTTGAAATATGAGATACTAGTAGGCGGAAACTGAACAACAATCACCCATTCACCATCTGGTCAGAGAATGTGTCCTACTGCCAAACTTTCCAATCCAAGTAAGCAATCTAGGGGTTGGCATGGGCTTTAATTTCTTACAGCTAAAACTTGATGAAGGTATCAAGGAATCTTCTACATAAAGTGATTTCTCTTTCACATTTTCCCTTAATTGGGTTTTCATCAAAGGGTAGTTCTTTCCCGTCTGGACATCCTAGACCCTCACCACCTTCACAAATTTCAGAGAGTGAATTCATGATGTGGCTGCAAGACAAGTCCTTAGTCTGCCTATCAGGCTAGGATTTCACCAGTCCTTTAGTAATTCACTTTCTGCCTGTAGCCAAACAAGGCTGAATTAAAGCTATGTGCATTACAAATTGAGCATACAAATACTGGACCTTTATTTCTTGAATTAAAATTTTGTAACTACTGCCAAACTTGATATCAATGATCTTCTTAGCCTTATCCTTTGCATCCCTCTCTTTAAAATGTCTTGCACTGGCAGAAATTTGTCACAGCAAAGTGCATGGGAAAACCGCTTCTCACCGTAAATCATAGGATCCTGCAATGAAACTCGATGAAGGAGTACATCATCTTTCATTGAGTTCAGCTTTGCAAAGATTCTCTTTATCTGTTTGCCCTTGTCAGGTAACAAGGTTTATCTCTGAAAACACCTCTTTATTTGGCCAAGAGGTAACTGAGAAACCTTTTATCACTGTAATTTTTGTGTGACCCATGTTTCCTTTAAAAAACATACAAAATGTAGACCATTTGAAAACTTAAAAAGGAAGCATAATTACTGCTGCCTGCTCCTGGCCCTGGGCACACAAGAAACCTGCAGAGGAGAAGAGGAAGAATGTACAAGGTGGTGTAGGGTGCACATTGTTTCATGGGGAAAGAGGAGTAGGTGATGATGTAGGTGCAGGAAGCAGGGTAGGGGTAGCTGGTGGTGCAGGATGTAAGGTGGAGGAGGTTGTGTAATTGGTGTGCAAGGAGAAATGTAGAATATGTAGTAGTGCTGGACGTGGGATGTTTAGTGGAGTGAAGGATGGGTGGGTGGGTGATGGGTGGTATTGCAAGAGGTGGAAGAATTAGGTGGTGGTGGTGGTGTAGGGTAAAGGGTTGTAGACAAAAAGTCTTGGATACAGGTGTAAGTGCTGGTTTTTGTAGACCTGTGTCAGTGGATGTGAAGTTGATGATACAGATTGCACTATGGGGCACAGTACAGGTAGGTACTGTTGCCTGCTACTCAGGACACAAGCAGCCTTGGCATGCTGAGACTGGTCAAACAGCACAGGGTCTGTACCAACGTGGAGATGTACCCCCAGGTTCCAGAATTGCCAGGGAGACTGAGGCAGCCGTCCTGCACAATTCTACCACCAGTTCAGGGGTGCTATCCTGCAACTGGTTCTCAGCTCAGGGTCTGTACCCTGAGGCTGAACAGGAGACTGGGTTGGGCTCTCCCAAACCCGGTCTTTCCCTCTGGGATCCTTTACCTTCCACCGTGGAGAGGTACCCCCAAACTGTCGCAGGTGTCCTACACAATTCACCCAACAGTTCAGGTGTGCTATCCTGCAACTGGTCTCCCAGCCCAGGGTCTGTACCCTTAGGCTAGACTGGAGTCAGGGGAGAGGCTTCCTTCCCCATAACCCCTCCCGGGGCTCTGTACCCTGTCACTCGGAGCAGCACCCCCATAAGACAAAATGGTAGAGATACTGCTAGCAGTCGTCCCTCTCTCCAGGTCACGGGGGACACCCTGAACCTGGTCCTCCAACCTAGGGTCTGTACCCTGCGGCTGGACCTGTGCCTGGCATGTCAGGACTTCCGGGAGAGAACAAACCACCCTCCCTCCCCAAGGGAAACACTTCCTGGAAGTGTTGGGTAAAAGACTGCCTGGCACAGGTCTCCAGCCCTCTGTCCATCGGACAGTGCATGAAGACCCCCCTCAGGCCAAAAGTGGCCTCACCAGGGTCAGTCCTGGGGTGATCTGACCTCAGAGCTGGCCACCCCTGACCCACGGGCCTCCCACTGGGGACTGTCTCCCCTCCTCACCCATTTCTCTGGACTTGTGCACCCTCCTCTCTGGAGTGGGGCAGCCAGCCATCAGAACTGGAGGGACGCTGGTGAAAGCCGCCCCCCTCCCACCCCCCCAGCTCTCCTGACCCTAGGAGATCCCCCTCAGTGGCTAGCCTCCTGGAACAGACTAGGCCCCCATCCTGGTGCTCCACCTAGGAACTCTCCAGATTCTGGGTCTGGGTTTTAGGCAACCTGTACCTCCACCGACCCCTACCTTTCCTCTTCCGAGAAGGGACTTGGGACCCTGTACCCCTCCCCTGGGACCTATATAGGCTACTGCAAACCTATCCCACCTCCTTCGGTTGGGGAAAACCTGAGCCACTCCCAGATGCTTCTTCAGACCTTCTGGACTCCACTAAAAGGTCTGCCTCCGGTGCAAGCTCACTGGGGTCAGAAAACTCACACTTCACCGGGTGTTGGCATAGCTCTGGAAAACAGGGACTGAACATGTGCTCTCAAGCATCTAAATTACACAGCCGCTCAAATGTTAACCAACCTACCCTTCACCCAACCATCCAGTGCCTCAGAAAAGTGCCTCAGAAAAGTACCTCACATCACCCTTACAAGACTGGTGAGACAGTGTCTGACTGTTTCTGTCACTCAACCTACACTCTTCTGGGCGGTCTCCATATTCACTTAACTGGGCTTCTACCATGGGGGAACCCATCTCCAAGCACTTCTCTTCTAGAGCCAGTAGAGTATCCCTCCCACTGCTAGAAATATTACCCCATGTGCCAGTTCCCCAATCCAACTCAGGCACCCTGCGCACCACTGGAGCTACCTCATGACCCTAAACGCCCTGGTGTATGTCAATCCCCTCCTTAAAGTAGGGCACCAAGTCTGTGGGTGTGAGTATGTCTCCCTCAGTACTGGACATAACACTTTAGCTGCCACCATCTGTGATGGACCTAGCCCTCCTAGCTTCCCAGTCCAGCTCCCTCACTTTGAGCTCATAAGCTAAAATCATTTCCCTTTCCACCAGTTCCGTTTGCCTTTTCACCTGCTCCAACTTGAGCTTCCTGGTTCTCTGCCCATTCTCCAGCTTCTCTGGAGACAGACCTAGGGAGGGACCACTGTTGCCTGACCAAGAGGGTACCTCCCCCTTTAACAGCTCCTGAGCCCTCAGCACATCTTCCCTTTGAATTGGCTCCTCAGAATGCCCATTGGCATTCCTGGCTAGTACCCAGACCCTCAGCGCCTTTTGTAGCTCCTCCTTTTTGGTGAGGCTTTTAACTTGGACTTTGAGGTTTTTGAAAACTGGCTTCAGTTCCTTTATGGTGTAGGTTTCCAACCTATCCTTCTCAAAACCAATTCTAGGGATGTAACTAACGATGCTCTTGACTGAGACATGATGCAGTAGGAAGTTTAAGTTCGAAACAAATGGAAAGACCAAAAATAGACCAAAAAGAAAAAACACAGTATGTAGTACGTAGTAGTCTGCGATATGATAGTAGTGTACACCAATCACTGTAGGTCAAGTACAAACACAAGTCCCATTCTCACTGCTGACAAACAATGTTAGACATGGGGGCCTCTAATTGGCAGGTTTGTACCCTGTCCAAGTAGGGACCAGTCCTTCTAGTCAGTGTAAGGGGATTACACTGTGAACGTATTTGCACATAACACACAGTAACAGTGAAAACACTACAAAAGGACACCACACCAGTTTTAGAAAAATAGCTAATATTTATCTGTGTAAAACAAGACCAAAACAATAAATATCCATCCTAGGATACCCCCCAGTACAGAAACCCTTACTAAGCGCACATTGACTAGACATGGATTGAGGGAGGTTGGGGATTTGTTTAAAGACTCACGACTGTGCACCACGGAGGAACTCCTTTCCCATGGGTATGCTCCCTACATGGACAGATTCCTCCTCCATAGGGTCCGGGGATCCCGGATTGGGGCAATTCCGGACGCTGTGAGGGAGCCAGCTGATTTTCCCCCTCTCACGCTAGTTACAGCTTCACCGGACACGTCTATATCACCTGTCGTTGACTCTCCGCCCTGCAGTTGGTGCCAAGGCGCGTGCAGCCTGGGAACGGGATCCAGGTCTACCAATGACTGACAAAATATGGCAATATTGCTTCGCGCACACACGTTATATATCGAATAATCATCGCCATAAACTCCTACACTTTAAATACATACATCGAGCATATATAACCCCACAATTGTTGGCCAAGATGGATCCCAGCGCCTCACAAGCATGTGCGAGGTGTGTTGCTGCTAATGCAGATTTCTCACATCTTGCATGGAATTGCGGGCCAATTCTGGCATACTGGGGGGAGATCTTCCGGCAGCTATCTCTCATGGTCTAACAGACCTTACACCCTACACCATTGACAGCATGTAGGAAGCTGACTCTGTATATACTATACCAAAGTGAGGTGTAGTGTGCACAGAGTCCAGTGGAACCCCAAAGGTAGGCAGAGGTAAAGTTAGATAGCACCTCATTCTCTATTTGTGGTAGTGTGGTCGAGCAGTAAGGCAGTATCAGAGGACAGTGTTAAGCATTTGTTGTACACACTCATTCAGCAAATGAATTCACACACTCAAAGACTGAACTTCAGACAAATTGTTTTTGTATAAAAATATTCTTTTAGTTATTTTATTTTCTAGAACCAAGCAAGCCTGGCACAGGTAAGCAATAAGTACTTTACAGTAGTAATGCAGTTTGTAAACAGTTTGAATTGTAATTGTATATGCGCTTTGTTTTGAATTACAGTATGGTTGCAGAAAAATGCAATACTTTGTAAATTCAGTACATAGACTTGAATGGGCTTTTCAGTAAAATACCAGGTAAGTTACTTTTTGGATTACTTTTCTTACACTGAGTAGTATACCTAGATACTACTCTGGGACATTTTCTGTAAACAGGTAAGTAAAATCGTTTTTGTTAAACAGTACAATTTTAAAGAATTTCTTTAGGTTTTCAAACTCCAAAATTAGAAACTTTTCCAAGAAAAACAGTCAATGTTATCCTATGGAGGAAAATAGTGTTATCGGTTTTAAGGTAAGTATTTGGTAGTGGGAGTAGAGGTTCTGGGGTAGACTCAGGGGTCCCCCAGGGTCAAGGATGCACTCTTGTTACACCCTCAGCGGCACTAGGGCGGCCGGGTGCTGAGGCCCAATGTTATCCGGTTGGTGGCTGCTTACAAGCAGGCCACTGGGTTGTGGGAGCTAAGCTCCTGGTGTTAAGCTCAGGGCAAAGGGGGATCCTGTTTAGCACAAAAAGTGCAGCGGCGCAGGGGTGGCTGGGTGCAGGGTGCTGGTTTGGCGTCGGGTGCCCTGTTATTTTCAATGGGGATTTTCGGTTTTGGTTTTCAGCTGCAGGCTCGGTCCAGGAAGACTTCCGGGAGGAACCAATAGCTGGGCAGGTAAGTTGGAGGGCTCGGGGACCTAGGTGCACCTCTGGTTCTCTTCTCCAGGGCGCAGGGCGGCTGGATGCAGGGGTGTCTTTTGAGGTCGGATTTCACCTTACCGGGCCACTCGGGGTTAGTGGGGTCTCCGTGCAGAGGCTGCAGGCGACGTCGGGGAGTCCTGGAGGGGTCAACCCACAGTGGACTCGGACTCTGGAGAGCTGGGGGACCTCGCGGGGACCGTTGGGCCACTCGGGCCGTAGGCGACGGGTGCAGTGGTGGTTCCAGGCATCAGGTTTCTTTGTCCTCAGCAGGCTCGGAGTCTGTCTTTGGAGTTTCTTTTGAACAGGACTGCTGTTCGCAGGAGATCCGGTCTTTGTTGAAGGCAGTCAGTCCTCCCAGGGGTTTTGGAGGCTGCAGGACAAGTCGACTTTTGGCGCAGGATCTCCGGAGACTGCAGACGGCCGGTAGGGCTGGGGCCAAGTCAGTTCTTCTCTGTGGTCTACTCTGATGGGCGTCTTCTTTCGACCTTCTTTGTAGGTTGCAAGAACCTGCTTTCTTGGTTCAGGGCTGCCCCCTAAATACTGTATTTAGGGGGCGTTTTAGGGGTCTCGAGGTCAGTAGCCAGTGGGCTACTGACCTAGGGGTGACTACACCCTTGGTGTGCTCACCCCACGTGGGGGTTTGAGGACAATCCTTAATCCTGATTGGGGAGTGCCTGCCATCTGCAAGATGGCGGGCACTGAAGAGAGGGCTTCACCTCGCCTCCCCCACGTGAGGGGTGGAGTTTGCAGAGGTGGGCACACCTTCTGGGCTGGCTAGTTTTACCGCCTGTCTTCCCGCCGAAAAGGAGGGAGACAGGAAGAGACTTGCTCCTGCTAGCAGGAGAGGCTGGAGAGTCGCATTACAAAGGCTGCCACGCCTTTGAAGCTCCCCTGCCACAGATGGCTCTTCCTGGGCTGGGGGAGGTGTGAACACCTCCGCCCAGGAAAGGCTTTGTTTCTGGGCTCAGGGAGCGAAGGCTCCCACCCTAGGGGGTCCAGAAACATGTCTTGTGGTGGCAGGCTGGTGTGTACCAGTCACGGAACCCACCAGAGGCTGGTCGTTTTTCAGGGGGCATCTCTAAGATGCCCTCTGTGTGGATTTTTCATTAAATCACACACTGGCATCAGTGTGGGTTTAATATGCTGAGAAGTTTGATACCAAACTTCCCAGTTTTCAGTGTAGCCATTATGGTGCTGTGGAGTTCGTGATGACAAACTCCCAGCACCATATACTCTTAATGGCAGCACTGCACTTACAATGTCTAAGAATGGACTTAGACACTGTAAGGGTACAGGGCTCATGCACCTGTACCCTCACCACTGGTATAGGGCACCCAGCTAGAGGGGTGACTGATCTATGCCAGGGCAGTGGGTTGTAGGCATGGCACACAGGAATGTGTGCCATGTCGACTCTTCACTTTGTTCTGCACCAAAACACGCAGCCTGCAAAGGCAGTGTGTGTGTGTGTGTAAAGGTACAGGGCCTCTAAGGGTGGCACAATAAGTGCTGCAGCCCTTAGAGGTCTTCCCTGGTCACAGTGCCCTGGGTACCTGTGGTACCATTTACCAGGGGCTGACCTGTGGCCAGAGATGCCGATTGGGTTAGTTTTGGGGAAAGAACACAGGCCCTGGGAACCTGATTGGCAGGGACCCAGGGCACATCAAGTAAAAGTGCATCAGTAGTCTGGCAAAAAGTGGGGGGGGTTACTGCAACAGAAACCCACTTTCCTACACAGCATTGCTGGGATATGTTCAGCCTTTGAAGAAAAGTATAAGACGATTCACAGCAATCGCTCTATTGATCGCGAAGCGTCAGATCTCCCTACACTGGGGCAGAGCACAAACACCAACTATAAAGGCCTGGCTCCGAGACCTGGTTCACTGCGACACGATGAGCGACATATACGCTACATTACTACCACCAAACTCACGCCCGCGAGACATTTGGCAACCACTGAAGAGCTACTTACAGGCATATCCCGTGGACGGAGACTGAAACTCTCACGTAATCACACCTGAACGGTATATTGCTCGGGGAGGCTGGGATGAGGTGTGGATTGCTATTCAATGTTTTTTTTTTTTAAACAAATTTTATTATTTTCATACCACACAAATGTCACAATATGGCATTACAATTAGGAGTGAGGATAGACAATACTTCTCGTTATATTTCAAGAACGTTATTACGATGCCGCACATTGTCCTGTTATTGTCATGTCTTACATCAAACATGTTGTACCTCCTTTTTGCCCACCACATCATCTTAGTAGGAATCCTGCGAGACATTTACATCTTAGGGTTGGACCATCTATTGTCTGCAATGCAAGTTCCGACGATACTACGATTCAATGTAAATAAAATAAACGATATTATCAAACAACTTTGAAATAACAGTCCCACCCTAACCCACCCACCTTCTCAGCTGTGATGCCAATTCTATGTGATATTATTAACTCGTACTTTACGATCCGAAGCACTCCCAAACCCTTTTCATGTGTTTCTTAATCCAGCAGTAAAAAGTTTAAATGTACCAATTTTGAGAAGAACCACCATGGTCTCCCTTTACACCAGAAAAGCGCTTCCCAGCAGCTAGAAATGCAACTAGTGTTCTCACTCTGTGTGAGGCTCTACAGCGGCAAACTCCTCCATTAGTACATTCCAGTCTAGGGATATCAACCTTTTGCGCAGCCCCCTTTGTTCTTCGCGTTTGATCTCTGCACCCTCTGCTCTACCCCATCGTATCATTTCTTTGTGCCAGTCTGCAATGTTAGGTGGCTTTGCCGCTTTCCATCGCCTTGTAATATTCCGGTTTGCCAATATAAGAGCAAGGTTCATAAATTTGTGTGTTGGGCCAGACTTCTTGCCTATAGGGCCTAGTCCTAATATACAGTACTCTGGCAAGTCATCGTTCCGTATTGGTGCAATTGCGTGCAATATTTTGTTCACCTCAGACCAATAATGTACTATTCTAGGGCAGCTCCATAGCATATGGAATAATTTCGCTTGTGGAGCATGGCATCTTGGGCAGCAGTCCGTAACTGCAGGGTACATTATATGTAATCTATGTGGTGTTAGATATGCTCTGTGTACAATCATCAATTGTATGAACTTAAATTTCGGGTTTCTGGAGGTTTGTCTCGGGTACTCCACTATCCGCTTCCATTCTTTATTAGTGAGAGCATGACCCAAATCTAAGTCCCACTTATCTCTCAGGGATTGCAACGGGATCTCAACCGCAGTGCGCACACCTCTATATAGCCATCTCGTAACATGACTGCCATTTCCCATTAGATATTGCAGGTTCGTCAAGCCATGCATCAATGGTTCCTGACCCATCGGGGACCAAACCGTGCGGATATAACGCGTTATCTGAGCATGGATCAAAAATAATGTGTGAGTCACCCCATGTGTTCTAACAAATACATCGTGCGTTGCAAGAGTACCATCCACAAAAAAATTGCCTATGCTTGTAACCCCCTCCTCACTCCATGCCCCAATTCTCCTGCTATTGATAGTGCCAGATTGAAGCGGTAAACCCAATACAGGAATGTTAGGGGCGTACGGGGTCAATTCCTTAGTTTAACGCAGAGCTCTTTTCCAATATGTCAATGCCATTTTCAGTAAATGAGGTGCACTTGCAGGTATCTTTTCACCTGGCAGCAGTAGCCTATGTAAGGAGCCATTTTCCCACGATTGGTGTGACAATGCAATTTCAGATTGCTATTCAATGTTAGTGATTGTTAGAATAAATGCATGCTTCGAACCACAGCAAGAATTGTAAGATTGACTGTATTTGATGAGGTCCACTATGGGCACGATTGTCACCAACTTTGGAGGAAGTACTCTGTACCTTGTATAATGTTGGGTTATTGACCTACTTTGAACAATTTGAAATGCTGTATCTTACCAGGCGCTTATGGTTGCGATTCTACATTGCAAATCTCAATAAGGAAAATTAAAAAAAAAAAATATATCCTACATACAGTAATAAAGATATGAATTTTGCAAGAATAAATTAAAAGGCAGTTCCTTTAAGTCGATAGCTCCGTCCGGGGCCATCACGGGATTGTGAACAAACAAATACAACAGTTCAGGCTGACTGCGAGGTTGCGGGCCAGCTATTGTGTCAGGAAGAGCGACAAACAGTACCTTGGAAATGCAGGGCTTTGTGGATTTTGCGATAAGCTCCGAAGACGCGGCGTCTGCAGGCACCGGTTCTGGAGGTCAGTGCAGGAGTTGTCGGGCCCTTGAAGTCACACGTGTTGCAGACCGAACTCCACGAGGTTGAAGTCAGGAGTGCTTACGGCGTTGGGGCTGCGGCTAAGTGGAGCGGTGCACTGCCCTCAGGTCACATGCAGGCAGTGGCTCGGTGATGCCATCCAGCGGAGTCGGTGAGACCACGGCTGCTGTGGGGTGGTGCTCACATGTCACGGGGCATGGCAGCGGTGTCATCGTTGCTGAAGCACTGTCTTCGGTAGACCCAAGGCTGCAGTGCTAGATGGTGCAATGCGGTGTGGGGGGCCCACAGATCACGGTGCAAGCAGCGGCATCGGTCGACTATCTGAAGTCGATGGCGTCTGTGGGCCAAGGCTGCAGTGTGGGACGGGGTGGAGCGTCAAGTAACTTGCGAGCGGTGCTCCCAGGCCACAGTGCAAGCAGCAGCTCGGTGGCAGCGTCTGACGGCGTCCGTGAGACCAGGGTTGCGTTGAGAAGTATGGCGGTGCTCGTTGTGGTGCCAATAGGTCACAGAGCCGGCAGCGGCATCATCTTGCTTTTTTCCTCTGAGGCAGCTGAAACCTGCAGTCCCAGGTGCAGGTACCCAGAGGATGGTGAAGTCTTTGGTGTGCCTGAGACTTCCAACAGGAGGCAAGCTCTATTTCAAGCCCTTGGAGAAACTTCAACAACAGGATACAAGAAAGTTCAGTCCATTCCTTTCCCTGCCCAAGACAGAAGCAACAAGTGCAGGCCAACCCAACAAAGCAACAAACAGCAAAGGGCCAGTATTCCTCCTGGCAGCTCTTCCAGCTCTTCTTGGCAGGGTCCTTAGTCCAAAGTAATCTGAAGATGTGGGGTCTGGGCCCCAATACTTTTACCAGTTCTGGCCTTTGAAGTGGGCGAACCGGGTGATGGGTCAATCAGGATATGAGAGTCACACCTAAGCTCCCTTTGTGTGACTGTCTAGACAGAATGCAGAAGGCCGCAGCTGTCCGCTACACAGACGTGGATTCCACAGGCAGGCACAGAATGGTTAACAAGAAAATGCTCACTTTCTAAAAGTGCCATTTTCAAACACTGGATTAAAAAAAACTAAATTACTAAAGGATGTATTTGTAAATCCCAAGTTTAGGGAAACTAAACTCCATTTCTCTATCTTATCCCAATTTAAAGTGACACTTGTAAAATGTTACAAGGCAATTCCAATGATCACCTATGGGGAAAAACGAATTGCACAATATTTCACAATTAGGATATGTAAAAACACATCACTGAATGTCCTACCTTTTAAATACACTGCACTCTGCCCACAGAGATACCTTTGGCCTACCTTAGGGGTGACTTACATGTAAGAAAAGGAAAGGTTGGGGCCTGGCAAGTGGGTGCACTTGCCAGGTCGACATGGCAGTTTAAAACTGCGTACGCAAACACTGCAGTGGCATGTCTGAGACATATTTGAAAGGCTACTTGTGCGGATGGCACAACCAGTGCTATAGGCCCACTAGTAGCATTTGATTTATAGGTCCTGGGCACACCTGTGAACATTACTAGGGACTTAGTAGTAAATCAAATAAACCAATCATGGAAACACCAAGCCATAACACAACTTGCATGGAGAACATATGCACTTAAGCACTGATTAGCAGTGGTAAAGTGCACAGAGTCTTAAAACCAATGAAAAATGGGTCAAAAACAGGGAGGTAAAAAAGCTAAAAGTATGGGGATAAACCTGCTTAAAAATGCCAGGTCTAACACATAGTTTATAGAAGATGGGCATACTCACATTAGAGAGAATGTATTATTGCATAATCAAGAGGTGGCAGGCAGTACATGAAGCCATAATGAGGACAGTATAGATATTACATGAACTTGCACTTGGACTACACAGGAAGCATTAGAGTTGATACATCACACAGAATGAAAGCGCCTCACTTGACTATGGTCCCCTTCTTCATGTGAAGTCGTATCCAGTGCTGGCCCTGGGACCCATCACTCTCCCAATAAGTCTCAATGTTGTTATCTGTCAGACACCACACGTTAGATTCTTCCTAAAAGGAGATAGGCTTTGTTAAACTACAGTTATCACTGCAAAGACCAGCATACAAAACCATGACCGAATGTGAAGGGGATCCCAGAAAGGTTTGGACACGTCTTAGTGGATTGAAGCAATATAGTGCTGCTTCAGTGCACATACAGATTTGATCATTTAGGAGTTTGGTGAGATCCATTTAAAAAAAGCTTCCGTATAGATGCAGTGCTGGTATGCCCCAGTTTCCTTGGTCATACGCAAAAGGCTACTAAGAAAAAGTTCGATGTTTTAACAGTAAAGTTTTTAAATAACTGTGTGGCTATGGGTTAGTGCTGTGTGTGGTTTTCTCTTGATAGAGAATGTTATGGACGAACAGCAATTTCTTCTAAAGTTCTCCGTTCACCGTAAATGGTTGTAAGAGAAGGGGGTATAGTTTGAAGCTGAAAGGGGCAATCTCTGAAGAAATGCAAATGCTCCTTAGAGCAGAGAGTGGAGTGGATGCACTAAACATCCTCCAGTTAAGGAGTTGGACGTCAAATACAATCAGAGCAAGGCCAAGGGGCACTAAGGAATTCTGGTAACAGAGAGAAGGTACAGACGGTACAGGGAGTGTGTTTAAGGGTAACAGCTAAGAATATGAGCCATCATGGTGTGCTTGCGGTATGAGCAGGTTTGATCGCTTGAGGGTGGGCACCTTCAACTTTGCATTCCTGGTCCACTTTTGCTTAGTACATTACAAGTAACTTCATGTGCAAGGCATTTACAGGATAAGCATCTTACAAATGGTCCACTTTTGCTTAGTACATTACAAGTAACTTCATGTGCAAGGCATTTACAGGATAAGCATCTTACAAATGGTCCACTTTTGCTCAGTACATTACAAGTAACTTCATGTGTAAGGCATTTACAGGATAAGCATCTTACAAATGGTTCACTTTTGCTTAGTACATTACAAGTAACTTCATGTGTAAGGCATTTACAGTATAAGCATCTTACTAAAGGATGTGATTTGTGAAAGCTCTGAAAAGTGGAAGTAGCAAGGCATGACCTGTAGTCAAGGGAGGAGGCTTGGCCTAGGGGGCCTACTAGACCACCATGTGAACAACCAAGCAGAGTTCTAAACCTCACTTTTCCACTTCACTAGATTTATTGACATTGGGCAAATCAGAAACTGGTTGAGCCCGAGTATAAAGCAACATAAAAACAGTAAACATTTACCGACTTACATTCAGAGCCATTATCAGGGAGCCTACCATAAAAGAAGAGACGTCAATGCTGTCCACATATTGTTTGATGCGGCCAAGGTTCTCATCTTCCTTCAGAATGTGATCAGAGAAGAAATGCACCAAATCCTCATCACATTCATAACTCCAAGTGGGAGGAACAAACCTGTAACGGCACCAGGACACAAGTTACAAGAGGCACTTCCTTTTAACACTCCTGCATCCAATCAGAGGCATAAACACGAGACAAAGTATTTGAAGATGATTCTAGTTCACTCAGCAGTATCCAATGAAAGACAATGTCGCTGGGAGTGGTACTTCCTGCTAGTACCCAATAGTGGGCTCAGACATGGAACAGAGGGCAGAAGAGCAGCTTCTGTATCTCTCAATCGGGCCCCATCAGATGCCGAGATACTGGGACCTAGTCCAAGATGCCAATTCTACGCTGCCGACCAGACTGCAATGAAATTCAGAATTACTTCATGCCAACTTCCAGAATTCTGTAGGAGGCGGACACTTGAAGACAAAGGTTATAGCAGAATAATCTATATTACCACGCAGCATCCAAAACATACACAAAGACAATGTTTCAATGAACAACTTCACTTTAGTCACCAATGCCAAATAACAAGGAGAAATAATAGTCCTCATATTCAAGGCAATGGAGGTGGAGTCACAGCCATCCACTGCTCAATCAGTGGACCAAAAATCTGAACGAAGATGTGCAGCTCATGTTGAAAATTTTAACATCTATTTTATGCTGATTGTAGGGAGTTCTCATGTTTTTCTTGGAGCTTTTGTGATTTTTATGGTTAATGGCATTTTTGTGTTTTTTTACTTTTTCATATTTTTTTTGGTTACAATGCTCATTGGTTTCATTGTGTAAGTAATGCCTTCTTCTGGACTCCTACAACTGTCTTGTTCTCAACAATTCTCATTATGTAGATCATGCAGGTTAAATGTCTCACATATTTAATAATGTACAAACATACTACAAACTATGTAATGTGGACGTAGATGTGAAATAAAAAAAGTGTACTTTTTATGCAGCAAGGAGGATTTTGTCTCCGGGCCTAACCCATGGTGATAACATGGTGATAATACAGTAAAGCAACAATACAGAGCTGCCTACTGCACCGTCACAAGTAGCCACACAAGGAAGGTAGACAGCAGTAAAAGGCGTCAAAAAGGGCCTTGCTGCTGGGGATAAAGAGCACATCATAAAAGTAGTTTTGGATGAAAAGTACATTCAGGGGAAGTGTTTTCAGCTTCTTTCTAGAGAGCAGCAGTGGAGCAAGTCAGATGAGTAGTGGGACATTTTTCTATAGATTGGGTGAATAACTTGATGTCTTCTGATTTTTGCCCTTGCCTTCCAAGAAGGTTAATTCTTTTCAGGCAACGATTGAGCAATTTTCATGGTTATTGCCTCTATATTCTTAATAATAACCAGGAAGACCAAGGAGTCAGACCAGAGAGTTGTTGGAGGCCGCAAAGAGAAGGGGTTTGAGAACCTTCCTCAATAGAGGTTAATTTTGTATTTCACTTTATCTGGAGTGCAAGAGCATCCAGAATTTAAAATTCCGAATGTGAAAGGCTCCTAACCCTGCAGCAAGTCCTTTTGACTCATGGGACCTTCAAGAGTTGCAGGGTCTCAAATTTAAGAGATCTCACAGGTACATTTGAAATGAAAACAGTTGACAGAAAAATAAGGCCCGATCTGTGACAGACCCGATGTACACATTGCAGCATGTTTAAGTGACTGTCTGGATTTTCTGCTTAACATGATTAAACTTGCAAAGCTTGCGTGCAGGTCTGATGCCCATGTTCTGCGTCCTATGCAGTTTCCCAATCTGGAATTTTGAAAACACAGGGCCTGCAGCACTTTCAAAAAGGTGAGGCTGTTTCTCCAATGACTGACTAAGGCACATGCGGTGGGGGCCCCAGAAAGAAAGACACTCTCAAAGAGGGTTTCAAATAAACTTGATTATAGAAGCTTCATCATTGGAGAAGTCATTAACATTTTCAATGATTTGCAGAACATCACAATTAGAGATGCCTTCATACACCTTCTCCCTTCCCTTTGCGCCCCAACAACACTTACCAATAAGTTCCGTTTACCCACACAATTTGCAAAAGGATTTCACGGCATGGCAATTTCTGAGTCCAAATGACCCAGTTAGCCACATCTGAAATAAACTCCCCTGAACCTTTGAGTGGCCTTGGGATTGTTAGTGATTTTAGATTTAAAGTCTACAGTTTGTGTGCTTTTAGAAGGAATGTTATCTTTGTGCAACTCATTCTTGCATGGCAAGGAATGTGCAAACTCTTTGGCAGTGGTCCATGCCTTGTTTAACTTGGGAAAGACCTTAAGGCACAACTCCGGTCTTACT